>JAYKKM010000314.1:0-690000 GCA_035772405.1 Chrysogorgia sp. JL179-B06
TTATTTTGACAAGTTAAATAATGGTCGAAAATCGTCAAAAAGTTAAGGTTAACCCCTATAACACCTAAGGCATTAGTTAGGCGTATTATTTTCATATTTCTAAGCTTATTTTGACAAGTTAAAAATGGTCGAAAATCGTCAAAAAAGTTAAGGTTAACCCCCTTTACTTTTTGCCCAAATTTGGCCAATTTTTGCCAAATTTTTGGATGTCCAAAAATTGACTAAATTTACGCTAGTTTTTGCTCATATTAATACCTAAGGCATTATTTAGGGCTTATATTTTCATTATTTTTAAGCTTATTTTGACAAGTTTAAAAATGGTCGAAAATCGTCAAAAAGTTAAGGCTTAACCCCTTTACTTTTTGCCAATTTGGCCATTTTTGCCAAAATTTTTGGATGTCAAAATAATGACTAAAATTTACGCTAGTTTCTGCTCATAATTCATAAACTCTAAGGCATTCTTATTTAGGCTATATTTTCATATTTTAAGCTTATTTTGACAAGTTAAAAATGGTCGAAAAAATATCTACTACGGCATTATTTAAGGCTACTATTTTCATATTTTATATAAGCCTTATTTTGACAAGTTAATAATGGTCGCAATTCGTCAAAAAGATTATGGTTAAACCCCCTTTTACATTTTTGGGCCCAAAATTTGAGCCAATTTTTTGCCAAAAATATTTGGATGGTGTCAAAAAATGGACTATAATTTACGCTGGGTTCTGCTCATATTAATATCTACAGGCATTATTTAGGCTATATGTTCATATTTTAAGCTTATTTTGGACAAGATTTAATAAATGGTTCGAAAATTCGTCAAAAAGTTAAGGTTAACCCATTTTACTTATTTGGCCAAATTTGCGCCATTTTTTGCTAAAATATTTGGATTGTCAAAAATTATGTATAAATTTTTCGTAGTTTCGGCTTCATATTACTATCTACGGCATTATTTAGGCTATATTTTCATATTTTAAGCTTATTTTGACAAGTTAAAAATGGTCGAAAATCGTCAAAAAGTTAAGGTTAACCCCTTTACTTTTTGTTTTAAGCCAAATTTGGCCATTTTTGCAAAATATTTTGGATGTCAAAAATTAACTAAATTTTCGCTAGTTTCTGCTCATATTAATAGTAAGGCATTCTTTAGGCTATATTTTCATATTTTAAGCTTTTTTTGGACAAGTTAAAAATGGTCGAAAAATCGTCAAAAAGTTAAGGTTAACCCCTTTACTTTTGGGTCCCAATTGGTGGCCATTTTTGCAATAATAATTTGGATGTCAAAAAGATGACTAAATTTACGCTAGTTTCTGCTAATATTAATATCTAAGGCATTATTTAGGATATATTTTCATATTTTAAGCTTATTCTTAGACAAGTTTTAAAAATGGTCGAAAATCGTCACAAAAGTTAAGGTTAAACTACCCCTTTACTTTTTGACCAATTTTGGCCATTTTTGCAAAATATTTGGATGTCAAAAATTGACTAAATTGACGCGAGTTTTATGCTCATATTTATAATAATCTACGGCTTTTTTTTAGGCTTATATTTTCCATATTTTAAGCTTTTTTTGAAAAGTTAAAAATCGGTCGAAAATCGTCAATATAAGTTAAGGTTAACCCCTTTACTTTTTGGCCAAATTTGGGCATTTTTGCAAAATATTTGGATGTCATATAAAATGGTCTATATTTACGCTAGTTTCTGCTCCATAGTTATATCTACGGCATTATTTAGGGCTATATTTTCATATTTTAAGCTTATTTTGACAAGTTAAAAATTGTCGTATATCGTCAAAAAAGTTAAAGGTTTACCCCTTTACTTTTTGGCCAAATTTGGCCATTTTTGCAAAATATTTGGATGTCAAAAAATGACTAAATTTATCGCTAGTTTCTGCTCATATTAATATCTACAGGCATTAATTTAGGCTATATTTTTATATTTTAAGCTTTATTTTGACAAGTTATAAAATGGTCGATCTTCGTCAAAAAGTTAAGGTTAACCCCTTTACTTTTTGGCCAAATTTGGCCATTTTTGCAAAAATATTTGGATGTCAAATAATGACTAAATTTTACCGCTTGTTTCTGCTCATAATTTATATCTAAGGCATTATATTTGGCTATATTTCTCTTATTTTATGCTTATTTTGACAAGTTAAAAATGGTCGAAAATCGTCAAAAAGTTAAGGTTAACCCCTTTACTTTTTTGGCCAAATTTGGAATTTTTGCAAAATTTTGGGATGTCGCAAAAAATGACTAAATTTACGCTAGTTTAGCTCATATTAAATATCTATAGGCATTATTTAGGCTTATATTTTCATATTTTAAGCTTATTTTGACAAGTTAAATATGGTCGAAAATCGTCAAAAAGTTAAGGTTAACCCCTTTACTTTTTGGCCAAATTTGGCCGTTTTGCAAAGATTTTGGATGTCCAAAAAATGACTATATTTACGCTAGTTTCTGCTCAGTTTATATCTACGGCATTATTTAGGCTATATATTCATATTTTAAGCTTATTTTTGACAAGTTTAAAATGGTCCGAAAAATCGTCAAAAAGTTAAGGTTAACCCATTTACTTTTTGGCCAATTTTGGCCATTTTTGCAAAATATTTGGATTGGTACAAAAAATTACTAAATTTTCGCTAGTTTCTGCTCATATTAATATCTAAGGCATTATTTAGGCTAGTTTTTCATATATTAAGCTTATTTTGACAAAGTTAAAAATGGTCGAAAATCGTCAATAAAAGTTAAGGTTAACCCCTTTACTTTTTGGCCGAATTTGGCCATTTTTGCCAAACTATTTGGATGTCAAAAAATGACGTATATTTACGCTAGTTTCTGCTCATTTTAATATCTAAGGACATTATTTAGGCTATATTTTCATATTTTAAGCTTATTTTGTTTGACAAGTTAAATATGGTCGAAAATCGTCAAAAAGTTAAGGGTTAACTAACCCCTTTACTTTTTGACCAAATTTGGCCCATTTTTTGCAAAATATTTGGTTGTCAAAAAAATGACTAAATTTACGCTTGTTTCTGGGTTTCATATTAATATCTACGGCATTTTTTAGGGCTATATTTTCATTTTTTAAGCTTTTTTTGACAAGTTAAAAATGGTCGAAAATCGTCAAAAAGTTATGGTTAACCCCTTTTACTTTTTGGCCAAATTTGGCCATTTTTGCAAAAATTTTGGATTGTCAAAAATGACTTAAATTTACGGCTAGTTTCTGCTCATATTAATATCTAAGGCATTATTTATCTATATTTTCACTTTATTAAGCTTATTTTCACAAGTTAAAAATGGTCGAAACATCGTCAAATAGTTAAGGTTAACCCCTTTTACTGTTTGGCCAAATTTCGGCCATATTTGCAAAATATTTGGATGTCAATATAATGACTAAATTTACGCAAGTTTCTCGTCATATTAATATCTAAGGCATTATTGTTGGCTATATTTTCATATTTAGAAGCTTATTTTTGACAAGTTTAAAAATGGTCGAAAATCGTCAAATTAAGTTAGAGGTTTACCCCTTTTACTTTTATGGGCCAAATTTTGGCCCATTTTTGCAAAATATTTGGATGTCATAAAAAAGGACTAAATTTACGCTAGTTTCTGCTCATATTAATATCTACGGCATTATTTAGGCTGTTATTTCATATTTTATGCTTTATTCTGACATAGTTAAAAATGGTCGAAAATCGTCAAAAAGTTTAGATTATACCCTTTACTTTTGGACCAAATTTGGCCATTTTTGCAAGATATTTGGAGGTCAAAAAATGACTAAATTTACGCTAGTTTCTGATCATATTAATATCTACGGCCATTTATTTTGGCTTATATTTTTCATATTTTAAGCTTATTTTGACAAGTTATAAATTGGTCGAAATTCGTCAAAAAGTTAAGGTTAACCCCTTTAATTTTTGGCATATTTTGGCCATTTTTGCCAAAATATTTGGATGTCAATAATATGACTAAATTTACGCTTGTTTCTGCTCAATATTAATATCTACGGGCATTATTTAGGCTATATTTTCTTATTTTAAGCTTATTTTGGACAAGTTAAATATTGGTCGTTAAATCGTACAAAAAAGTTAAGGTTTAACCCCTTAACTTTTTGGCCAAATTTGTCCCATTTTTGCAAAATATTTGGATGTCAAAAAATGACTATATTTCCGCTAGTTTCTGACTCATATTAATATATATAGGCATTATTTAGGCTATATTTTCATATTTTAAGCTTATTTTGACAAGTTAAAAATGGTCGAAAATCGTCATAAAGTTAAGGTTAACCCCTTTACTTTTTGGCCAAATTTGGCAATTTTTGCAAAAATTTTGGATGTCCAAAAAATGACTTAAGTTACCGCCGTTTCCCCCTCCGCTCATATTAATATTCTAAGGCATTATTTACGGCTATATTATCATATTTTAAGCTTATTTTGACAAGATTAAAAATGGTCGAGAATCGTCAAAAAGTTAAGGTTAAACCCCTTTAACTTTTTGGCCAAATTTGGCCATTTTTTGCAAAAATTTTGGATGTCAACAAATGACTAAATTTACGCTAGTTTCTGCTCATATTAATATTCTACGGCAATTATGTAGGCTATATTTTCATATTTTTAGCTTATTTTGACTAGTTATAAAATGGTCGAAAATCGTCAAAATGTTAAGGATAACCCCTTTACTTTTTGGACAAATTTGGCCATTTTTGCAAAATACTTTGGATGTCAAAAAATTACTAAATTTTACGCTAGTTTTGGCTCAATAATTATTAATATCTAAGGGCATTATTTAGGCTATATTTTTCTTATTTTAAGCTTATTTTGACAAGTTAAAAATGGTCGAAAAATCGTCAAAAAGTTAAGGTTAACCCCTTTACTTTTTGGCCATATTTGGAATTTTTGCCAATATATTTGGATGTCAAATAAAATGACTAAAATTTACGCTAGTTTCTGCTCATATTAATATCTAAGCGCATTATTTAAGGCTATATTTTCATATTTTAAGCTGATTTTGACAAGTTTTAAAATGGTCGAAAATCGTCAAAAAGTTAAGGTTAACTTACCCCTTTACTTTTGACCAAATTTGGCCATTTTTTGCTATATATTTGGATGTCAAAAAATAAAAACGACCTAAATTTACGCTAGTTTCTGATCATATTAATATCTACGGCATTATTTAGGCTATATTTTCTTATTTTAAGCTTATTTTGACAAGTTAAAAATGGTCGAAAATCGTCAAAAAGTTAGAGGGTTATACCTTTACTTTTTGGCCAAATTTGGCCATTTTTGCAATAAATGTTGGATGTCAAAAAAATGACTAAATTTACGCTAGGTGCTGCTCATATTAATATCCTAAGGCATTATATAGTCGATATTTTCACATTGAAAGCTTATTTTCACAAGTTAAAAATGGTCGAAAATCGTAAAAAAGTTAAGGGTTAACCCCTTTACTTTTTGGCCAAATTTGGCCATTTTTGCAAAATTTTTGGATGTCTAAAAATGACTAAATTTACGCTAGTTTCTGCTCTTTTTTAATATCTAAGGCATTGTTTAGGCTATAATTGTCATATTTTTAAGCTTGTTTTGACAAGTTAAAAATGGTCGAAAATCGTCAAAAAGTTAAGGTTAACCCCTTTACTTTTTGGCCAAATTTGGCCATTTTTGCATAATATTTGGTTGTCTAAAAAAGACTAAATTTACGCTAGTTTCTGCTCATTAATTAATATTTACGGCATTATTTAGGCTATATTTTCATATTTTAAGCTTATTTTGACAAGTTAAAAATGGTCGATACTCGTCAAATAGTTAAGGTTAACCCCTTTACTTTTTGGATCAAAATTTGGCCATTTTTGCAAAATATTTGGATGTCAAAAAATGACTAAATTTACGCTAGTTTCTGCTCCATATTAATATCTAAGGCTTTATTTAGGCTACATTTTCTATATCTTTAGCTTATTTTGACAAGAGTGTATAAAAATGTGTGGTCGAAAATCGTCAAAAAGTTAAGGTTAACCCCTTTACTTTTTGGCCAAATGTGGCCATTTTTGCAAAAATTTTGGATGTCAAAAAATGACTAAAATTTACGCGAGTTTCTGCTTCATATTACTATCTACGGCATTATTTAGGCTATATTTTTCATATTTTATGCTTATTTTGTCAAGTTAAAAATGGTCGAAAATCGTCAAAAAGTTAAGGTTATCCCCTTTACTTTTTGGCCAAATTTGGCCATTTTTGCAAAATATTTGGATGTCAAAAAATGACTAATTTTACGCTAGTTCGTCTGTCTTATTAATGTCTAAGGCATTATTTAGGCTATATTTTAATATTTTAAGCTTATTTTGACAAGTTAATAAATGGTCGAAAATTCGTCAAAAAGTTATGGTTAACCCCTTTACTTTTTGGCCAAAATTTGGCAATTTTTGCAAAATATCTTGGATGTCAAAAAATGACTAAAATTTACGCAAGTTTTCTTCCATGCTCATATTAATATCTAAGGCATTATTTAGGCTATATTTTCATATATTAAAGCTTATTTTGACAAGTTAAAAATGGTCGAAAAATCGTCAAAAAGTTAAGGTTCAAACCCCTTTACTTTTTTTGGCCAAATTTGGCCATTTTTGCAAAATATTTGGATGTCAAAAAATGACTAAATATTTACGCAAGTTTCTGCTCATATTAATATCTACGGCATTATTTAGTGCTATATTTTCTATATTTTAAGCTTATTTTGACAAGTTAAAAATGGTCGAAAATCGTCAAAAAGTTAAGGTTAACCCCTTTACTTTTTGGCCAAATTTGGCCATTTTTGCAAAAATTTTGGATGCTCAAAAAATGACTTAATATTTACGCTAGTTTCTGGCTCATATTAATATCTAAGGCATTATTTAGGCTATATTTTTCATATTTTAAGCTTATTTTGGACAAGTTAAAAATGGTCGAAAAGTTTAAGGTTAACTCCCTTACTTTTTGGCCAAAATTTGGCCATTTTTGCAAAAATTTTGGATGCTCAAAACAAATGACTAAATTTACGCTAGTTTTCTGCTCATATTAATATCTACGGCATTAATTTAGGCTATTATTTTCATAATTTTAAGCTTATTTTGACATAGTTTAATAAATGGTCGAGAAAATCGTCAAAAAGTTAAGGTTAACCCCGTTACTTTTTGGCCAAATTTGGCCATTTTTGCAAAATATTTGGATGTCACAAAAATGACTAGATTTTACGCTAGTTTCATGCTCATATTAATATTTAAGATCGCATTATTTAGAGCTATCTTTTCTTATTTTAAGCTTATTTTGGACGAAGTTAAAAATGGTCGAAAATCGTCAAAAAGTTAAGGTTAACCCCTTTACTTTTTGGCCAAATTTGGCCATTTTTGCAAAATATTTGGATGTCAAAAATACTGAAATGACTAATTATACGCAAGTTTCTTCTGCTCCTTATTAATATCTAAGTGCATTATTTAGTGCTATATTTTCATATTTTTATAAGCTTATTTTGACAAGTTTAAAAATGGTCGAAAAATCGTCAAAACAGATTTAAGGTTAACCCTTTACTTTTTGGCCAAATTTGGCCAAATTTTGCAAAATATTTGGATGTCAAAAAAGGACTATATTGTACGCAAGTTTTCTGTCTCATATTAATTATCTAAGATTATTTAGGCTATAAATTTTCATATTTTTAAGCTTATTTTGACAAGTTTAAAAATGGTCGAAAATCGTCAAAAAGTTAAGGTTAACCCCCTTTATTACTTTGGTTGGGCCCAAAATTGGCCATTTTATTTAACATTTGCAAAAATTTTGTGATGTCAATAAATGAACTAAATTTACGCTAGTTTCTGCTCATATTAATATCTACGGGCATTATTTAGGCTATAGTTTTCATATTTTCAATGCTTATTTTGACAAGTTCAAAATGGTTCGAAAATCGTCAAAAGTTAAGGTTAACCCCTTTACTTATTTGGCCAAATTTGGGCATTTTTGCAACAATATTTGGGATGTCAAAAAATGAACTAATTTTTACGCTAGTTTCTGCTCATTCAACTAATATCTAAGGCATTTTTATTTAGGCTATATTTTCATATTATTTAAGCTTATTTTGACAAGTTAAAAAAATGGTCGAAAAATCGTCAAAAAGTTAAGGTTTAACCCCTTTACTTTTGGCCAAATTTGGCCATTTTTGCCAAAATATCTTGGATGTCAAAAAATGACTAAATTTACGCAAGTTTCTTCTGGCTCATATTAATCAATAAGGCAGTTATTTAGGCTATAATTTTTCATATTTTTAAGCTTATTTTGACAATAATAAAATGGTCCGAAAAATCGTCAAAAAAGTTAAGGTTAACCACCTTTAACTTTTTGGCCAAATTTGGCCCATTTTTGCTAAAATATTTGGATGTCAAAAAAATGACTAAATTTACGCAAGTTTCTGCTCATATTAATATCTAAGGCATTATTTATGCTATATTTTCTATATTTTAAGCTTATTTTGACAAGTTTTAAAAATGGTCGAAAATCGTCAAAAAGTTAAGGTTAACCCCTTTTACTTTTTGGCCAAAGATTTGGCCATTTTTGCAAAAATATTTGGAATGATCAAAAAATGACTAAATTTACGCTAGTTTCTGCACATCATTAATATCATACGGCATTATTTAGGGCTATAATTTTCATATTTTAAGCTTATGTGACAAGTTAAAAATGGTCGAAAAATCGTCAAAAATTTAAGGTTAATCCCCTTTTACTTTTTGACCAAGATTTGGCCATTTTTGGCAAAATATTTGGATGTCAAAAAATGACTAAATTTACGCTAGTTTCTGCTCATATTAATATCTACGGCATTATTTAGGCTATAATTTTCATATTTTAAGCTTATTTTGACAAGTTAAAAAATGGTCGAAAATCGTCAAAAAAGTTAAGGGTTAACCCCTTTACTTTTTGGCCCAATTTGGCCATTTTTTTGCAAAAATTTTGGATGTCAAAAAATGAACTAAATTTTACGCTAGTTTCTGCCTCCATTTTAATATCTAAGGCATTATTTAGGCTATATTTTCATAATTTTAAGCTTATTTTGACAAGTTAAAATATGGTCAGAAAATCGTCAAAAAGTTAAAGGTTAACCCCTTTACTTTTTGGCACAAATTTGGCCATTTTTTTGCAAAAATTTTGGATGATCAAAAAATGACTATAATTTACGCTAAGTTTCTGCCTCATATTAATATCTAAGGCATTATTTAGGCTATATTTTCATATTTTAAGCTTATTTTGAACAATGTTAAAAATGGTCGAAAATCGTCAAAAAGTTAAGGTTAACCCCTTTACTTTATTGGCCAAAATTTGGCCATTTTTTGCAAAATATTTGGATGAGTCAAAAAAATTGACTAAATTTACCGCTAGTTTCTGCTCATTATTAATATCTAGCGGCATTATTTTAGGCTATATTTTTCATATTTTAAGCTTATTTTGACAGTCTAAAAATGGTCGATAATCGTCAAAAAGTTAAGGTTATACCCCTTTACTTTTTGGCCAAATTTGGCCATTTTTGCATAAATATTTGGATGGTCAAAAAATGACTAAATTTACGCTAGTTTCTGCTCATATTAATATTCTACGGCATAATATTTAGGCTATATTTTCATATTTTAAGCTTATTTTGACAAGTTAAAAATGGTGCGAAAATCGTCAAATACGTTATGGTTAACACCCTTTACTTTATTGTCCAAATTTGGCCATTTTTTGCAAAATTATTTGGATGTCAAAAAATGACTAAATTTACGCTAGTTTCTGCTCATATTAATATCTACGGGCATTATTTAAGGCTATATTTTCCATATTTTAAGCTTATTTTGACAAGTTAAAAATGGTCGATAATCGTCAAAAAGTTAAAGGTTAAACCCTATTACTTTTTGGCCAAATTTGGCCATTTTTGCAACATATTTGGATCGTCATAAAAATGACTAAATTTACGCTTGTTTCTGCTCATATTAATATCTACGGCATTATTTAGGCGTATATTTTCATATTTTAAGCTTATTTTGACAAGTTTAAAAAATGGTCGAAATCGTCAAAAAGTTAAGGTTAACCCCTTTACTTTTTGGCCAAAATTTGGCCATTTTTGCAAAATATTTGGATGTCAAAAAAATGACTAAATTTACGCTAGTTTCTGCTCATATTAATATCTGACCGGCATTATTTTAGGGCTATATTTTCATATTTTAAGCTTATTTTGGACAAGTTAAATATGGTCGAAAATCGCTCAAAAAGTTAAGGTTATACCCCTTTTCTTTTTGTCCCAAATTTGGCCATTTTTGCAAGAATATTTGGTTGTCAAAAATGACTGAATTTACGCCTAGTATCTCTGCTCATATTAATATCTACGCATTATTTAGGCTTATATTATTCATTATTTTAAGCTTATTTTGACAAGTTAAAAAACAAATTTGGGTTTCGGAAAAAAAAATAATACGTCAAAAAGTTAAGGTTAACCCCTTTACTTTTTGGCCAAATTTGGCCATTTTTGCAAAATATTTGGGATGTCAAAAAATGACTAATTTACGCACTAGTTTCTGCTCATATTAAATATCTACGGCATTATTTAGGCTATATTTTCATATTTTAAGCTTATTTTGACAAGTTAAAAATGGTCGAAAATCGTCCCAATAAAGTTAAGGTTTAACCCCTTTACTTTTTGGCCAAATTTTGGCCATTTTTGACAAAATATTTGGATGTCAAAAAATGACTAAATATTTCGCTAGTTTCTGCTCTATATTATATCTACGGCATTATTTAGGCTATATTTTCAGTATTTTTAAGCTTATTTTTGGACAAGTTTAAAAATGGTCGACTAATCGTCAAAAAGTTTAAGGTTTAACCCTTTTACTTTTTGGCCAAATTTCGGCCATTTTTGCAAAATATTTGGATGTCAAAAAATGACTAAATTTACGCTAGTTTCTGCTCATATTTAATATCTGACGGCCATTATTTAGACTATTATTTTCATATTTTATAGCTTATTTTGACAAGTTTAAAAATGGTCGAAAAATCGTCAAAAAAGTTTTAAGGTTAACCCCTTTACTTTTTGGCCAAATTTGGCCATTTTGCAAAAAATTTTGGATGTCAAAAAAATGACTAAATTTACGGCTAGTCTTTCTGCTCATATTTAATATCTAAGGCATTATTTAGGCTATAGTTTTCATATTTTAAGGCTTATTTTGACAAGTTAAAAATGGTCGAAAATCGTCAAAAAGTTAAGGTTAACCCCTTTACTTTTTGGCCAAAATTTGGCCATTTTTGCAAAATATTTGGATGTCAAAAAATGACTAATTTTACGCTAGTTTCTGCTCATATTAATATCTAAGGCATTATCTTAGCTGATATTTTTCATATTTTAAGCTTATTTTGACAAGTTAAAAATGGTCGAAAAAATCGTCAAAACGTTAAGGTTAACCCCTTTTACTTTTTGGCCAAAATTTGGCCATTTTTGCAAAATATTTTGGATGTCAAAAAATGACTAAATTTAACGCAAGTTTTCTGACTCATATTAATATCTAAGGCATTATTGTAGGCTATATTTTCATATTTTTAAAAAGGCTTATTTTGACAAGTTAAAAATGGTCGAAAATCGTCAAAAAAGTTAAGGTTAACCCCTTTACTTTTTGAGCCAAATTTGGCCATTTTTGCAAAATATTTGGATGTCAAAAAAATGACTAAATTTACGCAAGTTTCTGCTCATATATAATATCTAAGGCATTATTTAGCGCTATATTGTTCATATTTTAAGCTTATTATTGACAAGTTTAAAAATGGTCGAAAAATCGTCAAACAAGTTAAGGTTAACCCCTTTACTTTTTGGCCAAATTTGGCCATTTTTGCAAAATATTTGGATGGTCAAAAAATGACTAAAATTTTACGCTAGTTCTCTGCTCATATTAATTATCTAAAGGCATTATTTATGCTATATTTTTCATATTTTAAAGGCTTATTTTGACAAGTTAGATAATGTTCGAAAATCGTCAAAAAGTTTAAGTTAACCCCTTTACTTTTGGCCAAATTTGGCCATTTTTGCAAAATATTTGGATGTCAAAAAAATGACTATATTTACGCTAGTTTCCTGTCTCATATTAATATCTACGGCATTATTTAGGCTATATTTTTCATAATTTTAAAGCTTATTTTGACAAGTTAAAAATGGTCGATAAATCGTCAAAAAGTTAAGGTTAACCCCTTTACTTTTTGGCACAATATTTGGGCATTTTTGCAAAAATATTTGGATGTCAAAAAATGACTAAAATTTACGGCATATGTTTCTTGCTCATTATTAATATCTACGGGCATTATTTAGGCTATATTTTCATATTTTAAGCTTTATTTTGACAATGTTAAAAATGGTCGACAAATTCGTCAAAAAAGTTTAAGGTTAACCCCTTTACTTTTTGGCCAAAATTTGGCCATATTTTTGCAAAAATTTTGGATGTCAAAAAAATGAACTATAATTTAACGCTAGGTTCTGCTCATATTAATAACTACGAGGCATTATTCTAGGCTATATTTTCATATTGTTAAAGCTTATTTTGACAAGTAAAAATGGTCGAAAATCGTCAAAAAGTTAAGGTTAACTCCCTTTACTTTTTTTGGCCGATATTTGGCCATTTTTTGCAAAAATTTTCGATGTCAAAAAATGACTAAATTTACGCTAGTTTCTGCTCATATTAATATCTACCGGCATTATTTAGGCTATATTTCCCATATTTTAACGCTTATTTTGACAAGTTAAAAATGGTCGAAAATCGTCAAAAAGTTAAGGTGTAACCCCCTTTACTTATTGGCCAAATTTGGCCATTTTTTGCAAAATATTTTGGATGTCAAAAAATGACTAAATTTACGCAAGTTTCTGCTCATATTAATATCTACGGCATTTATTTAAGGCTATATTTTCATATTTTAAGCTTATTTTGACAAGTTAAAAATGGTCGAAAATCGTCAAAAAGTTAAGGTTAACCCCTTTAAAACTTTTTTGGCCAAATTTGGCCATTTTTGTCAATAATATTTGGATGTCCAAAAAATGACTAAATTTACGCCAAGTTTCTGCTCATTATTAATATCTAAGGCATTATTTAGGCTATATTTTCCATATTTTAAGCTTATTTTGACAAGTTAATAATGGTCGAAAATCGTCAAAAAAGTTAAGGTTAACCCCTTTACTTTCTTGGCCAAATTTTTGGCCCATTTTTGCAAAATATTTGGATGTCAAACAAATGACTAAATTTACGCTAGTTTCCTGCTCATATTAATATCTAAGGCATTATTTATGCTATATTTTTTCATTATTTTTAAGCTTATTTTCGACAAGTTAGAAATGGTCGAAAATCGGTCAAAAAAATAAGGTTAACCCGCTTTACTTTTTGGCCAAATTTTGGCCATTTTTGCAAAATATTTGGATGTCAAAAAATGACTAAATTTTACGCTAGTTATCCTTGCTCGATATTAATATCTACGGCATTATTTAGGCTATATTTTCATATTTTTAAGCTTATTTTGACAAGTTAAAAATGGTCGATAATCGTCAAAAAGTTAAGGTTAACCCCTTTACCTTTTTGGCCAAATTTGGGCATTTTTGCAAAATATTTGGATGTCAAAAAATGACCTAAATTTACGCTAGTTTCTGCTTCATATTAATAATCTACGGACATTATTTAGGCTATATTTTCATATTTTAAGCTTATTTTGGACAAGTTAAAAATGGTCGAAAATCGTCCAAAAAGTTTAAGGTTAACCCTTTACTTTTTGACCCAAATTTGGCCATTTTTTGCAAAAATTTTGGATGTCAAAAATGACGCAAATTTACTGCGAGTTTTCTGCTCATATTAATAACTAAGGCATTATTTAGGCTATATTTTCATATTTTAAGCTTATTTTGACAAGTTAAAAAATGGTCCGGACAATCGTCAAAAAGTTAAGGTTAACCCCTTTACTTTTTGGCCAAATTTGGCCATTTTTGCAAAAATTTTCGATGTCAAAAAATGACTAAATTTTACGCTTAGGTTCTGCTCATATTAATATTCTACGGCATTATTTAGGCTATATTTTCATATTTTAAGCTTATTTTGACTCAAGCTTAAAAATGGTTCGGAAAATCCGTCAAAAAGTTAAGGTTAACCCCTTTACTTTTTTGTTCCAAATTTGGGCATTTTTGCAAAATATGTTGGATGTCAAAAAATGACTAATTTTTACGCTAGTTTCATGCTCATAATTAATATCTAACCCGGCATTATTTAGGCTATATTTTCATATTATTAAGGCTTATTTTGAGACAAGTTAAAAAATGGTCGAAAATCGTCAAAAAGTTAAGGTTTAAAATTTCCAAATTTGGCCATTTTTGCATAAAATATTTGGAATGTCAAAAAATGACTAAATTTACGCATGTTTCCATGCTCATATTTAATATCTAAGGCATTATTTTAGGCTATATTTTCATATTTTTAAAGCTTATTTTGACAAGTTAAAAAAATAAATGGTCGAAAATCGTCAAAAAGTTAAGGTTAAACCCTTTACTTTTTGGCCAAATTTGGCCATTTTTTTGCAAAATTTTTGGATGTCAAAAAATGACTAAATTTACCGCAAGTTTCTGCTCAATTATTAATATCTTAGTCATTATTTAGGCTATATTTTCATATATTTAAGCTTATTTTGACAAAAGTTAAAAATGGTCGAATAATCGTCAAAAGTTCAGTTTAAGGTTAAACCCCTTTACTTTTTGGCCAAATTTGGCCATTTTTGCAAAATATTTGGATGGTCAAAAATGACTAAATTTATCGCAAGTTTCCCCTGCTCATATAGATATCTACGGCAATTTAAATTTAGGCTATATTTTCATATTTTAAGCTTATTTTGACAAGTTAAATAATGGTCGAAAACTCGTCAAAAAGTGCTAAGGTTATCACCTTTACTTTTTTGACCAAATTTGGCCATTTTTTGCCAAAATATTTGGATGTCAAAAAAAATGACTAAATTTACGCTTGTTTCCCTGCTCATATTAATATCTACGGCATTATTTAGGCTTATTATTTTCATATTTTACAGACTTATTTTGACAAGTTTAAAAATGGTCGAAAATCGTCGCAAAAAGTTTAAGGTTAACCCCTTTACTTTTTGGCCCAAATTTGGGCCATTTTTGCAAAATATTTGGATGTCAAAAAAAATGGACTAAATTTACGCTAGTTTTCCTGCTCATATTAAATATCTAAGGCATTATTTAATAGGCTATATTTTTCATTTTTTAAAGCTATATTTTGACAAGTTAAAAATTGGTCGAAAATCGGGTCAAAAAGTTAAGGTTAACACCCTTGTACTTTTTGTGGCCAAATTTGGCCATTTTTGGCAAAATATTTGGATGTCAAAAAATGACTAAATTTACGCAAGTTTCTGCTCATATTTAATATCCTACGGCATTATTTAGGCTATATTTTCATAATTTTAAGCTTATTTTTGACAAGTTAAAAATGGTCGAAAATCGTCAAAAAGGTTAAAAGGTTAACCCCTTTACTTTTTTGGCCAAATTTGGCCATTTTTGCCCAAAATATTTGGATGTCTAAAATGACTAAATTTACGCTAGTTTCTGCTCATATTGAATATCTACCGCATTATTTAGGCTATATTTTCATATTTTTAAGCTTAATTTTGACAAGTTACAAATGGTTCGAAAATCGTCAAAAAGTTAAGGTTTATCCCCTTTACTTTTTGACCAAATTTGGCCATTTTTGCAAAATATTTGGATGTCAAAAAATGCACTAAATTTAAACGCTAGTTTCTGCTCATATTAATATCTACGGCATTATTTAGGCTTATATTTTCATTATTTTAAGCTTATTATTTGACAAGTTAAAATATGGTCGAAAATCGTCAAAAAGTTTAAGGGTTAACTCCCTTTACTTTTTTGGCCAAATTGGGTTGGCCCATTTTTGCAAAATATTTGGATGTTCAAAAAAATGACTAAATTTTACGCTAGTTTCTTCCTGCTCATATTAATATCTACAGGCATTATTTAGGCTATACTTTTCATATTTTAAGGCTTATTTTGACAAAGTTAAAAATGGTCGAAAATCGTCAATAAGTTAAGGTTAACCCCTTTACTTTTTGCGCCAATATTTGGCCATTTTTGCAAAAAATTTGGATGTCAAAAAATGACTAAATTTACGCTAGTTTCTGCTCATATTAATATCTACGGCATATTTTAGGCTATATTTTCATATTTTAAGCTTATTTTGACAAAGTTAAAAATGGGTCGAAAATCGTCAAAAAGTTAAGGTTAAACACCCCCCCCCTTTACTTTTTGGCCAAATTTGGCCATTTTTGCAAATATATTTGGAATGTCAAAAAATTACTAATTTTACGCTAGTTTCCTGCTCAGTATTAATATCTAAGGCATTATTTAGGCTATATTTTCATATTTTAAGAAAAAGCCTTATTATTGACATGTTAAAAATGGTCGAAAATCGTCAAGAAAGTTAAGGTTAACCCCTTTACTTTTTGGACCAAATTTGGCACATTTTTGTTGCAAAATATTTGGATGTCAAAATAATGACTAAATTTTCGCAAGTTTCTGCTCAATATTAATATCTAAGGCATTTTTTAGGCTATATTTTCTTATTTTAAAGCTTATTTTGACAAGTTAAAAATGGTCGAAAAATCGTCCAAAAAAGTTAAGGTTAACCCCTTTACTTTTTGGACACAAATTTGGCCATTTTTGCAAAATATTTGGATGTCAAAAAATGACTAAATTTACGCTAGTTTCTTGCTCATATTAATAACTACTGGCATTATTAGGCTATATTTATCATATTTTAAGCTATATTTTGACAAGTTAAAAATGGTCGAAAAATCGTCAAAAGTTAAGGGTTAACCCCTTTACTTTTTGGCCAATTTTGGCCATTTTTTGCAAAATATTTGGATGTCAAAAAATTGAGTATAAATATTTACGCTAATTTCTGCTCATAATAATATCTATACCGGCATTATTTAGGCTATATTTTCCATATTTTAAGCTTATTTTGACAAGTTAAAAATGGTCGAAAATCGTCAAAAAGTTAAGGTTATACCCCTTTACTTTTTGGCCAAAATTAGCCCATTTTTGCAAAAATTTTGGATGTCAAAAAATGACTAAATTTACGCTAGTTTTCTTGCTCATATTAATATCTAAGGCATTATTTAGGCTATATTTTCATATTTTAAGCTTATTTTGACAAGTTAAAAATGGTCGAAAATCGTCAAAAAGTTAAGGTTAACCCCTTTACTTTTTGGCCAAATTTGGCCATTTTTGCAAAATATTTGGATGTCAAAAAATGACTAAATTTACGCAAGTTTCTTGCTCATAATGAATATCTAAGGCATTATTTAGGCTATATTTTCGATATTTTTGATGCTTAATTTTGACAAGTTAAAAAATGGTCGAAAATCTGCTAAAAACGTTAAGGTTAACCCCTTTACTTTTTGGCCAAATTTGGCCATTTTTTGCAAAATATTTGGATGTCAAAAATGACTAAATTTACGCTAGTTTTCTGCTCATATTAATATCTACGGCATTATTTAGGCTATTATTTCATATTTTAGCCTTATTGTTGACAAGTTTAAAAAATGGTTCGAATATCGTCAAAAGTTAAGGTTAATCCCCTTTACTTTTTGGCCAAATTTGGCCCATTTTGTGCAAAATATTTGGATGTCAAAAAAATGACTAAATTTACACTAGTTTTCTCGCTCATTTAAAATTAATATCTATCGTCGCATTCTTTTAGGCTATATTTTCATATTTATAAGCTTATTTTGGACAAGTTAAAAAATGGTCGAATAATCGTCATAAAAGTTAAGGTTAACCCCTTTGAATTTTTGGCCAAATTTGGCCATTTTTGCAAAATATTTTGGATGTCAAAAAATGACTTAAATTTACGCTAGTTTCTGCTCATATTAATATCTACGGCATTATTTAGGCTTTATTTTCATATTTTAAAGCCTTATTTTGACAAGTTTAAAAATTGGTCGAATAATCGTCAAAAAGTTAAGGTTAACCCCTTTTAACTTTTTTGGGCCAAATTTGGCCATTTTTGCAAAATATTTGGATGTCAAAAAAATGACTAAATTTACGCTAGTTTCTGCTCATATTAATATCTACGGCATTAATTTTAGGCTATATTTTCATATTTTAAGCTTATTTTGACAAGTTAAAAATGGTCGAAAATCGTCGGGAAAGTTAAGGTTAACCCCTTTACTTTTTGGCCACAATTTGGGCCATTTTTTGCAAAAATTTTGGATGTCAAAAAATGACTAAATTTACGCTAGTTTCGTGCTCATATTAATATCTAAGGCATTATTTAGGCTATATTTTCATATTTTAAGCTTATTTTGACAAGTTAACAAATGGTCGAAAATCGTCAAAAGGATTAAAGGTTAAACCCCTTTACTTTTTGGCCAAATTTGGCCATTTTTTGCAAAAATATTTGTGATGTCAAAAAAATGACTAAATTTACCGCTAGTTTATGAACATATTAATATCTATCGGCATTATTTAGGCTATATTTTCATATTTTAAGTCTTATTTGACCAAGTTAAAAAATAGGTCGAATAATCGTCAAAAAGTTAAGGTTACCCCCTTTACTTTTTTGGCCAAATTTGGGCCCATTTTTGCAAAATATTTGGATGTCAAAAAATGACTAAATCTTACGCAAGTTTCTGCTCATATTAATATCTATAGGCATTATTCTAGGCTATAATTTTTCATATTTTTATGCTTATGTGACAAGATTAAAAATGGTCGAAAAATCGTCCAAACAAGTTAAGGTTAACCCTTTTACTTTTTGGCCAAATTTGGCCATTTTTGCAAAATATTTGGATGTCAAAAATGACTAAATTTACGCTAGTTTCTGCTCATATTAATATACTACGGCATTATTTAGGCGATATTTTCATATTTTAAGCTTATTTTGACAAGAGATGTTAAAAATGGTCGAAAATCGTCAAAAATTTAAGGTTAACCCCTTTACTTTTTGGACCAAATTTTGGCCATTTTTGCAAAATATTTGGATGTCGAAAAAATGACTTAAATTTACGCTAGTTTCTGCTCATAATTAATATCTACGGCACTTATTTAGGCTATATTTTCATATTTTTAAGCTTATTTTGACAAGTTAAAAAATGGTCGAAAATCGTCAAAACAGTTAGAGGGTTAACCCCTTTACTTTTCGGCCAAATTTTGGCCATTTTTGCAAAATATTTGGATGTCAAAAAATTACTAATTTTAACGCTAGTTTCTGCTCATATTAATTTCTAACTAAGCTAAGGCAATTATTTAGGATATTATTTTCACAAATTTTAAGCTTATTTATGACAAGTTAAAAATGGTCGAATAAGCGGTCAAAAAGTTAAGGTTAACCCCTTTACTTTTTGGCCAAATTTTTGGCCATTTTTTGCAATATTTGGATGTCAAAAAATATGACTAAAATTTACGCTAGTATTCTGCCCTCATATTACATATCTAAGGCATTATTTAAGGCTTATATTTTTCATAATTTTACAGCTTATTTTGACAAGTTAAAAATGGTCGAAAATCGTCAAAAAGTTAAGGTTTAACTCCCTTTACTTTTTGACACAAATTTGGCCATTTTTGCAAAATATTTGGATGTCAAAAAATGGACTAAATTTAACCGCTAGTTTCTGCTCATATTAATATCTACGGCATTATTTAGGCCTATATTTTCATATCTTGTAAGCTTATTTTGACAAGTTAAAAATGGTCGAAAATCGTCAAAAAGTTAAGGTTAACGCCCTTTACTTTTGGCCAAATTTGGGCCATATTTTGCAAAATATATGGATGTCAAAAAATGAAGTAAATTTTACGCTAATTCTGCTCATATTAATATCGTACGGCATTATTTTAGGCTATATTTTCATATTTTAAGCTTATTTTGACAAGTTAAAAAATGGTCGAAAATCGTCTAAAAAGTTTAAGGTTAACCCCTTTACTTTTTTGGCCCCGAAATTTGGCCATTTTTTGCAAAAATTTTGGATGTCAAAAAATGACTAAATTTACGCTAGTTTTCTGCTCATATTTAATATCTTAAGAAGGCATTATGTTTAGGCTATATTTCATATTTTAATCTTATTTTGACAAGTTTAAAAAATGGTCGAAAAATCGTCAAAAAGGTTAAGGTTAACCACCTTTACTTTTTGGCCAAATTTGGCCATTTTTGCAAAATATTTGGATGTCAAAAAAGTGACTAAAATTTACGCATTTCAAGTTTCTGCTCATATTAATATCTAAGGCATTATTTAGTGCTATAATTTTCATATTTTAAGCTTATTTTGACAAGTTAAAAATGGTTCGAAAAATCGTCAAAAAGTTTAAGGTTAACCCCTTTACTTTTTGGCCAACATTTGGCCATTTTGCAAAATATTTGGATGTCAAAAATGACTAAATTTACGCTAGTTTTCTGCTCATATTAATAAGCTTAACTGCATTATTTAGGGCATATCATTTTCATATTTTTAAGCTTATTATTGACAAGTTAAAAATGGTCGATAATCGTCAAATAAGTTAAGGTTAACACCCTTTACTTTTTGGCCAAATTTGGCCATTTTTGCAAAAATATTTGGAATGTCAAAAAAATGACTAATTTACACTAGTTTTCTGCTCATATTAATATCTAACGGCATTATTTTAGGCTATATTTTCAATATTTTAAGCTTATTTTGACAAGTTATAAATGGTCGAAAATCGTCAAAAAGTTAAGGTTTAAACCCCTTTATACTTTTTGGTCCAAATTTGGCCATTTTTGCAAAATTATTTGGATGTCAAAAAATGGACTTAAATTTACGCTAGTTTCTGCTCTATATTAATATCTTCGGACGGCAATTTTTATTTTTTTACTTAAAAGCCTATATTTTCATATTTTAAGAGCTATATTTTGACAAGTTTAAAAATGGTCGATAATCGTCAAAAAAGCTTAAGGTTAACCCCTTTACTTTTTGGCCAAATTTGGCCCATTTTTTGCAAAATTTTTGGATGTCCAAAAAATGACTAAAATTTACGCTAGTTTCTGGCTCATATTAATAATCTACGGCATTATTTAGGCTTTATTTTCATTATTTTAAGCTTATTTTTTTGATCAGTTTAAATAATGGTCGAAAAATCGTCGAAAAGTTAAGGTTAACCTCCCTTATACTTTTTTGGCCAAATTTGGCCCATATTTTGCAAAAATTTTGGATGTCAAAAAATGACTAAATTTACGCTAGTTTCTGCTCATTATTAATATCTAAGGCATTATTTAGGCTATATTTTCATATTTTAAAAGCTTATTATTGACAAGTTAAAAGATGGTCCGAAAATCGTCACAAAAAGTTAAGGTTAACCCCTTTATCTTTTTGGCCAAATTTGGCCATTTTTGCAAAATATTTGGATGTTCAATAAAATGACTAAATTTACGCTAGTTTTCTGCTCATATTAAATATCTAAGGCATTATTTAGGCTTATAATTTTCCATAATTTTAAGCTTTATTTTGGACAAGTTAAAACAATGGTCGAAAATCGTCAAAAAGTTAAGGTTAACCTCTTTACTTTTTGGCCAAATTTGGCCATTTTTTGCAAAATAAAAAAAAAAAAAAAAATATTTGGATGTCAAAAAAAATGACTAAATTTACGCAAGTTCTGCTCATATTAATATCTTAAGCATTATTTAGGCTATATTTTCATATTTTAAGCTTATTTTGACAAGTTAAAAATGGTCGAAAATCGTCAAAAAGTTAAGGTTAACCCTTTTACTTTTTGGCCAAATTTGGCCATTTTGCAAAATATTTGGATGTCAAAAAATGACTAAATTTACGCTAGTTTCTGCTCATATTAATATCTACGGCATTATTTAGGCTATATTTTCATATTTTAAGCTTATTTTGACAAGTTAAAAATGGTCGAAAATCGTCAAAAATTAAGGTTAACCCCTTTACTTTTTGACCAAATTTGGCCATTTTTGCAAAATATTTGGATGTCAAAAAATGACTAAATTTACGCTAGTTTCTGCTCATATTAATATCTACGGCATTATTTAGGCTATATTTTCATATTTTAAGCTTATTTTGACAAGTTAAAAATGGTCGAAAATCGTCAAAAAGTTAAGGTTAACCCCTTTACTTTTTGGCCAAATTTGGCCATTTTTGCAAAAATTTTGGATGTCAAAAAATGACTAAATTTACGCTAGTTTCTGCTCATATTAATATCTAAGGCATTATTTAGGCTATATTTTCATATTTTAAGCTTATTTTGACAAGTTAACAATGGTCGAAAATCGTCAAAAATTTAAGGTTAACCCCTTTATTTTTTGGCCAAATTTGGCCATTTTTGAAAAATATTTGGATGTCAAAACATGACTAAATTTACGCTAGTTTATGCTCATATTAATATCTACGGCATTATTTAGGCTATATTTTCATATTTTAAGCTTATTTTGACAAGTTAAAAATGATCGAAAATCGTCAAAAAGTTAAGGTTAACCCCTTTACTTTTTGGCCAAATTTGGCCATTTTTGCAAAATATTTGGATGTCAAAAAATGACTAAATTTACGCTAGTTTATGCTCATATTAATATCTAAGGCATTATTTAGGCTATATTTTAATATTTTAAGCTTATTTTGACAAGTTAAATATGGTCGAAAATCGTCAAAAAGTTAAGGTTAACCCCTTTACGTTTTGGCCAAATTTGGCCATTTTTGCAAAATATTTGCATGTCAAAATATGACTAAATTTACGGTAGTTTCTGCTCATATTAATATCTACGGCATTATTTAGGCTATATTTTCATATTTTAAGCTTATTTTGACAAGTTAAAAATGATCGAAAATCGTCAAAAAGTTAAGGTTAACCCCTTTACTTTTTGGCCAAATTTGGCCATTTTTGCAAAATATTTGGATGTCAAAAAATGACTAAATTTACGCTAGTTTCTGCTCATATTAATATCTAAGGCATTATTTAGGCTATATTTTCATATTTTAAGCTTATTTTGACAAGTTAAAAATGGTCGAAAATCGTCAGAAATTTAAGGTTAACCCCTTTACTTTTTGGCCAAATCTGGCCATTTTTGCAAACATTTTGGATGTCAAAAAATGACTAAATTTACGCTAGTTTCTGCTCATATTAATATCTAAGGCATTATTTAGACTAAATTTTCATATTTTAAGCTTATTTCGAAAAGTTAAAAATGGTCGAAAATCGTCAAAAAGTTAAGGTGTAAACCTTAACCAAAAAGTAAAGGGGTTAATCGTCAAAAAGTTAAAGTACAATAATTTAAAGTTTCTATAAGATTAAATATAAGTAGAGGCATGGTACAAACATAAGTACGATCGGTACACTAATATATGATATTAATATCAGTTTAATACATATATACTTTATTTCCATTCTTTTGCAGGTCGAGTTGGTGATAAAGTGTTGAATCTTAATAAATATTTAAAATGCTACATACAAAGTTTAAAAAAGTGAAATTGCAATGTATTAAATTGTTTTGTATTTGTTCAAGCGATTTATTTTTATTTTTATTGCTAATTAAATTGGGTTAAATAGGAGTTTCGATTTGTAGATTTCATGCGAAGTTCGGATGGCCGAATGGTTAAGGCTAGTATCTACCAAGGTCGGAGGTGAGGATTCAAACTCGCCGAGGACTTCCTAAAAATGATTAAAATTGGTATAGGAACTAATGAATAATGGATGAGATAATTGGGGGTTAAGACACAAGAAAAAAAAGGAGGGGTGAGTGTAAGTAGGAATAAAAAAGGAGGGGTGAGACTACAACCCAGTCTCTTCCTTAAATTAACTATTATCCTTAATTTACAAATCGCTCTGAATTAAGGATAATGGTTAATCTAATATTAGAACCCCATCACAACAAAGATCCTAACCCCCCGCCTAGTGGGTTTTCTAACCCTAACCCCCAGTAAAATGTTTTATAAGTTAAAGTACAAGTTAAAGTACAAGTTAAAGTACAAGTTAAAGTACAAGTTAAAGTACAAGTTAAAGTACAAGTTAAAGTACAAGTTAAAGTACAAGTTAAAGTACAAGTTAAAGTACAAGTTAAAGTACAAGTTAAAGTACAAGTTAAAGTACAAGTTAAAGTACAAGTTAAAGCACAAGTTAAAGCACAAGTTTAAGTACAAGTTTAAGTACAAGTTTAAGTACAAGTTTAAGTACAAGTTTAAGTACAAGTATAAGTACAAGTTTAAGTACAAGTTTAAGTACAAGTTTAAGTACAAGTTTAAGTACAAGTTTAAGTACAAGTTTAAGTACAAGTTTAAGTACAAGTTTAAGTACAAGTTTAAGTACAAGTTTAAGTACAAGTTTAAGTACAAGTTTAAGTACAAGGTTAAGTACAAATTTAAGTACAAGTTTAAGTACAAGTTTAATGTACAAGTTTAAGTACAAGTTTAAGTACAAGTTTAAGTACAAGTTTAAGTACAAGTTTAAGTACAAGTTTAAGTACAAGTTTAAGTACAAGTTTAAGTACAAGTTTAAGTACAAGTTTAAGTACAAGTTTAAGTACAAGTTTAAGTACAAGTTTAAGTACAAGTTTAAGTACAAGTTTAAGTACAAGTTTAAGTACAAGTTTAAGTACAAGTTTAAGTACAAGTTTAAGTACAAGTTAAAGTACAAGTTAAAGTACAAGTTAAAGTACAAGTTAAAGTACAAGTTAAAGTACAAGTTAAAGTACAAGTTAAAGTACAAGTTAAAGTACAAGTTAAAGTACAAGTTAAAGTACAAGTTAAAGTACAAGTTAAAGTACAAGTTAAAGTACAAGTTAAAGTACAAGTTAAAGTACAAGTTAAAGTACAAGTTAAAGTACAAGTTAAAGTACAAGTTAAAGTACAACCCTGGGTATATTACACCGATAAAACTATTGGTTAGTTGTCGAAGTGACCACTTTTTGGCGGAAATGTTTGATTTTTTATATCCATTTTCAGTGTAACCAAGGGCGTTCGCAGGATTTTTCAACATAAATTATTTTGGGGTGGGGGGTCAACTAGTGCAGCAACTTCCTGATGTTATGCACTGAAAGTCTGAAAACACTTTTAATTTGAATTGTTTGTTTTACAAAGGTTTTTACAGGAATGTAAACGTTTCTCATCAGCTATTGAAAGACCAGGCGGGAAAATCATAATCATTAGATTTCGATTATTACAAAGCCCAGCATATTATTTTCAAAAAAGCCATTGAGTCGGACACGAGAGTAAAATAAAGTTCTCACGTTTCGTTGTTATTATCACAACATCTTCAGAGAATAATTTACATGAGTGTAGTGAGACTAAATATATAATTGCAGAGTTGTCATAAAATATACATGCAATAACCAATGAGAGAGAGTTACTATAATAAAAGTGACAGACAAAAAGTAAGATTATAAAAGAAAGAGTGGCACAGAACCAATATTGCCATTTAGAGAAGGTTTAAGATTGCGAATGAGTAAGCTTTCGCGTAGAAGAAGTTCAGACTCAAAAGAGCAAGAAGACTAATTATTTTAAAATCGTCAAATGAGAAAGGTGTTAGTGGCAGGAAGGTTAGTGCGTTTCTTTCAGGTGAGAGGTGAGATTCCCAAGTGATCTGAAACACGTGTTTGTAGGTGTCGGTGTGACGGTGTCACTTTTATTATAGTGACTCTCTCTGATTGGTTATTGCATGCATATTTTATGACAACTCTGTAATTATATATTTAGTCTCACTACACTCATGTAAATTATTCTCTGAAGATGTTGTGATATTATGACAACGAAACGTTAGAACTTTATTAAATATTATGATTTTACTCTCGTTTCCGACTCAATGGCTTTTATGAAAATAATATGCTGGTATTTGATATTTATAATTAGAATGTAAACGTGTTTGTGCACCCCCGACCCCTGCGTACACCCCTGCAGTGAACGTTTTTACGAATTTTACTCCTTTCTTTTACTTATTTTACCTAAGTAACCAGGCCTTATTCAAAATGGAAGCAGATATTGGGGTTAGCCAGAAAACTCGTTAATAATAATAATAAATAGACTATTGTATATTGCTCCTAATACGTCTTTATTATTATTATTATTATTATTAAAAATAATAATAATAATAATAATAATAATAATAATAATAATAATAATAATAATAATAAAGACGTATTAGGAGCATTATACAATAGTCTCAATGCTCTTACAACAATATATTCTCTTAATTTTACTTATATAACTAATTACAGTTTCATTATAAGATAAAGCCTACTACATATATTACCACTATGAACAAAAAACTATTAATTAAAACTATTAATTACGTAACAAGGCCAGTAGGTTCTCCTCGGATTGTTCGGAGTAAAATCATGGCGCGTGTGTGAACAGCGAGTATAGTTGATGTTCGATGAGTTTTATTCCAAGTTACTAGGCGGCGGGTTAGGGTTAGAAAACTCGTTAGGCGGTTAGGGTTAGGATCTTTGTTGTTTTGGGGTAAGGGTTAGGATTAACGGTTGGGTTAGGGTGTCTATTTTAATATAACATGAAGTTTTACCAATTGGTGCGCGAAACGCAGAATAATATTTTGGGCTCGTATTTTGAGATTTCCTGTGCCAGGCCTTATTCAAAATAGCCGCCAGTACTAGTTAAAAGGCGGGGAGCTATATAAATATAATCGTCAGAATTTTGACACTTAACCATGTAAATAACCACTAACCCTAACCCCCTGCCTTCAATTGGTGGGCGAAACATAACGATATAACCAATACATTTCTCGCATAGGCCACAGCCTTTGAAGCTATTTGACTCGGAAAGAGAAGTCAGAGTTGCCTGCGGAGGTGGCTAGAGTTAATTAACTAGTCATTTTGAGACACCCAGACATTTGTATATAACCCCAAATTCTGATTATATATATATATATATACAGAACTCGTGACTAGGCTCTCGGCAACGGCTTCCGTATCTCAGTGGTCAGAGCACTGCACTAGCATCGCAGGGTCGCGGTTCAATTCCAGCCGGAAGGCCTTAAAGTTGCATTTTTCGCAACTGGTCCCGGTTTGGTCTTAAAATGTATGTATTCCAACACTCGAAATTTTCCTTCACCATAAATCCTTTCAACATGTAGTTTGATTGAGTGAAATGCCAAATATTACCTATATATATATATTTTTTTTTTTTGAATGTGGGTCTTACCTCCGCTACAACCCCTCCCCCCCCGCGCGAGGTTGAAATGTCTAGCTTTTCAAGAAATGCCATGACAACCAACTGTAAACTGTATAAAGAAATTTGAAGTGTTTTGGTCAGCGGTTTTTATAAACAGTGGTCTCCTAAACTCTATTCAACTCTAACACAAAAGCTTCTGTTGTAGTATTCAATATTACATTTTAGTGAGTACGAAAATAATGCGAGAATATTTCAGTCAATATCTACGATATTAAATCTACCTTTGACTGAATGGCGATGGAGGATACTTTAGAAGGTAACATATCATAAATGTCCTATTTTTATATGGTCGTGTACCAGTGTCGTCTGTCGCTAGTATAAACACTTTGTTTACGTTTTAACAGCTTGAAGCTGCGCTAGAAATGTATAGAATCTGAGATAGAATCTTTGCTCTTTACTTTTCTTTTAGCTTTCGATGATGATGAAGTGGCTCAGCGCTTGCCTTGCCCAATTTGTCAGAGGAAATTTAACGAAGATGTTTTGGTAAGAACCTTACCTAAGACGAAGTCACACAGATTTGTAGTATCATCGATTTAAAATGTTCTTACTTATACTGTAGTTTTTCTCACTTTATTTAACAAAATGATGATTTTTTTATCCAAACCTTCACCAATACAATACCATATATATGTCACAGTTTCTCAGTTATTACTCCAACTGGTTCATATATGAAAAAATAAAAATAATTTAATAGTATAATAAAATATAAAATGCAGCTTAACAATAAACATAGTAGTTGTAGATGGTGCAGCACTGTATAGTGTAAAAAGAAATAATGGGGAACCATAAAATATTCTAAATCCTTATCACTGCTACTGTATTCAATCTCATGATGGGAGCCAGAAAAATGTCCAATTTTTTAACATTTTTGCAATTAAAATTTGCATATGAAGCACAGGTGATGTGTGCTATTAGGGCACTTCCACTCATCGCTAAGTCAAGCCTGGTCGGACGGGGTTAGTACTTGGATGGGTGACCATCTGGGAATAACCTTGTGTTGATTCCCGAGCTTGGAACTCATATAGTTATATAGTGGAATCCTGCGGCGCCTTTGACACCTTCAACTCACGCTGAACAATTTGTAAAGACACATGTCTGTTGTGTCTGTTTTAACAGACGTACATCTTATTAAAATAAGACCATTATTATAACTGACACAGAAAAAATATTGCTAAAAAGTAAAAATATAATGAAATTTTTCCTTTTTTGGAACTTTTCTAAGCCAATGACTTTAAGAATCCATACATGTAGGTTCTTGGGGCCCACCAGGAAATCTCCCAGTGTCCTATGGGGCCATGCTGCCACTGTTAATAAAGACAACCTAAAGTCATAAGACATTAGAGAATAGGCATGCTGGTCATATTCTGAAGCTATAGTTATAAAAAGTGCCTGACATTATAAACTTGATGTTCAGTTAAGGTAGAGTCACCATTTCAAACTGCCATCAGTTAGGTTCAAATGTACCTAGAAGGCCTTTTACTATTACAGATAGACTTGCTTATAATTGTAACATGTAGTTTTTTTGTTTTAATAGTTGTTAATTAGTTCTTATAGTATATTTGTGTTAAAATATACTGCTGTAGTGAATGTGGGAGAGCTTGGGGTAGATAGTCAAGCTTGTGTATCCTCAGAAAAATAAATCTGTAACCTTTTGATTGCCAGTGAGTCATAGTCTAAGCTACAGTACCAAGACTCAGATGGAGAGTGAAGGTTACAATGATGAGCTGGGTTGATTGATATTTGTATCATGGCTCTATGCGGCAGTCACTATGAGTTACCCTATCTAAATAAAGGCGTCTATCTACAGACCTCTTCACTGACTAACTGTAACTGTCATTTTAATTTATTTTAGTCCCGTCACAAGACTATATGTGAAAAATCTATGAAAAAACGGCGCAAGCCATTCAATTCGCAGAAACAGCGCTCACTGGGAAGCGATATCCCACTGGAAAGGAAGAAAATCCAGGAATCGGTCAAGAACCCCAAAAAAGTATGAATCATTGATTAAATCACAAGACTAGTATACTATTTTTATATTTATTTACATGTGTTTCCTTCACGATTTAACAAAGTGCTCCTCTCTCAGCTCTGGATCTTTATTTGAAGAAAGCCTTCCCATGCATCCATTGGTTTAAAAATTATCTGACTAATATTTATATGTGTTGCAGCTTTCTGTACTTTTGCTGTTTCCTTCACCATTTATCTCACAATGTTTCAGTTCATTATGCTTTTTGTCACTTTCCGTGCATTAAATGTTATACAACTGGCTTACAGTTTCACTCTATGACAAAGGGTCTTCACCATGGCTGGATTAGGGTTGCAGGGGCCCCGTGCCATGTTTTTCCCATGCCCAAGCCTGCTGTGTGGTTCCAAAAATGAAAATGTCAGTCAAGCATAATTGGTCTGAATATCTACATATCTACAATATCTACACGTATATAAGTATCTACACATGAACAAAAATACAACACATATCTACACATGAACTGTTAACAATAGACAGAGTATATGAGGAAGAAACTATATTATTTTAAAAAGTTAACACCTATGTACACTCTATACTTACCAATTGTGGAAGGTTAGGTGCAGGTCTTGCTACATACTGCCCTCTAAACTGTATCATGCTCTGGCTACGGTCAGTTGCTAATGGTTGACCTTATACCACGATGTTCAGATGCACAGATCCATTATGTTGTTAACTAATGGTTATCGTAATTTCTCTATTAAGCCCTCCTCTCTTTTACCCCCTCCCTCTAATACACCCCCATAGGCAATTAAGTTTTAAAATCATGAAATGTGAAACTATCATATTATTTCAAAGATATGATATTTTATTCTTGGTCTTTAATTTATTGATAGTAAGCTTTAGATGTAAAATGGAAATACACTCCTGTGTATACCGTGCACTCCTGTGTAATCAGCAAATGTTGAGTGACAAAAAAACATTCAGAAAGTTAATCCTGTTACTCAGACTTTGACGAACTCGAAGGAACACACCAAAAAAATGAAAAGTCAAAGAGGATGGAGACAGTCAACAATAAATTGAAAACTTTATCAAAATGAACAACAAAGTACGAACACCGTGAAGTAAAAGTTGAAAACTGAACAAGAAAGGGAATCTATAACAATTGCTACGATAGCGAAGCAATACAAATGACCGTTAAAAAGTTCTCGTTATTGAGGCCACATAATAATATCTAGGTGTAATACTCGATGAACACTTTTATCTTGGAAATCTCGTATTGCTAGTAAAATTTCTAAATCAATAGGAATTATATATAAGTCCAGTTTTTGCCTTTCTAAATCTTCCCTGGGCATGTTGTAATATTCATCAGTCTATCCTTATCTACAGTATTGTGTCACAGTTTGCAGAGCTCGACATATCCCTCAAATTTTAAACGAATTATTTTGCTGCAAAAGCGTGCAGTGCGATGTATCAATAAGACGGCATACGATGCACATTCTGACGCGATATTTAAGGAATTAAATATTTAAAAATTTTATATTGTCCTACTGAATTTAGGCAAATTTATGTACTCCTACCATAATTTATTTATTACCTAGTAATAGTTTTGATGATTTTTTTGTTCGCATCAATCAGGTACTCCACTATAACACATGAAGTTCTAAATTAAGTTCCATTCCTTTTTGCAGAACTAAAATTCGACAGTTTTCGGCCAGCTATCAGATTCCGAAATTATTTAATATGTTGAGCCCATATATTCGTGAGGCCTATTCTCGTCTCTCATTCCAAAATAAGTTAAAACAATATTTATTCTCAGTTCTTTGACTTCTTAAGATGGCTCGATAGACTAAATCACAAAAATTGCATTTTTCATAAAAAAACATTTTTCATAAACATTTTTGGAGTGCAGATCTGAGCTTTATTTTTGGTTCATTGTATAGCTCTAGCGGTGGTCTTGATTATTGAAACGTTTCACACTTGTAGCATTTGTATATCTAAATAAATTGTGTTTATGATAAGCGGAAGATTTTATGCAAATTATAGTTTTCTGGATTTATTGGAAACACGATTTCTCCACTCAGGTAAACATTGAGGGTATAAAACTTTCCAGTAAACAAGACCACCACTAGAGCTATGCAATGAACCACGATGAAGCCCAGATCTGCATTACACACATTTTTATGCGGAAAAATGCAATTTCTCATGATTTAGACTATGGAGCCACCTTAATATTTTTTTATAATATTTATTTGATTGATCAAATTACTTTTATTGACTTTTTGTTACTAGTTTCGATATTGTTACTATTCTTCTAATTTTCTGGCACCACACTATGTAATATATTTATTCACTATTCTTATACAAACCATGTAATGAGGTCAGCGCAATATTCTATAAGCCTTTGCTTCTTTTTGGGCTTCTTCGCCACTTCTTTTGTAATATTATTTATCCTTATTATTACTGTTTGCTGCTTGTTCGGTCTGTACAGAGAAATATCGGACCTGAGCTTACTAAAAATGTCAGACCGATATTTCACTATTAGTTTAGTTTAGTTTATTAGATTTATCACTTTGGTGAACGGAATACCCCAACAGGCTAGAAGCCCAATTGATAGGGGTTCCGAGGGCTCACGATTTAAGGTCGTTATCCGAGAAGACACGAAAGTTTTACCATTTGCTAGTATTATTGCAAAGGCAGCACTTTCTCCTCAATTATTTTTAAGACCCTGAGTGGTGGTCCAGCCCAGGATTTGAACCTGTGTCTCCCAACCACTAGACCACAATACACGATTCCACAGTTTAATTTCAAAGTATGCGCGCGCATGTGACATCTTGACAACCAGCATAGCAACAAAAATTTCGAGTAAAGAAGAATCTATCAAATCTATTTTCGCATTTCGGACAAAGATTTTTGTCTTATTCTTCCTTACAAGTTCTTCCTTCCATTTAAAATGTCTCTCTATTGCTTAATTTAGCGAGAAGTATCAAAGAATATTCCAAACAAGCGGCAAACAAACCAACAGCTGAATTTACTCGAAATTTTTGTTGCTAGCGCTTTGTTGCTAGGGAATCATGTGTGCCCGCGGTACTTGTATACAACTGTGGATCGTGTATCACAGATATTTCTCTATATTATTTTCTTTCATTGATTCTATCTGACCAAAAAATTCTATCTGACCAAAAAACACATCCAAAAAGAGCTTTAAAGATTGTGTACCCGCATCTTTCGTATACTGCCTTCCTCAACAAACTAAAACTTAAAACACTTTATGAACGTAGAGACAATCCGTGCATGTCTGTCCTTTACCGATCAATTTTTTGAAGCATGATAATAAATGAAACGAACTGCTTCCAAGTCCTATTATTCATAGGTACTGTTTTAGGAATCCTCGGAAGTATCCACTTTTTAAATGTAGGACTGAACGATTTAAGAACAGTTTTATACCAATGGGATTCACTTGACACGAGTGAATAAATTAGTTGCTAAAGTATAGTATAGATTATTGACATGTATATATTTTTAATTAATTAATTAATTGTATTTTATATTGTAAATTATATATGTATATAAATTGTATTGTATTAAACCAAAGAGCTAATTATTAGGGGTAAGATTGAGAGACCCTTGCCTGTAAGTTTATTCGGCATTAAGCAAGTAACTTCCGTAAAATTATTGGGAGTTCATTTTCAGAGCAACCCTACAAACTGGGATTTACAGTTTAGTAGTCTTTTAAGTAAAGCTGGTAAGCGCATGCACATATTACGTGTGTGTAAGAAATATGGTTATTCTTTAGACAATCTGCATTATTTATTCCATAGCTTAATTATGTCGCTCTTTATCTATGGGATTTCAGTGTGGGGCTCGGCTATAGTTACAATAAGTACCTTAGCAAAATTGACAAATTTCAGAAACGTGCAGTTCAATTTGGGTACCTGAACGAAGTTACACCAGTCACTGATCTTTTAGAAAAAGCAGACAAAAGAATTTGGTCAAGTATTACTGGATCCAGTGACAATCCATTAGCAGATCAGTGTTTTATTAATAGATGTATTTTTAACTATATGTGAATATTTAAATTTATTTAAGTTGTACTTTGTAACATTTTTATATATTCTTGTATTTTTATCCTTTGTAACCAAAAACGTGTTTTTTTGGAATTTAATAAAAGATCAATTATTATAAATGTTATATTTTAATAACTGATACTTTTTGTAATTTCAAGTTTTTCAGATTGCGGACTATCTTCAACAATCTGCCATTTTGAATATTTAATAAATCAAATCAATACCTCACACTCAGTTAATAAGCTGTAACTTTAATATGCTTGTAGAAAAACTGGAAGGCAAAACATGAAGCGTTTTTGACAAACATCCGTGCAGCTCGTGGTACAACCTCGTCAGGCAAAGGCAGTGGTGGTGCATTTGTCGCTCCGGCTGCGGTGGTCAACCCTGATTATGTACAATGTCCTCATTGCGAGAGAAGGTTCAATGAACACTCAGCTGAGAGACATATAGAATTTTGCAAAGAGCAAAGCAGTCGCATTGCGTCTAAAAAAGCGGGTGCCGAAAACTTAACAAAACTTGCTAAACGGACACAGGTGAGAGAATGAGTGATTCAATTATTGGATATATAGTATAAAAATGAGAAATAAGAAAATTTCGATATGTCGAAAAAGACTTAAAGAACATTGGCAACAAAAATAAGTACATTTATTATATGACAATGACGTAATTCTTCCATATAAGGGCACGAGAACAGAACAAATACCAGGCCGTATTGCATGGTAAAATCCGTATTTCTCCTCTTCTGAACAGAACAAAAATACGGATTTTTTTGCGGCTTTAAACCAAAGCCTAAAATGGCGGATGCGAATTGTCTTTTTAATTTTGAAAATGTAAGTACAGACATGAACGACTCCTTATTATTTTCGTTAAACTCTGACGACTTTGACGATGAATATCTCAAAGCAATGGACAGTTTAACAGAAACAACGTCTGACAACGTATCACAAACAAACGAGGAAATGAAATAAATACAAACTTATTCAATTTCTGCAAGTAGTCATATAATAAAAACCTCATTGAATGGTTTGGCATATAATACGGTCGGGAATTTTACTCGTTTCTCGCATTTTTCCTCGCCGGCGACCGGCTCGGAAAAATACTTGAGAAACTCGTAAAATACCCGACCGTATTATATGCCAAACCATTCAATAAGATATAAGTATCTTTCAGATCAAAGAATGTGACCTAAATAAGCGGAATATCGTAGTTTGAGGTTGTAAAAATGCTCGCAACACGAATTAAAGGTGAATTAGTGTTGGCGGAAATGTAAATAAATTAAGCTTCTTCTCAACGTTATTTTAGTAATCGCTATTATTATATGGCTAAGAAAGATGGCGCATGCTGATTGGTTCGTGAGAGGTTCGGAAAACAACGTATTGCCCTCCCTGTGAGAGGGCAATACGCCTTTTCCAGACCGGTAAGTTTTGGCGGAAAAATTTCTGAGTTGATTTAGATGAAAATAAAAGAGGATTTGAGTATGTTCGTCTAAAAAGTTCGAACAATAACACGTCCTGGAACATTAGTGCTGCTTTTCTTGAAAGCTGTTTATCTATAAGTGAAGAAAATGAATGCCTAACGACCAGTAACGCGTGTAAACATGAAGCGAAATCAACAAGCTCAGAGGTAAGGTAAACGGCAACATCTGAAGACAAACACAACGTTAAAAACAGAGAACAAAATTAACCAAAAGCCATATAATATTCGGTTTTTAATTCATATAATAATTCATATAATAATTCGGTTTTTTCGCACAAACCTCAGGCAAATACTTTACCGTACAGACCAAGCAAACGATCGTTAACAAGTCTTTATTACAACATAAACTGGGCAATACATGGCCTATCATGATAAGTAGCACAAAAGTACGAAATACAACACTTCCCAGCACATGACGTCACGATCCTATTCAAAATGGCGGCTATTCAGCTTTTAAAATGTGTTGCGAGCATTTTCATAACCAGTGGCGGATTAAGCGTACCTGGCTGTTTTTCGCCCCCCCCCCCCCCCCCCCCCAGAAAATCGTCGATCGATCGGTGTCATTTGACTTTCATACGAGCTTTCAAGCGTCGAAGATCGCTGTAGTTGAATCACTTTGATCGCATGAAATTCAATACAAGATAAATAAAACGATAAAAAATTATAACTTTTATTTTAAGTATTTAGAACTTTAGGTGTGAACATCGATTAGTTGTTTACACCAGCCAGTCAGCTATACTTGTATTTCGAACATAGCGGGCCCCTAGGAACCGCGGGCCCCTAGCGGTTGCCCAGTCAGCCCTCCCTTTAATCCGCCACTGTTCATAACTACTATATTCCGACTAACTAAGTCATATACTTAGATGAACTGTCACCCAAAAGCAACGTGTGTTTATATGAAAGGTCTTACTACAAAAAGTACCAACGCCAAGTATTTTGATGTCATTACAAGCAGTCAAACAGGTCGGAAATTGCATATAGGAGTCCGCCATCTTTGTCTTTCCAATGGGCGCGTGCTTCGATTGCAGTAACAGATACAAGCGAAATATAAATAAGTAAGTAAGTTGGTCGGCCGTAGCCGGAGGCGACCCGTATAGGCTCCTCTTTCAGTAGCTGCTACCCAAAGGTAGGGGTGGGCTGGAATTAACCACTTACCCCAGCCAGAGCTGGTCCCAATTTTATTTAAGGCTCTTGGTGAAAGCCCAACCTAAATTGGCACTGCGCATTGGATTATGGCAAGACTAACTTTCAGTCTTCCGGGACTGATATCTGACCGATATCAAGCATACCACGCACATTCACCTGCATTTCAAGTGATTTCATTACATAATCTTATGCAGTGTGATGTCATAAGTGAAAATAACTCTTTTGAGTTATTTTACAACTGAATTTTTCATATATATATAATTTCAGACTTCATAAACAGGACATGTAATTTTCCAATATATTAATAATAACTTTTTTGTAGTACAAAGCGCCATTGCCCGGGAAAAACAGATCAGTTCCTAATTCAGGCTCGACCAGTGGAAATAAAGCACAACGGCAAGTCTTGTCATCGAAATATAGCAACGGTAGTTACGTTCCATCATCGGGTGATAAAGGTTGGTAAATTGATCTCAACTTGCATGTCCCTTCTATTCTGTGTTCACTATATGGTCACTAATAAAACGCCAAGCATTCTGAATATTCTATTGTGACCGTTTGAAAGACAATTTAAAAGACATATAGCAAAGCGAAAAGGTGTTGAACTGCCAAGATTTTTGGTAACGAAATACTGACGTTTCGAACGGAGCCCTTCATCAGAGTAAGACGAGATGCAGTGGCGGAAATTCGCCTTTTTCGGTGGTGGGGCAAAGCCATCTTAAATTTCCGACAAGTTTATTCGCTACATAACCAATTTTTTTGTACAAATAATGGACAAATAAAGAAACTAAAAAAGGTTTTGATACACAAAACGTGTTTAACCTTTTTTGCGCATGTAGTTGCTGTCGAATACTCTGTTGCAGGACGGGCATTCACTTTAGACTTTTCGACATATTTCGACGATTTCGATCACTATATCAACGTTTATATTTAGTTTAGTTTATTAGATTTATCACTCTTATAGGTGAACGGAATACCCCAACAGGCTAGATTTTAACACCCTTCGTGGTGGTCCGACACATGCAGGATTTGAAGTGTCTACCAGCTCCTAGAGCGCTAGTCCCAGTTTAATTCCCAGCCACAAACTGCGATATTGCAAACAAGATAACTTGAGATATTTATAAGTATTTATAAGTTGCTTCTGTGACATTTTTCCCATTTTCAATATATTCCTTAAGTGTTTCCGAAATTCCGAAATGAACATTTCCGACAAATTAGCGATTTGACGACAGGTGGTGGGGCGGTTGCCCCCCATGAACGATTGAAATTTCAATCTTTTTTTGGTTTTAGGGACCAAACGTTTACGATTGGAAATCACTCTTGTGCTCGAGAAAAATCAATCTAAAAACATTCACTTTTCAATCGATTTTCAATTTTCCATCGATCGAAATTTCGAGAAAATCGAAATTCACTTTTTGTTTCGATTGTGAGATTTGTTCACTCTAATAGAGTGATTATTTTCAATCCGTTAAAATTCTAAATCGTTTTTCAATTTGGGGACCAAACTACTGCGATTGAAAATCATTCTTTTTTTAGATTGAAAATTCTTACTTCAAGCTACATTGAAATTTAACGACTCCATTTGATTGGAATCCTGCTTTGACGTTCTCAATCATAAATAAGATGGATTATTTTTCAATCCAGACACCAAGATTGAAAAAAGCAAAATTTCACATAAATTTTTTTACATGAAAAACAAAGCACTTTCCTTTGTCGTTATTGAAAAATCGATACCGCCATAACATTCGGCGCATCAAGAAGCACCAAAATGGGAACAGAATTTTTCAAAAAATGTTGTCAAAATTTTTCGTTTCATAGGCACTTTAAAATGACCTAAACTTGTTGTATAAATACTTGTGTTAGGATATTCTTGTTCCAAAACTCTCAAAAATGCTTGTCTCTTGGATATATATCCTCCTTTCCTATTAATTCGAAGTAGTAATTTTCAGAAGCACCCAAGATGGCTTATCCAAATGTGGTCATTTGGGCCGCCATCTTGGATTGCCCGCTTGAGCCGTCATTTTGGATTGATTTTACGTTAAAAATTCCTAGCATCTACACTTTAATTTATTTATCACAACGAATAAAATATATACTTAATTCAATTCAAGACATTTAAAATTATATATGGTACGTCTTTATAGCTATAATTACGACGCTACAAGAGCGTTTTTCAAGAATGACACTTTGAACTTTTCTCGAGACCTTAAAAATCCATATATCTTGCGTTTCAGGCGATAAGGTTTCTAGAGTTCAAACGAATTCTGAGTTTGGTGGGATGTTGTTAGACAGTGATGTTACAAACACAAAAGCCTTGAGAAGAATTCAGAGTACGCAATCTGCTGTTAGTCCAAAGGAAACAGTGTCAAGAAGGCATTCTAGTAATGCATCTACTGGTGAGTCAATGAGTATTATTGTCTGCCCAGTTATACGAAGTCCGGCCGATAAGTCACTTCATCATATAAATATCGATGAAATACTAAGTTTTCTCCTATTCAGAAAAAATGATATCTTAACTGTGAGCCATGAAGATATAATTTTTATCTTCACATGTGAATAAATCCTCATGGCTATTTCATCGATTTCAATATAATATGAAAAACTGGATATAGTAATGGTTAGAGGTGTATGGTTAGAGGTGCGCCTATATGCGAATTTTTATAGGCGCATCTGAACGACCATTTTGACTCCGCGAAGATTATCGAAGATTATCCAATCAGGGTGTGTTATTTTGCGTACAGACCTGACAACGTGCTCAGCTATATAACAAAATATTCATTATCTGGGCCTCTTTTAAATCGCTTATTCTCTCCCTTATTCTCTCCCTTATTGAAGGCAACAGAGACAGCCACGTAATTGGAAGTCGCATTTCAAACAGGACATCGAATGGATTGTCTCCCGCGTCCAATGGCAAAGTGAACCCAGTCACAGGTGGTAATCTCTTTCACGATGATGATATCAGCAGGGCAGCGGCGTCAGGAAACAGACGAAATAGGTACGAGTATGGTTTTTGAAAACCATTTGATGCACACCAATTACTAGCCCTTTGTCGTGGTAACCTCTCACGTCTTCTAATCTTCTTATAATAAGATCTTTAAGATCCACGACGCGGCAAACCTCGACGACGCGACCCTCAAAACGTTAACAAGCGTGTGAATTTAAAGTGCCACTACGATCAAATTTTTACCTATCGATATTTTTACGTATTTATAAAGCAGAGCTGCTAAATATGAATGAATGAATGAATAAACTTTATTTTAGCAGGGTAGCCCATTCAGCACTATGACTGGTATCCATAGGGGCCCTGCATCGAAACCGTTTTGCGATTAGACGATGGCAAGTATTATTTTTCTTACTCCGAATCTGGAGTTGTTATGTCCGCCATTAATCGTTCATGTTCTTGACCAGCGTAACGAAGTGACGTCAAATTCTCAACGCGAAGACTCCACGTGGCTAATTCTTCAAGTAAACCAAGGTCGTTTTTTCAAATTCTTCGTCTGAAAGGCTGAACATTTCATCTACTTCTCGAAAAAAAACAAGAAAACAGATAACCTCGACTGAAATTCAGGCTAGCATTGAGAATCTGACGTCACAAACAATATTACCTTTTGAAATTGCGGGCTCACTTGGAACACGTTTTTAGTAATGGTGGCCTAAATAATAGTGATTTCAGAGCTCAAAATACTTACTTCAAAATGCCATTTTATAGTGTGTTTTTTACATCGATGATCACTTTCGACCCTGAAATACTATTCTATGCTAAAGAAAATCTAAAAGACGGGGGTGAATTTTCATCGTAGTGGCACTTTAAGCATTTGAAAGAAGCCATCGTAAATTAACTACCATATTTGAGGTTTGAAGCTTGTTTTATGACCTCCAAAACGCCCCAGTTCTGCTAAAACGATTATAGTGTTTGAGCTGCAGTCAACATTCAGGAACAGCTCTCACCTCTCAGCGAGTTCACGTCGTCCCAAAGACGTGAAAATGTTCAGAGTTGCGTTGTAAACAGAACGAGGACGGTGTTGAGAATACTCTTGGGACTACAAATTATTCATTCTCTTTGTTTTGCATGAAGAATTATTTTGTTTTGAAGGCCGCGTCGTCGAGGTTTCCGCATCGTAGATTTTAAAGTACCTAATAATGTTACCCCGAATCCGCGATTGCTCATTGCCTATTTAATGGATATATGAAATGAAAATGTCTTACTGCAAATGTCTTGACGTCTTATTGGAATGAACTCCTTAAAGTAAGTGACAATGTCGTTTAACACACTTCTATATCTCACTCAGTTCTGGAGATATTCAGATTTGAAAGATATGCAAACGAGATAACCAATGACGTAAAAACCTTGACACAACATTTTGACTTACTGTGTAATCCAGTTTATCTTTATAATTATTTAAATGAACAATATTACCACACATACACAGTTCCATGGTTATACATCAGTTTCCAGAGTCTTTTCTTCATTAAAATGACGTTATACTATTTCTGCGATGTTGAACAAAATTTTCAATGTTCAACAATATTCCATGTTAAACTTATGCCATTATGGGTGATATATATAAGCAAAGATGCACAGCACAAACAAAACAAATGTCAATGGCACGAAATAAATAAATTATTTTTTATGTTTGAGAGGGTCTGGAAACTTAAATAAAAATCTTATCAGTAGGTTAGCAATGTTTGATTTGATGGTTTCTAACTTACGTGCCAAGTTTGACATGATTTGGTAAAATAATTTTGAAGATAAACTGGATTATTATAAGTAATAGCATAAAAAGAGGTGCATTAACCATTAAACGTCCCGCTCGATGGGCATGTTGTAAATCATGGACTGGACTGGACTGATAAAACATGGACTGATAAAACATGGACTGGTAAAACATGGACTGATAAAACATGGACTGGTAAAACATGGAGGGTTAGGATCTTTGTTGTTTTGGGGTTAGCGATTATTTGTTAATGTAGACATCATACATTCAAAGCTACACGTTACATGTTTTACCAGTCCATGTTATATAACAAATAATCGCTAACCCCAAAACAACAAAGATCCTAACCCTCCATGTTTTACCAGTCCATGTTTTACCAGTCCATGTTTTATCAGTCCATGTTTTATCAGTCCATGTTTTATCAGTCCATGTTTTATCAGTCCAGTCCAGTGCAGTCCAGTCCATGTTTTACAACATGCCCGCTCGATGAGGGTCATTTAGTAAAATTATTAAATTTACTAAATGACCCGAATCGAGCGGGACGGGACGTTTAATGCACCTCTTTTTATGCTATTCCTTTGTTATATAATGTTTGCGGGTATTTCTTTTGTTCTTTCGTAATCGTACCTCCGTTGGCGTCAAACCGGGTGATTAGTTCTAATCAGACCTGGTTTGCCGTCAACGGAGATTAGCAAAATGGATATGAGGTATATTAGTTGTTAATGGCCCTGTGAGAACAAAAGAAATACCCGCAAACATTATATTACAAAGTATATCAAAATGTTGTGTCAAGGTTTTTCCGTTATTGGTTATCTCATTTCCATATCTTTCAAATCTGAATATCTCCAGAACTGAGTGAGATATAGAAGTGTGTTAAACGACATTGTCACTTACTTTAAAGAGTTCATTCCAATAAGACAAACTTAATTTTCATATATATAATAACAGTTAACATGCATTATACATTTTTATAGAAATCAAGAAAGGCCAGGGTTTCAGGATGATCCTGATGGATTGCGCCAGAAACTGGGACCAAGATTTTCCGACTTAGGAAATATGGCTGATGGCAGTGGATCTGGTGAGGACAGTGACGGCTGCAGGTCAATTGGCAGCGGTCGCAGGAAGGGATCTCGACGCAGCAACAGCGGAAAAGATTTATTAGAAAAGGAAAGCGGTATTAGCGTTGGAAGTGATGTGGGAAGTGGGATAAGGTTGTCTAAGTTTTGTTACGAATGTGGTACAAAATACCCCGTGCCTCATGCTAAGTACTGCTGTGAATGCGGCGTAAGGCGACTTTGCCTAGACACCTAGAACATGCGCAAGTGTTGTAATCATAAAGACTATATTGTTCAAGAAACCTCTGATGCCAAATTAACCCCTTACAGTGCTTCTGGACGCCGCCATTTTATAGTTTGCTCGACGGCTCAATGTTGATGTACAGCGGCGGTTTTCTTTTCAATGGTACTACTTCATCTTGCAGCAATATAGCGAACCCATACCACTAAACAAGAGATTAGGGTTACGGCCCTGTTACACGGTGCAATTTTTCATGCAACTTGTCTCGCAACGCCGTTGTAATCGTGTAATACGCTGTGCAATGGTCAAAATCGATGCGAGACAAGTTGCACCAATCGTTGCACAAAGTAGACGTTGCACAAAGTAGCGTTACATCGTGTAACACCCTTTCAGCAACTTGTCTCGCAATGTTTCCATAACAACGACTGCGAACGCATGCGCGTCATCTTAGTGTTCTCGCAAAACAAAATGGCTTTTATCGAAAAAATGCACAAACGCGTTTCAGCGTAACACCCCTCACCTTGCAACTGCAACGCCGCACAGACAAGTTGCATGAAAAATTGCACCATGTAACAGGGCCTTTAGGGTTAGGGGTTCGCTATAGCTATATCCTGCAAGATGAAGTATTAACCTTTCCAATTTGACGGCATTGAGTGCTTGTCTTTTGTTGGTTATAATTTCATGTTACGAGGTTCCAAATATATTAGCATATATTAGCAACAATTTAAACCCGCTTGAAATTTCTGTTTTTATTCAGAATGGTAAGCGGGGTTGTTTAAAGAACGAGGTAATACATAACATATTTATCGTTCTGTTGCTAATATATGCTAATATATTTGGAATCTCGTTGTTGCTAGCACTGAATGACGTCAGTTAAAAAGAAACCCCCACTGAACAACGAGTTTCAGTCGTCGAGCAAACTCTAAAATGGCGGCATCCAGAAGCATAAAATACGAGAATGAAAACGTTATTTCTCGAGTACAATAGCAGATACCATTCCCCTTTAAACAAACAAACAAACAAACAAACAAACGAATTTTCGCGGAATCTCTCACTGAAAATGCTCATTCGTGTATAAAATTCAGCGTAATAAAATTAAAGTTGCCGTATACCTTCAGAAACAAAATTTTAAAAAACGTTTTTGTGCCAAACATTCATACCGAAAAAATATCGAAAACGAGTGATTAATGGGAGAAAACGAACGATTTAACGTTTTCAACCGGAAGTAAATTTAGTTTTTTTATAAAGTGTTTTTCTTTCAAACACTTTTCTCGAAATGTATATTTAAATTTTCGCTCTAAGTATAGATTTTGAAAAGCTACAACTTAAAGAATTTATTCGATTTTTCTCAAATTCGCAGGGGTGATAGCGGTATATATCGCCAACAAAACCGTGCAGGGAATTTGCTAATTCTTGAAAACAGAGTGCAAACCCCCTGAAGGTATACGGTAACTTTAATTAGTTGTGGAGATTTTCTTGAACATGATAAATATCCAGAACACTAGAATATAAATTATTTTATTATGTTTTTAAATATTAATATATTTGATTATGGTTATCACTTGTGAACATAATAATGAGTTTTTTAATTCGTTTCATTTTGTACCTTTTATTCAAGCAGTCCTATTCTACTCACTCTGAGACTGACTCGTACCCAGTCCTTATACAGTAAAAACTCGAACATAAAAGCGACGTTACACCCCCCCCCCCCCTTTTTGCCTTGTTAAAAAAATATAAAATATAGAGAGAGCTTTAAAGGTTAAATAATCTGACTTTCATACTTCGTGACAGCTAGCCTTTAATAGGCTTAGTTATTTTTAACAGTCATCAACATATTATGTATTGTTGTATTTATAAAACCATTGTTAACAGATTGTTGTGTTTAGCTTTTGAATAGTTTACGTTGGGCTGTCGATTTACGTTATTGAACCATGCCGTAGAATCGCGCTTGCTGTTCATACATTTGAAGTTGTAGTTATTAAATTCAAAGGTTTGGTTAGTATTAAATTCAATGAGATTGACTAAAAAATATGGTTTGCCATTGTTTATGATCTTAATTGTTCAGTCTGCTTACTTTCACATTAGAAACATCTCAAAAATCAAAAAGTATTTATCCAGGGATTGTTTGGAAATAATCATTCATGCTTTTATTTTCTCAAAACTGGACTATTGTAATTCCTTATTGATTGGACGAGTCCAGAACACTGCAGCTCGCCTACTTACAAACATAAAGCTATCAGTCCATATTACTCCAGTTCTTATTAACTTGCATTGGCTTCCTGTTCAGTATCGTATACAATTCAAAATTCTATTACTGGTCTATAAAGCTCTCCATGACCTTTCACCACAATATTTGAAAGACCTCTTAGCCTACAATACTTCACAACGCAAGCTTCGATCGACGTCTCACGAACTTCTTCAGATTCTCAGATCAAGACTAAAATCATATGGTGATAGATCCCCTTTTGCGTTGCAGGACCAAAGCTATGGAACGAGTTACCATTGGATCTTAGGAAAAGCACTTCGTTGACTGTTTTTAAGAAATCTCTTAAAACATATCTTTTCAAAATGTTTCTTAATAGTCTTTAATATTTACTTTAATTTTATATAGTTTTATTGTAAAATCTCTACTATAGTACTGTAAAGCGCCTAGAACATTAGTGATTTGTGCGCTATAGAAATGTCTTTTATTATTATTATTATTATTAGTTAAAGTGCCCCTAACCTCAAAAATTGTTATTGTCTTATTTGGAAGAACTTTTAAAATGATAAAGTAACTTCTTTTGAAGATTTTCCCTTCTTCGCTTTCTTTTTGAGATATACCAGTTTGTTTGATATGCAAATATCTGGACTTTCGTCACACATGCATAATGAGTTATCAGACAATGTTATATATCTTTGCGTTCATGAAATAAAAACACTAAAGTGTGAATAACACGTGTGTGCGTTTCTCCCACAACACCAAACGTCTTGATTTTAAAGGATTTCGTTCGAGAATGAAAGAGATACACACAATTCTCCAATACGTCATTATGCATGTATGACGAAATTCCAGACATTTGCATATCAAACAAAGTGATATATCTCAAAAAGAAAGCGAAGAAACGAAAATCTTCAAAAGAAGTTACTTTATCGTTTTAAAAGTTCTTCCAAACAAGACAATAAAACATTTTGAGGTTATGGGCACTTTAAAACGTCCTTCAAAAAGTAGGAAATAGCCGTTTCGGAGCCTTTGCACAGTGTTGCGACACAAGTTGCTGCAATCGTTGCAGAAAGTAGAGTATGGAAATTTTTCCATAGAATTTCAGAGATTTAAGAACCATCAAGACCATTTAAGAACCATCAAGTATGTGTTTTATGTGGGCAAAGCTCTTTCGTTTCTCGAAATATGAAAATTTCTAGAATCTTCGACAGTTTTTAAGAAAAATTATTTTTGTATCTGCGCGAAGTGCAGATATATTGCTATCGTGCAGTTAGGTTTATGTGTGTGTGTGTGTGGAGCCAATCAGCGATCAGCGCGCTCCGACAAGATGTCGACAACTTTCGACTTTGATATTTCGACGCCATTGTTTCAAGAATATTATTCAAGAAGTACTCTTTACAATTCGGTTAGTATTTTTGGGTGAAGTTTCATATAAATCCCGAAATGACGTCACATAGACTATCGGTAGTAAAATTCGAAATTAAAATCGGCTGTTATTTCTAAAATAAAGCATTATCGTAAGAGTTAGGGTTAGGTTTGGAGGATTATGTTTTAAATTCGGGATACTTTTTATAATCTTTAATCCATAACAAACACCAATATTGGTATATAGGATACATACATACATAAGTTTACAAAGACAAATATTAACGTAACTAAAATGCTTATAAGTTAATTGTCAAAGACTTCTAGTATATCGTAACAATATTTTGACACTAATTTCATAGTATTCATGTCATGCATATAGCAAGAACATATTGAAAGAGATCTTGCAAACTGAATAAGGAAAATGAACATTAACAGTATTTCAAAAACTCATTAATATTCATTAACCAAATTGTCCAATCACATTTCCGTATTTAGTCACGCGCAAGGCTTTTATACCTGATAAAACCATGAATACTAATCAGCATGAAAATTATATAGTCTCTACGAACTTTATATAAAATTCCTGCTAATTTGCATTTCATACATCAACCCAATTTACCTCTAATAGAAAATAAAAACCAGTACACTCCCTAGTGATTACAATCAATTGTTTTTGAAGCTATTTAAAACACTAACTCGCGTTTTATCATATCTAAAATGCTCGCGCTGCGCGCTCGCATTTTAAATATGATAAAACGCTCCTTCTCGTGTTTTAAATACTACATAAGTTATCAATAAACTTGGATCTACGATCGGAGAACTTTGCATTACTGCAATACATTAAGTAATGTTGTTCATTTTTTATTTCATTCAGACAACAATGTTTACAAGTTTTCGTAGGTTATATCATAGTCAATCGAGATATGGTCTGGAAACTCAGCTAAAGTCTTTGTTCTATCTTTTTGTTCGTCTTTGTGCAATTTTGTGCACGGTCACTGAACCTATTGTATTTTAGTATAATGAAGCAATCATCCAATATAGAATCGTTTGGGTTTAATCGCTCAACCGTGTTGTTTAAATATTAATAAATCTAAAACAAAGGATGTGCACGGTGTAAGGTACGGTTCAACATCAAAACGTAGCTCATTATAGTCGCTTTGAAGTTTGCCGAGTTTCCAGACCATATCTCGATTGACTATGGTTATATGGAGTCATCGACATGACGCCAAAAGATTTTTAAAGCCTCGTTAAAATCAAAATATCCAGCCAAGACAGCCAACACGTGTTTGACCATATCATACCAGTTACACATGAGACTCTCAACCTCTTCGGAGGACAATTCAACCTCTTCGGAGGACAAGACAACCTCTTCGGAGGACAAGACAACCTCTTTGGAGGACAATTCAACCTCTTCGGAGGCTTCGGAGGACCAGGAAACCTCTTCGGAGGACCAGAAAACGTCTTGTATCTATATGTTGTAATATGTTATACAACTATTTTATCTTTATGTTCAACTGCATTTTTATGCAACTGTTCAACTTACATCTGTTTAATATTTGTGAATAGATGTTGAGAATGGTTACAACAGAAGGGGGGTCAACAAGGGGGGCAGACGTGCAGCATCTGCAAATGTGCCTGGTTGTAAGTAATGATTTAGTATCCGGCCGGATAGTGGATAATGACAGTATCCGGCCGGATATTTTCTATCATCCGGCAGGATACCGGATAATTTGTTTTTGACAGTTTTCCAAGGCGTATTAAACTTGTGTTAATTCAAATAAATATATAAAAAATAGACATCAATACAACAAAACAGCAATATTGACCTATTTATTGTTCCAGTAATGTTGGTTAGGGTTAACTATCTTCTTAAACAGACATAAGATATCAATTTGCAAAAAAATAAGTCCAGTAATGAAATTTAGTAACAATATAGCTCACACACAAAGTCGCTTATAACAGTTAACACATAACACGTTTCAATAATGCTACTTAGTTTGTTTACGTTTATAAGATCTATTCATACAAAACTTAATAAATTATAATTTCATATATATTTTTTTAATCTTTTACATGCATGTTTAGAACCAAGTTGGATTAATATTTTCTTTTTCAATTTTTCATAGTTTAATACTATTTATACTTGCAAAATACAGTACTATTTGAGACTGCAGTTATAACATTGTTATTGGTATAACTGCATGCTCAATCGATTATTAATTGCACGTTTATCAAATTTCAAAGGGTTATTTTATAAATTAAATGGATATGTGTTTTGGATCCATGTTTCCTTCGAGTTAATATAGAAACACTCATGGAACATTGGAAGAACTCAAAATAGCGATAAAACACTCGCCCTTTGGGGCCAGTGTTCCCAGCCACAAACATTTCACGTTGCAACCTTTCACTTGTGTTTCTCTATCAACTCGATGGAAACATGGAAAATGTTTTCTATCCTTAAATATTACATATGAGAATACTGAAAACATGTGGAGTACAAAACAAAGCAAATCGATGCCACAAATATTTCCATCAAAATTGCTGTCAAAACATGATTTTGTTAAGCAATTTGATTTTTTAAGCCTTGTTTTTGTCCATTTTTCAAACTGCCATAACTTCGTCAATTTGCGACCAAATTCGCTGCTTTTCACAGCATTGGAAAGAGCAGAATTTCCTCTATCTAATTCTTAATATTCTACAAATATTTCCATCAAAATTGCTGTCAAAACATGATTTTGTTAAGCAATTTGATTTTTAAGCCTTGTTTTTGTCCATTTTTCAAACTGCCATAACTTCACAATTTGCGACCAAATTCGCTGATTTTCAAAGCATTGGAAAGAGCAGAATTTTATATACATATGCTCCCTGTACATATTAGCACAGATACATGTACGCCTGAGCGGACCTATTTTTTCACATGCGATTAGAATCTGGACTGTCATCTTTAAAAAAGTACGTATGGATTTTAAGAATTTTTAAAAAGTAGCCGGGATATCGAATTTGTAAGGTCAATAAACTTTTTGAGGTACAGTAAAATCCCGCGTATAAGAACCTAGTATTTTTTAGGTCAGGGTGAATAGGTTCTTACATATTTGATGCATAAGACAAAATAAGCCTGTTTAGGTTCTTAAATAGGTTCTTATTTTTTCAAAGAGTGGTGCAGGTCATGAAATTTTAAATACAGATGTATAACATAGGTGGGATGTGAAAGTTACTAGATTTTAGACATTAGATTCATGAAATACTACTTAACAGTGATATTGAAGAATATCATTTGTTTTGTTGACAATTTTATTATAGCAGTATAGAAGTTGAAAGTATAAGTGCTGTTTCAAATAAAGTCTGAAACACTTTCATGAAAGTAAATTTTGCAGTCTAGGAGTTTAATACCCTGAAACACATTTATCTGGAACTGTATAAATCACTGCCAAGCCTTCAGTCTTATTTCTCATTCCATAACTATTACATGCCTACCAAATAAGAACCTTCAAACCTCCAAATAAGAAAATCCAAATTTCAGGCTGAATTGGTTCTTATAAAAATGGGTGTCTAAATGGCAAATTTCAGGCTGTAGGTTCTTAATCCACTAGGTTCTTATACGCGGGATTTTACTGTAATTAATTTAGATGTACATGACACTCACAAATGTACAAGGTTTCAATGCATCTTTATTTCAATCTTCCGTTTATTAACATTCTTCTTCTGAATCACTTTCCTTTAGCAAAACTATGAAATTATACATATTTACGTAGGTAACATTAAACGAACAGTCAATCATATAGTATATTATTGCATTTAGTATTGAGTTTGTGATTCAGATTCCTGGAAAGTGTTAAACAGTATTGATCGAATAAATACCAACTGGAGAATAGCGTAAAGATCGTGTATGAATGCATTAACATGCAGCGGCTACGCAAAGAATTCCGCAAAATTACCGTTGTATACCGTTGACAATTAACGTTTTATACCGTTGATTAAATTTCAATTGACGATATTTACGCGAAATTTAATGCGTTCTTTGAATTGTGTTCCATGAAAGCGCGAAATTAAAGCCTTGCGAAATATATAAAGCTTTTCCAATATCGCGAAAATAAACACGGAGCGAGCGCATAAGAGCGTAAGCTGAGCATCCAAGCCTGTCAATTATAATCAACTAGGAACGGATATTATTATACAATGCTCATACAATCTCGATTGTGATTGGCTAAAAACCTACAGACAATTCTTGATGTCTTGCCACGACGTAATTGTTTTTGCGCAGCTTACTTCCTAAATTCCCTGAATGCTTCTACATTTAAGAAATAGAAAACATTTTCCGTGTTTACATACAGTTATAGAAACACGAGTGGAAGTTTGGGAGAACGAGAAATTAGTGGGTTAATTAATTAGTGGGTTAATTAATTAGTGGGTTAATTAATTAGTGGGTTAATTAATTAGTGGGTTAGTTAATTAGTGGGTTAATTAATTAGTGGGTTAATTAATTAGTGGGTTAGTTAATTAGTGGGTTAATTATTTACGAGTGTTTCTATAACTGTATGTAAACACGGAAAGATGTTTTCTATTTCTTTTATAAAATAACACTGAGGAAATAAGTAACAAGACTCTTTTATTTAAATGATGAAAATATTCATTCTCCTTACTCACGCTAAACAGCGTCGTCGGCTGCTCAAATGAACATAAACGCTCTTAACTGTGAAGAAAAGCATGCAATCTTCTCGTTTTTTCTTCTTGTTGGCTATCACAGAACATATTTATCGACATTTTAGCTGTTTGTGAGAGCTTACAGTCCATTTTATAGAAATGGCGGGGTGTGTTCTCCCTTTTATCCTCTCCCTCCGTGTTTAAATACGCGTGAAATTAAGTTCGAAAAAGGTACAAAACAACACCTTCAAATAAGCTTGTTCTTGAACTTCATTTCTTATCCTGCTCCGTTTCAGCTTCAGCCTAAATAAACAAAAATCTCTATTTATCAAAAGCCAATAACAGGAGAAATTATGTTTATGTTGGAAAGCAGGTCTGACGAGAAGGGGGTCAGCCTGGTCGTTGATCTGGGGCCCATGGCAAAAGGGGTCCATTTTTAACGAAACAAAAGAGTATAATTCGGTTCTGTAATAATTAACAACTGAAGTTTTAGCATTAATCATTACATTTTATTGATTCTCTAATGGCTTTATCACTGTCATTAGCTCGCAGCCTCTCACCGCTGAGGACAGTATGTTAAAGTGCATATAACGTCTTAACATATTTGTAATCTATGGATTCTCCTTGAGATAAATTGTAATATATCTTGTCAGCCGAAAATTTCATCTTCATAGACTTTTTTGGTGTTAAAGTTGACGGAAGTGATGTCATAGCGGGCATCTGTCTATATGAAAACCTCTTTACAGATGCCCGCTATGACGTCATTTCCGTCAACTTTAACAGCAAAAAAGTCTATGAAGATGAAATTTTCGGCTGACAAGATATATTATAATTTTCCTCAGGAGAATCCATATATTACATATATTTTAAATTTCCACAGACGTTATATGCACTTTAAGCCCGGTCGTTAGATGGGTTAGCTACAGTGTACTTGGATGGGTGACCGCCTGTCCGAGCTTGGAACTCATGTGATCTCTCCTGTGCTTCGAGGGTTTTCCTCCCTCCATAAAATCAACTTTAGCTTAATAGATCTTAGCTAGTTTACCATCGAACGCTTCTCACATGAGCCCCTGGCTCGGAAGATTGGGCAACCACTTCCTGCGGGGTATCGACGTTAAATAAATTAAGTTAAATAAATAAAGTTTAAAGAGTGAGTGTCAACCGTGACGCATTACACTTCACTGTGTATAGTTAATGCTTTATACATTAATCATTTTAGGGATTTCCTTTAGTTAAATTAAGGAGTAGATGACGTCATACGTTCATTTGCATCTTTCAAAAACTTGAATATCTCTGGAACAACATAAGATATTGACTAAGTAAGAACGCTTTTCTTCCTCATTTTTTTAGTACTAATAGATAAAATAAAAATTCGATAGACGATTTTCCATATGTACTTCTAGTACGTATTCCATATAAGGAAGTGGCCTACGAGCAAATACAAGGCATTGATTAGCAAATACATGGCACTCGTACCAGCCCACTGGATGTGAGATTGTTAACACGTTACGATATGTTCGATTGTCCGCTCTTTTTACGAAAACTACGTTCGCTGGCCGGATAAGCTGTACGCATATCGTAAACAGATAATTTATCTTTGTTTTAATATACATTGTAGCTTTTGGAGTTGATTATTTCGGAAGAAAACGTTCGTCGAAGACAGCCGAAAGTTCGTGTTTTTGTTTACAAGATGGTATCCGTATTACGAAAATTATATTTTTGGGCATGTTCGATTATCCGCACTTTTAAAGAGAACTAAGTTAGCTACCGGGATAAAGCTGTACGTATGTTGTAAATAGATAATTTAACTTTCCTTTGATATATTCTATAGCTTTGGGGGTGGTTTATTTCTCAAGAAAACGTTTGCCAAAGGGTTAGGACTTTTGTTGTTTTGGGGTCGGTTACAATCCAATTAACTAGGAGGCTGGTACGAGGGTTCAACGTGTCAGCTATTTGCTCGTTAATTCACTCTATTTGCTCGTCAATGCCTTCTATTTGCGCCTCCTTATGAGGAATACGTATACTAGATACCCCTATCCGATTTTCGGTCTTACTACCCCTTTAAGTTTAACGGCGTTAATATCAACCTCGTACCCAGTGTCGTATCTCCGCTCCCCGCCCGCGTTAATATTACTCTAAAGCATTCATTTTCTTTGTTTCGCATAAACAATTATTTTGTTTGAAGGACTTCGTCGTTAGATCGTAAGGTCCCTTATTATGTTGTGGTATATAACACACCTTTTCATTTTCGTTAAGTGTCTCTTCGTGGTCATCATCTTCAGCTTCTCTTTGTTCAAACTTATCGTGTTTCCACATATTTGGACTTCGAGACCTTCGCCACTTGTCTGCTCCTGTTCTGTTATCTCTTCTTCCATCACCTCTTCTTCCATCTCCTCTTCTTCCATCTCCTCTTCTTCCATCTCCTCTTCCTCTACCTCTTACCCATGAGCTGCGCTGGTTAAACGTTGTTGAACCCGACTCTCTGTTGTCATGCTACAGCCAAGAAACCAAGATGCAATGTACAAATTAAATAATAATAATAATAATAATAATAGGGATCCATTTCTCACAAAAAGTTATATATATATATATATATATATATATATATATATATATATATAAATATATATATATATATATATATATATATATATATATATATATATATATATATATATATATATATATATATATATATATATATATATGCTGAAAGGATTTATGGTGAAGGAAAATTTCGAGTGTCGGAATACATACATTTTAAGACCAAACCGGGACCAGTTGCGAAAAAATGCAACTTAGCGGCCTTCCGGTAGGAATTGAACCCGCGACCCTGCGATTGCTAGTGCAGTGCTCTGACCACTGAGCTACGGAAGCCGTTGCCGAGAGCCTAGTCACGAGTTCTGTATATATGGTGGTAATGCCGGGATAAGATTCTGGGTATATTATAGGTAATATTTGGCATTTCACTCGATCAAACTACATGCTGAAAGGATTTATGGTGAAGGAAAATTTCGAGTGTCGGAAATACATACATTTTAAGACCAAACCGGGACCAGTTGCGAAAAAATGCAACTTAGCGGCCTTCCGGTAGGAATTGAACCCGCGACCCTGCGATTGCTAGTGCAGTGCTCTGACCACTGAGCTACGGAAGCCGTTGCCGAGAGCCTAGTCACGAGTTCTGTATATATGGTGGTAATGCCGGATAAGATTCTGGGTATATTATAGGTAATATTTGGCATTTCACTCGATCAAACTACATGCTGAAAGGATTTATGGTGAAGGAAAATTTCGAGTGTCGGAATACATACATTTTAAGACCAAACCGGGACCAGTTGCGAAAAATGCAACTTAGCGGCCTGCTAATGTATGTATTCCGACACTCGAAATTTTCCTTCACCATAAATCCTTTCAGCATGTAGTTTGATCGAGTGAAATGCCAAATATTACCTATAATATACCCAGAATCTTATCCCGGCATTACCACCATATATACAGAACTCGTGACTAGGCTCTCGGCAACGGCTTCCGTAGCTCAGTGGTCAGAGCACTGCACTAGCAATCGCAGGGTCGCGGGTTCAATTCCTACCGGAAGGCCGCTAAGTTGCATTTTTCGCAACTGGTCCCGGTTTGGTCTTAAAATGTATGTATTCCGACACTCGAAATTTTCCTTCACCATAAATCCTTTCAGCATGTAGTTTGATCGAGTGAAATGCCAAATATTACCTATAATATACCCAGAATCTTATCCCGGCATTACCACCATATATACAGAACTCGTGACTAGGCTCTCGGCAACGGCTTCCGTAGCTCAGTGGTCAGAGCACTGCACTAGCAATCGCAGGGTCGCGGGTTCAATTCCTACCGGAAGGCCGCTAAGTTGCATTTTTCGCAACTGGTCCCGGTTTGGTCTTAAAATGTATGTATTCCGACACTCGAAATTTTCCTTCACCATAAATCCTTTCAGCATGTAGTTTGATCGAGTGAAATGCCAAATATTACCTATAATATACCCAGAATCTTATCCCGGCATTACCACCATATATACAGAACTCGTGACTAGGCTCTCGGCAACGGCTTCCGTAGCTCAGTGGTCAGAGCACTGCACTAGCAATCGCAGGGTCGCGGGTTCAATTCCTACCGGAAGGCCGCTAAGTTGCATTTTTCGCAACTGGTCCCGGTTTGGTCTTAAAATGTATGTATTCCGACACTCGAAATTTTCCTTCACCATAAATCCTTTCAGCATGTAGTTTGATCGAGTGAAATGCCAAATATTACCTATAATATACCCAGAATCTTATCCCGGCATTACCACCATATATACAGAACTCGTGACTAGGCTCTCGGCAACGGCTTCCGTAGCTCAGTGGTCAGAGCACTGCACTAGCAATCGCAGGGTCGCGGGTTCAATTCCTACCGGAAGGCCGCTAAGTTGCATTTTTCGCAACTGGTCCCGGTTTGGTCTTAAAATGTATGTATTCCGACACTCGAAATTTTCCTTCACCATAAATCCTTTCAGCATGTAGTTTGATCGAGTGAAATGCCAAATATTACCTATAATATACCCAGAATCTTATCCCGGCATTACCACCATATATACAGAACTCGTGACTAGGCTCTCGGCAACGGCTTCCGTAGCTCAGTGGTCAGAGCACTGCACTAGCAATCGCAGGGTCGCGGGTTCAATTCCTACCGGAAGGCCGCTAAGTTGCATTTTTCGCAACTGGTCCCGGTTTGGTCTTAAAATGTATGTATTCCGACACTCGAAATTTTCCTTCACCATAAATCCTTTCAGCATGTAGTTTGATCGAGTGAAATGCCAAATATTACCTATAATATACCCAGAATCTTATCCCGGCATTACCACCATATATACAGAACTCGTGACTAGGCTCTCGGCAACGGCTTCCGTAGCTCAGTGGTCAGAGCACTGCACTAGCAATCGCAGGGTCGCGGGTTCAATTCCTACCGGAAGGCCGCTAAGTTGCATTTTTCGCAACTGGTCCCGGTTTGGTCTTAAAATGTATGTATTCCGACACTCGAAATTTTCCTTCACCATAAATCCTTTCAGCATGTAGTTTGATCGAGTGAAATGCCAAATATTACCTATAATATACCCAGAATCTTATCCCGGCATTACCACCATATATACAGAACTCGTGACTAGGCTCTCGGCAACGGCTTCCGTAGCTCAGTGGTCAGAGCACTGCACTAGCAATCGCAGGGTCGCGGGTTCAATTCCTACCGGAAGGCCGCTAAGTTGCATTTTTCGCAACTGGTCCCGGTTTGGTCTTAAAATGTATGTATTCCGACACTCGAAATTTTCCGTCACCATAAATCCTTTCAGCATGTAGTTTGATCGAGTGAAATGCCAAATATTACCTATAATATACCCAGAATCTTATCCCGGCATTACCACCATATATACAGAACTCGTGACTAGGCTCTCGGCAACGGCTTCCGTAGCTCAGTGGTCAGAGCACTGCACTAGCAATCGCAGGGTCGCGGGTTCAATTCTACCGGAAGGCCGCTAAGTTGCATTTTTCGCAACTGGTCCCGGTTTGGTCTTAAAATGTATGTATTCCGACACTCGAAATTTTCCTTCACCATAAATCCTTTCAGCATGTAGTTTGATCGAGTGAAATGCCAAATATTACCTATAATATACCCAGAATCTTATCCCGGCATTACCACCATATATACAGAACTCGTGACTAGGCTCTCGGCAACGGCTTCCGTAGCTCAGTGGTCAGAGCACTGCACTAGCAATCGCAGGGTCGCGGGTTTCAATTCCTACCGGAAGGCCGCTAAGTTGCATTTTTTCGCAACTGGTCCCGGTTTGGTCTTAAAATGTATGTATTCCGACACTCGAAATTTTCCTTCACCATAAATCCTTTCAGCATGTAGTTTGAATCGAGTGAAATGCCAAATATTACCTATAATATACCCAGAATCTTATCCCGGCATTACCACCATATATACAGAACTCGTGACTAGGCTCTCGGCAACGGCTTCCGTAGCTCAGTGGTCAGAGCACTGCACTAGCAATCGCAGGGTCGCGGGTTCAATTCCTACCGGAAGGCCGCTAAGTTGCATTTTTCGCAACTGGTCCCGGTTTGGTCTTAAAATGTATGTATTCCGACACTCGAAATTTTCCTTCACCATAAATCCTTTCAGCATGTAGTTTGATCGAGTGAAATGCCAAATATTACCTATATATATATATATATATATATATATATATATATATATATATATATATATATTATATATATATATATATATATATATATATATATATATATATATATTAGGATTATTAGGGTGGCCCTTAGTATATGATAAAAATAGGAAACTCATAAATTTAAACTCTGCCACACTACGAATCTATGCCAATAATAAAAATAAGCCCTCTGTGCAAAAAAATATTACAATTGGATAATATCTAGAGGTGGCCCTCGAGCTTTGAAGTTTCCATGGAAAAGGCAATTTACGGTAAATTCTACAAATGCTAAAAGGGTTGAAGTTGTCCTTCAGTAGCATGATATAAATGGTAAGGTCTCTGAACGTATCTTACCTAATCAGACACACATGTTGGTACACAATTATTATTATTATTATATATAATCATCGAATACAGAAATAAATGAATACTATGATTGTTTTGCCATGAAAGGTGGGAAATTAAAAGTGAAAATGTCTCATGAATTGGTCTTCAATTGTTGGTCAAGTGTATCGACCACAGTATCACTGCTGCTTACTGGTACTTGGCCCCTGCTGCCACGGAATGCATCCGATCTTACTTTGGGCCGCTTAGGTGGGTGCTTTTGGGCGGCTTGTTCCATTGCAGCTAGCATCAGCTTCTTGGACTCAGAAGCTATTCTGGAGTCGAACAGAGCCAAGCCCAACTAACTCTTCGGACAAATACCGCAAGTGGGGTTCCCCAAGCTTCTTGTTAGTTGCCGCTGAAATAGCTGCGTGTGGGTATTCAAGGTGTTGGACCATCAGTTTGAAGTCATTCAATGGCGCCTCAGATATACGTCACGATATGCTGTCATCCATACCGGAGATCGGCCGATCTACTGCCTCGATGGCTCATTCGCACTCGTTGGTTGGAGTTCCTGTTGATTTTCACAGTATTGACATCATGACCAAGGCTGGTGTTGCTTCGCTAAGTACAAATGTGGCATTGCTGGATGACATCTTTGTCCTGTCCAAAGCTGCTGGACGTCCAGGAGACATGACGTTTCTTTTCGCTCTTTTTGGTGCAGAAGCTGCTGCTTCGTCGTATTTTTTCGAGTTTTCTTTTCTTTATAAACTTCATCGACGTCAGTGTCTTCTGCATGAGAAGAGGATTCAGATGACAGAGCAGCCTGTCTGTTAATACAGCACCAATTGAACCGTGCCGACCCTTCTGCCTCTGAGAGACGAGGAATGCTCTGTCTGCAGGGTTGGTCATAATAGTGAAGGCATCTGCATGGACGATATCAAACAAGTCATCACGTCGATCGATGAATTCAGCCTCTTTGGTCTTGTGTCCCAAGGTTGTATACGTTTTGTGCTTTTGGAGACCTTTCCATTCAAGAAACACTGCCTCTAACTTCTAAATGGTATGTTTGGATGCACGCTGGAATCTCGAACAGTCCGTTTTTCAACTTTGTGAAGATGAAGGAAATGACCAAGTGCTTGGCGATACGATGGAAATTTTGCACCGAGGATTTCAGCTTCATATGAAACCGAGCAAATAAATCACGCTTTTTCCTCTAGTTTCCATTTTTCATAGAGCAACCTGAGTGAATTTTTCATAGAGTGTACCGTAGTTGACCGTGAGCGCCAATCTTCGAGCGAAAGTAATTTTCCGGCCTGTTTATACATTCTGTCAGATCGAGTGGTGTCTTCTTTACGACTTAAAAGCACGAGATTCAATTAAGTAAAAACTACAACCCACTTGCCTCAGTTTTGAAAAGCAGGTATGTCACCTTGGTGATAGCGATTCAGAGTTAGATTTCCATGGTTTTGATCAACATGATTTTTCAAAAACTTTGTTCTGCATGTTTTAAATATATTTACTTTGTAAGATATTGAACACGTATTTGTTTGTTGCCATTTATTCAAAATAAAATGCTGGTTACGGAATGGACTGATGATTGAAACTGTATTTTCCCTATATTTTGTCAGTTAGACGATATTTTACTGATATTTCAATGCTCGAGGGGCACCCCTAAATATTATTCAATTGTAAAAATATTTTGCACACTATGTTTTCTCCATCAATGGCATAGATTGACAGGGTGGCAGCTGTACAATTCCCACTTTCCATTTTAAGGGCCACCCTAATATATATATATATATATGTATATATATATATATATATATAATATATATAAATATATATATATATGTATATATATATATATATATATATATATATATATATATATATATATATATATATATATATATATATATATATATATATATATATATATATATATATATATATATATATATATATATAATATATATAAATATATATATATATATATATATATATAATATATATAAATAAATATATATATATATATATATATATATATATATATATATATATATATATATATATATATATATATATATATATATATATATATATATATATATCAGCGTAGCATGGTAGGGACCAACTCCTTATAAGGAAGTAAAAAGTCGTTTTGGGTGATCCGTTTGAATAGAACAATATTTGGGCAATATTTTACCAAAGCGGCAATTGGCGATCTGTCGAACTACATAAAATTTATGTTATAATATATACAATTTATGTTATAACAAACATTGTCATGCATTACTAACCAGAAAATATTTTCCACCACGTGGCACATCTGAAGGATCCAGATCCATCACATTTGAATGACGTAAACCAACCTCATTTCCATTCGACCTTCTCTGTTCAAGACTTTCTCTAACTGACTGGTCTGGGATTCTTCGTGACAAACCTCTTGATTGATCACGATCTAAATCGGGAAATTTAGATCAACTTTTGGACATTACCACAGGTCTTTTCGAGACATATAATTAGCCAGACGCTCTAAACCGTTCGAGTTCTGTCTGGGGCTCAGAGTTTTTCTAAATATTAACAACTTAATACAAATTCCACAGCAAAACCTTTACAACTTTACTGACTTCAAGCTGCAACTACCTAACTTATATAACAACATTTAACTGTCACAACAGTATTTTTCTTTAGTATCATAATGTAGCGTAGCGTCTTACAACGTTGCGTAGCGTCTTACAACGTAGCATTGTTAGTCTTACAACGTAGCTTAACGCCTTCTAACGTAGCGTAACTTCTTACAACGTAGAATAACATCTTTCCACGTAGCGTAACGTCTTACAACTTTACGTAGCGTCGTACAACGTTACGTAGCATCTTACAACGTAGTGTAACGCCTTACAACGTAGCGTAACGTCTTTCAACGTAGCGTAACGTCTTACAACTTTACGTAGCGTCGTACAACGTTACGTAGCATCTTACAACGTAGTGTAACCTCTTAAAAGTAGTGTAACGCCTTTCAACGTAGCGTAACGTCTTACAACGTAGCGTAACGTCTTAAAACGCAGCGTAACGTCTTTGAACGTAGTATAACATCATTAAGTCCTATAATTGACGTTTACATCACTTGCAATGCGTCGTCGTGTCCACGGTGAACTTGCAGGTTACCGGTACTTAAAATCAGCTTCGCAATTCTCAGAAAAATCACTTCGCCGAAATCACTATACGAAATTTTCAAAATCGCTTCGCAAATTGCGAAGCGCTAATTCGGACCTTGAATTACTTGTGAACACACAGCACAACTCGTTACAGCTATACGCTTACTGTAAATACCGTAATTAACCTTACCTTGCCATCTGAGTTCTAGTGGCTCAATGAAGTCTGACAAGCATTCAGAAGGTTGCGGATTCAGAAGGTTGCGTACCAGGGGGTAGGGGGATCAATTGCCCCCCCCCCGAACATTTTAAAAATGAAAATTTCGGGCACTTTTTGAAAGAAATTTTGGGCAAAATATATTGAACTGTTATGAAATATATTGAACTGTTTTAAACTGTTTTAATACAAAAACATTTTGAACTGTTTTAATATATATATGTTATTTACCGGCTGGGAGGTCCGTACTGGAAAAATATTTTCCCGAAGTCTCAGAAGCGGCCGTCTCGGGCCGCTTCTGAGACTTCGGGAAAATATTTTTCCAGTACGGACCGACCAAAACGGTAAATAACGTGTTTATTTTTTTCGAGCAAAGTAAAAAAAATTGCAATTTTTTGGCGCGAAAAGTTGCGAGAGGTCCGTACTGGTGTGATGCGGACCTCGTACTCAGCCAATCAAAAGGCTCTATTTTAGTTACGGACCTGAGTTACGGACCTCAAAAAAAATAATAAAGTAATATGTTTTAATCATATTAGAGTTGTTTTGCAGTAGTTCGGTTTAATAATATATATCACGTACGACAGAAAAAGTACCCCACTATTTCGTTGAGCAAACGACTGAGAAACCTAGTCACATGTGAAGTTGCACCTGCCACAGACACTAACTGGTCAGGTACACCTACTGTATATGAGTCCTGTCTGGAGCTCAGAGTTTTTCTAAGTATTGAGAACTTAACACAGCTTGCACAGCAAAACCTTTACAACTTTACAAACTTCAAACTGTAACTACTGTACCTAACTTAGCAAATAGAAAACTCCTTGAGTGTCTCTGTGCTATGATGATACTGGTAAACATCATTTCAACTGGAAAATAGACATGAGTATTATATCATGTTTCTATCGCAACATGCTTGCTGATGTGAAGAATAAAACCAATCCGGAACACAGACAAGAAGCCACCTACAAAATCTACTTACACAACTGTACACAAAAATACACACAGAACTGGCAAACTGATTTAGCCATTCTACAATATCAGTATCACAAAAGTCAGAATCAAACCAAACCAGTCTCTACTGAAGCAAGAGTTTTTGAAAATCAATAATTTTAACACCAAAAATAATACCTCTTGATAATTCCTCCCTTTCATGCCTTTCTATTCTCCTATTCCCTATGTTTCTACTTTCATTTTTACTTTCCCACTTCAAAGGACTTGGCCTCCGTCTTTCTCTCCATTTTCTTGCTTGATGCTCACCGTCGGAATCTGGCTCGGAATGAATTCTGTACCTTTTAACACCAAACATACAATCACAAAATTATTTAGTATATATATATAACAAAGTGAAAAGGTGGTAAACTGCTAAGAATGTAGTGATGAAATACTGACGTTTCGAGCTAGGGCTTTTCCCGTGGGGGGGGGGGGGGGGGGGGAGGGGGCATTTTCCTGAAAGGGACCTTCATGACCAAAATATATGTTTACTGTTTCTGAGGAAGGCTTTTTCGTTTGTATATATATATTTTTTTGTCTGCCATTTTATTTTAAAATATTTTTTCTTCAGTTCATGATCAGTGGCGGATCCAGGGTTGTTCGAAAGAGGTAACAGTAACCTACTATAGGGGGGTCTTCGACTTCTTCGTCTTGCCATGGTAAAAAAACCCAGAAAAAAACACTTGTTTGCGGGATTTTAAATGGAGGATGCGCGCCACGTAGCTGGAAAATGTGGCTATATGTTATCGTTTGATCAAACAAATAAACAAGCATGTACTCTTCCTTCCGAATAATCATATATGTACGATTATTTATTTCAAAGAAATTTTCCACTCTATATCGCCTTATTCGGAACTGTACAATTATTAATTTTAGGCATTTTCCACTCTATACGAACCTTATTCAGGCCTGTACGATTATTAAATTTATGAATTTTCATAAGTTCACCACTTCTGTATGCATTGCTGAGAAAATCCCTTGTCCAAACCCTTATCCAAGTGAGAAATATACTGATATTCGCTCCACGAAACAAAAACAAACAAAAGCTCTCTGCCATCTTGAATCGTAAACTTGTCTTAACAGTTTGCATTTTTACATATTTTGGTTATTTTCTCGCAACTGGCCGGAAAAAAGAATCTGGAGAGTTATTATTAAATACCAGTAAATACAATAACAGCTTTATTGATCTTATGTTTCTCCCATTGTTTGATAAAAAGCTAGAACATTCTGTACTTAACCATGGTTTTTGTTAAGTGCCGGTCACCAGTCAAATTACACGGCTACTTTACTCGTTTAACCGGCCACTAAAAATATATCCGCCATCTTGGATATTCCATTTCCGAGTTTTGGCTGAATGTCCTGGGTACGAATGGGTACTTCCGCCATCTTGGTTCCGCCAACAAACTGACGAACGCTCAACGTTAAATCCGTGCCCGCCTACTTTTTAATAGTCCCTCCTACTTGGAAACTCTGTTAAAAATGATAGTATTATTCCGCTCTATAGTGTATACTATTATTGACTTCTGGGGATGTCTCCACTCTATACTATTATTCCACTCTATACTATTATTGACGTCTGCGTAATTTTCCACTCTATAGCTATTATTCCACTCTATACTATTATTCCACTCTATACTATTATTGATTGCTTTGTATTTTTCCACTCTATACTATTATTTTGCCCTATACTATTATTCCACTCTATACTATTATTCCACTCTATACTATTATTAGAGCTGCTCCCATCGGTTGATATGCGTAATCGATTAATCGTTGCCAACAATCGATTAATAATCGATTAATCGTATTGAATGAATCACAACACGTATCAAATGACACCCCTTTGTAGGAAGTTTTTTTTTTAAATACTAAATTTTCCCCTTGAAATAAAATTATATACACAATAAAATATTAAGAAACCAAACGTCTATAATATATAAATATTAAATACAGTGAAATATGTGTGTCTACATTTTATTTTTATTTAAAAATATAAGTGCGTCCACGGCGGCTGGCTTAAGCGCTGCACGCTTCTTGGAGACTACCAGTCCGGCTTTACTGAAGATCTGCTCGCTTGGCACAGATGTAGGTGGAGCAGCCAATACCCTAGCGGCAAGATTTCGGACCAAAGGGTAACGTTTCTCGTTTTCTTTCCACCACTCTAACGGGTCTTCCGTCAATGGTATCGGTGCCTCATTGCGTAGTTTGTTGATCTCTTTGTCAATCTTTTCATACTTTTCGTCGCGAGTTTCTGCTTCTTCACCGGTGGATTCCTCGGACGATTTTCCTTTACCAAGTAGCTCTTCCATGGCTAATTCTGACCTGGATTTTTTCTTCGGCGGTTGCGCAATCTCCGCTACAGCAGTGTCGTTGCTTGCAGGTGACGATGGCATGTCTTTTACGGTCTGCGAGGCAAACCCCACCAATGATTCCCGCTCGACTTCACTCAGGAATGGCAAATCGCGGAACCTAGGGTCCATGAATGAAGCCAACAGAAAAAACGGAACCGCTTTACAGGTGGCGGTTTCTTCACCATAAACATCCAATTCGTCGATGAAGAATCTTTCAGTCAATGACTGCACGAGTGTAATCTCTAAAGTTTTGGCCTGGCGGAGCGGCTAATCTTCGTTGGCCAACATCCGCACGCTCGAATGTCATGGCTTTCAACTGCTTCACTAAACCACAAATGGCGGGCAGGATAACACCAGATGTTGTTCTGGACTGTGAACTGAAAAGAACAGTGGCCAGTTCCACCTTCCTAAGAACTGGTACGATTTCCTCAGCAAGTTTCCACGATTCGGCAGGCATGTCTAAGACCCGTGCCTCTTGTGGTTTCGTGAGAGATTGGTCGGACAGCACCGCAACGACTGGCCAGCGCAACAGCGACAGACGCTCCAACATGAAAAAAGTAGAGTTCCACCTGGTAGAAACGTCCTGGATCAAACCCTTGGCATGGTGTACCGGTGGCAGAATCTCCTTCACTTTAACGCGAAGGCCATTTGTTGCCAGACTGGACATTTTGAAGTGTCCCACTAGCTTCCTGGCGGCAGCAACCATCTTTTCCAAGGGCTTATCGACTCCTTTCTTCATAGCATCTCCAATGCATAAGTTAAGACTACAGTATGCGCAGCACAGCCGATATTGAAGGCCTTCGGTCTATCCTGTGTGCCATCGATGATGGTACCAGCGAGATTGATGTTTGCAGCGTTATCGTGTATGCAGGCGAACACGCGACGTTTGAGGCCAAATTCGACCATAGTGTCATTGATCTCAGCAGCCAAATTAACTCCCGTATGACGATCAACACTGGCTCTTGTCGCGAGGACTTTGCAGTTCAATTGCCATCTATGAAGAAAGTGCACTGCACAAAAATAAGATAAATAAGATAATCGGCATAAATTAGAGTAAACAGGCGGCGAAGTAGTGAACGTAGGAACAAAATTACAAGGGCAAAGGGCATGGATAAAATGAATTCAAATCTGACTTACCAGTAATCGTGTAGTAACTGTCCTGCGTTATACTGGTCCAGCCATCAGTCGTAATCGAGACGTCGGAGTTGATGTTTTCGTTTGCCAGTTCACCCTTTAGAGCTCTTATGCCCTCAGTGTGGCGAAGCATGATCAGTTCACGGATTGTCTCTCTTTTCGGGATTTGGTAGGTTGGCCACGCATGTTTAATGAGGTCACGGAACCCATCATCTTTAACAATGCTAAATGGACGCAGATCTTTAATACAGACGTTCACAATATGCTCTGTAATGGCTTTCGCTTTGGCTCCTGACGGGTCAATTTTCTTTTGAAAAAAGCTTGTAACTGATGGACTGCCACTACCACTGGCACTGGTTGATGCGGCGGGTTGGTAAACTGTCGAGTGGCGTCTATTTAGATGTTCGCGAAGATTTGTGGTGTTGCCGTGATGTCGAATTGTTGCATCGCAGACAGTGCATTTCGCTGTTGTTTGATTCTCGGCAACGAAATGTTTCCAGACATCGCTCCGATTTCGAGACATGACAGAGATAGTGGAAATAAAGCGTAAACAACTTTGTTACAAAGCGCAAGTTGAGTGTCTTTCTAATTTATCAAATTTTGAAAATTAAAAGCAGCTTTCAAACTTGCGCGACTTTCGTTTGCGGGACTTTGACCGAGAAGGCGAGACTTGAGTCACTTGACCCGTGAACTTTACTAGCCATTGTCTATTGCCATGCAAGTAATAATCCATCCTGATTGGACTGTCTTGAATTGACAGCCAATGAGAGCGCGAGTAAATACACAGAGATGACAACTTCCTTAGAGACAAAGAGCGTGTGTTTCAACTTTGACATTTGATACGCGCTTAACGCGTTAAATACATTTAAAGTCACGTTACTTCACAACTTTTTAATTCCGGAAAGAAACTCATTCCGGTATCATGCTGTGTGCTGTTGTTTTCGTTTCGATGATCCGATTATTGTTAAAAATAATCGATTATCGAAAAAAACGAAAAAATAATCGATTAATCGATTAATCGGGAGCAGCTCTAACTATTATTCCACTCTATACTATTATTCCACTCTATACTATTATTCCACTCTATACTATTATTCCGCTCTATACTATTATTCCACTCTATACTATTATTCCACTCTATACTATTATTGACATTTGGGTAATTTTCCACTCTATACTATTATTGACTTCTGGGGATGTTTCCACTCTATACTATTATTCCACTCTATACTATTATTGACGTCTGCGTAATTTTCCACTCTATAGCTATTATTCCACTCTATACTATTATTCCACTCTATACTATTATTGATTGCTTTGTATTTTTCCACTCTATACTATTATTTTGCCCTATACTATTATTCCACTCTATACTATTATTCCACTCTATACTATTATTCCACTCTATACTATTATTCCGCTCTATACTATTATTCCACTCTATACTATTATTCCACTCTATACTATTATTGACATTTGGGTAATTTTCCACTCTATACTATTATTGACTTCTGGGGATGTTTCCACTCTATACTATTATTCCACTCTATACTATTATTGACGTCTGCGTAATTTTCCACTCTATAGCTATTATTCCACTCTATACTATTATTCCACTCTATACTATTATTGATTGCTTTGTATTTTTCCACTCTATACTATTATTTTGCCCTATACTATTATTCCACTCTATACTATTATTCCACTCTATACTATTATTCCACTCTATACTATTATTCCACTCTATACTATTATTCCACTCTATACTATTATTCCACTCTATACTATTATTCCACTCTATACTATTATTCCACTCTATACTATTATTCCACTCTATACTATTATTCCACTCTATACGATTATTCCGCTCTATACTATTATTCCACTCTATACTATTATTCCACTCTATACTATTATTGACATTTGGGTAATTTTCCACTCTATACTATTATTCCACTCTATACTATTATTGATTGCTTTGGATTTTTCCACTCTATGCTCTTATTTTGCCCTATACGATTATTCAGAAGGTCAGAGTATCAAGAGTTGTAAGTTTTGTTTTCGTTTGAATTGGTTTGATTACCAAATTAGAGATGAGCCGATCAATCGGAAACTAATCTGCAAAGCCGATTATTATTTAAAAAAAATTATACTATTATTGATTGCTTTGGATTTTTCCACTCTATACTCTTATTTTGCCCTACCGTATACGATTATTCGGACGGTCAGAGTATCAAGAGTTGTAACTTTTGTTTTCGTTTGAATTGGTGTGATTACCAAATTAGAGATGAGCCGAGTAATTGGAAACTAATCTGCAAAGCCGATTAACCGGCCGATTATTGTGTAATAATCGGCACGTTAACTTTTTGACACATGGTGCAAAAACATGCTGTGAGTCCTAGTGTGACACAAATACGTGGTTGCCTTACATTCCCGTCTCAAATTTCTAACTATGCTGTCAGTGTCACATATCTGCAACAAGAGTTGCGGTGCTGTCGTAAGTCAAATTGGTGAATGTGTTTCAAAATAAAACGATCATTAGATCAATACAGGAATTTCAAACAAGCTCTCATTGAAAGTATATACGGACTAAACGAACAGAGATGAATACTGACGTCTTTTTGCTTTTTAAACAAAAAATCATGCAATAAATGTTTATTAATATTCACCACGAGCCATTTTCTTTTCTGTTATATTTTGATAATATTGTTTGGCACTTTGCCCCTTGCCAAACTGCATGGGGGTTGGTAACCAACAACATAACGATAATCGGTTATGCCGATTAATCACCGATTTATCGGCTTCAGTAATCAGCTATTTTCGTGATCTTTGTTATTTGAAGAGTTCTTTCAAATAAGATAAACTTAATTTTCATGTCATAATCAACTTTGAATCAGTTCAGATTTGACAAGATCTCATCCTTGTTTGACCGTGAACAACGAGGGTCAAGATAACTCTTTTGTACTGCAACTATAATCAACTGCCATTCTCACTAGATCAAGCCGGCTTCAGTTTTGTAGATTATCAATCAAAACCATTTGAATGTGATTAGTTCATCAATTGCTAAATGATTGATATTGATGATCGATGTTCATCGATTATCAATATCAATCATTGTTACTATTACTGATATCGATTTCCATCGATTATCGATTTCATTGATCACCAGGTTGGAAAACGTGTCTATTTTCGCCTACGCGTAACAGCGAGCGAAGCTAGTTTGGAGCTGCGAGCAGAGCCGTAAGCCGAGAACAGCTGCGAGCGGAGCCGTGAACGAGCTGCAAGAGTAGTTGCAATCAGCTGCGAGTGTTATTATCCGATTCCCACTGCGAGCAATCAATTTGTATCAGTACCGATTGATCACATACAATCTGTATACAGTGTGTCTATGACTATAAGTGTCAACACACTATGTCATGAGAGTGAGGCTAGTGAGACTACTAGACACTATAAATACCTTTTTGGAGAACGAACTGGAACAACAACTGAAGATTCTACACGAACTTTCCTTTTTCCTTCGGGCATTTTTGACGGAAAAGGCGTACTCCAAAATTCAACTTAACACACCAAAGGTCCAAAGCTACAGATAAGACAACGATAAATATCCTAGCAGGCGTTTAGGCAAGTGAACTCCACTATTCACAGCTCTGTGTGGCTCGAAAAGTATATAAATTATAAAAACATTGCAAACATGGCCGACATATAGGGCTCAGTTCCAGGCCCTACGCGGTCAATGCAAAAACCGTAATTTGTTTTTACGCGTCATTGAGGGGGGTTGTAGGGTGTAGTAGTCATTCATTGGGTTTTATTATTTAATATACATACTATATACAAACAGTAAACCGTAAATATACAGTAAAAACCCGCGTATAAGAACCTAGATTTTAAGAACCTGTTAGGCTAAGATTTTCCATTTAGACTCCCTTTACACAGGTTCTGAGGAGGACCTTGACTTATATACTATAGTGTATATATATCTACAGTTGTATACGTTGTTTTATTCCATTGAATTTACACACAGTAAGCTGTAAATTACATACAGTGTAGCTTTAAAGTGCATATAGGGTTTGTATTTGCTTAGATTGCACTTTGCAGTCATTTGGAGAAAATGTATGCATAATTTATATAAATAATAACCACAATTACCAAAAACCACTAGTCGCTTTTCTCTTAAGAAAATAAGAACCTGTTTAAGAACCTATAAATAGCCTAATTTTGCAGTAAACACCATTTATATAAGAACCTTTTTAGGCTAACTTGGAAAAATCTAGGTTCTTATATACGCGGGTTTTTACTGTAACTTCAAGTCTCTCCTCTCTGTCTCGTCGTTTCAGCAGCCATCGCAGGCTTACGAGACGGGGGGCTGGGGGGGGGGGGGGGGGGGGGGGCTGCAGCTCCCCCAGTTGTCCGAACAATTAGCTAGTCTTGTCATTCGGGCAAAAAGGGTCCTGTATTAAATTATTCTAATATTTAAATGCAACTTAATGACATTATAACGGATTCTCATTGAGGGAAATCTGGGATTTCATTGTCGTTCATTTAGCAATGGTTAAAAGTGGTATATAGCCAGGACTTGGTTCGGGCGTTGTCTAAACGTAATCTTGTACATTTGGTTTTGTGGCTAATTGCTTTTCCTTCCTTCTCTTCTGCCGTTGTGCAACGCATTCTCTAAGAATTTCAGGAGATATATCCACGTGGTCTAATCAAACCAAGTCAAAGTGGTACATTTTTTTTTATAAAAATGCAGATTAACACAAAATGAGGAGAGAAGCCCTCAAAAAATTATTGAGAAAAAACAGGTTAACAAACGATTTCTTTTTCCGTTTTCCCCCTTTTTCAGACAACTGATGTCACTAGCAGGTCACAGAACATTACTAAATACTTTATAAGTACTTAATTGGTTACTGAAAGTTTGTCGGTTTCATTAATTCGTTCAAGGACTTCATTCGTTCTTGGAAATGACTTGGTAAACGAACCAAACAAAACTTAAAGTACAATGTCGTGATCAGGACTGGTCCTGACGTAGACCGCGTAGGGGACTGAAACTGACGTACAAATTAATCGGACCCACGGAATATAATTTCTCGGCAGCCATCTTTAATGGGACTATGCTATATAATTTTACTGTATGCGGCAGAGACTATCTGCTCTGATCTATCCAATATGGCCGCCACGCGCTAATTCCGGCTTTACTATTATGGAGCCGTAGTTTGTATTCTATATTATAGGAAAATCTTGGACAACTAAACGTGTTGCAATTGGTCCCAACAAGATGGCCGCTGCGACCTATTTCCGGCTTCATTTTCTGAACAATAGTTGCTCGATTCGATCTAGTCTCATATTCTACCAGTTATATATATATATATAGGTAATATTTGGCATTTCACTCGATCAAACTACATGTTGAAAGGATTTATGGTGAAGGAAAATTTCGAGTGTTATAATACATACATTTTAAGACCAATGTCGCGGGGGTTCAATTCCAGCCGGAAGGCCTTGAAGTTGCATTTTTCGGTTTGGTCTTAAAATGTATGTATTCTAACACTCGAAATTTTCCTTCACCATAAATCCTTTCAACATGTAGTTTGATCGAGTAAAATTCCAAATATTACCTATAATATACCCAGAATCTTATCCCAGCATTACCACCACCATATATACAGAACTCGTGACTATAGGCTCTCGGCAACGGCTTCCGTATAGCTCAGTAGTAGAGCACTGCACTAGCATCGCGCAGGGTCGCGGGTTCCATTCCAGCCGGAAGGCCTTGAAGTTGCATTTTTCGCAACTGGTCCCGGTTTGGTCTTAAAATGTATGTATTCTAACACTCGAAATTTTCCTTCGCCATGCATAAATCCTTTCTATATATATATATATATATATATATAGTAAGAACAAAAGAGACGAACATTGGTTACTTCATTTAAACTTTATTTAAAATATATATATATATAATATATATATATATATATATATATATATATATATATATATATATATATATATATATATATATATATATATATATATATATATATATATATATATATATATATATATATATATATAACTAAGCGGCCTTCCGGTAGGAATTGAACCCGCGACTCTGCGATTGCTAGTGCAGTGCTCTGACCACTGAGCTACGGAAGCCGTTGCCGAGAGCCTGTCACGAGTTCTGTATATATGGTGGTAATGCCGGGATAAGATTCTGGGTATATTATAGGTAATATTTGGCATTTCACTCGATCAAACTACATGTTGAAAGGATTTATGGTGAAGGAAAATTTCGAGTGTTGGAATACATACATTTTAAGACCAAACCGGGACCAGTTGCGAAAAATGCAACTTAGCGGCCTTCCGGTAGGAATTGAACCCGCGACTCTGCGATTGCTAGTGCAGTGCTCTGACCACTGAGCTACGGAAGCCGTTGCCGAGAGCCTGTCACGAGTTCTGTATATATGGTGGTAATGCCGGGATAAGATTCTGGGTATATTATAGGTAATATTTGGCATTTCACTCGATCAAACTACATGTTGAAAGGATTTATGGTGAAGGAAAATTTCGAGTGTTGGAATACATACATTTTAAGACCAAACCGGGACCAGTTGCGAAAAATGCAACTTAGCGGCCTTCCGGTAGGAATTGAACCCGCGACTCTGCGATTGCTAGTGCAGTGCTCTGACCACTGAGCTACGGAAGCCGTTGCCGAGAGCCTGTCACGAGTTCTGTATATATGGTGGTAATGCCGGGATAAGATTCTGGGTATATTATAGGTAATATTTGGCATTTCACTCGATCAAACTACATGTTGAAAGGATTTATGGTGAAGGAAAATTTCGAGTGTTGGAATACATACATTTTAAGACCAAACCGGGACCAGTTGCGAAAAATGCAACTTAGCGGCCTTCCGGTAGGAATTGAACCCGCGACTCTGCGATTGCTAGTGCAGTGCTCTGACCACTGAGCTACGGAAGCCGTTGCCGAGAGCCTGTCACGAGTTCTGTATATATGGTGGTAATGCCGGGATAAGATTCTGGGTATATTATAGGTAATATTTGGCATTTCACTCGATCAAACTACATGTTGAAAGGATTTATGGTGAAGGAAAATTTCGAGTGTTGGAATCTTATCCCGGCATTACCACCATATATACAGAACTCGTGACAGGCTCTCGGCAACGGCTTCCGTAGCTCAGTGGTCAGAGCACTGCACTAGCAATCGCAGAGTCGCGGGTTCAATTCCTACCGGAAGGCCGCTAAGTTGCATTTTTCGCAACTGGTCCCGGTTTGGTCTTAAAATGTATGTATTCCAACACTCGAAATTTTCCTTCACCATAAATCCTTTCAACATGTAGTTTGATCGAGTGAAATGCCAAATATTACCTATAATATACCCAGAATCTTATCCCGGCATTACCACCATATATACAGAACTCGTGACAGGCTCTCGGCAACGGCTTCCGTAGCTCAGTGGTCAGAGCACTGCACTAGCAATCGCAGAGTCGCGGGTTCAATTCCTACCGGAAGGCCGCTAAGTTGCATTTTTCGCAACTGGTCCCGGTTTGGTCTTAAAATGTATGTATTCCAACACTCGAAATTTTCCTTCACCATAAATCCTTTCAACATGTAGTTTGATCGAGTGAAATGCCAAATATTACCTATAATATACCCAGAATCTTATCCCGGCATTACCACCATATATACAGAACTCGTGACAGGCTCTCGGCAACGGCTTCCGTAGCTCAGTGGTCAGAGCACTGCACTAGCAATCGCAGAGTCGCGGGTTCAATTCCTACCGGAAGGCCGCTAAGTTGCATTTTTCGCAACTGGTCCCGGTTTGGTCTTAAAATGTATGTATTCCAACACTCGAAATTTTCCTTCACCATAAATCCTTTCAACATGTAGTTTGATCGAGTGAAATGCCAAATATTACCTATAATATACCCAGAATCTTATCCCGGCATTACCACCATATATACAGAACTCGTGACAGGCTCTCGGCAACGGCTTCCGTAGCTCAGTGGTCAGAGCACTGCACTAGCAATCGCAGAGTCGCGGGTTCAATTCCTACCGGAAGGCCGCTAAGTTGCATTTTTCGCAACTGGTCCCGGTTTGGTCTTAAAAATGTATGTATTCCAACACTCGAAATTTTCCTTCACTATATATATATATATATATATATATATATATATATATATATATATATATACGTGTATATACGTGTAGGTTTTGGTCTACGAAATGCAAAGAGTGCTCAACAACATATAGTTAGAGCAAATAATAGATTTTCGCTAAGAAAACAATAAATTTTTGAAAGAAAACAATAAAGATTTCAGTATTAATTGGCAAATTCTAAAACATTCTATTTCGTACACAGGAGGATCAAAACGATGCAATTTATGTTTAGAAGAAAAATTTTGCATTTTAAAAGAAAAAAATAAGAATAGTTTACTCAACAAAAGAGCGGAAATAATTTCACAGTGTCGTCATCGTAATAAATTTCGCGTAATCAACGCAAACAAAGCCATGACCTCATGCTTTGTCCCCCACATACGCCCCCACTTTCCGGCAGAAAGCCTATAAATAAGCGGTCATCCCTTTCGATATTGTCACTGCCTGAAGATTCTTTTACAGATGAAACAAGTTGTAGCAGACCAGTTTTGAGGTAAGCGAAAATATATATATATATATATATATATATATATGGTGAAGGAAAATTTCGAGTGTTGGAATACATACATTTTAAGACCAAACCGGGACCAGTTGCGAAAAATGCAACTTAGCGGCCTTCCGGTAGGAATTGAACCCGCGACCCTGCGATTGCTAGTGCAGTGCTCTGACCACTGAGCTACGGAAGCCGTTGCCGTGAGCCTAGTCACGAGTTCTGTATATATGGTGGTAATGCCGGGATAAGATTCTGGTATATTATAGGTAATATTTGGCATTTCACTCGATCAAACTACATGTTGAAAGGATTTATGGTGAAGGAAAATTTCGAGTGTTGGAATACATACATTTTAAGACCAAACCGGGACCAGTTGCGAAAAATGCAACTTAGCGGCCTTCCGGTAGGAATTGAACCCGCGACCCTGCGATTGCTAGTGCAGTGCTCTGACCACTGAGCTACTGGTCCCGGTTTGGTCTTAAAATGTATGTATTCCAACACTCGAAATTTTCCTTCACCATAAATCCTTTCAACATGTAGTTTGATCGAGTGAAATGCCAAATATTACCTATAATATACCAGAATCTTATCCCGGCATTACCACCATATATACAGAACTCGTGACTAGGCTCTCGGCAACGGCTTCCGTAGCTCAGTGGTCAGAGCACTGCACTAGCAATCGCAGGGTCGCGGGTTCAATTCCTACCGGAAGGCCGCTAAGTTGCATTTTTCGCAACTGGTCCCGGTTTGGTCTTAAAATGTATGTATTCCAACACTCGAAATTTTCCTTCACCATAAATCCTTTCAACATGTAAGTTTGATCGAGTGAAATGCCAAATATTACCTATTTTATATATATATATATATATATAATATATATATATATATATATATATATATATATATATATATATATATATATATATATATATATATATATATATATATAATATTATATATATATAATATATATATATATAATATATTATATTATATAATATATTTCTCATCTTGCTCTCTTTTTTATTTCCTTGACATGTAATTAAAGTGCCTATAACGTCTGTGGGGTTTAACATATTTGTAATCCATTAATTCTCCTGAGATAAATTGTAATATATCTTGTCAGCTGAAAATTTCATCTTCATAGACTTTTTTGCTGTTAAAATTGACGGAAATAATGTCAAATCGGGCATCTGTAAAGAGGTTTTCATGTAGACAAATTCCCGATTTGACATAATTTCCGTCAACTTTAACAGCAAAAACGTCTATGAAGATGACATTTTCAGCTGACAAGATATATTACAATTTATCTCAGGAGAATTCATAGATTACAAATATGTTAAATCCCCACAGACGTTATAGGCACTTAAATGTTATAACAGCTGTTGATAGTTATGTCAATATCAATATTAAGCCTTATTACTTACTTAAGCATTCGTGTAGGAATAAAGGAATCAAACTTCATTTGAATTGACAGCAGACAGCACTCAGAAATTCAGTCAGTCTGAAACTCAATCTTTACTCGTTTATACAGTCTGAAGTTACGTGGCGGATAATGTCTGCACTTATCTCTGGTTTAATTTGGAGAATTTCCTTCTCATTATTCGTTTTTGAGACTGTATATAGTCAAGGCAACGAGTCCCCAACAGGCTCCTATTTCAAATGTGTTGGGCGTGAAAGTAAGTTTCAGTCAATTCAGTCTTAATTAATTTCTAGCATGCAGATTAGTACTTGGTCTTTTTTCATAAACGTTTATTATGCCTCACCGACCATATCTCATAACGATGTGTTTTTATCTTCCAACCTAGCGGTCCTAGCTTTTGGTGTAGAACCTAGATATCATATTGTGTCCAGTACATTGCTCGATATACCGAAATCGGTACAGCAAGTTATAGTAAAAAATGTTATAAAAGTTAAAACTTCAAAAGTTATCTGTTACTCGGAGTTTATATATATATATATATATATATATATATATATATATATATATAATGAACATGAACTATATATTATATAATGAACATGGACAGGATTGCGTTTGCAATTGCTCAAATAGTGCGCAATGCCTTTTATGGCAGAGCTATAAGTGATAATAATAATAAGATATAAGATGTTCTCTTCGTCGGCGATACTCTGAGTTTTACGATGCTACAGTAGTCCGGATTTTCATATTTAATCATCGCCGTTGTTCTCAAGTCTTTACAGGAATATATCTCATCTTCAGAGCGCAGCCTCACAGACGACTTCCTGGCAAGTAGCTAGCGCAGCTACTCACAGAAATTTGATAGCTGATATAATATTGCTGAAAAATGGGATAGCTACAGGTGTAATTAATCTCAGATATCCCATAAATGGGATACTGCTAATTAGTAATCATTGCTGAAAAACTGCTATAATAATATTAAAAAAACACACAGCCCTGTCTTTAACATTTTAATAATAGGCCGGTCAACATTTATAAGATAGTTTCTCTAGGGTTTCGCGCGAAAGCCCTTCTCCCTTGCTTAATACCTTCACCAAGTTGTCCCTTTTCTATTGAAATGAAACCTCAACATGTATGTATATGAATATTTTGATAAAACGGAATTCGAGCTGAATTAATTCGTAGAAAAACATCAAATATACTTTTAATAAATAAAGTAATTCCAAAAAGTGTTCGGTGACCCGAAATGTTATTTCATCAATACACTGATCTTTTTTGTTTTAAGTAATCAATAGGTAGGTCTTACAAACATTTTGTATAGATCCAATTTAGATCCAAGATATCGTGATTTTTGTCGCACTATCGAGAAACCATAAGAATTAACGAGACAGATTGCGGTGACCAAACCTGCGAGCAATATGCCAACTGACTTCTTAATGAGTTTAGTAGCGAAACCTTAGTATAACATTTTTCCAAATCATGTTGATTACGATTCCTGTCTTGCTTCCATTATGTTACTGGCACGAATACCTAGACCTAGTCTATCTCTTCAAAAAATTAACTTTATCCGATGACATCGAAATGAAAATCACACATCGTACGACCAGACAAAACAATGGAACTAATCAAATAACACTAAATATCCCACAAGTCAAGACCTTAACACTCCAAAGTAGTTTCTATTGCAGATCGATCTCCAAGAACATTTAATTGCTTACCACCAAATTTACGCCAATCAACCATCTCTATCGGACAGTTTAAACATAATCTTCTAATCTATTACCAGAACCTTGCAGAAACAATATATGACATTGATGTCCCACAATCATTTAAAACGGTCTGTGTAAAATGTCATTCATGTCGTCCCTTGTCTAGTCTTTCTGCGGTAAAACTGTGTTGTCAGTAATTTGTAAATTCTTATTGTATTTGTCATGTTACGGTTACCCGTAATGGAGCAAAAGCTCTGTGGGACTAACCTGTCACTTGTGACAAAGATTGTAAATAAATAAAAAAAATTACAATTACAATAAATATAAAGGAGACATAAATGAGTTATACTGTTACATGAATGGAAAGTGACATAGTAGGAAATTAAAAGACGAAAGAACATAGGACGTGTCATCACAAAATGACAAACACAACACCGGTGAAGCAATAAGTATCTTAGAAAAATGTTGGAAAATGGCATCCCATTTTACAATATTAGGGAAAATATTAAAATGAAGATGGAAATTATTCAATAGAGTTATCATTAATAGAGTCGATGAACGTTACCTCTAGAAATTGTCATTTGGCAGATCGTATAGATTTGACTGTACCACGGTAACTGAGTAATTTGAAAATCGTTGTTGCATATATATCATGCGGTCGGCAAACGGTATAGAAGAACTACTTAATAAGTAGAATCTTCATTTTAATATTTTCACTCTATGTAACTCATTGTAAAATGGGACGACATTTTCTAAGGACCATATGTAAATTAACCATCAAGCGGTGACCATTTTGCTAACTTTCGAGCTAGAGAAGGCCCATCGTTCCTATAATAAGGGAAAGAAAGCTTGACACAAAGTTCCGCCCCCTCACACGTCACGCCCAATCGAAAAGTTTAGCGATTTAAAACCATTTCCTATTTTGTATAGTTAAAGGTGCCGTCAAGTCCGTTCTGCGCATGTCCACGTTTCTGTTTACATCGTTTGTTTACATTGCATTATATAAACATTGAACATGAAGTATTGTGGATTTGTTTTCCACGCTTTTCCGCCTAAAAAGCGGGTTATAAGAAGCTGTTCTGTTCCTAAATGTGGATAATATATCAAACAACCACTCGCGCCTTCGCCACCTTTGATAAATACTCGCTTTCGAACTGTCGCAAATCTATTCCGTTAAAGTTTGTTGACATATGGAGGCCCTCACGTTTGAAATATCACACATGCGCAGAACGGACTTGACGGCACCTTTAATGATTGACATGTGTCAAAATTAGCGCCTTTCTATGAATTTGGCGGTTAGCCTGATTCCCGTAGCCAGTCGCGGGCAAGACTGCGAGAACGTTTTTCCTAGTTTCGACCACTAGGCTCTCGATGAACACGTCTTGTAATTCCTCCTTTATGCTAACCTGAGTAAACATTCTGCAGAATGATGGAGAAGTTTGGCAAAATTTGTCTTGAAAACTTGCAAGCAAAAAACGGGTTGCACGTTTATTCTGTCTTGTTGTTTTCTGAGACAACAAACAAAAAAAAGAGTTTTCACGGATTGCATAGCCTGGGAAGACTGTTTTACTTTCAGAGTTGTTGTTGGTATTGTTGTATTAAAAGCAATTGCTCTGTCTATACAAGGTGTGCTAGGAAAATAGTGAACTGCTACAAGCTGTTCACGGCCGTACAGACCACCAATAATTTTGTCGTAGTAAAGTTTTGTAGTTTAAAAAATCAGTTGTTAGACGCTCTAACCTGCATTGAGCCACCGAGACTCAGATGGAGAGCGAAGGTTACAATTCAGAATCATTTTTCTGAGGATACGTATTTGTTTCTCAAATATATGACGTCACCACGTGATTCTATCTCGTATTATTTATGCCTAAGAAGCTCCTCTGCTTTCCAGCATCCAAAGCCGCGGACACTCAGTGATCGCCATCAAAACAACTCCACTGCTGATAAAGAATCACTCAATGACTATTTTCAAAACCAATATGGCGTCAAAATCCTCAAATATTCAACCTCAACTAGCCAATATCTTCTTAACTAAATTGATCTTAGGAATGCTGAAGTCAGTAAGATCTTTCACATGACTTGTATTTTGACTGGAGTATCCCTTTAAGCCTGGTTTTCACGAGCGACGCAAGCATAAGCACAAACATATAGGAACTATATAGTCTATATGCATGCGTCAAGTGAAAACGAACCGCATATATTGTGTTATATATGCGTTAATATACACAATGTGTCGATACGTGGACGATCGTCAAGCTCATATCTTCCGAAAATGATTCTGAGTCCCGTACTGCAGGACTCGAACCTGTAACCTTCTGATTGCCGGTGAGACGAGTCTAACCATTGAGCTAACGAGATGGAGAGCGAAGGTTACAATGATGTATTTACAATGATTTAAGGTTACAATGATGTCCATGTATCGTCTGCATGTCTACTCCGAGCTCTCCCACATTCACTACAACATTGTGTATATTAACGCATCCAAGCATTACCGATATATAGTGACTGCATGCCGCGTAGGGTTCGATTCCTGTACGGGACTCAGAATCATTTTTCTGAGGATATGAGCTTGACGATCGTCCACCTACCAGTCGTCAATATCTTTCTGTAGATTCTGCCATCTTGTATTCGCAAGACAGCGCGCGGTTACACGAGACACCACATAATAGGACCCGTTATACGTACTGGGGAAAAGTTACGGGCAAAAATGCAGTGTGAGAAACTTCGACATTTCATCTTCGTAATATAACGGCAATAAAAAATAAAAACCGCCCTTAATTTTCAGAGTGATGAAAAACAGAACATTCTCTTTGACTAAATTTTATTTTTTCACTAAGGATGCCTTGTTTTTCAAGTCATTCTTCACGTTTCGTATATGGAAATGAGATATATGGAAATAAGTCTAGATATAACTTTAATGAGTTTCAACTTTAATGTTTAAATTATAGTTTAATCGTAGAGGACGAACTAATTGCATGGCCATGGTTGTTTGTTTTTAGCGGATATTGTAGAGAAAATCTCGGAAATTAAAATTCGGCTTGTCAGCCACAATTACGGTTAATAATTGGCTGCAGTCCATCTGCGCACGGGCACCGAAACAAATAATTGACGTTCGTATTGATCAACTTTTGAAGATTTGAGTTATTAAAGTTCCAGTATGCAAACGAAAAAATCTAATATTAATAGCTTCTGTCCTATCACTCTCCACATAAAAACGGTATTCCAATGTCATCCCGGTTTAGCCTGTTTATATGATCCCGGTACACCGGGACGTTCCGGTATACCGGCTTGTATATAATTTACTGTTATTTTCGCAGTTGCGTTTATATGGAGACCAGCAACCGAGATCCCGGTACACCGGGACAGATTTTTTCCATATAAACGCAACATCCCGGTACACCGGGATGAAGTGAATTGAAATTTAAAACGTCTGACCAGGTAAAATATATAAAAAAGTGGTAAAATATCCAAAAAGTGGCAAAATGAAAAAAAAACATTCGTTGGGATGCTTTTATGCGAATAAAATTATAGTTTTTGTTTCATTGAGAAGTTATCATCAACATTTTCACGCATCCCGGTCACCCGGGACATCCCGGTGTACCGAGATCATATAAACAGGCCATATGTATGTAAATCTTTATTTAAAAAGAGGGACACGCTAGGGTCGTGTCAATAAAAATACAGATTAATTATTAAGACAATAAAATACAAATAAATGATTTAAAAATATTCACTAAAATACATTACAAAGATTAAACTAAAAAGAATAAAATTTATAAAAAGGAGGTATTAGCATGGTTTTTAAACCTGTATAACGATTCGGCGATTTTCGCCTCACAGGGAAGCTGATTCCAAAGCACAGCGCCGCTATATTTAAATGTCCTTTTTAAGAATTCTCTTTTCGGCTTAGGTAGTGTTAAGTCTGTTGCATTATTGCGAAGATTGTAATTATCTTGACTAACGCTTCGCCTCTCAAAAGAGTTTTTAAGACCCGGAGCGGTGTGGCCAAAAGTAGTATATTGTACATCAAAACCGACTTAGTATAGGACCGCCTTGTATCAAGCGTGTCCCACGAAATAGTGTCAAAGGATAGATAGATAGATAGATAGATGTTTTTAATAAGTTCAAAAATTTGCAGCCACAACCGGCTGAATTACATTGGAACTTTACAAGATGCAATATATAAGTTAAAAAGATATGATAAAAACCGAAAAATTAGTTACTATACAAATTTATAGAATTAGACATTAAAAAACTATTTTTAAATCTCAACGTTTTATACGGTGGAATGTTAAAAACTCGTTTCCGTCTTAAGCTCATAGAAGATGAGTTCCTACTTGGCAGGAGCGCGTGTAATTTGTGGTTCTCGTCCTCCACTATCTGCTGAAAAAGTCCAGTTGTTAGTGATTCCCTTCGTTCGTGTAGGGAAGCAAGGCCAGCAGTTTTCAATGCGGCTGAATACTTCATGTTGGGATAAATGATGCGAAGTGCACGTTTCTGAAGTTTCTCTAGATCCTCAGAGAGATACTTTGGGAGCGCGTTGTGAAATACCGGGCATGCATATTCAGTTACCGGACGCACACAAGTCAGATAAAACGATAGCAAATCATCAATTGTAGGGCAAGCTCGCTTGAGCTGCCTGAGAAAGTATAGTCTAGATGACACCTTGCGTACAATTTCAGAGATGTGGGTGTTCCATTTTAGATCATTTGAGATATTAAGACCCAAAAGCTTTACGGATGATACAGTAATCAATTTGCTTATTATTAATTACAATAGGATCAAAAGCGAGATTTCCCCTTGTGAAAGATATGCGTAATTCTTTACATTTTGCTTCATTTAACTGGAAATTATCAACCAACGATTGACTTGTTAGTTCATTGACGTATTCTTGCATGGAACTAGTATCTTGCCTGGGCACAGTTTCTGCAATTGTTGTGTCATCCACATACTTCCACAGATTAACACCTTCGATATTTAGCTCATTTTATCATGATTAAGAACAGCCAAGGACCTAATTTAGTCCCTTGAGGCACGCCAGCTGGAATAGTACCCCATTCAGAGAAACAATCGTTACTCAACTTCACCCTTTGTTTGCGGTCTGTCAAAAAATCGATTATCCAGCCAACAATACCAGATGGAAGCTCGTAAAACGAAAGCTTTCTAACAAGAATGGTATGATCAATGAGATCAAAAGCTTTCCTGAAATCAAATAAGACGATTCTTACTGTTGCCCCAGTTCCATCCGTGTTCTTATTCCAGGTGTGAAGCATACTAATTAATGCCTGCGTGGTCGATGATTTTGGGATAGTTCCAAATTGATTAACATCAATCCTCTTCAGAACAGCCGGTTTAACGAACTCGTCAACCACAAATTCCTCGCCAAGTTTTGACAGAACAGGCGTCAGCGAAATAGGGCGTAGATGTTTGTTGATATCCAATATGGGCTTCTGCTTGGGCACCGGGATTATGTCTGCTTCCTTCCAAGACTTTGGTAAACAGCCTTCGCGATATGAACAGTTTAGAATATCTTTCACGGATTGGCTAAAAGATCGGCGTTTTCTTTGAGTAGCCAAGTAGGGATGCCGTCTGGGCCCTGCGCTTTGGTGGAATTCAGCGATGATAATTTCTTGTACACGGAGTCGGCAGTAACAACTAGAGCAGCATTCTCGCCCGGAAAATGCGCACTTTGGTGTAATGGCGAAAAACCTCTCATTGGTGTGAGGAAAGCTTCGTTGATGATATTAGCTAGATCTTTGGTGGACGCAGTAGAAAATTCATCTAGATGTTGCAAGGATTTCGTTATATCATCGTACGCTCCGCTAGATGACGTCATCCCGGTGAGTTTTTTAACCTCTTTCCACCAAACCGAGGGTTTACACTTTTTAAGATGTTGAACCTTTGCCGTGTAATATTTAGACCTGCAGGCCTTACGTTCACGATTTACACAGTTCCTCAAATGCCTGAATTCCTCGTCATTCCCTTCGCTAAGAGCTCTCTGGCGATTTCTTATAAGACCCTTAAGTTTTAGGGTCATCCATGGGGGTTCATTCAACTGTATGGTCTTAGATCGTAATGGATGATATTATCCAATCCAGTCTTGACTATTTCCTCGAGCATTGAGACTTTACCTTCACATGAAACCGCACTCTTAAGTATAGAGGGGACATCAACTAATTCCAAATAGGAACGAAACGCAAGACGATTGGATGGGCGCAAGTCCCTCGACTTCACTTTGCACTTGGGCGCCGGGAGTTGTGATCGCTCTTTAGGCTTCACCTCGATGGACATGTGGTCGGAAAGACCAAAAGGAGGGCGCTTCATAGTTTCCTGATAAAACTGTTTCAAATTGGTCAACACGAGGTCAAGCCTGTTGTTACCCCGAGTAGGAAACTGAACGATCTGCTTTAGACCATAGCTTCTTGTTAGTCCTGCGATATTCAACTGGTTAAAATCCCCGAGAATGATAATTTCCGCAATTCGAGTATTGCGATTCGATGGACGATAAACTGTTCATCAGATACTCGAGCATAGCTGACTTGTTAGAGCTCGGGGGATGGTAAATAGTTCCTAAAATAATACTGTTTACACCTCTTGGGAGTCGTGCCGGTCTAATTTTCATCCACAATACTTCAAACTGAGAATCAACCCAATTCGTTCAGAACAGTGAAGGGAATTGAATCTCTGATAAAGACACAGACCCCGCCATGTAGACTTCCCTGCCGATCCAAACGCACCAAATTAAATCCGCTTATTGAGACGACAGAATCTTGAATATGACACTGCAGCCAAGTCTCAGTCAAACAAAGCAAGTCCAAATCTGCATAACTAGCACAATAGCGAACTTCGTCTATCTTTGGAGCCAAGGACATCACATTAGAGAGAAGTATAGATGGTACATAAGCGTTTTTTTGATCCATTTGGTGAACCAACAGCACGTTCTAGTGAGATATAAGTACAATTCATGGGATTATGAGCCCTTGGTAGCCTTGGAAATGTCTTAATAAAATCAAAGCTTCGCTTGACTTCCCTTGGTTCGACCGTATTGATTGTACACAGCCGAAATGCTTCTCTCTTCTTTACAAGCTTTCCCGCTCTCCTGCCACGATAACGTGACCACATCTTGTTAAGAATGCCAAATCGAAACGAATAAGTAGGAATACGAGCCATGATAGACCAGAACAAAGTGAAAATTTAGATGAATATAGAACGAAGTAAAAAGTGCAGCCATACAAAGGCGCATACAAAATGTCAAGTATATCAGCCGACCTCATCGCGTAACTGGCACATGTTAGAACTCTAGCAGCTCGAGATCGAAATCTTTGTAGCTTATCTTTAAGGAGCTTGCCGCAATTGTCCCAAAGAGGGTGGGACGGAACAAAAAACTTCCTGGAAAACACTTTCTTCATGTAAACGAGATGAGACAAATAAAGGGGAATATAAGCGGGATGCGATTCCGCTTCCCGTCCCGACAAATGTCGCGACCAAACGTCTCAACCCGGCAAACATCCCGTGCCGCCTGTCATATAAACAGTAACTATAGGTAACTAAAGTAATATTACAATTTCTTCTTATTTATTTTTATATTTTCTTGTTTTAAGGTGCTCTAAAAGGACATGTCATTGAGAAATCTCCCGTCACTTCCCTAGTGGAATGTGGACGGACTGCAAGTCCCTTAATTACGTCACCAAAGGCTCCAGCCAATCAAACATTTGTGAATTAAACAACAGCAAAAAAAGCCACGCCCATAAAAATGACTTTCTTCGACAACAAGATTCTGAATATTTTGAGCCAATTAATGATTACAAGACGGGGGGGGGGGGGGCGGGGCTGCAGCTCCCCCAGTTGTAAATACAACTTAATGACATTATAACGGATTCTCATTGAGGGAAATCTGGGATTTCATTGTCGTTCATCGTTTAGCAATGGTTAAAAGTGGCATATAGCCAGGCCTTGGTTCGGGCGTTGTCTAAACGTAATCTTGTACATTTGGTTTTGTGGTTAATTGCTTTTCCTTCCTTCTCTGCTGCCGTCGTGCAACGCATTCTCTATGCGTTTCAGGAGAGATATCCACGCGGTCTAAATTTGGAAAATCTGTGTTACTTTAACGGTAATTAAATACTTCGAATCCCGCACACATACGTAAGCTACACATTACTGGACTTGTTAAGGCAATTGTAAGCAGTAAATTATTGGATTGTAACCGACCCCAAAACAACAAAGATCCTAACCCAACCCCCCCCCCCCCCCCTAACGAGTTTTCATATAAAAGTGGTTTTAAAAGTGGTTTTCATGCGCAATTATATTAAGGGGAAATCTCAGACCGAGACTCGAATGGACCACTCTTTATTTAGAGATCAGTGATTGGCCTATATGTGCGCCATATTTGGCTTCACTTTTAGAGCTCACTAACAACCCCCCCCCCCCCAACCTTATGAAGGAAAATTTCGAGTGTTGGAATACATACATTTTAAGACCAAACCGGGACCAGTTGCGAAAAATGCAACTTCAAGGCCTTGCGGCTGGAATTGAACCCGCGACCCTGCGATGCTAGTGCAGTGCTCTGACCACTGAGCTACGGAAGCCGTTGCCGAGAGCCTAGTCACGAGTTCTGTATATATGGTGGTAATGCCGGGATAAGATTCTGGGTATATTATAGGTAATATTTTGCATTTCACATATATATATATAATTATATATATATATATATATATATGGATCCAGGAGATGCAACTTATGCCTCGAAGAAAAACTCATTTTGATGAAAGGAAGAAAGAAAAACTTTTTGAATAGACGCTCCGAACTTTTTAGTAAATGCCGACATGTCACCAAAAACCACCTAAATTAATGACACTCATAATAACATGACACCCATTGTAAATAGAGAATAGTTGTATCCGAACTGTCAGTTGCCTGATGATCGTCTAACCGCGTGAAACTCAGAGTTGCGACAGCAAATTTCGCTAAATATATTATATATATATATAATTTGAGTATTGTTCGCTATACGAACCAAAGATATAGTGCTCAACAATGAAGGAGCGGGTTAAATATATATATATAGATAAGTGTCAGGTTCAAAATCATATCAGGTAGAGTGCTCAATACCTAAGTAGAGCAGAATAGTAAGAACAAAAGAGACGAACTTTGGTTACTTCATTTAAACTTTATTTCACTACAGATCTGTTTCGTATGGAAAGCTATATTAGCTTACCACACTCATCAGGTGAGTATTGCGACTAGTCGCAACTAGTCGCGACGATAATCAAGGAACTACTGTATATTGTAGTCGTTTTATTTGACAATTTCTATGAGGTAACTGTCACTTCATAGAAATTAAGAGCGAATAATCTAATTGTTTTAGTAAAAAATAACTTATGTTCGTTATTTCTTCAAAATTATTTCGAAAAACGAGACACGAGCATTTTTTTTTGGCGAAAAACTCTGCCATGCACGTCACTCGCCGCTACTCGAGTAGCGTAGCGAATCAGATTGCAGCATTTGCATTAGACCAGTAAGGTTTTACTAATTATAATTATTATGCAAATAATTAGTATCTATATCTATACTGTCTCCATATGAACGTACCGCGCCTATGTTAAAACAGTTCTTCCAAGCTGTTGAAGTGCATGAACAGCACTATACTGAAGTAGTATGTGATCGCCGCTGACTACTCAAGCAGTGTACCAAAGAGGAGTTGAACAGTCGCTTGCTATCCTTAAACGTCTATTGCAGGTCGTACAACCTTGTTTGAAGCAAAGTAAATAGCTTTTTGGTGGGCAGCAGTTGTGAGTAACGTGAAAATGAAAGACATGAACTCCACAACCTCTGAACAGGCTATCTCACGCAACATGATGCTTATTTCATTAATTGTCTTCAAATGTCTTGTTTTTATTGCTGGAGTATTAGGCAACGCTGGCGTCATCATTTACAATGTCTTTCTCAATCATTCAAAGACGCCAACAAGTTATTTTGTAGTTAACCTCGCCATAACTGATCTTTTAACCTGCTGTTCGTTGTACCCAACTTATATCACAGAATTCGCACTGATGCTTATTGGAACTGAAATCGATCAGAACCTGTTTTGTCACATTGTCAACACTGGTTCATACACATTTATAATTCTTTCTATCTTATCTCTCGTTAGTATTACTGTGGATCGGTTTATCTCCATCACCAAGCCCTTCAAGTACAAAATAATAGTAACGTGGCGACGAACCTATTATATTTTGCTCCTGATCTGGTGCTCTGCTATCATCTATGCTCCTTTTCTCGTGATCTACACGCGACCGGGCGATTTTCGTTTGTTATGTCTTACAGATGTACATGTAGTGGTGATTGGTGTGTGTTTTTACGTCTTTATTCCGACTGTTGTTATCGTTGTTTTAAACTACAAGATGTTCAAAGTCGCTCGACAGCACGTATGTAAAATTGCTGCAAACACTGTGTCATGTGATTCGGCGAACCCAGCGATTTCCCGTTTGCGGATAGCCCGAGAACTGCGACTCATTAAGACGTTTGCAATTGTTATCGGAGTATTCCTGTTTCTTGTACTCCCAGCTGCAATATTCGTGATGCTGCTTCATCTATGGTGCGTGTCATGTTTGTCATCTTTCGTCATTGTTATCTTCATAGAACTTCCAGCGTTAAACTCGATTGTGAATCCTTTTATTTATGGAATTAGACAGAGGGAGTATAGAGTTGCTTTTCGTCGACTTTTTTCCAACCATATTTAAGACTAATGATTAGAAATAATTCAAAATAGTGCGAACGAATACGTTCTAATAAGACTTATAATGTAGATTTTAAAGTGCAGTTGATAAAATAAAAACATCGTCCTTCCATATACAGTGTACTCTATTCTACTCTAGTATTTAGTAATTATTCGCTTTAACAAATTGTAACAATGACGCGATTGGCCGCAACATTATTCTCCTCGTTATTAGGCCAACACATGTTTTGATGAAGCGTGACACAATATCGTAATTTTTTGTCGCACTATGGAGAAATTAGTAAATCAGACAGGAATCGCCATCTAGTTTGGAATATTATTGCATATGAAATAGCTTTTAAAAAGACCATAACACAACATGCATGATTTGGAGAAAACAATTTAATACTAAGGTTTCGCTATATACTAAACTCGTTACAATTATAATAAATAAAGGAGACATTCATAGTTATACTGTTACATGAATAGAAAGTGACATAGTAGGAAATTAAAAGACGAAAGAACAAACGACGTGTCATCGCAAAATGATAAACACATCACCGGTGAAGCAATAAATATATTAGATAAATGTTGGAAAATGGCGTCCCATTTTACAATGGTCGAGTTACATGAGGGAGAATATTAAAATGAAGATGCAAATTATTCAATGACCGGTTTGATTAGATCAGTCAAATCCAGGATCTGCCAAATTGTGTTGAAAACAGTCAACAAATAAAATAGGCTACGCATCGTTGAATTGTTGTTTTATGAGAAAACCCATAAAAAGCCCTTGTGGTTTCTAGTTGGGTTTCCTCGCCACTGACTTATTAATTATTATTATTGTTAATGATAACAAGATGTATTATGTGGCAAATTATTTCTCTTTTTTAACTACTTGTTGGATTTTGTTTGGTATTTTCAAAAGCGTTTGGTCAAATGTTCGAAAGTCAATGGAAGAACTTACATGTTAAAATTTGAATATTGCCGGGTATATAATTAAAATTTCTGTCATTAATAGGGCACAAGTATCAATTAACGTGACCTCTAGTAATTGTCATTTGGCAGATAGTAGATTTGACAGATCTATAGTCAAACCGAGTAACTGAGAAATTTGAAACTGAATCATTGTTGCATAAATATATCAGGTCGGCAAACGGTAGACGAGCTACCGGGAACATTTTCTTGCGGCCGTTCCCGCTGCAACACATGCCCTTTTCTCAATCCCACTTACTTTTTCATGCACGTCCACCAACATCATTTATTGCATTTCTTGCGATAAATGCCCTAAAATCTACATCGGTGAAACTGGGCGACGCCTTTCAGACAGGTTTGCTGAACATCTTCGTTCCGTCAGGAACAATGATGTTGACAAACCTGTAGCCCGCCATTTCAATAACTCCAACCATTTGGTTTCCGACATGAAAGTCTGTGCCATCCTTCCCATCTCAGGTAGTAACGATAACCGCAAACGGCAAGAGAAGCGTCTCATTTTTAAACTTGGCACCACACACCTCTTGGTCTTAACGAACGTTTTTCTTTTATTTAATTTCCTACAAGTTTTTTGTTATTTTAGTTTGCTTGGAACTTTTTATTATTAGCTTATGCACTTTCATTCCTTTTCAAGTTTTTGTATCTTACTGCTAATATATTATCGCCTAATCCCCTTGAATATTGGACCTGTCATTTCTCCCTCCCCTCAGTCTGTTTGCTGATCAACTGTAAAAATAGCAAATGATTTAACTTTTCGCATCTCATCAATTATTAGTTTGTTTATCTCCCGTGCATTTGATTGGCTATATACTTTCTACTTGCAGTGACACCCTTTTGGCATATATATAAGCCCTATTTATTTTATTTTGTCCTACTCTGATGAAGGGCTCCGCTCGAAACGTCAGTATCTCGTCACTAAATTCTTGGCAGTTTACCACCTTTTCAATTTGCTATATATTCAAAACACTGTCTACGCAGCACTCTACTTTTTTACTACTCCGTGATAAACAGAATCTTCATTTTAATATTTTCGCTCTATGTAACATTGTAAAATGGGACGCCATTTTCTAAGAAATAAATTAACCATCAAGCGGCAACCATTTTGCTAACTTTCGAGCTATAGAGAAGGCCCGTCGTTCCTATAATCAGGCTTTCCGGAAGAGGGAAAGAAAGCCTTACACAAATCATTTAATTTTACCTTCCGCGCCCCCTCATACACGTCACGCCCAATCGAAAATTTTAGCCATTTAAAACCATTTCCTGTTTTGTATAATTAATGATTGACATGTGTCAAAATTAGCGCCTTTCCATGAATTTGCGTAGCCAGTCGGCAAGACTGCGAGAACGTCTTTCCTATAGTTTCGACCACCAGGCTCTCGATGCACACGTCTTGTAATTTCTTCTTTATGCTCAGCTGAGTAAACATTCTTCATGAATGATGATGGAGAGGTTTGGCAAAATTTGTCTTGAAAACTTGCAAACAAAAAACGGGTAGCACGTTTATTCTGTCTTATTGTTTTCAGCAAACAAAGCTAGAGTTTTCACGAACACATTGACTGGGAAGTCTGTAGTACTTTCAGAGTTGTTGTTAATAATAATAATAATATATAGTTTAATGGAATCTTCCTTGCAGCATAAGCTGAATTGTGAAAATTTTACAATGAATAATAGCTAAAATACATGAATAAATATCTTAAAATCTAATTATATACACGAACAATATTAATAAAATTTGAGTTCAAACTCGAGTAGCACTTGCGATAATAAAAGAGTTCTTAAAACGTTTAGTTTTACAATTAGGAATGTTAAAATATCTTTTATTTCTGAGGCGATTATAATTATTTTGTTCTGGAAGTAAATGGTACAGTTTATGTGATTGGTTGGACAAAATGTCAGCAAATGTTCTTTCGGAGTGCAATTGGCGTCTAGCATACAGTGTTTGGAGATTAGATTCCGATAAGCAATCTGAGTAAAGCCTGGTTTCCATATGATCGCTACGATCGCCCAATTTTAAAACCGGCGATCGTAGCGATCATATGGAAACCACACGCTCAGCGATCCTGGCGATCGCGGAGATAGAAAATGTTCTATCTCGGCGATCGCAGCGATCGCAGCGATTATATGGAAACACTGGTTCAGCGATCCTGGCGATCTCAGCGATCGGTATGTACTCCAGCGACATTCGGCTATATATCTATAAAACACAATGCATTACCGTGTGGTAAGATTAAACGGTTCCTTCATTGTATACATCACGCAAATTTAGATGAATCAGTGAAACTAAAGCATTTTATGTAAATATTTTATGTAAATAGCTGTAAAAGAATTTTATCTGTCTTGAAGACGTATAGCTGTGCCCGAAGCTGTGGGACAAGAGTGTGAAAAGCTCCAAGCTCTTCTCTCATTCGAAATATCTGTCGAACTCAAAAACGACGTTTCCTTGGCGCGCAAGTTCGTCCAAACAAACTGGGACGAGATTTAAGGCAGTACTTTTAAAATGCAATCCGAACGAGTTCTTTTTACGGGATTATACGTTCGATTATACGTTCGACACATGATAAATTCGATCATGTTTGAAACCGACGTCGAATTTTGTCGAACCTAACTGTGTATTAGATTCGACACATGATAAATTCGACGTTTGAAATAGGCCTTACTGATAAGAGCAACTAGAATAAAAAGCCGCTGTGCTTGCGATAGTAAAAGAAAGTTAATGTCTTTGTTTACTTCGTCCATGCATGACGATCACCACGATCGCTACGATCGCCGGTTTTAAAATTGAGCGATCGTAGCGATTATATGGAAACATGACGATCGTAGCGATTATATGGAAACATGACGATCGTAGCGATTATATGGAAACATGACGATCGTAGCGATTATATGGAAACATGACGATCGTAGCGATTATATGGAAACATGACGATCGTAGCGATTATATGGAAACATGACGATCGTAGCGATTATATGGAAACATGACGATCGCCGCGATCGCTACGGTCGCCGGTTTTAAAATTGAGCGATCGCAGCGATCGTAGCGATCGTAGCGATCATATGGAAACCAGGCTTAAGATTGGCCATTGAAGATGATTTTCAATGCTCGTTTTTGGATTCGTTCCAGGTCTTCACTCAAATAACTTGGAAGCGAGTAGTGAAATACCGGAGAAGCATATTCTATGACTGGTCTTATACACGTGCTGTAAAACAGGATCATATCTCTTTTTGGAATCTTTGCTCTTTTTAACTGTTTCAAAAAATATATTCTTTTGGAAGCTTTCTTGATAATGGACTCAATATGGGTGTTCCATTTTAAATTATTTGATATTGTTAAGCCAAGAAGTTTGGTTTCTTTAATTGTTTCCAAGGGTTTTCTGTGTACAATAACTGGTGTAGGATTCACAGGAGTCTTACTGAAATCTACGCGGAATTCTTTACATTTATTTTCGTTTAGTTCAAATTTACTTGTAGAGCATTGAGCTTCAAACGAGTCCACCAGGGTTTGGATATTACTTGAGGAATGTTTTGGTACGATTTCCAATATGGTGGTGTCATCGACATATTTCCACATTGGTGCGTCCACATCTATATCATTTATCATTAACGCGAAAAGCCACGGACCAAGCTTGGTGCCTTGGGGTACGCCAGCACGGACTGCAGCCCAATCCGAGAAGCACTCATTCGAAAGTTTCACTCTTTGAAGGCGGTTGGTTAAAAAGTCTGTAATCCATCCAACAATTCCTAGCAGTAGATCGAGGTTTTGTATTTTTTCCACTAAGATATGGTGGTCGATTAAATCGAACGCTTTTCGAAAATCGAATAGCACCATTCTCGCCATTGCACCTGTGCCATCAGTGGCACTGTAAAGGCTGTGGAGTACGCTTATAAGGGCATGAGTGGTAGATGATTTGGGAACAGTTCCAAATTGTCGAGGGTCAATAATTTTTAGAACTGCTGGTTTGAGGTGTTGATCAACGATGAAGTCTTCAGCGATCTTGGATAGGATAGAGGTTAGAGAAATTGGTCGAAGGTGTTTATTGATGTCGGTGACAGGGTTTATTTTAGGGATAGGAGACAAATTGGCCATTTTCCATGAAGTTGGTAGTTGTTGTTCACTATAAGATGCATTGATGATACTGGTAATTGGTTGCGCTAAAACATCAGCATTTTCTCTGAGTAGCCAGCTAGGGACATTATCTGGTCCAGAAGACTTTGAAGGATTTAGATGACATAATTTCTTGAAAACGGCTATTTCAGGCACAATTAAATCCTGACATATGGAAGGGGCAGCAGATGTTATTGGCGTGACCAAAGGCACAAAGGATTTCATTGGGTCAAGGAAAGCATTGTTGATGGTATTGGCAAGATCAAAAGCAGTAGACTCAGGACCTGTAAGGTGGAAGAGGTTGAGCGATGAAGAAATAGGGTCCATTCCACTGATGGCTTTAACGGCTTTCCACCAATTCTTTGGTTTTGTTTCTTTAAGTTGTTGCACTTTAGAGCTAAAAAAATTTCCGCGACATTTCTTCCGTTCCCGATTTACGGTATTTCTAAGAGATCTGAACTTTGCCATATCTCCATTAGCTAAAGCATTCTGACGTTGTTTGATCAATGATTTGAAGTGTGGGGTAATCCACGGCGGCTCGTTAGTGTTGGTATTGAGATTGTTGTATTACTAAAAGCAATTGTATTCTATAAAACGTGTGCTAGGAACAAGCTGTTCACGGCCATACTGAACTCACTGATCTCTAAATAAAGACTGGATCGAGCAACGTTTGTTCAGAAAATGAAGCCGGAAGTCCGCCATTACTATAAGGGACCAACTGAGAATACTATGAGGTTTTTTGATGGTTTATGTGCTCTTACCATCGACAAAATAAAATAATATTACTATAAAGAGGACCAGAAAACATTTTTCAAATTACTGGGTAAAACGATTCATCGCCTACCTACAGATTTACTGCGACTTTGGTCCCTTACCAATGGCCGCCGTTGGCACTAATTATCCAGTGAGAGAAGCCTGATATGAGACGTCAAATTAGGTTGAAGATTTTATGCATTTAATGTTAACAAAGAAACTATATTGGCCAGACACTAAACCTATTTTGCTAGCGTCACAGTTTGATTTCCTTGCAAACTCGGAGTTTCTAATGATCTCTCGTTAATTTACATTATGCAAATATACAGGCTTCAAAATCAGCTCATCGGATACAATAGAAAGCTCAATCCAGTCTTTATTTAGAGATCAGTGACTGAACTGCAGCACAAGTACGTCACTCGACTGCAAGTTGAGTTTGAACTTTGGACCACGAATGTTTTCGTAAAGTTTCGTAGTTTTAAAAAATCAGTTGTTAAATTGTCAAGGTGTTGTGTAGCGTTAAAGGTATACTCCAGTCAAGACTTTAGTTACTGACTTTAGTTTATTTCCAAAGTTTTAGCATTTAAATCAATTAAGTTAGGAAGATATGGCAAGTTGAAGTTGGAGAGTTTGTCCAATTTCGACGCCATATTTGTTTCCCAAATATGACGTCACCGCGTGATTCTATCATTATGCCGAAGAAGCTCCTCTACTTTCCTGCATGAGGAACTAAATAGTTAATTATTTCGACTAATTTTCATCCAAAGGGCACTCACAACAGCTTTCATTATATGATTTATGCGATATACTTATATATATATATATATATATATATATATGCGATATATATAAGCGGGATGCGATTCCGCTTCCCGTCCCGACAAATGTCGCGACGTGCCGCCTGTCATATAAACAGCAACTATAGGTAACTAAAGTAATATTACGATTTCTTCTTATTTATTTTTATATTTTCTTGTTTTAAGGTGCTCTAAAAGGACACGTCATTGAGAAATCTCCCGTCACTTCCCTTGTGGAATGTGGACTAAAGTGGGTAACAAAAAAAGCCACGCCCATAAAAATGACTTTCTTCGACAACAAGATTCTGAATATTTTGAGCCAATTAATGATGACCAGGTAGGTATTGAACCATGCAGCAACAATATAGGAGTTGCCATAGTCGTACGAGACGGGGGTGGCTGGGGGGGGGGGGGCTGCAGCTCCCCCAGTTATCCGAAAAATTAGCTCTATTTGGGCAAAAATGGTCTTGTCATTCGGGAAAAAAGGGTCCTGTATTAAATTATTCTAATATTTGAATACAACTTAAAACGGATTCTCATTGAGGGAAATCTGGGATTTCATTGTCGTTCATCGTTTAGGAATGGTTAAAAGTGGCATATTGTCTAAGCAATTATCTTGTAAATTTGGTTTTATGGCTAATTGCTTTTCCTTCCTTCTCTGCTGCCGTCGTGCAACGCATTCTCTATGCGTTTCAGGAGAGATTTGGAAAATCTGTGTTACTTTAACAGTAATTAAATACTTCGAATCCCGCACACTGCCGCGGCTGCAAAAACGAGAAAAGTGCCCTCAAATTGCAGGAAATACACTTTCAGGGAATCAAAAATTAAAACATTTTCTCGGGGGAGCATGCCCCCGGACCCCCATAATGTACATGTTTCCAATGCATGTTCATATACATTAATTAAAAACGTGCATGCGTAATAATGCTTAGGCTAAACGATGGCAATTCGTGCTCTTCGGTAATATTGACGTCATCATTTATTCGGGCAAGTTATGTTCAGCCCCCCCTATAAAATTTTGCCCGTACGCCTATGGGAGTTGCTAAAATAAAGCTGCAATAATAACACATATGAGCTGGTTGAATAAGAACCTGTAGGCTAATTTTTAGACTCCCAACATATATACGGTGACTAAGAACCTGTTTTAGCCAAAAAATTGAAAAAGGTTCTTATTTGGAAAAATCAGTTGAAATTCTTGAAAAACAGGTTAATCTAACCAAAAGGTATTTAAGTATCTCATATTTTCAATTTAGTATACATTAACAAGTTTCTATCAGAAATCGTAATTGCAGGAGTATTCTATTCAAATATTGCAGGAGTTTCTATAATAATAATAAATCAAACGATGCTACATGGACGATTATCAAGCTCATATCCTCAGAAAAATAACTCTGAGTGCAGGTGTCATGGTCTCAGTTATCCCCACTGATCGCTAGTTATCCCCCGGTCTGAGATTTCCCCTTAGTCTAATTGCGCATGCGTGACGGAAGAACGAGGGGCGTCTCGGGGGGTGAAGGCTAAAAGGGATGACTCAAAAGGACCTTTACATTTTTTAGATCTACTAATCCTAACCCTAACCATAACCTTGATCCTAATCTTAAACCTAGCCCTAACCGTAGCTATCCATAACCTAACTAAAAATAAAAACCAGAAAAAACCAGAAAGGTCCTTTTGAGTCATCCCTTTAAGCCTTCCTCGTCTCGGTGACGATGTTTAGAAAATACAGCTGGGGGTTAGGAAGACACTTAAGGCGGGGGGTTAGAAAACTGATTGGGCAGGGGTTACGATTAGCAGCTAAGTTGTTTTGGGGTTAGTAGTTATTTGCATGGTTAAGTAGCGCTATGTATATACAAAGACGCGGCTGTACGTTAACGGCTCTATATGACCTAACGCCGACCAAGAATGAGCCAGCCGTCCCTCACGTTGTAAGCTACAAATTACTGGACTTGTTAAGGCAATTGTAAGCAGTAAATTATTGGATTGTAACCGACCCCAAAACAACAAAGATCCTAACCCCCTCCCCCTAACGAGTTTTCATATAAAAGTGGTTTTAAAAGTGGTTTTCATGCGCAATTATATTAAGGGGAAATCTCAGACCGAGACTCGAATGGAGAGCGAAGGTTACAATTATGTACTGGTTCGACTGATATATGTACTGCCTATGTGGCAGTCACTATATATCAGTAATGCTTGGATGTATTAATTGCGTTCGACGAAGGAGAACGCATTCTAATCTTGCATGTTATGGGTTAATCAAGATAAAATCATTCCCCTTTTTGAATAAATTACTGTTTTGGAATTTGAAATAAATTATGGCATTAGTACCAGCCTGTAGAAGTGTTCAGGATTAGGCATGGCAGCAGAATGATGCTAGGAATTTTCTATAGCATGGACCGCGTATAAAGGCGATCATATAGCCTTATGTCATATGGTAATCATATATGGCGCGTTTATAATGTCAAAATTCAATCTGATCATTTGAACACCATACCTCTAATTCGAACAACATTTACTCGAAACGTGAAAGCCTCGCGAAGTTATAAATTTTCTATTCAAGCGACACTTTGCCAAATCGAACTTCACGATTGTAATGTTTGCTAACTTATCTAGCGGTCATATTTCAAATCGAACTAACGAACAGGAATGCGGGATGTCACCGTTGTCAAAAACATTGAGGTTTATATAGTGTCTCCTTGAATTAAGACGCTGTCGTTTGTTACTTTGTTGTCGTGTTCCAGTCAATAACAATCTAAACCACGTATCAAGTCGATCATATGGTCCAATCTATGGCCTTCTCATTTTAAAATAACATACGGTATAACGGTAATCATATTGCGCGTTTATAATGTTAAAATTCAATCTGATCATTTGAACACCATACATCTAATTCGAACAACATTTACTCGAAACGAGCAAGCCTCGCGAAGTTATGAAACTTTTGCCAAATCGAACTCAGTTCACGATTGTAATATTTCTGAATTGATCGATTTACAGGTATCTGGCGGTCAACTTTCTAATCGAACAAACGAACGGGAAATATACCCTCCTAATATTAAAATAACGTACGGAAATCACTCAGGATGTCACCGTTGTCAAAAACATTGAAGTTACAGTGTCTCCTGCAATTAAGACGCTGTTATATATTTATTAGCTTTATTTATTTTCATAATTCGTTACAGCATAATTACCAATCTTCTTTCGCCATTACTGGTCCACATGCGTCGAACGCAATTAAGTTATATATATTTATAAAATAACATGTATGCTACGCAAGCTCTGATTGGTCAATACCCATGTTTGGATCAGGCCATCCAAACACGGAAATTTCCCGCCAAAATTTTACTCAAGTTTGTGTTGCTCATTCGTTCGTATTATTTTATAAAATAAATACCTAATGGTTTTTCCGTGTTTGGATAGCCTGATCCAAACACTTGGGATGTTGCTCGACTTTCGAAAAGCTAAAAAACACTCGCCTAGCGGCTCGTCTTTCTTTACGCTTTTCTCAAGTCTCGCAACATCCCGCGTGTTTGGATAAGGCCATCCAAACACGGAAACCATTAGGTATTTCTTTAATATTATATACACTGCTGCAGTAGTGAATGTGGGAGAGCGTGGAGTAGACAGACGATATGTGGACGATACATGCAGGACGGCAATCAAGGTTACAGGTTCGATTCCTGTCAGAGACTCAGAATAATTTTTCTGAGGATATGAGCTGACCTTAGTCTTATAATAATTTGCTTTTGCTTTTGTATTCTAAAAACAAACCTGTAAAACGCATAGAAGGAAAGATCAAACCAAAAAAATATTTCACTGAGTTCAACTATTTACCATAGTCATATAGAATGTTTATAAATAAACCAGAATTTGGGGTTATATATATTAATATAGACACTTTAAATTATTTCGTCTAGCTCACCACCCATCCAACAATATTAATAATCAAATGCAGAAGTCGCTTACATATCCGTTATATATCTATTCTTTAGACTTTCTTCTGCACAGAAGGTTCATGGACTTTGGTCGCAAGGTTTTGCAACAACGATGCAAAGAACTGGATGGAAGACGACGGAACTTGGTGGTATGATACAGTAGAGCCACACGGTCAGGGCCGTAGCGGACTATATACAAGTACCACTGCGGCCATGCCGTGAAAAAAATTTGATATCTGGAATTACTGAACTGCCATTTTAGAAAAATATTTTAAATATTTTTTTGTGATTTTGTATATTAAACACTGACAAATAGCATCCCATACTTTCAGTTGAGACCAGTTTTATTGGAAGGTACTTTCTCTCCCCGAGACCTGAATAACTTTGGATTTTGATTAGATTAATAAGTCACCAAAGTTCTTGTTGTCTTGACACTGTGCAAGGGAAACGTGATGGGGCAAGCTTTCACAGGATTAATTTCAAAATTCAATTTTAATTATACATTGTAGGTTCTGGCGCATTTTAACAATGAAAGTCATGTTATGTAAACTGATTATATCACTTTTATTATATATATTAGATCATATGTAACATATGTAATATATGGTTGAGGGATTTGAACTCGCCCCACCTAATAAACGTCTATTAACGATCTCACACGGTGATCAACTACATGCATCGCAGTGACAACGTCACAAGCTGGCTTTATCAATAAGACACACTTACAGTACTATGTTGCCCGCTGCAGATCGGCAGGGATGGAGACGGTAGCCGGTTGCACCGACCGCGATGCGTGCTGGGGCTCCTGGAAAGGATTCAGGACTTCCAGAACCCTAAACGGTACCCTCTCCATCCCGTGATCAGCAAGTCACCCGTGAAACACGGGGAAGAGAATATAAAAATAACACACAAAACAAGTAAAGGCACTTACCCACAGGTAGAAGATACCTGAAGTGCCAACGGCTGAAGTAACTGCGACCTTGATCGAGCTAAAAATAAAGACAAGGCAAAAGGCAAAGAGGGTGGGCCCAATTCAAAGGGATGGGAAGACAAACGAAAACGTATAATATCTCGAAGCAAACCGGGCTGTTATATATACAAGGTGGGTACTGATCCCCGAGGTAATACACCCGACCGGGTTAACCGGAAACAGCGTACACCTTTTAGACGTTAACTTCCTTTATTATTAATAATAAATACATTTAATTTTTATATTATAATATTTTATATATATATATATATATATGTATGTATGTATGTATATATATATATATGACATAACTTTTTTTACTTGGCCTTATCAGTTTAAATTAATTTCTAACTACCAAATTTAAGACTCACAAATCTAATGTTGATGTTAAATGTTTTGTTTATATATTATGTTAAATGTAATCAACTAGAGAACACCATTTATTAAAATGTCATAATGTTTTCATTTTGTATTGTTGAGAGTGCGTTATTAACGTAGGACTAATTAACCATTTCACCAGCTGACCAGGGTCATTTTAGTGCGCACCCAACGGAATGACAATATTTTGACAAGCTTCGATCGATAGGATGCAGTCAGTACAAGCTTGTGCATTAGTCGGTTGAAGTGAGCTTACACTCCCCTGTAAAATTTTCTGAGTACGCCCCTGGGTCCATATGGAGAAATATTTCTAAATACGGACCGAACAAAATGGTAAATAATTTTTTTTCCTTAATATCCTTAACAATTCGCAAGCAATTGCACAAGCAATAGCTCCTAAAGAAACTGGGGCAAGAGCTCAACATCAACCAATCAAATTACAAGTTTTATCGGAGTTCCCCAGAGCCTCTGTTTCTTGGTGCAGGCCAAAAGTAATGCAGGCTCAGGGGTGAGATTGGGCTTAATCGGTACTTTAACCGTGATAAATTTTGTTACTGTCAAGGTTAATTAGTCACCAATCTTCAACTTTTGTCCCGGCTATGGCTAATAAGTTGCCCATAAGGACCAGCAGCATAATATTTAAACATCTCTTTGATGGTGTCACCATATTGACTGGGGTCCCGAAATTCAAGTAATTCCCATTTTTTTGCCAACAACGAAAGCACAGTTTGATCGTGTCTGTTATCTTCAAATCCAGGTATATTTTTCTCACCCATTTTATTACCCATATCCGTCAAAATACGAGGGTCACAGGCATACGCCAACCACTCCATCACAAACTGCAACGACAGACAATTTCTACGAACAACCAGAAATGAAGCCAAACGCTGAAACGTTTCATATACCCGACGATCATCCATATCCATCAAAATAAACGCATCACGCTTAGAATACTGTTTTTCCAAGAACCGTGTATGGAAGACTAGAATTCCTTTCTCCAAATCTTGACACAGTTTGAGCAACGGCCCTGCATTACCAACAAGGTAGGCACCGGCATCTTGGTACATAACCAGGTCACCATTCGCCATGTTCTCAACAAGCGTTTTTAATATGATATACGGTTTCCACAACCAAAACCCACTGCCTCGTTTCTGGCGTAAAATGAACGAGTGGGTGCGTCGAAATCTTCGGCTAAGCGACTTCAAATCGTGGACGGTAACGAAATCGAAGCCACCAGGATTATAAGCCTTTTCGACCGCCTTAATTTTCGACTTATTGCAACAGTTATTGGCAAACGTTACGAAGTATTTCTTAACTTTCAAGTCCTTAGAGCTTACCTTACTGTAACGGTTGAAGTATCTCAATATAGAGCTTGGGTTGTTTCTCGATGAAGGGTAATTCCAACCAAGGGATATGTTGTTCAGTGCATCAAGATCGCCGTGCCAATGGAATTCCCATTGCGTTCGTTTAGTTTGAAAGGGTAGTTTAATCTTTTCTCCACGAAGCATATCTCTGGCAATTTCATACAACCGTTCACACTTTTCACTGCCACTTTCGTGGGACATATGTGTGCGTTTCGTTGGGAAATTTGCCAAATCGTCGCCCCATGTTGATGTTGTTGAGTGTTCTGAGCTGCCTTCGTCTTCGTCGAGAATATGTAGTTTATTTTCAAAAGACCGCTCTTCCGCTTCATTTGCACAATAATAGAATATTAACAACACCATTGTGAGAATAATAACAATGCCAGTTGAGTGTCGAGCGATTAATTTCCTTATCATTCTCCAAGCAATACAACATTTCACATCACCATATATATGCAAAGTCGCAGAACCATGTTGAGCCCACCAACAAAAACTAACCCAGCGGTAACAAGTTCGTCATAAATCGCCAAACGGTCGGAACTCGGAAAGAGAAAATTAAACTAGTACCCCTCCCTTTGTACGATCTTTTTTAGTATTAAGTATTAAAAATAATTATTAAAGTATTAATAATTAATTAATTAATTATAATTAATTAATTATTAAGGTATTAAGTATTAGAAAACCATTAGGCGGGAGGTTAGAAGGGGTTACGGTTAGTATAAGGGTTTGATTTTGGGGTTTTCAAACTTAATATACAAACCCTACGGTTGGTTTAAGGCGGGGGTCTACCTAAATTTTTACCTCAGAGGCAAAAAAAATGTTTTCAACTTTTATGAAGCTTTAAATACTGGAAGAACATTTTCTGGTTGATTCACAGTTAAATTTTTTATTTTTATCTGTTTATAAGCATTTTTATCTACCTAGTGACTTAGTTTCCATAGCAACGCATTTAGCATTTTTTGTTTTCTTGCGCATTTCACCCCCCAGAAACGCAAAACAAAACTATGATCTACTTGATCTACTTTTTTCGGTTGTTTTCTGGCCAAAACTGGTTCTGTTTCCTGGGAAATGGTGTATTGTTTTTATTGTAGCATGCAAAAGTGCAGCCAAGAAAATACTCTTTTATACTTTTGTTATGCTTTGTGATGGTAACCAAGGTAGTAGATAGTTGCGATGGCAAAAATGAACCCTTACATTCAGACATGGAAAACGTCAAGGAATGGTCAGGCAAATGTATATACGTGTCACTTTTAATTTGAATATCAGGAGTCTAAGTCATTCGTTTGCGACAAGTTTCGATTGGGGACGATTTAAACGACAACTGTATCTCTGTTTTACATAATTTTCGGTGGAAATATATTTGTCAGGGGGAACAAGGACCCGTTTCTTCTTTGGCTTGAATTGCCATTATCATTTTTGAAATTTAGCAAGCTAGCGGCGTAGACTGGTTTGCTTCGAGTTTAAAGAGAATGTCTAGTCTCGTGCGAAACTGTTCACACCGTTGCACTGTTTACGTTCATACGGATCGATTTTGTAATATCTCATCTTCAAAACTTTCGACTTGAATACCAAATCACTGATCGACATCATACTTTTTATAGATTTTTTGCAAGTATTTTTTATAGCGTCAAATCCGTCAATCATGTTGTTGTTTTAAATCGGAGAAGAAGGTGAAAGGGACATGCAAATTGGCGCTCGAATTGAGGGCACAGCCCGTGGTTGTTATTAGTGTATAGACAGTACTAGTTCATTGTTAATATGCATAAATACATGTCGTGTACATGACCACTCTAAGCTGGGGAAACTAAAACCTATATTAAAGGCATTATACCATCAAAAATTTTGACATGAGCCGTAGCCCAATTTTAACAACTAGGGAAATATACCTAACTAAAACCGGAAGTCCAAAAGGGAACTCCAAATACACCTTAAGCGAGAGATTGCACACTTTAACTCATCATTCTAAGTTTTAAAAAAATATTTTCTTCTACACTTTCGGCTCTAGGGTCGTGTTTATGTTTCACAACAATGGCGGACGCTACTAGTTTCCTACAGTGAGCTCTATATATATACTCTCTCCTCCGCAGAGGCTTAGTTATATATTTTATTAGAAAAGGCGAGCGTAGGCGGCGTAGCGGGAGGAAAATCTCTTCCCGTCGTCCACCGCGCGTCTCCGATTTTTCTCGATCCACTCCCCGCGCGCTTCCCAATTTTGCCCGTACCTCTAATACAAATAAGCCTCTGCGGAGGAGAGAGATATATATATATATATCTGGAGGGCTATCTGCCCGAGCAAAAAGTGAAGCCCAAGATGGCCGACTTTGCACGTCAGTTTCAGTCCCCTGCGCGTCAATGATCTTATATATACGTCAATGATCTTATATATAAACCGCGTAGGGGACTGAAACTGACGTGCAAAGTCGGCCATCTTGGGCTTCACTTTTTGCCTGGCCAATGACTGGCAGATAGCCCTCCAGATATATATATATATAGAGAGCTCACTGGTTTCCTACCGTCACAGCCTCCCTCGTTAGCAACAAAGCCAGAGGATCCCGTATATTCTTTTACAGGACCAGGGATCGGGTCATTGGTCTTAATGATGTCCTCGCCAACTGTGAAACACGGCAATGTGGAAACTTAGCCCTACTAAATTAAAAGCAGTTTGATTCGCGTCAAAAGCGTCCGCCCGTTGCAAAACATCTCTCGCTAACTCAAACCGAAATATGTCCAACGACTGTTCACGTGACTCGTAGCTATACTCGAAATCCAGGGGGGGGCTAGTTTTATTTTTGTAGGTGCAACTGCGGGGCTAAAAATATGTATATTATACGAAACCTAATTGCACAGGCATAAAAATTTAAAATTTCAATCTGGGTACGTACAGTACTTCATCACTTCATGTTATGGGATATAGTGGATTCACTGGGTTGAGGGGTTAATGTAAATAGGACTAAGGTTATACGGGCAAAGCAGTATATACAATGAAGAAAAACATCATTGCCGCTCTTCATCTCAACATTGAATTGAAACCCTTGCCAAACAACATCGCTTCTGCCCTACTTGGACCATAATTTGACCTTTGTTCTCGACTATAAACTTTAAAGCCATTTATCCGGGATTTCACTTTTTATTTATTTATTTCGATTCGCCATTAGTAAATTAACATATAAAATATAAAAATATATATATAACATATAAAAAAAAAAAGAAAAAAAGTCTGGCAGGGAAACCACTACAGCTTACGCCAATTACTGTGGCCCCGTGTATAATTAAAAAAAAAGAGTTTAAAAAATTGAGGTTATATTTACATAAATACTAAGGTGAAAAGAAAAGACTGTAGCAAAAATCAATAATACTTAAAATCAATCATCAAAAATCAATATACTTTGAGAAAGGATATCTCCGGAACGATTTAACCAATTGACATAAAATTTTCAGGATTTATGTATCTTACCATTTTATTCGGGATAAGCATAGGATTTTTTTGTAGTACTAATAGAACTAATCTTATGGTCTAAAAACTGTTAGATTTTTCCATCTTGTCTAGTGGTGTAAACAAATTCAAGTTGTTTTTAAAATTTTTTTAAATCCTATGCTCATCCCACAGTTTTGTACTTTCTGTATAAGAAACAAAAATAATTTTCAAATTTGAATAAATACGTGGGAAGATATCTTTTCTTGAACAGCCAGTAGCCACTCACAGCATATGGCCTAATTAATTGACTGGTGTCAGGTTTCAATGGGACATATTGCTAAACCAATTATAATTTCGGATTCCTTGTTCATCTAGCTTTAAAATAATATATAGTTTGTCATGGTTCAGGTGAAATGCTTTTCTGTTATTGCAATTTTACTAACATTACTGTAAAATTGGGCTGTTCAGGTAGACCCCCGCCTTAAGGTTAGGAAACACTAAAACAGATCGAGGCTGAACATGAAATAATTGTGGTCAGCTGTCATAAATTTTTCATAAATTATTTTTATATCAAAGTACTAGTTGTGAGACTAGTACTTTGCCAGAAACTAGCCAGAAATTAGCGTTATCTGCCTATTACAACATAAACTGGGCAATAGTCATGGCTCCACGATATATTACAATAGGCCGTGGACTGAAGGCTTGAAATGTGCTTAGAAAACGATTTTCGCTGCACAATCTTGAAACTAATGATTTATTTCATAAAGTCATAGAGTAACATGCCAATTCAAACAATCAAGGTGGCCCCATGTGATAAGAGTGCACAAGAAGGAGAAATCGACGTATTCTGGCGATGACGTCATCAATAGTTAGGAAAAACAAAACGTTTGGAAATTCCAAAATTTGACAATCCCATCAGATAGACCTACATTAGAGGACAAAAAAACTCTATTATGCTGATTACTTTCAGTCATTCATTACTGAAATATCGCTGACCAAAGTTTTAAAAAATGATGAGTCAGCATTTTAAAGCATTTTTGTCTACTTTGTATCTCTAAGTAGTTAGTTTACTTGGAACTCGTTTTTGTTTTTACTAGTAGAGAGTTGATTCCTCTCTGAATGGGAGTCAGCCGATTGTTGAAGCGAGTAAAAATTCAAGTTTTCTCCGCGCACTAAAACATCCAATAGGAAGACAATAAATTTAGCTAATTATGTCTTCATTTCTGGCACAAATATTTCAAAAGTTCAGTTGCAAAGCGTCTTTGTGCTACAAAATCATTGGTTAGTTGTTCTCTTTTCTAGTTGTGCTCAACTATCCATTGATACACACACGAGCGCCCAATTTAAGGTACTAATACGATAGAAATATTTTAAGCTCTTCCTGGATAGTCTCTCAACAGAAGCTTTACTATAAAAAACAAAAATGAGTTCCAACTAACCACTTAGAGATACAAAGTAGACAAAAAATGCTTTAAAATGCTGACTCATCATTTTTTAAAACTTTGGTCAGCGATATTTCAGTCATGAGTGACTGAAAGTAATCAGCATGATAGAATTTTTTTGTCCTCTAATATAGGTCTATCTGATGGTATTCAAAATGGCGGCTGGAGAGTCTGTTTCTATTTGGTTTATTGAACTTTTAAAATGTCTTACGAGCATTTTCACCAAACTACTATATTCCGACTAGCTAGTCATATACTTCGTTATCAAAAGTAGTTCTTTTTTGTTGCCAATGTCCTTTAAATTCCATAAACCTCGCCGTCTCTCTTTCGCAGAATTTCATCATCATCATCATCATCATCATCATCGTGGTCGTCGTCGTCATCATCATCATCATCCTGGTCGTCTTCATCATCATCATCATCATCATCATCATCATCATCATCATCGTCGTCGAAGTCGTCGTCTTCCTCGTCATCATCATCATAATCGTTGTCATCGTCATCATCATTATCATCGTTGTCGTCGTCGTCATCTTCATATCATCATCATCGTCGTCGTCGTCTCCCTCGTCATTGTCTTCATCATCATCATCTTCGTCGTCGTCGTCGTCATCATCATCATTATCATCGTGGTCGTCGTCGTCATCATCATTATCATCATCCTGGTCGTCTTCATCATCATCATCATCATCGTCGTCGTCGTCGTCGTCATCATCATCATCATCATCATCATCGTGGTCGTCGTCGTCGTCATCATCATCATCATCATCATCTTCATCATCGTCGTCGTCGTCGTCGTCGTCATCATCATCATTATTTATTTAAAGTTGATAACGCAGGATTAGGTTGCACTTTTCATGTTTAAACAATTGATTATAAGTATTTATGATGAACTGTTGCAAATTCGAATTTTCTACCATAATCCCTGCCTGAGGAGGGAGGGGCATGGGGTATTTTTGTGAACCGTGATTAGGTATTATTTGTGCTTTGTGATTAAATTATTCCGTGAGTCGTGAAGATCTGAAAAGCTTTCTTGAAAACTGTGATTTCATGACCAATACTTTACTTTAGATTGTGAATTTCTACATTCTTCGGCCCCAATAAAGGTCAATAATTGATCAATAAACTTCCATGATCTTTCTTCGTAACGCCTCGCTTGATTTCGTTGACGATTATCGCTGTCATATTTACCGTCACTTTAATATCTCAAGAACGACGTGCAAATATGAAGCCTAAATATCTCAAGAACGACGTGCAAGATATGAAAGAGCTCTGACTTACCATTCCTAATAGTTTCAATTTTAATAGAGTTCATTTATAAATAAGACAAACTTAATTTTCGTTTCATAGACACTTCAAATTAGGCCGTTTGTGTTATAAATTTCAGTGTCTATTTATGTATTCATCATGGACAATTAAATGGACATGCCTAAACCAGGTGCGCCAACAATCAGTCATCAAGGTGTCAGCGGTATATTAAATTTCCGGTCGTTTTCAACGTGGCCATGTTTAAGCATTAAGACATCGTTTCTTTATTTTTCGTAATTCCAAAATGCCGTTAATACGTCAAAATACACCGGGGGGGTTAGGAAGACACTTAAGGCGGGGGGTTAGGGTTGGACAACTCATTAGGCGGGGGGTTAGCATCTAAGTTGTTTTGGTAATTGGGATTAGCACTTCTATGATATACAGAGTGTCCCAAAAAAGGCTACTTTTCAAATTCAAATGAGCGTGTTAATTCAAACAACCTATTGTGTTTAATATCCCATGTGTATAAAACTGTGTGTTTTTACGCATTCGTAGTTCAAAAGCGATAATGAATTTCAAAGAACTACAATAGGTTGCTTGAATTAACATGCTAATTTGAATTTGAAAAGGTAGCCTTTTTTTTGGGACACCCTGTATATCATAGAACTGCTAATCCCAAAACAACTTAGATCCTAACCCTAACCCCCCGCATTAAGTATCTTCCTAAGCCTAACGCTCCGACTGTGTTTTGACGTATTAACCACATTTTGGTTACGAAAAAGAAAGAAACAATGACTTAAACATGTCCTCTAAGAGATGAACAGATCAACAGAAAATTAATATACCGCTAACACCTGGATGACTGATTGTTGGCGCACCTGGTCTCACTGAACCGGTGAAATATAAAGAAAGTTTGGCTGTGAACTTTAAAAATTCGCTCAATTCCCAAACTTTCTTTGTATTTCACTGCTGAATCAGTGTGCAATAGCACTCCGTCGAGATGACGTCAATATCAATGTTTGTCCGCATTTACCCATAATTCTTGCGGCCATTGCAAAAGAAAATAGCTCATTTGCAATCATTAATTGTGAGTCAAATATGGTTTGTTTGTCCGCATTTTGAGCTATTAATAGCAGCCAGACGCTGCGCTATTCTTTGCCTGTCCGCTGCTTTGACGCGTCATTCCCTATGTCACTTTACCAGTGGGAAAAGGTATGAAGATGACACTCTCGGACGACAAGATATTTTACAATTCTTCTCAAGAGATTCCAAATATCACAAATATATAAAATCCCCAAACCCCGGATAGCCACTTTAACTTCAGTGAGTCTCCCGGCCGTTATTTGTGAAATTGCCTGAAATTGCCTGCGTTGCAGGTATGCGCCGCCTGGTGCGCGCGCATATTTTTTGTTTCATGTTGAACAAGATCTCACGAAACTCCAACAGAGGTACCCTTGTTCTATATTGGCTCATCTCGTTGCTCACATCGCTATTTCTCCATCGTAAATAACAAATATCACGCCACCGAGCTAATCCCTTGAAATGACCGAGTTCAGAAAAATATAAAGGAAAGAGTTCGATGAGGCCAGCATGACGGGGTAGGAATAAGGTGTGCGTGAGCCCTGCGCCGTGCATTCCCACCAATATATCTGCATTGGAGACGATCGAAAGTTGCCTCTTCAACGACATCTTGTCCAACTGTATTCCAATCACCGAAGCAAAGAAACCAGTTGCGGTAGCGGCAGCAAGAAGCTCATTTTCGTTCGACAATTTCCGTTCAATTTCACCCGAGGGGTTTCGAGGATGAGCCACATAATCCCGTCTCCAAATTAGAACCAATCGCAAGCCTTTGCGGCAGTCTAATACAGACTTCCCGAAGACGGCGTATTGTTTTAGGAAAAACTTGCGGAATTCCTCGATCAATGGGATTCTTTCTGGATTAGAATAATGGAACATCGGGCTATCGTAGCCAGGGATATTCCACACAGCGTGTCTGTACTGAGTCGTGCCTTGAAGCCGCGAAACCCGCGAAGACGAGTTGAATATCGTTCCCCAAACTGAATCCAAGCTTCCCTTTGGATGAGTATCAAACAGTAAAATGTTTGTCTGCTGTGGTGTTTTATCAAAGAATTTCATAACGAGAAATGCGTTGTAGAAATCTGTTATTGAGTGATATATATTAACATATTCATATCGTTTAACGATTATCGTGAAATCTTTAACATAACTGGTCACTGCAGAGTCTGTAGCGTTCTTGTCCGTGAACGGTGTGGTATTTTCAAGCCATTTACTCAAGTGACCATTGTGAGAAGACAAAAATAGATGTTGATTGAACGGGAAATCTCGGCACTCAAGCTTAAAGAATCCTTTATTCACTTTGTAATACTCAGAGTCCTCTGACTGCTTCATGACCTTCCTCATGTCCTCTCCTCCGACATTTTCGCTCCAAACAAGTTTTTTGTCAAATATCACGGCATGGAACGATACGAAACACCCGCTAGAGTCGTGAAACACTTCCAGGTTACCATCGCAAGCAGTTACTTTGTTTTGTTTCCAAAAGAGAAACGTTCTCTCGTTAGTACTATTCGACAACAATCTTTCAGTAGGCGGTTGTGTCCGAATACTTTCTGTGTACTGAACCGTTCTATCGGCATCCAACTGCTTTTCCACGGCATTTATCGAAGCACTAATCGTCGAATGAAACGGCCAGAACTGACGTCTGCGGGTGCCAATATACCGTCCAAATTGTTCACTTGAAGCAAACACGTTGTACTTAGTGCTAATTCCACCTTTTAAGTCTTTTAATCTCGACCTCTCTTCGATGACATCCAACGGCTTGTTTACGTCGTTGAGTAATAATTGGAAATAACTTAAAATACAAGCTGTTATTAAGAACAAAACGCCAATGATCAAGAAGTAGTTGCGACGAACGCGAAAACTACAAAGTCTCATCCCCTTGCTAATTCCCAAGCGGCAATCTTGTTAATATATGACCACAGTTACGCGATAACATCAGACAACCCGCAATAATAACAAGTGGCACGTATTTAGTATATGTATTTGCTGACAATTAGTCAATGAGGGCGGTTTTAAAAATGCAAATTGCTTGCTAATTCAAACTAGATTTTTAAAATAATCGACAGCTGGACGATATACTATGGCCATGTCCACACGTATGCGTTTTCATAGCGTTTTTATATTGTTCTCAGTCCTCAAAAGTCGTTAGCATAGTAATATTATGAAAATTAATCGACATCATAATTATACACTGCTGATGGGTTAATCAAAATGGAGTCATAAAACGTGTTGTGCTGCGTAGGCTGAATACAAATCAAACACAGTAGAACCTGAGTTTTACGACCCCGTGTTTTACGACCACCTGCCGTTTCCGACCACTTAAACTTTTCTTTGATTTAATATATCGTATGAGCTTTTACGTTTAGTACAACGCTTGAAAATGTTCGAAAACCTCGCCGTTCGTAAATTATATTTTCGCATCCGCCATCTTTGTTTATAACGCAAGATCACCAATAACTTTGTGCATACGAATCAGTATACCTGTATATCGTTGCTCCTTACTATTTTAGTCTGGCTATTTCTTAGATCAAATTGCTGTATGTAAATAAAATATTTTCGCGATCAAAGATGAAGTACGTCGTACGCATTGCGTTTTCTTTCACTGCGCGCACATCGCTCAGCAAGCTCTGTTCAAACTGTGTTTTTTCCCGAACTTTTTCTGATTTTCTTTCTTTATTAAGAAATATTATATTGGTTTTAAATTATAAAGCCATCTTTTAGTCGACTCGCGAACACAGAATATAGTCGTAAACATAATAGCGTTTTCCAATATTACTTGCCAGCAAGATGTCATATCACTAACTGCCATTTACGACCACCTGTCATTTACGACCACTTTTGCGTGGCAACAGGGGTGGTCGTAAAACTCAGGTTCTGTACTGTACAGTGGATTAAAGTGGAACCCCGTTAATACGGTCACCAACGCACCTTACTCTCAGCGGGAAAAATTTCCTATTTTCCAGAGATTTTGTCCAAACTAAGTCAAACTTACCAAACATATTTATCGTACAGTAGGGACTAATTTACGGTTGTTTCCATGACAACAAGGTCACGTGACTCATTGGCGGCCATTTTGGATGAAAACATAAAACGTTCTCGGTAAATACGTACCTAAAATGAACAGGTTTTGTGATTGGCTATATGGAACAAAGGTGGTTAGGGTTAGGACATTGGTTTCTTTGTGGTTGATTATATTGTTTTATTGTTTTAATTAACCAATCACAAAACTTGATAGTATAGGTATGTGGCTACCCAACGTTCTTGAGGCACGCGAATATTTATAATTTAAACAATTAAACAGCGTAATTTGATGCAAATATTGATCTAGTTTATCAAGCTAAGTTGCCAGATTGTATAGCTTTACCGTAAATGGAAACTTTTGGCGAATGATTTTTCCTCTAATTACAATTGCTCTAACATTTTTGTTTATGCAAATTGTTTCCTACCATTCAACTTAACATGATAAACGTAATTAAAGTCTGCATCAAATTACGCTGCTTTATTGTTTAAATTGTATATATTCGCGTGCCTCAAGAACGATTTATAGTTTTCATCCAATATGATACATTGTATCATGTGACCTTGTTATCATGGAAACGAAATGGGGCAAATGAATCGAGTCGGTTTTCTTTTGAATACTAATTAGATAAAAGAACAAACTAGGGAAATCTTTGTCCAAGGTGGATAAAATGGACAAAACTTTGTTGGAAAACCTCCTCAATCATGAACTAAATCAGTTAGATCCCTCGAATGTCGGGCTTTATGCTAACTCTTACGTACGTGTGTATAAAAAAACCCTGAACCGGCATAAAATTAATTAACATTCCTTTCAAACTACCTATTGTCACCTTGACACCTCTGAGCCCCGGTGCGTAAAAAAATATGGTTTTATACACCTCGGATTTTGCTCGATCAGAGCTCTAACAGCAGCAATATTTCTCAATATTTCCCGTGTGGTTCTTTGCCTGCCAGAATTGCCCTTGTTACGGTTAATTGGCTAGTTTCTGTAATCTGTATTCAGGTTAATTGGCTAGTTTACTGTAATCTGTATTCAGATATTTCCGGACGTTGCACATAACATAACTATTATCTTAATTTCCCACGCATATAAGACCGTGTTTTTAATTTCCCAGGAGTATAAGACCGTTTTCTAAGGGTTCAGTTTTTTTATACACACTGTACATGTAGACAAAATTCAACTTAAAAGGATTATGATGGATAAATCTAGTTTCAATCGATGGATCAGCGAACGCTATCCATCGAACTCTCGTAGTTTGGAGCATGGTTATTTTTTAATTAGCTAATAAATTTTGCTGGACAACAAAAATCGAGTTGACAAAAACTATTTGCATATAAATCGTTTCAACTTTATTTTGACTTCAATTTTATGTAGATCCGTATTCTTGTAAAAAATTTATTACCCAGACAACAACTGCCCATAACAAACAATACATGGGAAAAGTAATATGAAAAATGTAGTTAACGTTTCCTTGTAGCGGCCAATCATGCAACATCTTCAGAGTAAGTGGTAATTACATAATAGGTAATTACAGAGGTGATATTGATCTCGAGTCCTCGACTTAATTTATAGTTAATTACAAAAATAGAACTGATAAATATATCGTAAATATTGATGAAAGCGGAACAGCGAGGAACAGATGTAATATCGATGCACGCAAGCTCTGGGAGTTTAAAAGTACCCGACTCCTTTCGTTCTTCGAGAAGTCCCGCAACCAAGTACAGCACAGTTATCGCCAGGCATTTTGCAAAAATTGAAGCAGAGATACGAAAACTAGATTTTTCACTTCGAGCACGAACGATATATGAAGTTGTGCACGGTTACGATCACGTGACATGCCAAAAGTGAGAACAATAACATCCGCCTTTGAAGTTCGCCGCGTTTCCTAACCATCTTAAGCCTGGTTCTCATATGCCGGCGACCTGACTGCCGGTAGTGCATCGCCGGTGCCGCAGGTAAACCTGCGATGTGCACTTGAAAATAGCGGGTATTATGAACTGTTTTCGCGCCATTCTTAAACTTCGCCAGATATATGGACGATATAGACAATATGCCAGATGAACGAACTATCTATCACACAGTGTTCGCTAGTCTTCATGCTTGTTAAAAAAACACTTGGAAAAGAAACAGAGAAAGAAAAAGAAGTCGAAGAGAAGAAGGTTTTGGGTTCGGCCAATGCTGAAGGCCTCCCAGGCGTTTTTCTTGACCCTTTGGTCTTTGTAATCAATGCAGGACTTGTCGTATATTGCCCTGTAGTTCCTTACAGCATCCATCAAGGCTCTGTTGCTTGGTATAGGATGTGGTATAGCGTTAGTTACTGGTATTTGCTGCTCGATAGAACTTATTTCAACACTTTCAGCCATCTTGGATTTTAGTTTGCAAGGAAGTGTGGGATAGATAAAGCCGCCGGTAACATCGCCGACGACGTTCTCATAACGATTTTTAATCGCCGGTATCACGGAAGAACCGCCGGCATGCCTGCGAAGTTGAGCTTGAACCAACGCCGGCATGCCGGCGATGAACACCTGCGCTATCGCCGATGACGGCGGCAGATGTTCTCATATACCACAATAGTATCGCAGGTAGTATCGGCGGTATGATCGCCGGCACACCGGCGGCATATGAGAACCAGGCTAGCAAGTAGTCAAAGAAAAGTCTTTAGAGAGGCGCGTTCACACTAGCCGACCCGGACTGGACTTGGACTGAGACTGGACTGATATCGAACCAGCTATTTATTAATTTTTTTATATAAATAGTACAATATAAACTATAACAAAAGCACACGCAAAAGTAGTAGACCCAACCGGAAAAAGCGCGAATGAGACAGCGCGAATGAGACAGTATGACCCATGCGAGGCGCTCCCCGTCACATTGATATACAGATATAAAGAATTGTGACAATTCCGTACAAGGGACCATATACACGTGGGACTTCCCACGTCAAATTCTGAGTTACATAAAATATGATATGTTTCTTTGAGGAAACATTTAAAAGAGGAGGGATTGGAAACCTAGTAGGGGGAGCCAATTTACATACAGAATTCCAGAGTTTAACTATACGATTAAAATAAGTAGATAGTTACGTAGAAAGCAGTTTTACTTGGGGGTACTTTTAGTGACGGTGTTTTAAAACACTGATGTTAATATTTCCTGCTTCAATTCGAACTTCCGTGCCCTTTTCCTTTTCTACATTCAATCAACTTTTTTCCTCAGTTTCTCTCCATAATCACTTCCTCGATCACTTCCATGTAGAATTTCACTGAATATCACTTGATCAGCCCTGCCGAGGAGGGGAGGGGAGGGGGGGGGGGATAAGGGGCCCGAAACGATAACCATCATGCAAATCCTACACATAGAATGAAGCTTCTAGGGCATTTACGGGCCTGTGAAAGACCATAACCCCACCTCCCCCTGGGCCTAACTTGGCTCTCCGCGGCCCTGCACTTGATATGTTGCAAACGTGCATGCATGCATTTCAAAACTAATTTCTGGAAGCTGGGTTTTAATAGCCTGTGTACAGCCTGAATATACACCTGTAATACAGTCTGTGAAAACTCGCACGATAGCTTGTCGACCCCCCGCTGAGCTACTCAGATCTGAGTAGTAGATTTTGATTGTTCAAATCACAACCCTTGACTAATTCCAGGTACAATTGGTTCTCTGGGAATTCTTGTGAGATCAAATAATCCAATCAAATAAACAATTATGAATCATATGAGTGTTAAACCACTCAAAATCTACTACTCAGATCTGAGTAGCTCAACGGGGGGTCGACAAGCTATCGTGCGAGTTTTCACAGACTGTATTACAGGTGTATATTCAGGCTAGGTTTTAATTAGGGTGTTCAGACGTATTTCGATTTGCAGACCTTATATCCGTTGCTAAGGAAGCCGAGAATTGACAAAATTTGCCATAGAATTTCACAGTTTTAAGAATCTATCAAGACAGTCTGTATGTACTATATGTGGACAAAACTCTTTCGTTTGGTAATGTCATTTGATGACGTCATCGTGACGTCATCGAAATATGAAAATTCCCATAATCGTCGAAGGTTTTTAAGAAATTTTTTTTTGCATGTGATTAGAATCTGGACGGTTACCTTCATAAACGTACGCATGGATTTTAAGAATTTGTAAAAATTAGCCGAGATATCGGATTTTTAATGTCAATAAACACAATAAAATTTTCATAACTTCGTTTTTAGTTATTATTTATCATTACTGACATTTATTCAACCTCGTTCTTCTGAATTCCACCCAGTTTTATTCATTTTGTTATTTCAGTGGAGTTCGGAAGAATGGGGTTGGGGCTGTGCGTATGTGTTGGCGCATCGTGAATTCCAAGCAGTTGGTCTACGACCTTATGTATTGACTTCCTAGTTGGACTAGATGTTAATACATCTATTTTTAATTTCAACGGGAAGGCGCCTCGCATGGGTCCTCGAGTCCTGTTCGCGCTCTTTCCGTTTGGGTATTTTTTGTAATTACATTAATATCTAATAAAATCGATCAAATATATTTTACCCCAAATGTAATTTAAATTATCCCGAATGTAATTTAATTTACCCCGAATGTAATTTGATTTCCCTGCCCCGAACCATTTTTGTTCAAGATCACCAACCTCGTACCCAGGGTCTTCTCAGTGCCCGGGGAAGGAGCGCCCGGGATGGGAGGGGAGTGGAGCGAGGGAAGAGAGGCTGGTCACGTGACTCCAAGGATATTGGATTATTTTGTAACCTGGCTTATTCTCGCTTATATCATCCGGGGGCCGGATCGCTGTGAAAACATACCACAAACGTTTATAATTGAAAGTACAGTATATGGATAATTTTAAAAATATTACAATTTATTGGAAAGACAGTACGGACTGCAGACAGAAGTTGAAAGATCGTGGATTATCGAAAAATACGTTGATTTGCTGGACATTTAATTGAAAAAAAGATAATCGTACAATCAGCAGGGATGAGTGCATTTTAACCACATTGAAGTCTCTCTATATAGCTCTTGTACGATCACATCTGGAGTATGCCTCCGAGATCTGGAGCCCCAGATCGGTCACGTTAATAAAGAGCATTGAAAGTGTGCAGCGGCGTGCTACGCGACTTTTCTTGCCTGACCTTACCTACACCGAACGTCTACATCGTCTTGATCTCCTTCCCTTAGTCCATCGACGAGAGGTCAAAGACTTATCAACTTTTTATAAAATGAAGTGTGGATATTATGATTGTGATATCGAGACATATGTGCAATTTTGTTCTGACACTAGACTCAGATCATTCTCTCAGGGTAAACTGAAACTGGCAAAATGTAGAACTGAGCTGTTTAAAGGGACATACTTTAACAGAATCCCTTATTTGTGGAATAATCTGCCTCAGGAGTTACGAACATCTAATGTTAATCCTGGATTGTTTACTAAAAAATGTAGAGAGCACTATAAGACCAAAGTGTATGATCCCGATCGGCCCCACGTATCTTGGACAATTTAAGGACTATTTTTTCTTTTCCTTTTTTCTTTTTATTTTTTTTCCTTTAAATTCAGTTTTGTATTTATTTATTTACTTATTTTTGGGTGGACTAGCTAGTATGGTTCTATTGTTCCTTTCTAGTCCTTCCCCACTGTATTTATGTATGTGTTTTTTTTTCCATATTGTATATACAGTGAAAATGGATTAAATTAAATTAAATTAATAAGCTAGGTTACAAAATAATCTAATATCCTTGGAGTCACGTGACCAGCCTTTACCAGGGTCTTCTCTTCCCTCGCTCCACTCCCTCAGAAGACCCTGGGTACGAGGCTGTAAGATCACATGCTCACAAGCGCGCAACCAGGATTTTTGAAAGGGGGGTCGTTTTCAGAACAGTAACGACGATGCTCTAGGGGGGTCCGGGGGGATGCACCCTCCGAAATTTTTTGAAATTTGGGTCTCTAAAACGGCATTTCCTGCATTTTGAGGACACTTTTGAGCAAAAACGAAAGTCTTATTTTTAAGAAACATTTGGTCCAAATGAGATTAGACTTGCATTTTAATATTGTTTGAGAAAACGTTTGGTAAGTGTAAATTAGGTGGGCACAGTTTTCTTTTATCCATATTAACCTCAAGCCGTATTCCACCCAATCTAGCGAAATATCGAATCGTGGCATCGTGCTCGAAAAAGTCGTATAAAACAAGATGGCCGTGCACCAATCTTGTTCCCAGAGCCTTCCGGTCGCGCACGGAAATGTGTCAGTCCCGAGCCCTCGGCCACATCGGCGGAGGAACATTTGCACGAAATTGAAACAAGATCGTGAACAACGTAACAAGATCGTGACAAACCCTTTTGCAAATTTTATAAATTTGGAGCTTTATATAATTCAAGTTAAAAAAAATCAAAATAGTGCTGTAAAAGTAACTTTTGACCTACAAAATTTTCCCTCGTGCCTCCAAAAGGGGAGTCGGTCGCACCCCCCCGACTCCCCCCTCGTTGCGCCCTTGCATGCTCATGTGTTTACCAGAAGTGATTGGTTTAGGCTGTCACAATCGTCGTTTATTTCTTGGTTTTCGATAACTGGTCTATTCCATTTCTGTTCTTGACCACTCGCAAATAAGAAGTAAAAAATAGCTCCAAAAACGTAGAATCCAGCGGAAATAAAGAATACAATCTGCCATTGTTGTCGTGTGGCCTTAAAAATGGAAATAGATACCTTGTGTATATATAATTATTATATGGAGAAGGGTCTTTTACCAAAATAGTCTCAGTATTGAACACAAACAAATAGTTCTGACAAACTATAAGTTAAGTAACAGTCCTATTTCCCAAAGATGGAAAAATTGTGTGTATTTCCCACAGCCACGCAATAATTGCTATTAAAATTGTAAAAAAGCCATAATCGATTGTCGTTGACGCCATTTTTTGCGTGTCTGCTCTAAAGTGCCCTGGGAACCAAACACTTTCCCGCACAGGCCCGCGCAATTTGCAGGAGCTGCCCACACAAAATGGCGGCCGACATTTGATTTCTGTAGCGCATTTTAGTGATTTTATAAACTTTCCAATCTCTTAAACCAACAGGGGCAACAGCAGCCGAAAGTATCGCACGCCTAGCCTTCCTTTAGGCATTCAATTTCTTGCACACCATTATTTTGCTTATATTGAGAGGGACGTCATGTTTTAGGGGGAAAAATGCACATCGTTTTTACTCAACCAATTCGAACCCTGACCAGGTCTGAGTCGTCTTCTGGACGATCCTTTTATTAATATTAAGGTTAGTATTAGAAAACCATTAGGCGGAGCGGGGGCAGGGGTGACTAAACTACTTTTATTTTGTACTTGAGTAAAAGTAGAAGTAATTAACTTTAAAACGACTTGAGTAAAAGTAAAAAGTACCGGAGGAAAAACGTACTTGAGTAAAAAGTACAAAGTATTTCTTAAAAATACTTGAAGTAAAAGTAAAAAGTAAAAGTACTGTTGGCTAAACCCTTTAAACTGAGGCGGGGGATGGGGGCTGTTACACTAACCAACAATTAAATAGTCGTATAAATCTAATTATCCTCACAACCTTTCTCACTTTCTGTTATTCTGCTTATAAATGTTCCGTTTAACTTTATTAAAAAAAATATTTTTTTTACATTTATAACAAAATTTCAATCGTAGATACTTCATCATCCATTTCAGTGATTTCACACTATTTGCCAACCAAAGTCCAAACGCATATCTTACAGTACATTTCAAAATTATGGCGCAATGCGTGTGTGTCACACGGCGAACGGCGATGCTACCCTAGAAAATCCTTTTTGGAAATTTTTTGTCGATTACTGTAATAGCAAAAAAAACTGGAAAAGTAACGAAATACTTTGCAACAAAATGAAAATAGCGAAGTAAAACGTTACATTATAAAATGACTTCGTTCCAAGTAAAAGTACTATCTCAAAGATATACTTCGTTACATGCCCATTACTCAAAAATAATACTCAAGTACAGTAACGAAGTACATTTACTTCGTTACTTGCCACCCCTGGGCGGGGGGTTAGAAAAACCCATTTGGCGGGGGGTTAGAAAAACCCATTAGGCGGGGGTTTAGGATCTAAGCTTTAAACTATAGTGCTGTATCAGCGATAATCGTCACATGTGCGATTACCATAAATAATCACACATGTGAGATTATCACTTTTATTAGTTGTGGAAAAATCAATCTCAAATCATTAATAATTCATGAGGAAAACACAAAGGAAAATCATAACCGAGACGTTGTTTGTAAATGTGATCTTAATTAGCATAAAATTTCGACAACTTTCACCTCGATTTTATCTTAAAATACTGATTTGTTTGAGATGCTATACCATACCGAAAGCCGTTTATTATATGATTTCCAAACACCTCGAAGTGTGTTAAAAAACTCGGCCTGCGGCCTCGTTTTTCAACACACGTCTCGGTGTTAGGAAATCAGATAATAAACGGCTTCTCGTGTATAATATATTACATTAAACACTGCAGTACTTTATTTAATAAATGTCTTTATTTCATAAACATTAACGTGATACAGAGTTTTTGGCCACTGATAAACAGAATAATATACATGGATGCATCATGCTTGGAAATATGAAGTTTATTTCTCGTGTTGAACAGGATATCTCACTCGTTCGCTTCGCTGACTCGATACCCTGAGATATTTTATGAGATATTCATGAGATATTCATGAGATATTCATGAGATATTCATGAGACATTCATGAGATATTCATGAGATATTCATGAGACATTCATGAGATATTCATGAGATATTCATGAGATATTCCTGAGATATTCATGAGATATTCATGAGATATTCATGAGAGATTCGTGAGACATTCGTGAGACATTCGTGAGATATTCGTGAGATATTCATGAGATATTCGTGAGATATTCGTGAGATATTCGTGAGATATTCATGAGATATTCATGAGACATTCATGAGATATTCATGAGATATTCATGAGATATGCATGAGACATTAATGAGACATTCATGAGACATTCATGAGATATTCATGAGATATTCATGAGATATTCATGAGATATTCGTGAGATATTCGTGAGATATTCGTGAGATATTCATGAGATATTCATGAGATATTCGTGAGATATTCCGCACATCCATGTATAATTATTCTCTATTTATATAGCTGATGTAGGAAATATTGCTGTAGGGAACCAAAATCACGTCATATAAACGAAAAATAGCCAACGATCGAACAACCATTTACCTTATTATTTGTTAATGAGCCAACGACATATGGAGATATTATCCCGGCAAGTGTACCCACTGTGTTTGTTAGAGCCATAAGAACGGCAGCGTATCTGGCGCTAATATCCAAATGATTTACACTGTATCCAGACTGCGACATCCCACTGCCAACTAACGCTAAAGATAAGAGGGATACAGCCAGTGCGGTCTGGTGGCAACCGAGGAAACTGGTACCAATTAACGATACAGCAGCGACGAGAAAACCTACAAAAAATAACGATGGCACAGAAATACTGGAGTGAACAAATTTTCAGTTTTTCGTGGTAAGATATTCATGAAATTTATGCACTAGTCAATTGAAACTACGGACTCAGGTGGGGAGGTAGGGGTGTTATACGACACCACAGAAGTGATTTTATTTATAATATTTAATTCTTAATAATGCATGTACAGAGGAACCTGTACTAAGGGACACTCTATATAACGGACAACGGACAGTAAGTCTAGACACTGATATAAGGTGGCCGTAATGGAAAGGTTTCAATAAGAGTAAATGTATGAATTGTCGGGCGAGTTGGAAAACCGTGGTCGTTGTCGAGAGGTCACAGAGGTGGCCGTTGTAGGGAGCTGACCGTTAGAGAGGTTCGAATGTATTAATATTTCTAAACATTATACTATAAGGTCTTTTATTTAAAGGATGAGTGTCCAGCTAATGCTTTGCGCGCTCACAAGCTTGCTCGCGGCCATTTTTTGGGCCACGAAATTGAAAAGGTAAACCAATCCTTCGATATCTGAGCAACCTTGCCGTAAATTACTCAAATTGTGTTTTTCGTAAGAGCAGAGATAATGTAGTAAGTTATTATTGTCATATTTTTGATAGTATTTTATTACACTCGGTGCGCCGTGGAATTGTGTTTTGAGACAGGTATCCGTCGCTCGTTTTTTGCCGTTTGATGCGTGAATTTCAAAGTTTCCTTCATGACCGCAGTTTCCTGGCAAAGCCAATAGTATAAGATCCTTATATTCCATATATTCTATGAGTAGAGGAACAATTATTGGGGCGAGCCCCTTAGTTAGGAGTTCAAGTGCGGCTCTGATCTGATTTGGTACGTCCCGGCAGTTCGTACTCCCCTTTCTTCCCGTCGTATTTTAATACTCACTCATCGGCTGTTGTCCTGGCATCGCGCAATTTTAGACTTTTTACTACTTCTGTATGTACACTATCCATGAAATAGACGAATTTGTGCAAATAAAAAGGCAGTTAATACAGTAGAACAAAGGGAAGTAAGGTTTTTATCGAGGCGAATATCAACGTTCCGACCCTTTTTCTCCGGTCGGATTGTAATACTCTACGAAGGTATTGCTGGCGGCCAGCTGGCGTCGTCGGAGATTTTGCTGGCGGACAAAATGCAGGAAGCAAGGAGGCAAAGAAGAAATGAGCGAGAGAGACAGCGAAGGGCAGACGAGACAGCAGAAGAAAGGGAAGTAAGACTATCGAGACGAAGGCAAAGGTACCGAGCGCAACGTGCAGCAAGACATACTCGGTCAATCAACGATCAGAGCATCCTAAAAGCATTCAATTACCAAGATCGAAAGTGAAATGTCAGTTTGCCTTATAGAAACAAATTTGTTTGATATTTTGATGATCTCGTTTTCCACACCATATTTTTTCAACAAAACATTTTCTCTATTTTTGCAGCCAAAAATTGCTCTCTTTGATTGCCCACAGAAACAAAATTTTAATATATTGTTGCTCACAAGCACTTGATATAATTTTGTATATTATGTTTTATATAAAAGTTGATTACTTTTCAAAGCTTCCACTAATCGTACTCATATTGGTCATATATCTTTAAATTTATATTGCCATTCTTATATACAATTACAAACAAATACCATTCAACTTTGGCTCGCCCCATGATGCTTTGCATCTCCCTAGTTACGCTAGAAACGAACCCTCGCTGCTGCAAATCGTTGTATTGGACAAGGCCGTTGTAATCGAAGCCGTTGAGAATAGAACACGCTGACAGACGACGGCACGAAGAGTGCGGTTCACAATATTCGACAAACTCTGAGTCAGACATCACTACAACCTGATTTAAACGACTTTTAACAGCTTATTATGTCGTAAGAAGATAACAAAACAACAAGAAAACGTAATAAACCGAGGTAGTTAGAAGCCAGTTTCCCAAATCAAAACAATAACACAAGCGCGCAAAGCATTAGCTGGACACTCATCCTTTAATAATCATGTATTTTTTACTACAGTTCTCCTTGAACATAGTGACCTTCTTACCCATAGTATTGGCAAGTTTTCTTACACCCTGAGTTGAGAGTTGATGTTTCCGACGTAATCGATCTGCGAGCAGTCCACATGCAATAACAGATATGAAGTTACATACGAATGGTACGGCAGAAAGAAAACCGTTCTAGATGAAAATGAAACAAACGAAAACTAAGATAAATCGAAAGTACCTTTTTCACACTGGACAACCCTAACTGTTCTTCCAATGGAGGTCTAGAGAGTAGTATAGATAGTTTACTTATTGGCAACAAGATATAAGTACCTTTTACATGGCCGTAGGAGGCGGGGGGGGGGGGGGGGGGGGGGGGGGGCGGGGGGGATGGGGTTCATGTGCCCCCAATAGGTTAAAAATGCTGTGCGTAAAATTGTATTAAAAACTATTGATATTCAGGGTAGCTCAAGGACCCTGGAATTTTACTACAGTATCCCTATGAGAAAAATCAGCCAAATTGTCCAATATGCTATAAGTCCCTAGGGGAGTGTCGGATTGGTCTAAAAATCCATTGGTGAGTAGTTTAGACCTTGGTTTCCTATTTGACTTTAAGACAAGCTTATAGCCAAAAATGTATGGTCTCCGAGATATACGCTCCAAAGTTCTTAAAATTCTCATTGGTTAAATGAGCCCTATATCTCGGAAACCATACATTTTTGGCTAAGTTTGTCTTAGGACTTATAGCATATGCGGTCGCTCCTCTCTCCTCCGCAGAGGCTTATTTTTATTAGAGGAAGGCGTGCGGGAAAAATGGGGAAGCGCGCGAGGAGTGGATCGAGGAAAATCGGAGGCGCGCGGTGGACGCGCGCTTCCGATTTTCTTCCCGCACGCCTTCCTCGCCCGCGCTTTTCTAATACAAATATATAAGCCTCTGCGGAGGAGAGAGCGGTCGCTCGCATTAATTTTTGACGTCATTGAGTGATAGAAACATTATGCAAATAAATTCTTCACAATTGCGTGAATAGAAATCATGCAACATTAGTATCAACCAACTAGTGGTCTATTATAAATTCGGCATTCTGATTACTCACTGTCTGTTGGTGATAGACCACTAGTAGCGTTATCCAATCACAAACCTTCTTATGCTGGAATATTCCTATCCTGACCAATCGGAAGCCACGACATATTCACGCTGCGAGCTAAACCGGAAATCTAGGCCAAACAGGGCGTCCGCTAAAATTTATATACGAGTGATGAAATCACGAAAACATTGGCCCGAAAGTAATGGGAAATTGTTCAGTTTGAAATTTTTTAATATTAAGAAAATGAATTCGCTTATGCCTATGGAGTATATCTACACCAAATTTGAAGCAAACAATCTCGTTTTTTTGTGAGCGATTGTTTATCGTGTGCCATCGAACTACTCTACATTTTGAATGGGGAGACTTCTACAAACAAAAAGGTAAAACTATCTGAAAATTTGGAACAATGTTCGATAAGACTTTTTTAGGTTGTTTATGGTTGATACTAAAATAATTAGACAACTCGCCCTCCTTGTCTATGAGCAGATAGTATCTGCTCATAGACAACTATACTATCTGCTCATAGACAACTCGGTCTCGTTGTCTAATTGTTAAATAGACCACGCTACTGTCATGCTATTGTGAAGGGTTTCTTTGTAAACCGTTTCTATCACCGAGTGCAATGACGTCAAAATATTAATGCGCGACCGCATTCGCCCGAAATCAGAGCAAAAATGGCGGCCTTCAATTTACCAAAAATTCGATAAAAAAAACGGGTGAAAAAAAAACGTCATACCAACAATTCACGAAGTTCGTCAGAAAATGCTCGGTCTATCTTCGCGTTGCACGAAATATAACATTCCCCGCGAATTTTAATTCAAAATGAATACGGTGCTTGAACTTGGGGAAAAGGGACAATTGTTTTGTCGGTTTTATCGATGTATGTCCCTCCCTATACAGTGTATGGCTACTCTGTGGACTCGACGACTGTATAATAAACAGGTTTCTCCACCCATGACCCAGTTATGATTGAATCAAAATAATGAATAACACATCAACTGAGTGCATTATCTCAAAGTATAGTTAATATTTATGCCATATGTATACAGACATACAGTACACTATTTTCTATTTCCGTCTGAGTGACTGGAGTAGGCTCAGTAGCAGCGCTGTGCCACTAAAAACATTAAAACAACATATAAACAATCCAAATAATCAAAAATAGAAAAATTCCAAGTAATCAAAACATCGGCGCTAGCACTCCTGAGAATATTGGAAGATGAAGAATAACTCCTTACTCTTCTGGCATGTAGTTCAATTAATACACGGCGCCATCTTCTTAATTTATCGATATTTACGAACATTTTCCGACGATTTGTCGATATGACGTCACTACATCAACGAGTGAAAATTTCTCCAAAACTAAAACGTTTAGAAAAAAACTAATACCCATTCTCATGCAAAGCAGCAAAGAACTTTCATTTAAGCAGCACTTGTTTTGCACGGAGTGCCCCTTCAAGTTTCACAAACCTCAGAGATGTGTACACCAAGAACTTCTTTGAAATATGTAGGCATGCTAGTAAGCAAGGTGTAAAAACCCCAGTTGCTACAGAAATGAGCAACAGCAATTGCCCAAAAAGGAACCGAGGAAAATATCGATCTCCACGGCGTTCGATAAACCTAAAATGAAAAATGGATCATGAAAGAAAACCAGAACATGTCCGAGGATATGTCGTCTTTACTTCTATTTTGAAATTGTAACTTGCTTTTAAACATTTGAGATTCGCTTATTCTTGTTGTTGTTGTGTAGGACGTGTTGTAGGACGTGTTGTAGGACGTGTCGTAGGACGTGTTGTAGGACGTGTTGTAGGACGTGTCGTAGGACGTGTTGTAGGACGTGTTGTAGGACGTGTTGTAGGACGTGTCGTAGGACGTGTTGTAGGACGTGTTGTAGGACGTGTTGTAGGACGTGTTGTAGGACGTGTTGTAGGACGTGTTGTAGGACGTGTCGTAGGACGTGTTGTAGGACGTGTTGTAGGACGTGTCGTAGGACGTGTTGTAGGACGTGTTGTAGGACGTGTTGTAGGACGTGTTGTAGGACGTGTTGTAGGACGTGTTGTAGGACGTGTCGTAGGACGTGTTGTAGGACGTGTTGTAGGACGTGTTGTAGGACGTGTTGTAGGACGTGTTGTAGGACGTGTTGTAGGACGTGTTGTAGGACGTGTTGTAGGACGTGTTGTAGGACGTGTTGTAGGACGTGTTGTAGGACGTGTTGTAGGACGTGTTGTAGGACGTGTTGTAGGACGTGTTGTAGGACGTGTTGTAGGACGTGTTGTAGGACGTGTTGTAGGACGTAGTGTAGGACGTGTTGTAGGACGTAGTGTAGGACGTGTTGTAGTAGTAGTGTAGGACGTAGTGTAGGACGTGTTGTAGTAGTAGTGTAGGACGTAGTGTAGGACGTGTTGTAGTAGTAGTGTAGGACGTGTTGTAGTAGTAGTGTAGGACGTGTTGTAGTAGTAGTGTAGGACGTGTTGTAGTAATAGTGTAGGACGTGTTGTAGTAATAGTGTAGGACGTGTTGTAGTAATAGTGTAGGACGTGTTGTAGTAATAGTGTAGGACGTGTTGTAGTAATAGTGTAGGACGTGTTGTAGTAGTAGTGTAGGACGTGTTGTAGTAGTAGTGTAGGACGTGTTGTAGTAGTAGTGTAGGACGTGTTGTAGTAGTAGTGTAGGACGTGTTGTAGTAGTAGTGTAGGACGTGTTGTAGTAGTAGTGTAGGACGTGTTGTAGTAGTAGTGTAGGACGTGTTGTAGTAGTAGTGTAGGACGTGTTGTAGTAGTAGTGTAGGACGTGTTGTAGTAGTAGTGTAGGACGTGTTGTAGTAGTAGTGTAGGACGTGTTGTAGTAGTAGTGTAGGACGTGTTGTAGTAGTAGTGTAGGACGTGTTGTAGTAGTAGTGTAGGACGTGTTGTAGTAGTAGTGTAGGACGTGTTGTAGTAGTAGTGTAGGACGTGTTGTAGTAGTAGTGTAGGACGTGTTGTAGTAGTAGTGTAGGACGTGTTGTAGTAGTAGTGTAGGACGTGTTGTAGTAGTAGTGTAGGACGTGTTGTAGTAGTAGTGTAGGACGTGTTGTTGTTGTAGTATAGGACTTGTTGTTGTTGCAGTATAGGACTTGTTGTTGTTGTTGTTGTTGTTGTTGTAGTAGTAGTATAGGACTTGTTGTTGTTAAAGTAGTATAGGACTTGTTGTTGTTAAAGTAGTATAGGACTTGTTGTTGTTGTAGTATAGGACTTGTTGTTGTAGTAGTATAGGACTTGTTGTTGTAGTAGTAATATAGGACTTGTTGTTGTAGTAGTAATATAGGACTTGTTGTTGTAGTAGTAATATAGGACTTGTTGTTGTAGTAATATAGGACTTGTTGTTGTAGTAGTAATAATATAGGACTTGTTGTTGTAGTAGTAGTAGTATAGGACTTGTTGTTGTAGTAGTAGTAGTATAGGACTTGTTGTTGTAGTAGTAGTATAGGACTTGTTGTTGTAGTAGTAGTAGTATAGGACTTGTTGTTGTAGTAGTAGTAGTATAGGACTTGTTGTTGTAGTAGTAGTAGTATAGGACTTGTTAACACGTTACGACATGTTCGATTATCCGCTTTTTTTAAGAAAACTACATTCGCTAGCCGGATAAGCTGTACGCATATTGTAAACAGATAATTTATCATTGTTTTAATATATGTTGTAGCTTTGGGAGTTGATCATTTCTCAAGAAAACGTTCGTCGAAGACAGCTGAAAGTTCGTGTTTTTGTTTACAAGATGATATCCATATTGCGAAAATTATATTTTTGGGCATGTTCGATTATCCCCGCTTTTAAAGAGAACTAAGTTAGCTACCGGGATAAAGCTGTACGTATGTTGTAAAGAGATCATTTAACTTTCCTTTGATATATTCAATAGCTTTGGGGGTGGTTTATTTCTCAAGAAAACGTTTGCCAAAAAGTTAGGACCTTTGTTGTTTTGGGGTCGGTTACAATCCAATTAACTAGGAGGTTGGTATGAGGTTTCAACCTGTCAGCTATCTGTTCGTTAATTCACTCTATTTGCTCGTCAATGCCTTCTATTTGCGCCTCCTTATAAGGAATACTTACTAGATACCTCTATCGGGGTGATAGAAACAATCGAACTCTTATTGTGTTATTGTGCTCTGTTAAACCGCGCTCGTTCCAGTCTCTTTGCCCCCATTTCAACATGACGACGATTTAAAATATTCATTAATGAGGAATTAATATTATTCATAAACCATTAATGGTTTCAGAATCAATGTATAAACTCACTAGGTTTTTTGGCATCGATTGATCTTGTTCTTGTCCCACGGCAGACTCAATGTAGCACATTTCTTCTTCCGATATTGTTGGATGGTCTCTAGGAGTATCATAAGCAGTGAACATCCACACAACAAACCAAATGAAACCAAAAATGCCTGAAAATTAAACGGAATGCAAATTAAATACATTAGAAGCCCTACATTTACATAGTAAAATATGGAAAAGCTGTAAATTGATATTCTTCATTATTGTAAGAGTTCGTTCAAATAAGACAAACTTAATTTTGGTGTCATATACATAATTTTAAGAAATTTCATCGCCTTCACCGCAAATTAGAAATTAACGGCTAGAAACTGAATTCGATATGTACTTGCATGTGTACTTGTTCATGCATGATATTTACATGAGATAATCACGTGGATGTATTACGAATTAGTTGCTTTACATAACATAACATAACATAACATAACATAACATAACATAACATAACATAACATAACATAACATAACATAACATAACATAACATAACATAACATAACATAACATAACATAACATAACATAACATAACTTTATTTATACAGGGTGATCCCCTTCAGTGAAAAACACTGATATCACCGAGGGCCTTATATCAAATAAATCTAAATGTTTTTCAAACAGTCAGGTACTCTCTGACGGCCTGAGAAAAATCGTCTAGGGATTGCTTCTCTTTTACCTCATGAGGCAAGCTGTTAAATTGAATTCAATAAAATGATCGCTTAGCCACATCAAGCCTAACCTTTGGTAGAGTAATGAATGTCCTTAGTATTCCTAATCTTATAAAAACTACGCGACTCATTAAGTTTAAAATAATTAAGTAAATATGGTGGAACAAAACCAATAAAGACGCTGTTACACTGTGCAATTTTTCATGCAACTTGTCGCGCAACACTGATCTAGAGGCATGCTAAGTAAAAAGTGTAAATGCAAGCGTGGGCCCACGTTGCACTCTGCTGACCTTTTTCTTACTTAGCATGCCTCTAGATCAGTGTTGCGAGACAAGTTGCATGAAAAATTGCACAGTGTAACAGCGCCTTAAGGCATTTCTTAACAAAAATCGTTGTATGTAAAAGGAACTAATTTCAATGTTTACAATAAGGTATCAGTTTCTAGGCCAGAATTATTTGTCTTGCTTTGCCTTGCCTTGTTTTGCCTTGCTTTACTTTACTTTGCTTTGTTTTACTTACACATTTATTTACAAGAAAGCAGAATATACAATTTTGACTGAGATAATATAAGTGATGAAACTATGCTACAGAGGAATCATACCAAATATATAGAAAACAGATGGCCATCCACCAGCAAAGCCATGAGCACACAGCCAGCCTGATAGAAGATAAGATATGATTGTACCAAATTGACTACCTTGAAAGACAAAGCAAAACACAGTTTATCAGTCTTTTACTGCCATTTGTCTACCTTCTCGAAATAATCTAATCTAATCTAATATTATATATGTATATATATAATAAATCTAATCTAATCTAATATTATATATATATTTAAAACATAAAAATAAAACAAAAATAAAAATAAAAACAAAAATAAAATATATAAAAACATATAAAAATAAAAATAAAACATAAAAATAGAACATATAAAAATAAAACTTATAAAAACATAAAAATAAAACATAAAAATAAAACATAAAAATAAAACAAAAACATGAAAATAAAACAAAAATAAAACAAAAATAAAACATATAAAAATAAAATATATGAAAACAAAAACAAAACAAAAATAAAACAAAAATAAAATAAAAATAAAACATAAAAATAAAAACAAAAATATATAAAAACAAAAATAAAAATAAAAATATAAAAATAAAACAAAAACATAAAAATAAACAAAAATATATAAAAATAAAACATAAAAATAAAATATATAAAAACATAAAAATAAAATATATAAAAATAAAATATATAAAAACAAAAATAAAAATAAAAACAAAAATAAAATATATAAAAACATATAAAAATAAAACATATAAAACTAAAATAAAACAAAAATAAAATATATGAAAACAAAAATAAAACAAAAATAATAAATATAAAAATAATATATATAAAAACATATAAAAATAAAAATAAAACAAAAATAGAACATATAAAAATAAAACTTATAAAAACAAAAATAAAACAAAAATATATAAAAAGAAAACATAAAAATAAAATATATAAAAAAATAAAACAAAAATAAAACATAAAAAAAACAACAACATAAAAGCAAAAATAAAACATAAAAACATAAAAATAAAACAAAAATAAAACATAAAAATAAAACAAAAATAAAACATAAAAACATAAAATCCATACATCTCGCCACTGTGTACTGTCCCATTTTTACTTAAGCTTAGCCCTACGTGTACCTGAATATGTAAAAGCAACAAGTTTAGTTCTCTCCAGTGGTGGTGCCCAGTGACTCCACATGCCATGCATGGCAGGAAATGTCACGCCCTACGAAAAGTAAAGAAAGCAACCTCAATAACGACGTCGTTATTATTCATGTGAAACAAAGAGAATGAATAAAGAATAAATAATTCTTAGTTCCAAGAGCAATCCCAACGCCGTTATTGTCCTGTTTATTGCCAAACCTAGTCCCCTCGCGAGCGAGGTCGCGAAGCGAGGGTGATAATCGCCGTGGCAAGTGTAAAATAGTTGGACCAAGACCAACTCCTTATAAGGAAGTAAAAAGTCGTTTTTGGTGAAACGTTTGAATCGGACAATATTTGGGCATTGCCAGACAACGCGAAGTGGTCAATGGCGATATTTTTACGAAGGGTGTGAACGTTTGCGTGGCATAATACTGCACGTATGCTATGTACTTGGACTAGATAATTCTAAATCTGTTTTCAGAATTGAAAACGGTTAAATATTGACAGAGATAACGTTCAAAATAATATACGACAAAGCGGCAGCCTGATTGCCGATTAATTTCTAAGTACATAAACAGGTTTTTATGAAGGATATGTTCGTATTTAATAGACACGTATTATGTATTTTGACTCGGTAATTCCAAATCTGTTTTCAGAATTGAGGCTGACATTTCATTTAAGTATCCCGAATTCAAAACATAGTCGTAACCCCAAACCTTATCCTAATCCTTATCCTAGCCCTAGCCCTAAACCTAATACTAACCCTAACTCTTGTGCTAAAGCTTTCTTTTAGAAATAACAGCTGATTTTAATTTTATTACCGATAGTCTATGTGTCACCCATAATTGAAATTGGTTAAATATTGGCCGAGATAACGTTGAAAAATTTCTACGACGAAACGGCCTTTTGCAAATTGTGATCTACAGTACAATTAAAAACACGGCGTGCGAGCTCTGGGGACAAGTGATGGGGAAAATCCCGTAGGGTAGGATGAAACTCTAGGGGATATAGTACAGGCAGGCGAGGGGTTATTGCGGATACGTATTTCTAGTTTGGACATCTGATTCATGGAGGCCCAGGGAGGTGCGGTCTATACTACTCCTGCAAAATGGGAATCTTATTATTTTCTGAAAATTTGTTCCTGTTTTATTGTTGATGGAGGAATAGTTTTAGATAACACTTCCATTTCTACAGTTGATATGGCCTGATAGCGACTTTTCTTTAATCGCGTAACAAGTTCTAATCTTGCATTTGTTTGTTTATAACTTATGATGTAGATTACTCATCAAATGCATATAACAAAACAATTATTGGACTCGGTTTTCGCACGCGATACCGAAAAAATCAAGCCTTGATAAATCTCGGTAACCATTCGATGCTTCGGCTACACGCTTTACCAGTCTTACCTCTCCTAATCCTTCCAAGACTCGGACAGCTATCAAGGCAGAAAGACTGGATTTAGCAGCAAGTGGTGTGAGAAGCGTCAGCAATGTTGTGCACAAGATACCGTACCCAAACACTCTTTTTGCCCCATATTTTGAAGCAATCCAACCACCAGGAAGCTGAGTGAATATGTAGCCATAAAAGAAGGACCCCAAAATAATTCCTAGCCATGAAAACAAAATATCAAATGCACTTAATTACGTTACGGTAATTGTAATATCTATAGGTATATAGATTCTACATGAAATGAATGGTTGAAATCATTTCAGATACAATATTCTGTTGCTAAAGAAATTTGATCTAATTCGAATGTTGATGATACAGTGGAACCCCGCCTTACGGCCACCTCGTTATTACGGCCACTTTTTTTAGTCCCGGCAAAACGCCAATACATTTCCTTATAAAAATGCCCCGTTAATACGGTCACCCCGTAAATACGGCCAACGGCCACATTGTAAAATCCCAACGTTAACATTCACCCCGTTTATATACGGCCACTCCAACCAAAAATGCATTCTAAAGTCTAAAGGACAGACAAGTGACAAACGGAAATATATCTCGAGACAAAAGACTTACACCTCGAGACTTAATTTTAATTGAAAGAGTCTGTGACATGTTATGTTATAAAGTTTCAGATTTAAGCAGCAGAGTTTTCAGCATGGTTTACATTTCTTCTTACTATTTCCTTCTTGCTTTGTGTGTTTTTTACTTGTTTCATCTCTTACAGAAAGATTATTTTCAATGTCCAAAAGGTTCTTTAGCAGTTTGATATTAACTTTCCTGTCCCGAAAATCTGTAAACACAGGGAACTTCCATTTTGTAAATAAAAACTGTCATGACATCAGTTGAAAGAGAACAGTCATGAAATTTGACCCTACCCTGTTAATACGGCCACCCCGTTAATACGGCCAAATTGTTATGGCGCGTTCGTGACCGTATTAACGGGGTTCCACTGCATACTTGAACGTTATACAGGGATTTTATTAACTTTTTCACTCAAATCCTCAACCAGTCTATCATACGCAGACCTGGACCCTCTCTCCTCCGCAGAGACTTCTCTTTTTTTTACTAATTCCGTGGAAGCGATGGAGGCGCGACAGGGAAGGCGCGGGCTGTCGCGCGCCGGACGAAGGCGGCGGGCAACGGGAGGCGAACGCGCGCGAGGCGACCGCCTTCCCTGTCGTGCCTCCCTCGCTTCCACGGAATTAGTAAAAAAAAGAGAAGCCTCTGCGGAGGAGAGAGGACCTGGACTCCTTAGTACGTCCCAACTGCGCCCTTTTCCCCTTGAACTACATATTAAAGATGTTTGGAAAACCTATCGGAAAAACGACGCAGGCCAGTTTCACCAACGTAAACGGTCGGAATTACCGCTCTACCGAGGGGAGAAATATTGGCCGTTTATCGAGTTTTAGCGAGTATGAAAACATTTCACTAGCAAGGTTTTGCGAGTATGACCTCAGTTGGGAAGAACTCTTATACTGTAGAAGGAAGAATTGAAGAACTCTTAGAAGGATTGAGACAGCAACCTACTTCAGAACTAAGCGAAAGCCCTGCGTTCACAAGCATAAAATACGAGAATGGAACCGTTATTTCTCGTGTACCAGAGCAGACACCGTAAAACCATTAACATTTCTATACATTACACTTAAGGTCGCTCGAAACAGTTTTTTTTAAAATTTAGGTATATGACAGTTTAATACTCTTAGATTTTGTATGTTTAATCTTCGTTCGGCAGTGACTGGGTTGTAGGGATAAGATTAATATTTCTACTTTTGAATGCCGTTCATTTTAGTAACGTTGGGCCAGTTGCTATGGCGGCACATGTAACAAATTCCCTTCAAAATGGCCTCACGTATTCGGAAAATAACCACGGTTACACGGTTACGATCAATATATAGGCAGATTAAAATCCAAAGAGAAAGCTACAAAACACGGTGGAAGATATTACATTGCTATATAAAATATATTGGAAAAAATTGATGATGCGCGATCAGGATTGAACATTGTAGAATATAAACGCTCTCTTTTAAAACTGGAAAAACAGAACATATCAGGAGCGTAAAATTGCACACAAAGGGATCGAATGTCGCAAACCACGCATGGGCTAACAACCACTCCATTGACTTTGACAATAGTACAATCATCGACAGAGGGACTTTCCGCATACGGAAAACTTGAATTATGGCACACATCATCAACAAAAGAAGCCGACAACAATTCTAGACCACTCCCAGGACAATATGCCATTCTATTGAAGAAATAGTTAAATACTTATATCTTCTCATGCGTTTTTAATTTGCATAGTATTTACCTTCTCATACATTTTTAATTTACATATAATTTTTTAGATCCTACTGTATATAATTATATGATATTTTTATTTATTATTTTTTACCCGTCGAAGGCTGCAGGTTGGCAGCCGAAAGCTCGTATATTAAAATTGTCTTAGATCAGAGAGCGTTTATATTCTACAATAAAATATATATTATAATATATGCATTTATATATGCATTTAAACAATTACCGGTTGGCACCAGAGGGGGGCAGGGGGCTCCTCCCCCCCCCAGGAACCTTAGCCGCCTGTTGGGGAAATGTGAATAATTTGTCGGGAATGAACGGGAATTAGCGGTTTTTACTGGATATTCTTGTTGTGATATTCAATATTTCTCATAAAAAATGGCAGGATATTTTTGGCCTTCAAATTATCAAATTTATAAGTGGGCATGGGCATAACCCCCCTAGTTAGCCCCCCCTGTCAGGGACCTTAGCCCCTGTGTTGGGGAATTCCTGGCACCACCCTTGTTCATACATAATAAAAGAGCTATGTCTAAAACTATAAATACTTTCAAGTGTTCTCATTTTCTTACCCTGTGTGTTTTGATCCCAATTGAATGTCCCATCTTCACCTTTCTGTTTAAAATTTCACATGTAGATAATAGTCAATAGTTGTTAAGTAGAGAGATAGTATATATATGCAACTGTTCCTAAGTTCTAACTAAAAAAAACTATAACCTGGTCAACACTACCACAAGCTGGCCACATTCTGTATTCCTTTACCATTATTAGCCATACTGTATTGCTCACGTACATAATTAATGTAGTTATTTCACATGTACATAATAGTCAATAGTTATTAGGTATAACCTGGTCAACACTATCACAAGCTGGCCACATTCTGGATTCCTTTACCATTATTAGCCACTAGTACATAATAGTCAATAGTTATTAGGTAGAGAGGTAGTATATATATATACGGTATGCAACTGTTCCTAAGTTCTACCACAAGCTGGCCACATTCTGGATTCCTTTACCATTATTAGCCATACTGTATTTCTTTGATTTGATCCAATACTTCAGGGGTGCTGGAAGAAACTCAGGGCAGCGGGGGCAGAATCTCGAAAAAGGGCATTTTCACCTTACTTGGTAAACAAGTGGTAGAAGCCATCTAAGGGGCACAAGCTAGCTTTCAGGACCAACAATAAATGTACTATTTGTCTATAATACCTATACTTTGTTCGAAAAGGGCACTTTTCATAAATGTTGGGGGGCACATGCCCCCAATTTCCCCAGTTCCTACGACTATGTAAGTCCCGGTCACACCACACAACAATGATGCAATATATAACGATATATAAAAATTGTTCCAACACAAAATATATGTTAATTGGTAGTCACACTAAGGTTATCACCAATTCTTGACTTGCAACCAATCCCTTAAGACTCTGAAGACAAAGGTTTGGTGGCCATGTTGGTGCCACAAACAAAATAAGTTAATAATATTCTTTTGTTTAAGTTCCACCAACATGGTTGCTGTGACGTAACGTGCAAGTCATCAATCACCATGGTATAATATACGTTGTTCAAAAGATTTTTATACATTTGCATACGAGTTTATGTTTTTAGAAATGCTAATGAATGTGATGTATTATCACTCATTTCAGGGATTTTGTTTTAAGAGGATTTGAGTGAAAAAGTATAATGATAAAATCTCTAGTATAGTATTCAAGAATATCAACTGAATATTGTATGACGTCACACGTAATTAGCATTATATACCTTTTGGGACGAGGAATTATCGTTGAAACTTCCGTGGCATTCATGACTCTGTGAATGAGAGTTTCCCAACGAAGAGTTTACCATCGCGACCAACGCTACGCTAAGGTTAACTCGAAGAGCATAGACATTAGCAAAGCCCAATAAACCAACCACAACCAGAATGTGACGTTTGGCAAAACGCCTTGAAGGTTTTGAGAAATTTTCACTCACAGGGATGAGATGAATTTCATCTTGAATTTCGTCAGGTTTTGCCTCAGGTTCGTCCATTTCTTTTAATGTATACATGTATCACTACGTTGCTAAAATAGTGCGAATATACTTTCGATACTTGCCTGCAAAGCAGGCGTTTCGGGGGTTGGGCGAGGGGCGAGGGGGACTGGGGCGAGGGACTGGATCGCCAACGAACGGGGTTTCTGATTGGATTAGAGCAAGTCGCGATGTCAATCAAAAGTCTTCATGCTAATAATAGCTCTTCCGGAAGAGTGCAATAGCTGACAGCTGACATACAACAATTTGAGTGTGCTTTGAGCGAAGCTTTGTCTGAGTTTTCTGCGTTTGGGTTTTCACCGTCGTTACGAAAGGAACAAAAGGAGTGTATTTTTAAGCTTGCAGTCGTTTGCCCATTAAAAAGATCGAACAAGACCAGATAGTTGAAGCATTTTGGCGATGGGATTGACTGCTGGTTGGCGTTGATAGCCTGCAATCTACGGATGTGATATCTGACACGCGCTGACGGCATACTTACGACGACCGCGAAACAAACTGTTATGATTGCAAAATCAAAACTGAAACAAAAAGAAAAAGAAACTTAAAACAAAAAGAAAGGTAGAATGGAAAAGTGGCAAGAGCGATAACGAATTGAAACCGATGAAAAAGGCCGAAAGACTTACGGAAAGTCAGAAAGCGACGGCGACAAAGTCAGTGTCACAATGAACGAAACAACGGAAGGGAGAAATTCGGTTGGCAAAGAGAAGAGCTGGAAGCCTGGAAGCTTACCAAAAACAGTCAGAAAAAAGTAAATAAATTAAACGGGTGAACAAACTTGAGTTAATTGATTTTCCTGGCTAACGCTTTGTGAACCTTTGTCAATCATGTTTTTCGACTCGCTGGCGAAATCATCAATATAAATTCCGCATATGCCGAGAAGCAAAGGTAAAAATTAGTTGTATGTTGTCAATTGATATATAATAGAGAATCAGACAATAGTTTGAAGCTACTCCGGCTTAAAAGTTTTTTATTTATCACCTGGTTGAGCGACTAAGCAAACGAATGGGATATCCTGACGAGATTTACTGTGTAATGAGATTTAATGTGCATGCAAGATTTACTGTGAGGTAAATACCTGACTGATAATAATTATTATATATAAAATATAATCCAATTTGAAATGCCTTTGAGGAGCTATATATGACGTTTTAAATTATTATTTGGAGCAATATGCAACACAATATAGTTTGCATAAGCCAAGAATAAATAATAATAATGTTAACAATGTTTACTATTTATATAGCGCAAATTAGCATGTTTATATGATCAAATGCGCTTTACAACGTCGACAATTTATTCTATTACATTCAGTACCTATAATAAGTACCCAGTACCCCAATCAATTAACCTTAGCTATTTATTTTTTACAGTTTTTATCATCATTAGTTTTCCTAACTATTTATCCTAACCCGCCCTGTCAACTTCCCTGTCGACTTTCGGCAGAGTGTTGACCAACTCTTTCCAGTTTCCACGTGCGATCAAATGTCCGAACACAGGATTCGAACTCTTGACCTCAGAGGTGGGAGGCAGTGTGGCCCTGACCACTAGACCTACGAAGCCCCATATGAAGGCTAAGTTCTCATAATAACTGGATATAATATGAAAAGGAGAAATAAGAGAACTTCAATGTATGATTCATGGACGACGTATCGAACGATGTGTCCTTCTTCAGGTCAGAGAACGTCCGAAACGTTGCCCATATATACGTATGAGTATTCTTACTTTACTATTTTACGACATAGTTAAACTGTTCTCTTATTTCTCTTGTTCATTTCATACAATATAGTTTGCAGCAATTTAAATATGACAAGTACATCAAATGGAACAAATAAACAGGAAGGAAGAAGAAAGGAATGGAAAGGAAACCAAACTTAAAGATAATAATGGTAAAACCACTTGCCTAATGATTTTAAAAGCAAAGGCATTTAGGAACACAATCGTTGCAGGAACACTTGGAACAAATAAACAGGAAGAAGAAAGGAATAGAAAGGAAAGAAAACCGATCTTGTTACGTTAAAGAGTAATGGAAAACACTGCCCATGATTGTGTACGCAAAAACAACAAGGACTCTTGTCCGCCTTGTCATGTCTTTGTATACACAATCAGTAGCCAAAATACTACCCCCAATGGAACAAATAAACAGGAAGAAGAAATGAATACAAAGGAAAGAAAACCCAACTTGTTACATTAAAGAGAATAATTGATAATTAACACCACTTGCCCAATGATTGTGTACGCAAAAACAACAAGGACTATTGTCCTTGTCATGGCTTTGTATACACAAGCATTAGTCAAAATACTAACTCCAATGGAACAAATAAACAGGAAGAAGAAAGGAAAGGAAACACAACCATAATGGATAACACCACTTGCCCAATGATTGTGTGCGCAAAAACAACAAGGACTCTTGTCCTTGTCATGTCTTTGTATACACAATCATTATTCAAAATACTACTCCAATGGAACAAATAAACAGGAAGAAGAAAGGAATAGAAAGGAAAGGAAACCCAACTTGTTACAGTAAAGAAAATAATGGATAACACCACTTGCCCAATGATTGTGTACACAATAACAACAAGGACTCTTGTCCTTGTCATGTCTTTGTATACACAATTATTAGTAAAAATACTACCTACAATGGAACAAATAAACAGGAAGAAGAAAGGAACATAAAGGAAAGGAAACCCAACTTGTTACATTAAAGTGCCTATGAAACGAAAATTAAGTTTGTTTTATTTGAAAGAACTTTTAAAATAATGAAGAATATAAATTTACAGTTCTTTCATATTTCACTTTGTTCTTGAGATATTTAGACTTATGTGATATTCAAATGAGATAGCTATGACGTCAAGGGGTTTGCAATACATTTTAACATATTGGAAAATCGTGTATATCTTTAAGATTATCAAACGAAATCACCTGAAACTTTGCATGTGGATACAAACCACTAAACTGGAGAACATCGTTCTAGTTTCAATGTTGCAATAGTAATAATATAGTTCCCAGACCTCTAAGTCTCTTTGTCAAAAATCTTTGTTTTCTGACATAGCTATGTGTTGCACCAAAGTTAAACTTCAGTTTAGAATTGGTTAAGTCAGTGAAAATATGCTAAACCAGTACCAACCCGCAAATGTTTGGGACGGAAGAGAAAACAAATAATTTTATTTTAGAAATCAAGATGTCTGAAAACTAATTTGTTACCATGGCGACCATAAAACTAGAACGATGTTCTCCAGTTTAGGTGTCTGTATCCACATGCAAAGGTTCAAGTGATTTCGTTTAATAATCTTAAAGATATACACGATTTTACAATATGTTAAAATGTATTGCAAACCCCTTGACGTCATAGCTATCTCATTTGAATATCACATAAGTCTAAATATCTCAAGAACCAAGTGAAATATGAGAAAGCTGTAAATTAATATTCTTCATTATTTTAAAAGTTCTTTCAAATAAAACAAACTTAATTTTCGTTTCATAGGCACTTTAAAGAGAATAATGGATAACACCACTTGCCAATGATTGTGAACGTAAAAACAACAATTGGACTCTTGTCCTTGTCGTGGCTTTGTATATACAATCATTAGTCAAAAACTACCTACAATGGAACAAATAAACAGGAAGAAGAAAGGAATATAAAGGAAAGGAAACCCAACTTGTTATATTGAGAGAATAATGGATAACACCACTTGCCCAATGATTGTGCACGCAAAAACAACAAGGACTCTTGTCCGCGCGTCATGGCTTTGTATACACAATTATTACTAGTAGAAATACTAACCGCCAGTGGAACAAATAAATAAATAGGAAGAAGAAAGGAATAGAATGGAAAGGAAACAACTTGTTACGTTAAAGAGAACAATGGATAACACCACTTGCCCAATGATTGTGTACGCAAAAACAACAAGGACTCTTGTCCTTGTCCTGGCTTTGTATAAACAATCATTAGTCAAAATACTACCTCCAATGGAACAAATAAATAGGAAGAAGAAAGGAATAGAAAGGAAAGGAAACCGAACTTGTTGCCCAATGATTGTGTTCGCAAAAACAACATGGCTTTGTATGGAACAAATAAACAGGAAGAAAGGAATAGAAAGGAAAGGAAACCGAACTTGTTAAGTTAAAGAGAATAATGGATAACACTATACTTGTCCATGATTGTGTACACAAAAACAGCAAGGACTCTTGTCTTTGTCATGGCTTTGTATATACAATCATTAGTCAAAATACTACCTCCAATGGAACAAATAAACAGAAAGAAGAAAGGAATATAAAGGAAAGAAAATCGATCTTGTTACATTAAAGAGTAATGGAAAACACTGCCCATGATTGTGTACGCAAAAACAACAAGGACTCTTGTCCTTGTCATGTCTTTGTATACACAATCAGTAGCCAAAATACTACCCACAATGGAACAAATAAACAGGAAGAAGAAATGAATACAAAGGAAAGGAAACCCAACTTGTTACATTAAAGAGAATAATTGATAATTAACACCACTTGCCCAATGATTGTGTACGCAAAAACAACAAGGACTCTTGTCCTTGTCATGGCTTTGTATACACAATCATTATTCAAAATACTAACTCCAATGGAACAAATAAACAGGAAGAAGAAAGGAATAGAAAGGAAAGGAAACCCAACTTGTTACAGTAAAGAAAATAATGGATAACACCACTTGCCCAATGATTGTGTACGCAATAACAACAAGGACTCTTGTCCTTGTCATGTCTTTGTATGCACAATTATTAGTAAAAATACTACCTACAATGGAACAAATAAACAGGAAGAAGAAAGGAACATAAAGGAAAGGAAACCCAACTTGTTACATTAAAGAGAATAATGGCTAACACCACTTGCCAATGATTGTGAACGTAAAAACAACAATTGGACTCTTGTCCTTGTCGTGGCTTTGTATAAACAATCATTAGTCAAAATACTACCTCCAATGGAACAAATAAATAGGAAGAAGAAAGGAATAGAAAGGAAAGGAAACCGAACTTGTTGCCCAATGATTGTGTTCGCAAAAACAACATGGCTTTGTATGGAACAAATAAACAGGAAGAAAGGAACAGAAAGGAAAGGAAACCGAACTTGTTAAGTTAAAGAGAATAATGGATAACACTACTTGTCCATGATTGTGTACACAAAAACAGCAAGGACTCTTGTCTTTGTCATGGCTTTGTATACACAATCATTAGTCAAAATACTACCTCCAATGGAACAAATAAACAGGAAGAAGAAAGGAATAGAAAGAAGAAAGGAATAGAAAGGAAAGGAAACCCAACTTGTTACAGTAAAGAAAATAATGGATAACACCACTTGCCCAATGATTGTGTACGCAATAACAACAAGGACTCTTGTCTTTGTCATGGCTTTGTATAAACAATCATTAGTCAAAATACTACCTACAATGGAACAAATAAACAGGAAGAAGAAAGGAATAGAAAGGAAAGGAAACCCAACTTGTTACATTAAAGAGAATAATGGCTAACACCACTTGCCAATGATTATGAACGTAAAAACAACAATTGGACTCTTGTCCTTGTCGTGGCTTTGTATAAACAATCATTAGTCAAAATACTACCTACAATGGAACAAATAAATAGGAAGAAGAAAGGAATAGAAAGGAAAGGAAAGGAAACCGAACTTGTTGCCCAATGATTGTGTTCGCAAAAACAACATGGCTTTGTATGGAACAAATAAACAGGAAGAAAGGAAAGGAAACCGAACTTGTTAAGTTAAAGAGAATAATGGATAACACTACTTGTCCATGATTGTGTACACAAAAACAGCAAGGACTCTTGTCTTTGTCATGACTTTGTATACACAATCATTAGTCAAAATACTACCTCCAATGGAACAAATAAACAGGAAGAAGAAAGGAATAGAAAGGAAAGAAAACCAATCTTGTTACATTAAAGAGTAATGGAAATCACCACTTGTCCATGATTGTGTACGCAAAAACAACAAGGACTCTTGTCCGTCTTGTCATGTCTTTGTATACACAATCACATTAGTCAAAGTAGTACCTCCAATGGAACAAATAAACAGGAAGAAGAAAGGAATAGAAAGGAAAGGAAACCCAACTTGTTACGTTAAAGAGAATAATGGATAACACCAGTTGCCCATGATTGTGTACGCAAAAACAACAAGGACTCTTGTCTTTGTCATGGCTTTGTATACACAATCATTGATCAAACTACTACCTCCAATGGAACAAATAAACAGGAAGAAGAAAGGAATAGAAAGGAAAGAAAACCCAACTTGTTACGTTAAAGAGAATAATGGATAACATCACTTACCCAAAACAACAAGGACTCTTGTCTTTGTCATGGTTTTGTTTGAACAATCATTAGTCAAAATACTATCTCCAATGGAACAAATAAACAAGAAGAAGAAATGTATAGAAATGAAAGGAAACCCAACCGTTAAAGAGAATAATGGATAACAACACTTGCCCAATGATTGTGTACGCAAAAACAACAATGACTCTTGTCCTCGTCATGGCTTTGTATACACAATCATTAGTCAAAATACTACTTTCTGTATAGCTGCAACAACGACAATGTTTTGAAAACATTTCGGACTGTGTCTTCAAGTATTCCAGGACATTTATTGTAGGACTTCTAAATAATTAAAACTAAGGATTAATTGTTCTACATTTGAAGTCACTCGTTGAAGTCATTTCAAGTTCAATTCAGCGCTCTTTTATTTAAGAAATAAAAAATATGTAGACAGAACTCATTAGATATTGAGGGAGCGGACTAGAGGAAATACGGTAAATACTAACTGTTCGGACGTATTTAGATTTGCAGACCTTATATCCGTTGCTAAGGATGCTTAGAATTAACAAATTTGCAACAGAATTTCACAGATTTAAGAATCCATCAAGACATGTGGTGTTTGTGGGCAAAACTCTTTCGTTTGGTAATGTCATACTCATATAGCACATATTGAAAAATGCAACTTCAAGGCCTTCCGGCTGGAATTGAACCGCCGAGTGCAGTGCTCTGGCCACTGAGCTGCGTAATACACCCAAAATTTTCTCCCGGCATATACAGAACTTGTGACAACAGTTCTCGGCAACGGCTTCCGTAGCTCAGTGGTCAGAGCACTGTACTAGCATCGCAGGGTAGCGGGTTCAATTCCAGCCGGAAGGCCTTGAAGTTGTATTTTTCGCAACAGGTCCCGGTTTGGTCTTAAAATGTATATGTTCCAACACTCGAAATTTTCCTTCACCATAAATCCTTAATAGATCAAACATGTAGTTTAATCGAGTGAAATGCCAAATATTACTTGTAATAGTATTTCTTCGCTCGAACAAGACGTCATTTTGTGTTTTTTTTTACACGAGAGCGTTAATGAATGTTGAAAATCATTAATAATTCATGAGGAAAATACAAACGAAAATCATGACCTTATCGTGTCTTTATATTTAAAAATGTGATAAAGATTCGTCCTGCTTTACATAAATTTGTCCTTCGATTTTCTCGGAAATCCCTGAAATAGTTGATAAATATGAACACAATGATTTTTAGATGCAGTCGTTTTTGAAGCCGTTCAAAACACTAGACAGTGACACTGCTGCTCGACTTGCTCATGTTTTTTTGAAAACTATACACATGAAATAACGATAACTCCGTAAGCACGGCCCTATGATTGGACTATGAAACCAAAATTGAACACTACGTTTAATTAATCTCGAGTTTAAAAATAGCAATTATTCAGAAAAGTGAACAAAAATAAATTGTTAGAACCCGAAATGACAGTGTGGTTATTGAACTGAAATTTCGCAAACGTTTTGTCAAATATTTCATTTTCAGACGAGTTTAAGCCGTTATAAAAACGTAAGAAGAAACCTGTCTATGGCTATAGCATGTCATTAACTTTTCATAACTAGTCTTTTAAAAATTAAAACGCGTAAAAATTGGCGTTTCTGGTCGGGACGCCACTGACAAAATGGCTGCCATCCTGCTTACGAATTGACACTAGCATCCCACCTTGATGTGTCTAAGTTGATTCCAATGATGGAACAACTTGACCGATTGGAAGGAAGCTACCTCAGGGGAGGGTCATAACTCATAATTTTCTGGGCTGGTGTTTTGGGGAGGGCCAAGATTTTTTGGACCCATATTTGAGGGAGGGCCAACATTTTTGGGCCCTCGTTTTAGACATTTACCGGCCCTAACCCCAATAATTATAGGTCTATATAACGATCGGTATATAGAGATCAGTGGTGCACTGATCTGCATGGTTGGCTTCAAGCCAGGCCCCAGTTATTCAGGGTGTATAAAAAAAAGCGCAACCTCGGAATTTCCCAAGAAATCCACTTTGTTTTTATTAGCACAAAAGATTTTAGGCCTCTGGGAATTTAACTGTTGTTGATACTTGTAAACTAAACAACTTTCATTAAATAAATGCATAAATTTCGATTCAATTCTGCTTTACGTGCTCGAGTTTGTAGTAATTAGACAGTTATGCCCCTGGAATACGATTACAAGCTATTTTAAATTCCCAGGGGCGAAAATCTTTTGTGTTTAAGAACACAGTGGATTTCTTGGGAAATTCCGAGGTTGCGCTTTTTTTTATACACCCTGTAGTTCCAGACCTTCAATTATGCAAATAATTATGTAAATAATTATGCACATAATTATGTATAATGTATAACGCATTGATGATTTTGTGAGAGAGATTGGGAATTTTCGTCAACAGAAATCACTAGATTATCACATTCTGCCATTTCCTAATCCTCTTCATTACTTCCCTTTAATTATTTTATGGCCCATATCTGACACCCCCTGCCCTATGTGAAATTAATTCTGTATACGGGGGTGAAAACGATTGTCAATATTGTGGCACAGTCAAATTCGACAACATGGCGGCCGACGATTGCACGTTGTTGACGAGAATACGATAAAACGTTGAACGAGATCTGTTGTGCACCATGGTAAGAAAAAAGTATCAAGCCTTGGAGTGAACGTGTTCTCCATCTGAAGTTTTTATTATTGCTACTTTAGGATATAAGACGTTTTTTCAACTGTCAACCTACAAAGCCGGGGGATAATATTGCGGGAAGTTCGAAAAAGCCAGAAAGTGGTGCGAAGTCGAAGGGATCATCGAGCGAGAAATCCAAGAAGACAAAAAGAGTCGAGAAAGGAAACGATAGTCAAAAGAGAAAAAAGTCCAAGGTAGATTTATTTCTGTTCTCTTTGGCTGATCCGTAACTCGATGATTGTTAACAAGATTCCTATTAAATTTTTATACTCAGTCAGTGCTCATTTAACACATGGCCTGGTTATAGGACTACAGACAAGTTTTTGGCTGGCTTGTTCTCATAATACGTGGTTGAGATGGCACAACAGGCTGGCTTGGTTGACTTCAACTGGGCAGGTCCAGTGATCAATCACTGAATAGGCTGGGGGGGGGGGTGTGTGTTTGCATGAGGCCTGCCTAACCGCAGACCGTCATGGCTGGCCTCCCAATCAGGTTTAGTGGTGGGCGCGATTACCGATTACTGAGTAATCGATACCAAGCTACTAACGCGAGTAATCAATACTGGGACTGGTATCAAACATGCTTTCGATTACTTGAGCCTGCATTCCTTTTGGACTTTTTCTGATTTTCTCGTCTTTCACATTGTTTTTCACATCAACAATGATGGCAAGTTCATCAACTGCAACACGTAGTCTTGTGTGAAACTATTTTGAAAAGTTTCCAGATGAAACAAAGTCGAAGTGCTTGTTGTGCAACAATGTTTTTCAACATTCTAACAACACATCTAACAGGTGTGACGTCACACCGACATCTAACAGGTGTGACGTCACAGTAATCGTTTGAGTAATCGATACCATCGATACCTAACATCAAAAGTAATCAGTATCGAAACGATCTTTCGGGTATCGCCCACCACTAATCAGGTTTCGTTAGTTTCAAAAATGATCACTGTCAATTTCTTCGCGTTATTATTGAGATTTTGTTAATATTCTTACAACTTTTACAAGGCATGGGTGAAGTTAAGCGCGGTCAGCCACGGTTAGTACTTGGTGACCATCTGGGAATAACCTTGTGTTTATTCTCAAGCTTGAAACTTTGTGAGTAGAGTTGTAGTTGGTGTCTGTTGTGATTTGAGGGTTTCTCTCTCTGGTTTTCCCCTCTGTAAAGTCAACACTTAGATCTTAGCTGTGTTCCATGGTAAGACATGGGTAGTTATAGTGTTGCCTGATGCACCTTTAATATACCTTTGACTTGGCCATGTTCGATCTGCACTCTTTGCAATTCAGCCACCAGCTGCGAGTAAGGATGATTAGCTCCTTAGTTATTATTATTAATTATAATAAGTTAGATGTTGTTTACATGTCAAATCAGTCTGGAATCATGCTGGCCTGTAGTGTTCAGGTCAGTCTAGCAACCGACCTGAGTTTAGACAAGCATGAACCGAATCTCAGGCCGGTCCCGTGTAAACAATCTTAAGGAAAACACTACATCCAATGTCTAACACAGACTTTGGTTTGGATGTTGTATTTTACAAGGGTCTGGCCATGTTTACGATGGTCTGGCCATGTTTACGATGGTCTAAATAGGCCGACCTGGACACTTCAGGCCAGCCTGAAGAGCCTGGAGAGCGAGGCAACCTCGTACCCAGGGTCTTATCTCCGCTCCCCGCCACGCCCCCCGCGCGGAGGGGGGGTCGGGGGAGTGGAGGTAAGACCCTGGGTACGAGGTTGGGTTACAAGGTTGCGATTTCCCATGTAAACAAGATCTAAGTTTGATCAGGTTTCTTATAACAAAATAAAAAAATAATGTAAAATAGCAACGTATGACTAGCTCTATAGTTTTTAGATTTTATCTTCCTCTAGTATATACATTAGTTTTTACGCTTTGAAGTTGTTAAATAATTTTTAACATTATGGCAGTGACATATAGTTGGTCTATGCTGTTCTCCATCATGAGGTATTGGTGGAAAAATCTCCAAAACATCAAGCCTGTGCTGCTCACTGAATCGAACACGTGTAAGAAAGCCAGTATTTTAAATCAACAAGAGGAATTAAGCATGGCGGAACTAACTGCAATCAACAAACAAATCTTAGACCTAACCAAATTTTTGCTATCAGAAATAGTCGGAGGCAAGGCAATATTGTTGGGATGAGTCCTAGAAAAAAAATGTTCGATCAATTATGGAAACTTATTAAATATTCATACCTGTTCGACTTTAACAAGATCTGAGTTCAACAGCGTGAATGCAAATTCCCATGGGAGGCTGCATTTTGTTCCTTTAGCAGCGCTGCAAATAATTTTTTGTAATCCGCCTGTCCTGATGATCAGAAGAAATATAATTCTGGTGGTCAAACAGCAAATCCTGCCGGTCATTCATTTTGCTGTTTAGTTTGTTTCTTCGATGTCTATTACACTGGAATGTTTGACAATTCTTCATTCATCTTTCCTTTTGAATCACTATAACATTATAAAGAGACTGTGGTGCTAGACGCTGCTTTCATTACACTTGGTGAGCTGTCCGTACTGTAGAATTTCACAGGTTAAATAAAAAACCGAGTGTAAAAAATATTTGACCAGTCACGATTATCATTGAAAACAAAAATTTGAGGGTAAAGGTCATTGACCGTTGACCTGCCGCTATTTACAGTGCTGCTTCAGTTCTTTTATCTACCACACAATGTTGTTGGTGCTAAAGATTGATGAGATTGTTCACACTATTAACATATTAATACTGATATTGCTGTCTTCACTGAAACTTGGCTATATGGGACTGTTCTATTAACATCAATGGATATCAGCTCTTTAGGTGGGACCGTGTGGTAGGCTTCAGGGTGTGTGTGTATGTACTGTACTATGTTAAAACTTCCATCCAGTGCAAGATTCTTTCTGATCTTTATAATGAAGATCATGAAGTTCTTTGGCCAGACCTTAGCCCAAAACGAATGGAATTTCTGTAAAAACTATTTGGATGATGATCTCAAACAGATTACTGTACATCACTTATTAAATTTACGAAAAACACAGAGAACATATGTTAGGGAAGTTCTATGCAGTCTATAATCATTTTATTGTACATTAACTTATTATTGTACCAGATTTGAGTGATTTGTTGAAAAGACATGTACAGTATAACAATTGATGTGATGATTGGTGCACATCTTTTAATAAGCGAATTAGTATATATTGTATGGTTGGTTAGTTGCAGGTTAACACAGGTTGTATGATGCAGGTTAACAGCAGGGGTGGTGCCAGAGGGGGGGCAGGGGGGCTACAGCCCCCCCGTCGGGGAACCTTAGCCCTCCTGTCGGGGAAAAATTAACAATTCGTCGGGGAACGAACTGAAAGAAAAGAAGAAAAAAACACAAAAAAGTTCGTCTTGTTTGTTAGCCCCCCTGTCGGGGACCTTAGCCCCTGTGTCGGGGAATTCCTGGCGCCACCCCTGGTTAACACTGCAGCCACAGGGTGACCAAGCTATAGATTTGTTTGTGAAACCTCTGACATTTACATTTGTTGTATGTTTGCGTGATATCTCCCATCCCTCAGTCCCCTCCCTCGTTGCGCAGGACTAAAAGCAGCAAATAACTTTGACTCAAATAATTTTATTTTTACAGGTTGTGGATGCGTATGTCACAAAGCACATGAAAAACCTAATTTTTGTGATATACACCTCCGCAACCTGTCAGAAAAATGTTGTTTGCTGTTTTTAGTCCTGTTTCAACAGGGAAGATGGCAGCAAAATTATGGCAATATGGTACTGTACCAAAGCCCCAACCCAGGGGTAAAATATAGTTATAGTTGGAAGACTTTATTGTGGGACTAGTAATTCCTTATCATTCTTTCAATCTTCTCAAATGAACGAGTGCACTGTATTTATCGGACCACAAGCTGTACTTGGACATGCTTTACTGTAGGATAAAAGGCACTCATAGCCGCTTGCTGGACCGCTATTTATAAATATAAGCAAATAATACAAAGATAAAAATATATACCGAATTGGCGTCCATTACACTATCGTGCGTGCATACGGATGTAAAGGTCAGAAGGTTGTGGGTTTGGTTCCCGTCTGGGGCTCAGAAACCTTTTTCTGTGTTTGCGTTAAAGCTTTAGTGGAAAACCATTCATTATATCGAAATAATCAAGCTGCAAGTCATATTTAATATCTGATAAAAGATTTACAGACATATCGAGACTGCTCATTTAGTAGTACGTATGTCGTACAAACTAGTACACAACGTAGCCTTCGCTTTGCCATTTGAGTTCTGGTAGGTCAATGGTTAGAGCATCCAAGCGGAGATCAGAAGGTTGCGGGTTCGATTCCCGTCTGGGGCTCGTTTGTGTTAAAGCTTGAGTAGCAAATTTATAGCTTTGTCATCCGAGGTCACTCTGTGTTAACCTACCTGTGTTAAAGTGCCTAAGACACGAAAATTAAGTTTTCCTTATTTGAAAGAACACTTAAAATGACAGAGTAACATCTTCTGTAGTTTTTCGTTTCCTTACTTCGTTCTTGAGATAGTTCAGTTTAGACAATATTGTGTGACCTATACACGCGTGCATATAATGACTTATCGGAGAAGGTTATATATCTTAAATACTCACGCACACGCTTCATTCAAATTAAATTTGGTTTTATAATAGCAAAGATATATAACCTTCTTCGATAAGACATGCACGCGTGTACGTCACACCATTGTCATTTGCATATTATACAAACTGAAATATCTTGACAACGAAGCAAGGAAACGAAAAAGCTCAAAAGATGTCCCTCATTTGAAGTGTTCTTTCAAATAAGGCAAACTTAATTTTCGTGTAATAGGTACTTTATCATACAACCTGCAAAACTAACCAGCCGTACATTGTGCGGTCCAGAAGCTTTGTTGGAATTTAGATGGAACAGAGCGTTAGATACTTCGATTGGCTCTAGAACTATCCCCGAGATAGTCTCTTTTGATATCTGTAAAACAGAGGGCTGTTTCTCTTTAGTTTCTTTTGAAAATGCTGAGTTGAAGTAATACATTGATGTAGTACAGGGGCGTCGCGAACCCACTATGATTGGGGAGGGGGTGACCAGTTGAATTTTCCCGAATATTATATTTTTTATAAAATTGCCCGAATTTTATTGGATGCACATTAAGACATAACAACCACAAATGTTTACTGTACGTTCTATGTTTAAGCAATCTCACAATTTAGTATAAAGTCCTACTTTACTATATCATAATTTGCCCGCATTTAATACTTCTATTGTCCATTTTTGCCGAATTTTCCCGGTTTTTAAAAACTTTAGGGGTGTGAGACACCCCCACACCACCAGTAGCGACGCCCCTGGCTATCTGTTTGCTTTGCATGAGTATTGGTGAGGCGAGTCTGCATTGTCGGAACTCGGAAGCGATGGAAACTTGATGCGAGATACTACTATACTTGATGGTTGTTTTGAAGAATGACTAGAAGTTTTAAAATACTGAAAACGACGGAAATGGCATTTTAGATTTTCAGGGGGACATTGCTCTCGGACCCCTTAGTTTTGCCCCCTTTCGGGGATTTTCTTTCACACGTCGGCAATTCCTGGCGTCATCCCTGGCTGTGAGCCTCGTCAATCTGGTAGTAACTGTTTCTTATTTCATAATTGTTATTCCATGTGATTTTGTCATAATTATATAGACGTCGACAGAATCCGACGGAGAAGAACCTGTGAAGGAAATTAAAAACAGGAAACATCGTAAGAAAAATAGAGCTGCTCTTGATTCAGGTATGGTCAGTCTGAAAGTCCAAAATCAATCAATTTAGCTTCCTTTTCTACTTGTCCAAATTGCCTGCATGTTTACACTATAGTAAAGTACGACAATGCTCCGGATGAAAATATAATTTACGCAAAGAAAAAATCTGTACACTACTGTTAGCATTTACCCATTTAACGGGCAATAACTGCGTCCGGAGAGCCAGGGGCGCAACTAGAGGGGGGTTGGGGGGGGGGGGGGTTGCAACCCCTGCCCTTTTTAACCCCTGCCCTTTTTGTGAGTCCTCCAATACTAACTAATACTTACTTAGATATTAGATAAACAGATAATTAATCGTCTGTTGTAGTACGCAATACAATTATTCGCAAATCTGTCGAGACTCAGAGGTTTCTAGTTCGGCTTCAAGCTCGGCTTCTAATCTTCCACCAGGCGCGGCGAGGTTCTGGGTACGAGTCTTCTTACGCCCGTGCTCCAGCTTTCAGCGGTTTTCCGCATTTTCTGCGGAGAGCTGATCAGGAAGTGGCAGAACAACATTTTGTTCTGACAAATACTAGTCTTAAGGCCCGGATGTTCAGCGAAAGATAAACTAAATTATTCAAAGGTTTGGTTCGTTTTCCCCTTGAATTCTGGTGCCATATCTGTTCTTACAGACCTTCTCACGTCCCAAACGTGCACATTTTGGGTACAATCAATTAACCTGACAATTCTGTGAGAAACAGTCTCAGAATGCATGAAATACCATTTCAGAGACTCTAGTTTTCAAAAAATTTTCACGCGAATCACGCGAGCTTGTTGATATCTTGCAAGGTGACTCCCGCACTCTCTTCTCCGCAGTGAGATGGGAATACGGTAGAGGGTAATGGGATAAGGAAAACCGCTGTCTAAGGAAAAACGAAATCTCGGAACGTGGGCGAGGGGAGGGAAGAGAGGAGAAATGGGAGGCCTCTGCCAGATTTCCGGTGATATCTTGACGAAATCGGCGATTTCATGCAATCCGTTTTATATCTCTGCAATCCTTTTGTTTCTCGTCTAATTTTTCATTTGTATTTTAACGTTGTTTTGATGCGATAGAAGAGCCTGATGATAATTTACACTCGATCCAGGAGGCAGTTGCTGTTGATATGAACTGCTCTGTAGATTCTAAAGTCGATATTTTGAGCACATCGTTCTAAATGATCTCGATCGATGGTAAGTTTGTCTACAACAAACGGGACAACAAGTTTTTCCGCTCCGCCAAGCTACAAGAAACTCTATGTAACATGAATTATTTTCGCTTGTGTTTTCATATTCGATTGGAAAACCCCCGATAATCTTTGAATAATATCTGATATTAATCACATGGTAATTTATGATTGAAAAACCTGTGGAGGGTAAGCTGAGCAGAGACGTCCTGAGACTGCTATTGCAAGTTTAATGTTATTGAATATAATGAATATGTCATGTTATGGCATTTTTTATGGTTGAAATATGTCAATCTATAAATAACTTTAATTTCCTGAACACAATTGAAAATTTAGAGTATTGAATTCGAATATTATCATTTATCATCGTTGCATGAATCTTCAAGAGTTTATTAAAATATAATCTGTAAATAACGACGTTTTATTGACCAGTGAGATGATCCGAACTTTTTAATTGACATGTAAAATTCAAATGAAAAAAATTATTAGTATTTCATCGATAGTTACGGCTGGATTCGTAGTCGTACTGTAAGTTGCTATCGTAAAAGCTTTCTCATGAATTGATTTGGAAGTAATTGTAGGTAATAATACTACATATTTTACAACTACAGTACATACAAGTATACTTCTGAATGAATATGTCATGTTATTTGAGTAGTGAATTCGAATATTGTCATTTTATCATCGTTGCATTAATCTTCAAGAATTTATTAAAATATAATCTGTGAATAACGACGTATTATTGACCAGTTTTTTAATTGAGAAGTAAAATTCAAATGAAAAATAATTGAGTGTTTCATCAGTCATTGCTGCTGGTTCGTGCTGTAAGTTGCTGTCGTAAAAACTTTCTCGCTATCTGAATTGATTCTGAGGTAATGCTAGGCAATAATACTACTACACATTTTACAACTACAGTAAATACAAGTACAGTGAGTACTTCCTCTAAAATCGCCTTTTCCGTTATTGGATCCGTGAGTTTTATTGGTAACCTTCTTGTGATCGTTTTGTTTACTCGTCGTCTTCAATGGCTGTCACAATCACATAACAGATGCATCCTAAACCTCGCTATTGCTGACACTCTAACAGGTCTTTCGCTCTTTTTCACTCCTGGATTCGTCTTGGATGGGAACGTTTATCAAGTTTCATCTGGAAGTCACCTTGCTCGAGAATTTTATTGTAGAATCATTGGGACTCAGTATGTAGCATACTCTCTTGGTATAACCTCATTATATATTTGTCTCGTCCTTTCATTTGAACGATGGTTGGCCGTCACAAAAAGCTTTTTTTACAAAACCAGATTTACCACGAAACATATGAACATATTAATCCTGTGTTCTTGGATCATTGGTTTTGGCGTACAAGTTCCAGAAACTATCTTATCGTATAATGATGTCTATGATAACATCACAGTTTGCCCAACATGGGATACCACGAAAATTCTTCAGTCTTTTGCAGTCCCCATTTCAATGTTTCTTTTCCGCATTTTGCTCCCATTCTTGCTTATGGTTGCGGCGTATCTGGACATTTTTCATCATGTTAAAAAATCTATTCGATTTGGTGCGTCGGCAGGAATGGAAAATACAAGAGCCATAGAAAGATTGAAGAAAGTTACTCATATGGCAGTTATTACCTCTTCCATTCTTGTAATCTGTTGGTTGCCAACGCAAATTTTATTTCTGTCTCTTCTCTTGGGCTATTCCTTGAACATACCGCTGATCCTAGGCGAAATGTTGAAAGTACTTGGGTTTTTCAATTCCTGTCTCAATCCGTTCCTCTATGTTTTTTCTAATCGGACGTATCGAAAAGGTTTTCAAGAGGTTTTCTTTCGCCTTTGAATTTTGCAAGGAAATACTTTTAGGAGCTTTGACAAAGAAGAAAATAACAAGGATACTACTTTGAGTGTCTCGCTACTCAGTTGCCTGAAGATGGCGAACATCGTGAAACTCGGAGTAGTGCCGGACGAAGAGAACATATTATATATTATTATTATTATTATTATTATTATTATTATATTATTATTATTATTATTAAAAAAAAAATTAATAATAATAATAATTATTATTATTATTATTATTATTATTATCATTATTATCATTAGCTCTGCCATAAAAGGTTTTGAGCACTATTTGAGTAATTGCACACACACTCCGGCCTGTTCATGTTCATTATCAAACCGAACGAAAACAGTCATGTGACAAGAATAACAAGTACGATACACGGGACGATCGTCAAGCTCGTATCCTCAGAAAAACGATTCTGAGTCCCGTACAGGAATCTGCAACCTTCTGATTGCCGGTGAGACGCTCTAACCATTGAGCCACCGAGACTCAGATGGAGAGCGAAGGTTACAATGATGTACTGGTTCGATTGATATATGTACTGCCTATGCGGCAGTCACTATATATCGGTAATGTTTGGATGTGTTAATATATACACTGCTGTAGTGAATATATTAACACTGTAGTGTATATATCAACACATCCAAACATTACCGATATATATAGTGACTGCCGCATAGGCAGTACATATACCAATCGAACCAGTACATCATTGTAACCTTCACTTTCCATCTGAGTCTTGGTGGCTCACTGTTTAGAGCGTCTCACCGGCAATCAGAAGGTTACAGGTTCGATTGTACGGTGATAGGGCCTTTTCCGTTGCTGCTCCACGATTTTGGAACACTATCCCGCAAGAAATTCGTGATGCTGATAACCTCAATATTTTTAAGAACAAACTTAAAACTTTTCTTTTTAAACAAGCTTTTACATAATTTTATAATTTATACTATTTTGTAATATACTGTATAGGTACATAGCGCCTTTGAGCAGTTTCTGGAATTGGCGCTTTATAAATGTTTTAAATTATTATTATTATTATTCTTGTCCGGGACTCAGAATCATTTTTTTGAGGATACGAGCTTGACGATCGTCCATGTATCGTCTGTCTTCTCCAAGCTCTCCCACATTCACTACAACAGTGTATATATTAATAACAAGTACGACGTAATGGATTAGGAAATGAATAAATTACGAAACGAAAATGAGGATCTAAAGCAACAGAACGATGCCTTGACAAAGAAATACGAAGAACAATCTGAAAGATTTAACAATCTGGGTTATATACTCTCGGATTTATTAAACACAAAAGTCAACATGGTCAAAAACGAAAAAGCCAGTCTAATAACTGTGATTAGAGTAATCCAGGCGGATTTGGAATCCAACGTCAACGAACGTTATTATATTTATTATTTTTAGTATTATTATCACAGTTGTAGAGCTAATATGTATAGATATGCTGTGATTAAATATTACATGTTTCAACACTACAAAAAATATCAATCCTCTTGGACCACTATGCTTATTACTTTACGCAGCAGTGTCTCACTTCCCATTAATACTGTCTTCTGCATAGTTCTCGATCACTACCCATTGAGCTTCCTTCTCATGTCGTATCAACTTTTGGATTTGTTGTTGCAATTTATTAAGACCACCTCCCATACATCCTATTATTAGTGGTATTATCTCTACCTGGACAACCAATATACAATTACAATCAAACCCAAATCGGAAATGCTTTACAAGTATGGAAGATCCGATTATTCTTTTGCCTGGCTAATCGATTCTCAGTACTAAATTTTGATGATACTGAGTCGAATATAACGGATCAAAGCGACGTGACAATTTGCCAGAAACCACAAAACCCAAATGAAGAAACATAGCCGTATTCAACCAAGGACATAAAATAATAATGGAAGTTCAGCGTCTGATATACCATCCAAAAATACCTTAAACAACCAAATCCTAAACACAACGGAAGTGCCTCCAGAACCCATCCAGAACACGGAAATGTCTCCAGAACACCAAAGTGCCTCCAGAACCTCTCCAGAACTGGGAAATGGACGTTAGTGCAGAAGAGCTATTGCTATACCCTCGGTGTCCGTGTCTGCATCCGCGTCCGGGCCAAATTATAAGGTCTGCGCATATGGACTTGTCGTACGTATTCCATATAAGGTCATATCGGAAGGGACTGGGAAGAGCAAATACGTTGCCCTAACGAGCATATACGTACCAGTCCACGTTTTAACTTAAATTTACTGACACAAATCAATAATGTGAAATCGTATATCTATTAATTACTTTTAGCTAGATAGGACGAGTAATGTAATTTTAAAGAACGAAGCAATTACGACAATTTTCTACAATTTGACAAGGTTTAATGACCATTTAATAGTAAGCGTTGCTCTGTTTCTACTAATCTAGCTCTTACTTGATTCTAGAAGACTTAATATTATCGAGTATTTCTTGCTCACTTTTCAATTTCTGGCTTTCCCTCTCTCTTCTTCCCATACTGGTGTGTCTTAGAAGGGTTTCTATTCTTATAAGTTTCAGGCATAAGCTCCCTGATTCTGTTTTACTTCAGTGTTTACGTTTCTAAATATAAATCGTCGCTTGACTTGACAACTTTACGTTTCGATCAACATTTCTAAAATCACCCACTGTTCCTGACATTTCATGATGAGCAATGGCTTATGTTATTTCACAAGATTTGAATAGGTTACATTTGCTTTTATTTGGCATGTCACATCCTCATAAATGAATTGCAGTACGGTGTTTACAATATGGCGACAACTGGCAAGCTCGGGCGACCTGCACTCAGGAACGCTTCTGTGCCCGTATACTCATATTCTGTGCTCATACTGTACTCGACTTTTCCTTTTGTCTTTTCTAATTAGTTCCACGCGACATCTCGCACAACAAAGGAAAATTTTATTTTCCGCCTAGTGGAGATTCGACATAAGGGGCGGTTTTCCACTTTTCCCAAGAGTATTACATAATATGTGGTGATTTCAACATTGACTGGCTATCAGATGAAGGTCAGAAACAGCAGATATTAAAATAATTGGTCCCTCATATCAACAAAAGTTGCATCTTCCTACAACCGATTATGGATCACTTTTGAATCATCTGTACACCAATATTCCAGACGAATACCTTACAAGTGTAATATACGAATCATATTTTTCAGACTACAAACTGGTGTGGTTTGCCTTAAAATAGATGCAACATGCATACATATAATACATACATCATAATGTTCGCTTCATAATATGTCTTATATACAGGTTAAAAAGTTTAAAAACTACCAAACGTAATTTTAGACTACAATGTCATCTTCAGGGTTCAAATTGACCATTAACTAACCTTCGCCACAGCTGCAAAGCTGAGTAATCAAACCGTAAACCAAAGTCCTTTTCGACATCACGCCAACTATGCAGAAACGGATTTTCATATTTATTACAAGGGAGGTGCCAGAACTTTTAGGGGGGTGAGCTGGTGAGGTAACACAAGGCGTCACCAAACGTTGTGCTGCATGGCTCAGCCCCCAGTGAGGTCCAGGGGTGGAGCCGCTGGTGGGAGGCTAGAAGGCAAAGCATCCCCAGAAAATTTTGAAGGCATTCGAAGCAAAAAACTAAGGTTTTTGAAGTTGTCAAGTCAATGAATTTGGCAGGTCCTTTGAGAGAGTTAAATGACCCTGTAAACCCGAAATAGGGTTCTATCAAATTACTGTGTTGTTTGAATGCGTGTGCAATTTATGACACGCTACTAAAGACCTTCAAAAGGTTTTTCAGAAGATCAAGAGGTTAATCAAGGTTTTAGAGGGGTAAACGTTTCGTTTGGGGGGGATATATATATATTATATATATATATATATATATATATATATATATATATATATATATATATATATATATATATATATATATATATATATATATATATATATATATATATATATATATATATATATATATATATATATATATATATATATATATATATATATATATATATATATATATATATATATATATATATATATATATATATATATATATATTTATATAAAGTAGAGAGCTGCGTAGACAGTGTTTTGAATATATAGCAAAGTGAAAAGGTGGTAAACTGCCAAGAATTTAGTGACGAGATACTGACGTTTCGAGCGGAGCCCTTCATCAGGGCTCCGCTCAACACGTCAGTATCTCGTCACTAAATTCTTGGCAGTTTACCACCTTTTCACTTTGCTATATATATATATATATATATATATATATATATATATATATATATATATATATATATATATATATATATATATATATATATATATATATATATATATATATATATATATATATATATATATTATATATATATATATATATATATATATATATATATATATATATATATATATATATATATATATATATATGCAGAGGTGATGTAGTGATGTCATACATGCAAATTACTTAAAAATGACAAGTTCCTTTGAAGATTTGTTCCGTAATTAAGGAGCGGCTTTTCTTGATGTATACAAAGAGCTTCTTTGAGAAGTAACAGTGACCAATGTCTAGATTTGTCTATTATTTGACAACTGTTGAGAATAATTTGTGATAAAATGGTAGGCTCGTTAAGATCAAGCAGGTTACAAGGTAAGTTTAATAAAGTTTGTAAATATTGAAAATATTGTAAATATTACAAAAAAAATTTTAAAGTATTGAATATTAAATATTAAAGTATTGTAAATATTACAAACTTTATTAAACTTACCTTCTAACCTTCTTGATCTTAACGAGCCTACCATTTTATCACAAATTATTCTCAAAACGAATTGGTCTTTTGCGACACATCAGCCCATACCTATCATCGAAACAACGTGTGTTTTACTACAATGGTGTTATAAAACCTATGTTTGAATATACGGGAGTTTTGCATGGTCTTCATGAGTAAAGAAAATGAATTAAGGATCTTCAAATTACAAGAAAGGGCTGTTAGGCTAATAGAGTACTGCACAGATCCTCCTCTGTTAAATTATTCGATTCCTTAGGATGGATCGCATTCAAAGAAGAAGCTCTAATAAACCGATATGCTGTTCTTAAAAGATTAAATGGAAATAGACCAAAATACTAAGACATTCTCCTCAAGAGGAACTCTGACATCCATGATCGGAACACTCGATTTTCAAATATGAACTTAGTCTGCCCTCTTTTTAAGAAGTCTACCGAAGGTGGTAGAACTTTCACAATGAAAACAATTAGGGATTGGAATAATTTGGATGTAAAATTTAAAAAATCCATAGTCTTATCCTTTTTAAAACGCAAACTTTTAGAACATTTTTTGGAATACCAGAAAACATTTTTAAAGTTCAAATAATTTTAGTTTGTATAATTTAACACTAGTTATAATAGGACGACCACAAGGTTATCAGAAACTCTATCCTTTACCCTCGTGAAATAAAGTTTTTCAATTCAATTTCAATGTCATGTTATTTGAGTCGTGAATTCGAATATTGTCATTTTATCATCGTTGGGAGAATCTTCAAGAATTTATTAAAATATAATCTGTAAATAACGACGTTTATTGACCAGTCTTTAATTGAGAAGCAAAATTAAAATGAAAAATAATTAAGCGTTTCATCAATAATTGCGGCTGGTTCGTGCTGTAAGCTGCCACCGTAAAAGCTTCCTCGCTATATGAATTGATTTTGAAATAATGGTAGGCAATAATACTACATATTTTACAACTCCAGTATATACAAGTACTTCCTCTAAAATCATCTTTTCCATTATTGGATCCGTAAGTTTTATTGGCAACCTTCTTGTGATCGTTTTGTTTACTCGTCGTCCTCAATGGCTATCACAATCACATAACAGATGCATCCTAAACCTTGCTATTGCTGACACTCTAACAGCTCTTTCGCTCTTTTTCACTCCTGGATTCATTTTGGATATGAACGTGTATCAAGTTTCATCTGGAAATCACTTTGCTCGAGATTTCTATTGTCGAGTAATTGTGTCGCAGTTTGTAGCATATTCTCTTGGTATGACGTCGTTATATATTTGTGTCGTCCTTTCATTTGAACGACGGTTGGCCGTCACAAAAAGCTTGTTTTACAAAAGCAGATTTACCACGAAACATATGAACATATTAATCCTGTGTTCCTGGATCATTGGTTTTGGCGGAGAAGTTCCAGTCATTATCTTATCGTATAGTGGTACTCTCTATGATAACACCTCAGTTTGCCCAACATGGCAAACCACGAAAATTGTTCAGTCTTCTGGAGTCCCCATTTCAATGTTACTTTACCGCGTTTTGCTTCCATTCTTGTTTATGATTGCGGCGTATCTGGACATTTTTCGTCATATTAAAAAATCTATTAGTTTTGGTGCATCGGCAGGAATGGAAAATATAAGAGCCATAAAAAGATTGAAGAAAGTTACTCATATGACAGTTATTACCTCTTCCATTCTTGTAATTTGCTGGTTGCCATCCCAAATGTTTTTTATGTTTCATCTGTTGGGCTATTGGTTGAACGTACCGCTGATCCTAGTCGAAATGTTGAAAGTACTTGGTTTTTTCAATTCCTGTCTCAATCCGTTCCTGTATGTTTTTTCTAATCGCACGTACCGAAAAGCTTTTCAAGAGGTTTTCTTTCGCCTTTGAGTTTTGCTAGAAGATACACGTGGGAGCTTGAACAAACATGAAAGGAGACAATGTCAGAGAACTATACGTAGATTCAATGTTGTCTTTGTCCGCTATTGCTCAAAACATGTTCCTAACAAGCCCGCGGTTTTAAAAGAATCTGTGAAGTCAAAGGCTTAACAGAGTAACACATTTGGTGTTGTACGGCTTATTTGCCATGGCTTTCCGTAATTATTGAGTTATAAGATTATTTGTAAGTTAGTAGTTTCCTTGATAACTCTTTATATTAATATGATGATGAACCATGTGGTTCCTTGAGTCTTTAACGTCACTTCCGGAACATCCTTGATTAATGGCGGCCGTATAATCTTGTAACATATTTTACCTGAAATCTTCCCCTCGCGTTTTAAAATTTGATTGCAAAACTTCCGATAAACTTTGAATAATATCGGATATTTATTACGTGGTATTTTATGCCTGAGCAGAGTCCTGAGACTGCTATTGTACGTTAATGTTATTGGATATAATGAATATGTCGTGTTGTTTGAGTAGTGAATTCGAATATTGTCATTTTATCATCGTTGCATGAATCTTCAAGAATTTATTAAAATATAATCTGTGAATAACGATGTTTTATTGACCAGCGAGACAATCCGAACTTTTTAATTAACAAGTAAAATTTCAAGTGAAAAAGCAATTAAGTTTTTCATCAATAATTGCTGCTGGTCCGTACTGTAAGTTGCCACCGTAAAAGCTTCCTCGCTATCTGAATTGATTTTGAAATAATGCTAGAAAATAATACTACAAATTTTACAACTCCAGTACATACAAGTACTTCCTCTAAAATCGCCTTTTCCATTATTGGATCCGTAAGTTTTATTGGCAACCTTCTTGTGATCATTTTGTTTACTCGTCGTCCTCAATGGCTATCACAATCCCATAACAGATGCATCCTAAACCTTGCTATTGCTGACACTCTAACAGCTCTCTCGCTCTTTTTCACTCCTGGATTCATTTTGGATATGAACGTGTTTCACGTTTCATTTGAAAATCACCTTGCTCGAGATGTCTATTGTCAAATCATTGTGTCGCAGTTTGTAGTATATTCTCTTGGTATCACCTCGTTATATATTTGTGTCGTCCTTTCATTTGAACGATGGTTGGCCGTCACAAAAAGCTTGTTTTACAAAAGCAGATTTACCACGAAACATATGAACATATTAATCCTGTGTTCCTGGATCATTGGTTTTGGCATGGAAGTTCCAGTCATTATACTTTATAGTGAAGCTGTCTATGACGACACCTCAGTTTGCCCAACACAAGATACTGTGACTGACATTACCTTGCCTTTTGCAGTCCCTATTTCAATATTTGTTTTCGAGGTTTTGCTTCCATTCTTGTTTATGGCTGCGGCATATCTGGACATTCATCGTCATATTAAAAAATCTATTAGTTTTGGTGCATCAGCAGGAATGAAAAATATAATAGCCATAAAAAGATTGAAGAAAGTTACTCATGTGGCAGCTATTACCTCTTCTATCCTTCTAATCTGCTGGATTCCAAGTCAAATTTTATATCTATTTTTTGTCTTGGGCTATCATTTGAATGTACCGCTGATACTAAGCGAAATGGTGCAAGTATTTGCTTTTTTCAATTCCTGTCTTAATCCGTTTGTCTATGTTTTTTCTAATCGCACGTATCGAAAAGCTTTTCAAGAGGTTTACTTTCGCCTTTGAATTATGCAAGGAAATACTTTTGAGGGCTTGAACAAACAAGAAAGATGACAATCAGTTCGAGAACTATATATTAAATAACTAAGATGTTATGCGGTCTGTGATTGGCTAGATGCATGACTCAATAACTGCATAGAGACACGCTGACGTGACATGAAACTCTTAAAATTAAAATGTTTATATGAAATGAAAAAATCGAGACTCAAAATTGTTTTTCCTTCAAAAGTATGTTTTGAATAATGAATCCCATTCAAAAATTTTATTTATCCTTTGCTGTTGTCTTAATGTATGGATATTTGATTGGAAAATCCCCGATAAATTTGGGTAATATCTAATATTAATTACATGGTATTTATGCTTGGAAAATCTTCGGAGGGTTAGCTGAGCAGAGTCCTAAGACTGTTATTGTAAATTTAATGTTATTGAATATAATGAATATGTCATGTTATGGAATTTTTTATTGTTGAAATATGTCAATCTATAGATAAACTTTAATTTACTCAATTGAAACAAAATTGAAAATTTTGAGCATTGAATTCGAATATTATCATTTATCCTCGTTGCATGAATCTTCAAGAGTTTATTAAAATATAATCTGTAAGTAACGACGTTTTATGGGCAAGTGAGATGATCGAGCGTTTTAATTGACAAGTAAAATTCAAATGAAAAAGTAATTAAATGTTTCATCAATAATTACGGCTATAGATTCATGCTGAAAGCTTCCTCGCTATCTGAACTCATTTTGAAATAATGCTAGGCAATTTTACATCTGCAGTACATACAAGTACTTCCTCTAAAATCGCCTTTTCCATTATTGGATCCGTAAGTTTTATTGGCAACCTACTAGTTATCGTTTTGTTTACTCGTCGTCAATGGCTATCACAATCACATAACAGATGCATCCTAAACCTCGCTATTGCTGACACTCTAACAGCTCTTTCGCTTTTCTTTACTCCTGGATTAATTTTGGATAGTAACGTGTATCAAGTTTCATCTGGAAGTCATCTTGCTCGAGATATCTATTGTCGAGTCATTGTGTCGCAGTATATAGTATACTCGCTTGGTATGACGTCGTTATATATTTGTCTCGTCCTTTCATTTGAAAGATGGTTGGCCGTCACAAAAAGCTTGTTTTACAAAACAAGATTTACCACGAAACATATGAACATATTAATCCTGTGTTCCTGGATCATTGGTTTTGGCATAGAAGCTCCAGTCATTGTATTGTATAGTGTAGCTGTTTATGATGACTCCAATGTTTGCCCAGCATGGGATACTGTGATTCATGACATTACCCCGCCTGTTGCTGTCCCTATTTCAATATTTGTTTTCGAGGTTTTGCTTCCATTCTTCGTTGTGGCTGCGGCGTATTTGGACATTTTCCGTCATATTAAAAGATCTATTAGTTTTGGTGCATCGGCAGGAATGGAAAATATGATAGCTATAAAAAGATTGAAGAAAGTTACTCATATGACAGCTCTTACCACTTCTATTCTTGTAATATGCTGGTTTCCAACTCAAATGTTATTTCTGTTACATCTCTTGGACTATTCCTTGAACGTACCGCCGATCCTAGGCGAAATGATCAAAGTACTTGCTTTTTTCAATTCCTGTCTCAATCCGTTCCTGTATGTTTTTTCTAATAGCACGTATCGAAAAGCTTTTCAAGAGGTTTACTTTCGGCTTTGAGTGTTGCAAGAACTATATATTAAATAACTAGGTTGTTACGCGGTCTGTGATTGGCTAGATGCATGACTCAATAACTCCATAGAGACACGCTGGCGTGACATGAAACTCTTAAAATTAAAATATTTATATGAAACGAAAAAATAGCGACTCAAAATTATTTTTCCTTCAAAAGTATGTTTTGAATAATAAATCCCATTCAAAAATTTTATTTATCCTTTGCTGCTGTCTTAATACACTTTGAGTAACATCTGATATTAATTACATGTTTTTTATGCTTGAAAAACCTGTTGTGGGTTAGCTGAGCAGAGTCCTGAGACTGCTATTGTAAGTTTAATGTTATTGAATATAATGAATATGTCATGTTATGGAATTTTTCATTGTTGAAATATGTCAATCTATAGATAAACTTTAATTTACTCAATTGAAACAAAATTGAAAATTTTGAGCATTGAATTCGAATATTATCATTTATCATCGTTGCATGAATCTTCAAGAGTTTATTAAAATATAATCTGTAAGTAACGACGTTTTATGGGCAAGTGAGATGATCCGAACGTTTTAATTGACATGTAAAATTCAAATGAAAAAGTAATTAAATGTTTCATCAATAATTACGGCTATAAATTCATGCTGAAAGCTTCCAAGCTATCTGAACTCATTTTTAAATAATGCTAGGCAATTTTACATCTGCAGTACATACAAGTACTTCCTCTAAAATCGCCTTTTCCTTTATTGGATCCGTGAGTTTTATTGGCAACCTTCTTGTGATCGTTTTGTTTACTCGTCGTCCTCAATGGCTATCACAATCACATAACAGATGCATCCTAAACCTCGCTATTGCTGACACGATATCATTTGAATGATGGTTGGCCGTCACAAAAAGCTTGTTTTACAAAACCAGATTTACCACGAAACATATGAACATAATCCTGTGTTCCTGGATCATTGGTTTTGGCATAGAAGCTCCAGTTATCGTATTGTATAGTGTAGCTGTTTATGATGACTCCTCAGTTTGCCCAGCATGGGATACTGTGATTCATGACATTACCCCGCCTGTTGCTGTCCCTATTTCAATATTTGTTTTCGAGGTTTTGCTTCCATTCTTCGTTGTGGCTGCGGCGTATCTGGACATTTTCCGTCATATTAAAAGATCTATTAGTTTTGGTGCATCGGCAGGAATGGAAAATATGATAGCAAAAAAAGATTGAAGAAAGTTACTCATATGACAGCTCTTACCACTTCTATCCTTGTGATATGCTGGTTTCCAACTCAAATGCTATTTATGTTACATCTCTTGGACTATTCCTTGAACGTACCGCTGATCCTAGGCGAAATGATCAAAGTACTTGCTTTTTTCAATTCTTGTCTCAATCCTTTCCTGTATGTTTTTTCTAATAGCACGTATCGAAAAGCTTTTCAAGAGGTTTACTTTCGCCTTTGAGTGTTGCAAGAACTATATATTAAATAACTAGCATGTTACGCGGTCTGTGATTGGTTAGATGCATGACTCAATTACTCCATAGAGACACGCTGACGTGACATGAAAATCTTAAAATTAAAATATTTATATGAAACGAAAAAATCGCGACTCAAAATTATTTTTCCTTCAAAAGTATGTTTTGAATAATGAATCCCATTCAAAAATTTTATTTATCCTTTGCTGTTGTCTTATACACTTTGAGTAACATCTGATATTAATTACATGTTTTTTATGCTTGAAAAACCCGTGGTGGCTTAGCTGAGCAGAGTCGTGAGACTGCTATTGTAAGTTTAATGTTATTGAATATAATGAATATGTCATGTTATGGAATTTTTTATTGTTGAAATATGTCAATCTATAGATAAACTTTAATTTACTCAATTGAAACAAAATTGAAAATTTTGACTATTGAATTCGAATATTATCATTTATCATCGTTGCATGAATCTTCAAGAATTTATTAAAATATAATCTGTAAGTAACGACGTTTTATGGGCCAGTGAGATGATCCGAACTTTTTAATTGACAAGTAAAATTCAAATGAAAAAGTAATTAAATGTTTCATCAATAATTACGGCTATAGATTCATGCTGAAAGCTTCCTCGCTATCTGAATTCATTTTGAAATAATGCTAGGCAATTTTACAACTGCACTATACATACAAGTACTTCCTCTAAAATCGCCTTTTCCTTTATTGGATCCGTGAGTTTTATTGGCAACCTTCTTGTGATCGTTTTGTTTACTCGTCGTCCTCAATGGCTATCACAATCACATAACATGCAGATGCATCCTAAACCTCGCTATTGCTGACACGATATCATTTGAATGATGGTTGGCCGTCACAAAAAGCTTGTTTTACAAAACCAGATTTACCACGAAACATATGAACATAATCCTGTGTTCCTGGATCATTGGTTTTGGCATAGAAGCTCCAGTCATCGTATTGTATATAGTTTAGCTGTTTATGATGACTCCTCAGTTTGCCCAGCATGGGATACTGTGATTCATGACATTACCCCGCCTGTTGCTGTCCCTATTTCAATATTTGTTTTCGAGGTTTTGCTTCCATTCTTCGTTGTGGCTGCGGCGTATCTGGACATTTTCCGTCATATTAAAAGATCTATTAGTTTTGGTGCATCGGCAGGAATGGAAAATATGATAGCAAAAAAAGATTGAAGAAAGTTACTCATATGACAGCTCTTACCACTTCTATTCTTGTAATATGCTGGTTTCCAACTCAAATGTTATTTCTGTTACATCTCTTGGACTATTCCTTGAACGTACCGCCGATCCTAGGCAAAATGATCAAAGTACTTGCTTTTTTCAATTCCTGTCTCAATCCGTTCCTGTATGTTTTTTCTAATAGCACGTATCGAAAAGCTTTTCAAGAGGTTTACTTTCGCCTTTGAGTGTTGCAAGAACTATATATTAAATAACTAGGATGTTACGCGGTCTGTGATTGGCTAGATGCATGACTCAATTACTCCATAGAGTCACGCTGACGTGACATGAAACTCTTAAAATTAAAATATTTATATGAAATGAAAAAATCGCGACTCAAAATTATTTTTCCTTCCAAAGTATGTTTTGAATAATGAATCCCATTCAAAAATTTTATTTATCCTTTGCTGTTGTCTTAATAAACTTTGAGTAACATCTGATATTAATTACAAGTTTTTTATGCTTGAAAAACCTGTGGTGGGTTAGCTGAGCAGAGTCCTGAGACTGCTATTGTAAGTTTAATGTTATTGAATATAATGAATATGTCATGTTATGGAATTTTTCATTGTTGAAATATGTCAATCTATAGATAAACTTTAATTTACTCAATTGAAACAAAATTGAAAATTTTGAGCATTGAATTCCAATATTATCATTTATCATCGTTGCATGAATCTTCAAGAGTTTATTAAAATATAATCTGTAAGTAACGACGTTTTATGGGCAAGTGAGATGATCCGAACGTTTTAATTGACATGTAAAATTCAAATGAAAAAGTAATTAAATGTTTCATCAATAATTACGGCTATAGATTCATGCTGAAAGCTTCCTCGCTATCTGAACTCATTTTAAAATAATGCTAGGCAATTTTACATCTGCAGTACATACAAGTACTTCCTCTAAAATCGCCTTTTCCATTATTGGATCCGTAAGTTTTATTGGCAACCTACTTGTTATCGTTTTGTTTACTCGTCGTCCTCAATGGCTATCACAATCACATAACAGATGCATCCTAAACCTCGCTATTGCTGACACTCTAACAGCTCTTTCGCTCTTTTTCACTCCTGGATTCATTTTGGATATGAACGTGTATCAAGTTTCATCTGGAAGTCACCTTGCTCGAGATGTCTATTGTCAAATCATTGTGTCGCAGTATATAACATACTCTCTTGGTATGACGTCGTTATATATTTGTGTCGTCCTTTCATTTGAACGATGGTTGGCCGTCACAAAAAGCTTGTTTTACAAAACCAGATTTACCACGAAACATATGAACATATTAATCCTGTGTTCCTGGATCATTGGTTTTGGCGGAGAAGTTCCAGTCATCATATTCTATAGTGTAGATGTTTATGATGACACCTCAGTTTGCCCAGCATGGGATACTGTGACTGACATTACGCAGCCTCTTACAATCCCTATTTCAATATTTGTTTTCGAGGTTTTGCTTCCATTCTTGTTTATGGTTGCGGCATATCTGGACATTCATCGTCATATTAAAAAATCTATTAGTTTTGGTGCATCGGCAGGAATGAAAAATATAATAGCCATAAAAAGATTGAAGAAAGTTACTCATCTGGCAGCTATTACCTCTTCTATCCTTGTAATCTGCTGGATTCCAAGTCACATTTTATATCTGATGCCTCTCTTCGGCTATCACTTGAATGTACCGCCGATACTAATTGAAATGGTGCAAGTACTTACTTTTTTCAATTCCTGTCTTAATCCGTTCCTCTATGTCTTTTCTAATCGCACGTATCGAAAAGCTTTTCAAGATGTTTTCTTTCGTCTTTGAATTTTGCAAGGAAATACTTTTGAGAGCTTGAAAAAACAAGAAAGATCACAATCAGTTCGAGAACTATATATTGAATAACTAGGATGTTACGCGGTCTGTGATTGGCTAGATGCATGACTCAATAACTCCGTAGAGACACGCTGACGTGACATGAAACTCTTAAAATTAAAATGTTTATATGAAATGAAAAAATCGAGACTCAAAATTGTTTTTCCTTCAAAAGTATGTTTTGAATAATGAAACCCATTCAATTTTTTATTTATCCTTTGCTGTTGTCTTGATGTAAGTATATTTGATTGGAAAATCCCCGATAAATTTGGGTAATATCTGATATTAATTACATGTTTTTTTATACTTGAAAAACCTGTGGTGGGTTACCTGAGCAGAATCCTGAGACTGCTATTGCAAGTTTAATGTTATTGAATATTATGAATATGTCATGTTATGCATTTTTATTGTTGAAATATGCCGATCTATGGGTAAACTTTAAAATTGAAAATTTTGAGTATTGAATTCGAATATTATCATTTATCATCGTTCGTGAATCTTCAAGAGTTTATTAAAATATAATCTGTAAATAACGACGTTTTATGTGCCAGTGAGATGATCCGAACTTTTTAATTAAATGTTTCATCAATAATTACGGCTAGATTCATGCTGAAAGCTTCCTCGCTATCTGAACTCATTTTGAAATAATGCTAGGCAATTTTACATCTCCAGTACATACAAGTACTTCCTCTAAAATCATCTTTTCCATTATTGGATCCGTAAGTTTTATTGGCAACCTACTTGTTATCGTTTTGTTTACTCGTCGTCCTCAATGGCTATCACAATCACATAACAGATGCATTCTAAACCTTGCTATTGCTGACACTCTAACAGCTCTTTCGCTCTTTTTTACTCCTGGATTAATTTTGGATGCGAACGTGTTTCACGTTTCATCTAGAAATCACCTTGCTCGAGATTTCTATTGTCGAATCATTGTGTCGCAGTATATAGTATACACTCTTGGTATGACGTCGTTATATATTTGTCTCGTCCTTTCATTTGAACGATGGTTGGCCGTCACAAAAAGCTTGTTTTACAAAACCAGATTTACCACGCAACATATGAACATATTAATCCTGTGTTCCTGGATCATTGGTTTTGGTGGACAAGTTCCAGTCATCATATCGTATAGTGAAGCTGTCTATGATGACACCTCAGTTTGCCCAGCATGGGATACTGTGACTGACATTACCCAACCTTTTGCAGTCCCTATTTCAATGTTTCTTTTTGAGGTTTTGCTTCCATTCTTGTTTATGGCTGCGGCGTATCTGGACATTTTTCGTCATATTAAAAAATCTATTAGTTTTGGTGCATCAGCAAGAATGGAAAATATAATAGCCATCAAAAGATTGAAGAAAGTTACTCATATGGCAGCTATTACCTCTTCTATCCTTGTAATTTGCTGGATTCCAACTCAAATTTTATTTCTGTTGCTTCTCTTCGGCTATAACTTGAATGTACCGCTGCTACTAAACGAAATGCTGCAAGTACTTGCTTTTTTCAATTCCTGTCTTAATCCGTTCCTCTATGTTTTATCTAATCGCACGTATCGAAAAGCTTTTCAAGAGGTTTTCTTTCGCCTTTGAATTTTGCAGGGAAATACTTTTGAGAGCTTGAAAAAACAAGAATGGTGATAATCATTTAGAGAACAATATATTGCTGTTGTAGCGAGCGAGCCTGAAGCGAGCGAGCAAGACAGCAGACCTAATTTGTGTAGTGGGGCAGTTTTTCAAATTTTGCCAAGCGCACTGCATTGTTGTTGTGCGCAGTACGAATAACGTTCTTTACATTAAAGTTCGTTGTTAAATGCTTAAATATCCCTGCAATAGTCATTCCCGCTATTCGTATTGTGTTTTTTTGTCGAGTTGTTCATAAATATCTATTCCATCCTCGTCGTGTGCTAATTATTTATCATTGTTTCATTGTTTTGTAACACGACACAAACTAAAAATCATTTCCGCTTTTATCCACTTTAATCAGCAAGGCAGCACTCACTACCTGGCAGGTAACCTAGTTCAATAACAAGGATGCTATGCTGTCTCTGATTGGCTAGATGCATGACTCAATAACTCCATAGAGATACGCTGACGTGACATGCTAAGTTGATTCAAACTTTTTAAAGTGTTTATATGAAATGAAAAAATCGAGACTCTATATTGTTTTTCGTTCAAAAGTATGTTTTGAATAATGAATCCATTAATTATTTTATTTATCCTTTGCTGTTATCTCGATGTACGCATATTTGATTGGAAAATCCCGGATAAACTGTGAGTAATATCTGATATTAATTACATGGTATTTTATGCTTGAAAAATCTGTGGAGGGTTATATCTACTGTGGCTAAGATTTTTGAAAAGTTGATTTCGATGCAACTATCTAGAAGTAAATAATTTAATAACTCAACAAGACGCCGGTTTTAGGAAAAATCATTCAACACAAACATCACTTCTTAATGCTACCAACAGTTGTCTTGTTAACATTGAGAATGGGTATTTAAACGGTGTTATTTTCTTAAACTTAAACTTAAAGGCTTACTATTGTGTTGACTACAATATTCTTATCAGAAAACTAGCTAAGTATGGCCTTTCAAACTGTACGCTAAATTGGTTTAATTCTTATCTAACAAACATGGTTCAAATGTGTAAATTTGATCACATAATATCTACGCCTCAAATGATTCGTTGTGGTGTGCACAAGGTTGGACCTCTACTATTTCTTCTTGATAGCACGGAAATTGTTCAGTCTTTTGCATTCTCCATTTCAATGTTACTTTATCGCGTTGTGCTTCCCTTCTTATTTATGGTTGCGGCGTATCTGGACATTTTTCGTCATATTAAAAAAATCTATTAGATTTGGTGCATCGGCAGGAATGGAAAATGTAAGAGCCATAAAAAGATTGAAGAAAGTTACTCATATGGCAGTTATTATCTCTTCCATTCTTCTAATCTGCTGGTGCCATCCCAAATGTTATTTCTATTTCATCTCTTGGGCTATTGGTTCAACGTACCGCTGATCCTAGCCGAAATGTTGAAAATACTTGCTTTTTTCAATTCCTGTCTCAATCCGTTCCTATATGTTTTTTTCTAATCGCACATATCGATTCGGAAAGCTTTTCATGAGGTTTTCTTTCGTCTTTGAGTTTTGCAAGAAGATACACGTGGGAGCTTGAGCAAACATTAAAGGTGACAATGTCAGAGAACTATACGTAGATTCAATGTTGTCTTTGTCCGCTATTGCTCAAAACATGTTCCTAACAAGCCCGCGGTTTTAAAAGAATCTGTGAAGTCAAAGGCTTAACAGAGTAACAAATTTGGTGTTGTACGGCTTATTTGCCATGGCTTTCCGTAATTATTTAGTTATAAGACTATTTGTAAGGCAGTAGTTTCCCTAACAACTCTTTATATTAATATGATGATGAACCATGTGGTTCCTTGAGTCTTTAACGTCACTTCCGGAACATGCTTGATTAATGGCGGCCGTATAATCTTGTAACACATTTTACCTGAAATCTTTCGATCGCGTTTTAATATTTGATTGGAGAACTTCCGATAAACTTTGTATAATATCGGATATTTATTACATTGTATTTTATGCTTGACTGGAGTCCTGAGACTGCTATTGTAAGTTAATGTTATTGAATATAATGAATATTTCATGTTATTTGAGTAGTGAATTCGAATATTGTCATTTTATTATCGTTGCACGAATCTTCAAGAATTTATTAAAATATAATCTGTGAATAACGATGTTTTATTGACCAGCGAGACAATCCGAACTTTTTAATTAACAAGTAAAATTCAAGTGAAAAAGCAATTAAGTTTTTCATCAATAATTGCTGCTGGTTCATACTGTAAGTTGCCACCGTAAAAGCTTCCTCGCTATCTGAATTGATTTTGAAATAATGCTAGAAAATAATACTACAAATTTTACAACTACAGAACATACAAGTACTTCCTCTAAAATCGCCTTTTCCATTATTGGATCCGTAAGTTTTATTGGCAACCTACTTGTTATCATTTTGTTTACTCGTCGTCCTCAATGGCTATCACAATCGCATAACAGATGCATCCTAAACCTTGCTATTGCTGACACTCTAACAGCTCTTTCGCTCTTTTTCACTCCTGGATTCATTTTGGATGCGAACGTGTTTCACGTTTCATCTAGAAATCATCTTGCTCGAGATGTCTATTGTCGAATCATTGTGTCGCAGTATATAGTATACTCTCTTGGTATGACGTCGTTATATATTTGTCTCGTCCTTTCATTTGAAAGATGGTTGGCCGTCACAAAAAGCTTGTTTTACAAAACCAGATTTACCACGAAACATATGAACATATTGATCCTGTGTTCCTGGATCATTGGTTTTGGCGGAGAAGTTCCAGTCATCATATCGTATAGTGAAGCTGTCTATGATGACACCTCAGTTTGCCCAGCATGGGATATCACGACTGACATTACCCAACCTTTTGCAGTCCCCATTTCAATGTTTCTTTTTGAGGTTTTGCTTCCATTCTTGTTTATGGCTGCGGCGTATCTGGACATTTTTCGTCATATTAAAAAATCTATTAGTTTTGGTGCATCGGCAAGAATGGAAAATATAATAGCCATAAAGCGATTGAAGAAAGTTACTCATATGGCAGCTATTACCTCTTCTATCCTTGTAATTTGCTGGATTCCAACTCAAATTTTATTTCTGTCTCGTCTCTTGGGCTATCACTTGAATGTACCGCTGATACTAAACGAAATGTTGCAAGTACTTGCTTTTTTCAATTCCTGTCTTAATCCGTTCACTTCCTCTATGTTTTTTCTAATCGCACGTATCGAAAAGCTTTTCAAGAGGTTTACTTTCGCCTTTGAATTATGCAAGGAAATACTTTTGCGGGCTTGAACAAACAAGAAAGATGACACTCAGTTCGAGAACTATATATTAAATAACTAGGATGTTACGCGGTCTGTGATTGGCTAGAGGCATGACTCAATAACTCCATAGAGACACACGTTGACGTGACATGAAACTCTTAAAATTAAAATGTTTATATGAAATGAAAAAATCGAGACTCAAAATTGTTTTTCCTTCAAAAGTATGTTTTGAATAATGATCCCATTCAAAAAATTTATTTATCCTTTGCTGTTGTCTTAATGTAAGGATATTCGATTGGAAAATCCCCGATAAACTTTGAGTAATATCTGATATTAATTACATGTTTTTTATGCTTGAAAAACCTGTGGCGGGTTATCTGAGCAGAGACCTGAGACTGCTATTGTAAGTTTAATGTTATTGAATATAATGAATATGTCATGTTATGGAATTTTGTATTGTTGAAATATGTCAATATATAGATAAACTTTAATTTACTCAATTGAAACAAAATATAAAATTTTGAGTATTGAATTCGAATATTATCATTTATCATCGTTGCATGAATCTTCAAGGGTTTATTAAAATATAATCTGTAAATAATGACGTTTTATGGGCCAGTGAGATGATCCGAACTTTTTAATTGACAAGTAAAATTTAAATGAAAAATTAATTAAATGTTTCATCGATAATTACGGCTAGATTCGTGCTGAAAGCTTCCTCGCTATCTGAATTCATTTTGAAATAATGCTAGGCAATAATACTACATATTTTAATGCAACCACAGTACATACAAGTACTTCCTCTAAAATCATCTTTTCCATTATTGGATCCGTAAGTTTTATTGGCAACCTTCTTGTGATCGTTTTGTTTACTCGTCGTCCTCAATGGCTATCACAATCACACAACAGATGCATCCTAAACCTTGCTATTGCTGACACTCTAACAGCTCTTTCGCTGTTTTTTACTCCTGGATTAATTTTGGATGTAAACGTTTATCACGTTTCATCTAGAAGTCACCTTGCTCGAGATTTCTATTGTCAAATCATTGTGTCGCAGTATATAGTATACTCGCTTGGTATGACGTCGTTATATATTTGTCTCGTCCTTTCATTTGAACGATGGTTGGCCGTCACAAAAAGTTTGTTTTACAAAAGCAGATTTACCACGAAACATATGAACATATTAATCCTGTGTTCCTGGATCATTGGTTTTGGCGGAGAAGTTCCAGTCATTATATTTTATAGTGAAGCTGTCTATGATGACACCTCAGTTTGCCCAACATGGGATACTGTGACTGACATTACCCTGCCTTTTGCAGTCCCTATTTCAATATTTTTTTCGAGGTTTTGCTTCCATTCTTGTTTATGGCTGCGGCGTATCTGGACATTCATCGTCATATTAAAAAATCTATTAGTTTTGGTGCATCAGCAGGAATGAAAAATATAATAGCCATAAAAAGATTGAAGAAAGTTACTCATGTGGCAGCTATTACCTCTTCTATCCTTCTAATCTGCTGGATTCCAATTCACATTTTATATCTGTTTCTTGTCTTGGGCTATCATTTGAATGTACCGCTGATACTAAGCGAAATGGTGCAAGTACTTGCTTTTTTCAATTCCTGTCTTAATCCGTTTGTTTACGTTTTTTCTAATCGCACGTATCGAAAAGCTTTTCAAGAGGTTTACTTTCGCCTTTGAATTTTGCAAGGAAATACTTTTGAGAGCTTGAACTAACAAGAAAGGTGACAATCAGTTCGAGAACTATATATCGCTGTTGCAGCTAGCAAGCGAGCCTGAAGCGAGCGAGCAAGGCAGCAGACCTAATTTGTTTCGTGGGGCAGTTTTTCAAATTTGCCAAGCGCACTGCATTGTGGTTGTGCGCAGTACGAGTAACGTTCTGCGCACAACCACAATGCAAAGGGCCGATGGGTGAATGCATGATCTTTCTTTCGCTGCCCGTGTTTGTATATTCGGCTGTGGTTTGCCTGTGGTTTACTAGGATACAAGAGAGCGTTTAGTGAAATAGTGAATTGTCAATTTTAATCCTGTCTTCATTCAGGGAAACGTTTGTAGCATCATGCATGCAGTAAATATGTGTTTCCATTATGGCAAAGATATGTAAATTATCTTGATGTAAATTTTCTATTTGATCAACTTATTTTAACTGCCAAACGAAGTTGTTGAACGCTGGGTTGATATTGACGTGAAACCCTAATCCTAACCCTAACACAAATCCTAACCCTAAAACTGACTTGGCTTGATGTTATAATAATTTTACATTTCGGTTGCTCATAATAGCGCTCCGTCGAGATGACGCCAGTACCGATGTTTGTCCGCTTTTACCCATAATTCTTGCGGCCATAACAAAAGAAATAGCTCATTTGCAATCATTTGTGAGTCAAATTTGGTTTGTTTGTCCGCTTTTTGAGCTATTAATAGCAGCCAGACTCTACGCTATTTGATAGTAGTAATCAAATTATTCAGATTAACCGTCTTAGTAGTGTGATCTCGAACAAATCGGAGACGAGAGATAATAGTCGAAATCTTACGTTTTCCACCACGATTGCCTCTAAATCGGTACAAACTATGGTTATTAAGTATGGAAAAAATTGTAACTATATTGAACAGCATGGCAACGAAGATAGAACAATTAACTTCGAGTATAACATTACACATCTTGTCAACAACCGATATTTGCATATATTTTCTGGTTAATTGATTGGGATAATCAACCAATTCTTATCTTAAAGTTGGCTATTCAGTTTTATCATGGCCTGGATTTTTACAAATATCTACATAGATGGTGATGTCGATTGGAGCATCATATCCAGGAATCAAGAGAGTAGTTATGCCATGCGTAGACCACTTAGTCTTAGCACTTGCGAATTTACATCTGCAGAAACCCCGTAGTGCGATGTTTTCTGTTTGACTGACGTTAAGCGACAATAAAAAATGACCAGAAAATCAATCCTGATGAAAGTATTGCGTAGAATATTCATCGGATAGATTCCAGCGCTTTTCCAGTTGTCATCATTATCAACTTTATCGACCAGCGGATAAAAAAGAAGCATGCATATAATAGATAAACAGTTCGCAGCCTAAACGTCGTGGCAGCCATCCTTGGCGCTTTAATATTAATATATAATATGTTAATAAGAGCGCGCGTTTTATTAGTCAGCCTTTAATTGAGGTAATGAATTCGTGCTGTAAGTTCCCATCGTAAAAGCTTCCTCGCTATATGAATTGATTCTAAAATAATGGCAGGCAATAATACTACATATTTTACAACTACAGTACATACAAGTACTTTCTCTAAAATCGCCTTTTCCATCATTGGATCCGTAAGTTTTATTGGAAACCTTCTTGTGATCGTTTTGTTTACTCGTCGTCCTCAATGGCTATCACAATCACATAACAGATGCATCCTAAACCTCGCTATTGCTGACACTCTAACAGCTCTTTCGCTCGTTTTCATTCCTGGATTCATTTTGGATGGTAACGTTTATCAAGTTTCATCTGGAAATCACCTTGCTCGAGATGTTTATTGTCGAATCATTGTGTCGCAGTATATAACATTCTCTCTTGGTATCACCTCGTTATATATTTGTCTCGTCCTCTCATTTGAACGATGGTTGGCCGTCACAAAAAGCTTGTTTTACAAAAGCAGATTTACCACGAAACATATGAACATATTAATCCTGTGTTCCTGGATCTTTGGTTTTGGCGGACACGTTCCAGTCATTATATCGTATAGTGAAGCTGTCTATGATAACACCTCAGTTTGCCCAACATGGGATACTGACATTACCCAATCCTTTTGCAGTCCCTATTTCAATATTTATTTTTGAGGTTTTACTTCCATTCTTGTTTATGGTTGCGGCGTATCTGGACATTCATCGTCATATTAAAAAATCTATTAGTTTTGGTGCATCGGCAAGAATGGAAAATATAATAGCCATAAAACGATTGAAGAAAGTTACTCATATGGCAGCTATTACGTCTTGTATCCTTGTAATTTGCTGGATGCCAACTCAAATTTTATTTCTGATGCTTCTCTTGGGCTATAACTTGAATGTACCGCTGATACTAGACGAAATGCTACAAGTACTTGCTTTTTTCAATTCCTGTCTTAATCCATTCCTCTATGTTTTATCTAATCGCACGTATCGAAAAGCTTTTCAAGAAGTTTACTTTCGCCTTTGAATTTTGCAAGGAAATACTTTTGAGAGCTTGAACTAACAACAAAGGTGACAATCAGTTCGAGAACTATATATCGCTGTTGCAGCTAGCAAGCGAGCCTGAAGCGAGCGAGCAAGGCAGCAGACCTAATTTGTTTCGTGGGGCAGTTTTTCAAATTTGCCAAGCGCACTGCATTGTGGTTGTGCGCAGTACGAGTAACGTTCTGCGCACAACCACAATGCAAAGGGCCGATGGGTGAATGCATGATCTTTCTTTCGCTGCCCGTGTTTGTATATTCGGCTGTGGTTTGCCTGTGGTTTACTAGGATACAAGAGAGCGTTTAGTGAAATAGTGAATTGTCAATTTTAATCCTGTCTTCATTCAGGGAAACGTTTGTAGCATCATGCATGCAGTAAAATATGTGTTGCCATTATGGCAAAGATATGTAAATTATCTTGATATAAATTTTCTATTTGATCAACTTATTTTAACTGCCAAACGAAGTTGTTGAACGCTGGGTTGATATTGACGTGAAACCCTAATCCTAACCCTAACACAAATCCTAACCCTAAAACTGACTTGGCTTGATGTTATAATAATTTTACATTTCGGTTGCTCATAATAGCGCTCCCTCGAGATGACGCCAGTACCGATGTTTGTCCGCTTTTACCCATAATTCTTGCGGCCATAACAAAAGAAATAGCTCATTTGCAATCATTTGTGAGTCAAATTTGGGTTTGTTTGTCCGCTTTTTGAGCTATTAATAGCAGCCAGACTCTACGCTATTTGATAGTAGTAATCAAATTATTCAGATTAACCGTCTTAGTAGTGTGATCTCGAACAAATCGGAGACGAGAGATAATAGTCGAAATCTTACGTTTTCCACCACGATTGCCTCTAAATCGGTACAAACTATGGTTATTAAGTATGGAAAAAATTGTAACTATATTGAACAGCATGCATGGCAACGAAGATAGAACAATTCACTTCGAGTATAACATTACACATCTTGTCAACAACCGATATTTGCATACATTTTCTGGTTAATTGATTGGGATAATCAACCAATTCTTATCTTAAAGTTGGCTATTCAGTTTTATCATGGCCTGGATTTTTACAAATATCTACATAGATGGTGATGTCGATTGGAGCATCATATCCAGGAATCAAGAGAGTAGTTATGCCATGCGTAGACCACTTAGTCTTAGCACTTGCGAATTTACATCTGCAGAAACCCCGTAGTGCGATGTTTTCCGTTTGACTGACGTTAAGCGACAATAAAAAATGACCAGAAAATCAATCCTGATGAAAGTATTGCGTAGAATATTCATCGGATAGATTCCAGCGCTTTTCCAGTTGTCATCATTATCAACTTTATCGACCAGCGGATAAAAAAGAAGCATATAATAGATAAACAGGTCGCAGCCTAAACGTCGTGGCAGCTATCGTTGGCGCTTTAATTGCTGCCTCCCCTCAGGGAGGCAGCGTTCCTCTGTTAACTCGTACCCAGTTCCTTTACCGAGCTATGTATAGCCGACAAGATCTCGATTATTGAACATTTTTCATATCTGTTCGCAAATCCGGGGGGAAACGGGGGGGCACTCACGAAGCGGTCGCGAAACAGGTTGCAAGCTCCATTGCAAGGAAGATTGGTTTACAAACATAACATTATGCTGTATAGGTATATTTCCCGTTCGTTTGTTCGATTTGAAATATCTGAAGTTCGATTTGGCATTGGCAAAAGTGTCGTTTGAGTGGATATTTTATAACTTCGCGAGGCTTGCTCGTCGGAACACGGCAACAAACGACAGCGTCTTAATTCAAGGAGAAACTATATAAACCTCAATGTTTTTAACAACGGTGACATCCCGCATTCCCGTTCGTTACTTCGATTTGAAATATGACCGCTAGATAAGTCAGCAAATATTACAAACATGAAGTTCGATTTGGCAAAAGTGTCGCTTGAATGGAAAATTTATAGGTTGCAAGCTCCATTGCAAGGAAGATTGGTTTACAAACATAACATTATGCTGTATAGGTATATTTCCCGTTCGTTTGTTCGATTTGAAATATCTGAAGTTCGATTTGGCATTGGCAAAAGTGTCGCTTGAGTGGAAATTTTATAACTTCGCGAGGCTTGCTCGTCGGAACACGGCAACAAACGACAGCGTCTTAATTCAAGGAGAAACTATATAAACCTCAATGTTTTTAACAACGGTGACATCCCGCATTCCCGTTCGTTACTTCGATTTGAAATATGACCGCTAGATAAGTCAGCAAATATTACAAACATGAAGTTCGATTTGGCAAAAGTGTCGCTTGAATGGAAAATGTATAACTTCGCGAGGCTTGCTGGTTTTGAGTAAATGTTGTTCGAATAAGTTCAAATGCTCATATTGAATTTTGACATTATAAACGCGCCGTATGTTATTTTAATATTACGAGGCCATATGATCGCCTTTGATACGTGGTTTATATTCTACAATACATTCTATTTATTTGATCCTCCATGCTGTAGCAGATTTCTAGCATTCTGCTGGCATGCCTAATCCTGAACACTTCTACACTACAGGCAACTTCGTATCCACTCACTCCCTGTGTCAGTCCCAACTCCCAAGGCAGCATTTCACTTCTGATAAGAACTCCTAGTATTAATATATATAATCTGTTAATAAGAGCGCGCGTTTTATTGGTCAGCCTTTAATTGAGGTAATGAATTCGTGCTGTAAGTTCCCATCGTAAAAGCTTCCTCGCTATATGAATTGATTCTAAAATAATGGCAGGCAATAATACTACATATTTTACAACTACAGTACATACAAGTACTTTCTCTAAAATCGCCTTTTCCATCATTGGATCCGTAAGTTTTATTGGAAACCTTCTTGTGATCGTTTTGTTTACTCGTCGTCCTCAATGGCTATCACAATCACATAACAGATGCATCCTAAACCTCGCTATTGCTGACACTCTAACAGCTCTTTCGCTCGTTTTCATTCCTGGATTCATTTTGGATGGTAACGTTTGTCAAGTTTCATCTGGAAATCACCTTGCTCGAGATTTCTATTGTCAAATCATTGTGTCGCAGTATATAACATTCTCTCTTGGTATCACCTCATTATATATTTGTCTCGTCCTCTCATTTGAACGATGGTTGGCCGTCACAAAAAGCTTGTTTTACAAAAGCAGATTTACCACGAAACATATGAACATATTAATCCTGTGTTGCTGGATCATTGGTTTTGGCATGGAAGTTCCAGTCATTATATTGTATAGTGTAGCTGTCTATGATGACTCCTCAGTTTGCCCAACATGGGATACTGTGATTCATGACATTAATGCCTTTAATGCCTTTTGCAGTCCCTATTTCAATATTTGTTTTCGAGGTTTTGCTTCCATTCTTGTTTATGGCTGCGGCGTATCTGGACATTCATCGTCATATTAAAAAATCTATTAGTTTTGGCGCATCGGCAGGAATGAAAAATATAATAGCCATAAAAAGATTGAAGAAAGTTACTCATGTGGCAGCTATTACCTCTTCTATCCTTCTAATCTGCTGGATTCCAAGTCAAATTTTATATCTGTTTCTTGTCTTGGGCTATCATTTGAATGTACCGCTGATACTAATTGAAATGGTGCAAGTACTTGCTTTTTTCAATTCCTGTCTTAATCCGTTTGTCTATGTTTTTTCTAATCGCACGTATCGAAAAGCTTTTCAAGAGGTTTACTTTCGCCTTTAAATTTTGCAAGGAAATACTTTTGAGGGCTTGAACAAACAAGAAAGATGACAATCAGTTCGAGAACTATATATTAAATAACTAAGATGTTACGCGGTCTCTGATTGGCTAGATGCACGACGCAATAACTCCATAGAGACACGCTGACGTGACATGAAACTCTTAAAATTAAAATGTTTATATGAAATGAAAAAATCGAGACTCAAAATTGTTTTTCCTTCAAAAGTATGTTTTGAATAATGAATCCCATTCAAACATTTTATTTATCCTTTGCTGTTGTCTTAATGTAAGGATATTTGATTGGGAAATCCCCGATAAACTTTGAGTAATATCTGATACTAATTACATGTTTTTTATGCTTGAAAAACCTGTGGCGGGTTATCTGAGCCGAGTCCTGAGACTGCTATTGTAAGTTTAATGTTATTGAATATAATAAATATGTCATGTTATGGAATTTTTTATTGTTGAAATATGTCAATCTATAGATAAACTTTAATTTACTCAATTGAAACAATTTGACTATTGAATTCGAATATTATCATTTATCCTCGTTGCATGAATCTTCAAGAATTTATTAAAATATGATCTGTAAGTAACGACGTTTTATGGGCAAGTGAGATGATCCGAACTTTTTAATTGACAAGTAAAATTCAAACGAAAAAGTAATTAAATGTTTCATCAATAATTACGGCTAGATTCGTGCTGAAAGCTTCCTCGCTATCTGAATTCATTTTGAAATAATGCTAGGCAATAATACTACATATTTTACAACTACAGTACATACAAGTACTTCCTCTAAAATCGCCTTTTCCATTATTGGATCCGTAAGTTTTATTGGCAACCTACTTGTGATCGTTTTGTTTACTCGTCGTCTTCAATGGCTATCACAGTCTCATAACAGATGCATCCTAAACCTTGCTATTGCTGACACTCTAACAGCTCTTTCGCTCTTTTTCACTCCTGGATTAATTTTGGATGGGAACGTGTTTCATGTTTCATCTAGAAATCATCTTGCTCGAGATGTCTATTGTCGAATTATTGTGTCGCAGTATATAGTATACTCGCTTGGTATGACGTCGTTATATATTTGTCTCGTCCTTTCATTTGAACGATGGTTGGCCGTCACAAAAAGCTTGTTTTACAAAAGCAGATTTACCACGAAACATATGAACATATTAATCCCGTGTTTCTGGATCTTTGGTTTTGGCGAACAAGTTCCAGTCATATCGTATAGTGAAGCTGTCTATGATAACACCTCAGTTTGCCCAGCATGGGATATCACGACTGACATTACCCAACCTTTTGCAGTCCCTATTTCAATGTTTCTTTTTGAGGTTTTGTTTCCATTCTTGTTTATGGCTGCCGCATATCTGGACATTTTTCGTCATATTAAAATATCTATTAGTTTTGGTGCATCGGCAAGAATGGGGAATATAATAGCCATAAAAAGATTGAAGAAAGTTACTCATATGGCAGCTATTACCTCTTCTATCCTTGTAATCTGCTGGATTCCAACTCAAATTTTATTCCTGTTGCTTCTCTTCGGCTATAACTTGAATGTACCGCTGCTACTAAACGAAATGCTGCAAGTACTTGCTTTTTTCAATTCCTGTCTTAATCCGTTCCTCTATGTTTTTTCTAATCGCACGTATCGAAAAGCTTTTCAAGAGGTTTTCTTTCGCCTTTGAATTATGCAAGGCAATACTTTTGAGGGCTTGAACAAACAAGAATGGTGATAATCATTTAGAGAACAATAAGCAAGGCAGCAAACCTAATTTGTGTAGTGGGGCAGTTTTTAAAATTTTCCCAAGTGCACTGCATTGTGGTTGTGCGCAGTACGAGTAACGTTCTGCGCACAACCACAATGCAAAGGGCCGATGGGATGAATGTATGATCTTTCTTTCGCTGCGCGTGTTTGTATATTCGCCTGTCTTTTGCCTGTGCAGTAGTTCGCTCTGATACAAGAGAGCGTTAAGTGTTGTCAATTTTAATTCTGTCTTCATTCGGGGAAACGTTTGGAGCGTCACTATGCATGCAGTAAATATGTGTTTCTAATATGGCAAAGATATGTAAATTATCTTGATGTGAATTTTCTATTTGATCAACTAATTTTGACTGCCAAACGAAGTTGTTGAACGCTGGGTTGATATTGACGTGAAACCGTTTACTTTAAAGTTCGTTGTTAAATGCTTAAATATCCCAATAGTCATTCCCGCTTTTCGTATTGTGTTTTTTTGTCGAGTTATTCATAAATATCTATTCCATCCTCGTCGTATGCTAATTATTTTGCAGTGTTTTGTAACACAACAGAAACTAAAAATCTTTTCCGCTTTTATCCACTTTAATCAGCAATGCAGCACTCACTACCTGGCAGGTAACCTATAGTTAAATAACAAGGATGCTACACTGTCTCTGATTGGCGAGATGCATGACTCAATAACTCCATAGAGACATGCTGACCTGACATTTCTGATTTTCTGATGCTTCTCTGCGGCTATCACTTGAATGTACCGCTGCTACTAAACGAAATGTTGCAAGTACTTGCTTTTTTCAATTCCTGTCTTAATCCGTTCCTCTATGTTTTTTTCTAATCGCACGTATCGAAAAGCATTTCAAGAGGTTTACTTTCGCGTTTGAATTTTGCAAGGAAATACTTTTGAGAGCTTGAACAAACAAGAAAGATGACAATCAGTTAGAGAACTATATATTGCTGTTGTAGCGAGCGAGCCTGAAGCGAGCGAGCAAGGCAGCAGACCTAATTTCTTCCGATAGGAGAAGTTACAGTATCTTGGGTTTATACCACGAATTATGCATATATGTTATTGTAAGGTTCTGAGTCGCAGTTCCTCTCGTGGGATCTTTAACTACTTGGACAAGGTTGATTTAATAATTCTCCAACATTTAGATTGTTATAATCCTAACCCTAATCCTAACCCAAACCCTAACCCTAAAACTGACTTGGGATCGATGTTATAATAATTTTACATTTCGGTTGCTCATATATCGAGAAAGGGCCCACTAAGGAGGTGAGCATTTGATAGTAATCAAATTATTCAGATTAACCGTCTTAGTAGTGTGATCTCGAACAAATCGGAGACGAGAGATAATAGTCGAAATCTTACGTTTTCCACCACGATTGCCTCTAAATCGGAACAAAGTATGGTCATTAAGTATGGAAAAAATTGTAACTATATTGAATAGCATGGCAACGAAGATAGAACAATTGACTTCGAGTATAACACATCTTGTCAACAACCGATATTTGTATACATTTTCTGTTTAATTGATTAGGATGATGAACCAATTCCCATGCGTAGACCACTAATTAGCACCTGCGAATTTACATCTGCAGAAACCCCGTAGTGCGATGTTCTCTATTTGACTGACGTTAAGCGACAATCAAAAATGGCCAGAAAACCAATCCTGATGAAAGTATTGCGTGGAATATGCATTGGATAGATTCCAGCGCTTTTCCAGTTGGATATAATAGACAAACAGGTCGCAGCCTAAACGTCGTGGCAGCCATCGTTGGCGCTTTATCGGTTATTCAATAATTAATAATCTGTTAATAAGAGCGCGCGTTTTATTGGTCGGCCTTTAATTCAGGTGATGAATTCGTGCTGTAAGTTCCCATCGTAAAAGCTTCCTCGCTATATGAATTGATTCTGAAATAATGGAGGGCAATAATACTACATATTTTACAACTACAGTACATACAAGTACTTTCTCTAAAATCGCCTTTTCCATCATTGGATCCGTAAGTTTTATTGGAAACCTTCTTGTGATCGTTTTGTTTACTCGTCGTCCTCAATGGCTGTCACAATCTCATAACAGGTGCATCCTAAACCTTGCTATTGCTGACACTCTAACAGCTCTTTCGCTCTTTTTCACGCCTGGATTCATTTTGGATATGAACGTGTATCAAGTTTCATCTGGAAGTCACCTTGCTCGAGATTTCTATTGTCAAATCATTGTGTCGCAGTATATAACATACTCTCTTGCTATGACCTCGTTATATATTTGTCTCGTCCTTTCATTTGAAAGATGGTTGGCCGTCACAAAAAGCTTGTTTTACAAAAGCAGATTTACCACCAAACATATGAACATATTAATCCTGTGTTCCTGGATCATTGGTTTTGGCATGGAAGTTCCAGTCATTATATTGTATAGTGTAGCTGTCTATGATGACACCTCAGTTTGCCCAACATGGGATACTGTGACTGACATTACCCTGCCTCTTACAATCCCTATTTCAATATTTATTTTCGAGGTTTTGCTTCCATTTTTGTTTATGGCTGCGGCGTATCTGGATATTCATCGTCATATTAAAAAATCTATTAGTTTTGGTGCATCGGCAGGAATGAAAAATATAACAACCATAAAACGATTGAAGAAAGTTACTCATATGGCAGCTATTACCTCTTCTATCCTTTTAATTTGCTGGATTCCAATTTACATTTTATATCTGATGCCTCTCTTGGGCTATCACTTGAATGTACCGCCGATACTAATTGAAATGGTACAAGTACTTACTTTTTTCAATTCCTGTCTTAATCCGTTCCTCTATGTTTTTTCTAATCGCACGTATCGAAAAACTTTTCAAGAGGTTTACTTTCGCCTTTGAATTTTGCAAGGAAATACTTTTGAGAGCTTGAACAAACAAGAATGGTGACAATCAGTTCGAGAACAATATATTGCTGTTGTAGCGAGCGAGCCTGAACGAGCGAGCAAGGCAGCAAACCTAATTTGTGTAGTGGGGCAGTTTTTCAAATTTTCCCAAGCGCACTGCATTGTGGTTGTGCGCAGTACGAGTAACGTTCTGCGCACAACCACAATGCAATGGGCCGATGGGTGAATGTATGATCTTTCTTTCGCTGCGCGTGTTTGTATATTCGCCTGTGCAGTAGTTTGCTCTGATACAAGAGAGCGTTAAGTGTTGTCAATTTTAATTATGTCTTCATTCAGGGAAACGTTTGTAGCATCATGCATGCAGTAAATATGTGTTTCTAATATGGCAAAAATATGTAAATTATCTTGATGTAAATTTTCTATTTGATCAACTAATTTTGACTGTCAAACGAAGTTGTTGAACGCTAGGTTGATATTAACGTGAAACCGTTTACTTTAGAGTTCGTTGTTAAATGCTTAAATATCCCAATAGTCATTCCCGCTTTTCGTATTGTGTTTTTTTTGTCGAGTTATTCATAAATATCTATTCCATCCTCGTCGTGTGCTAATTATTTTGCAGTGTTTTGTAACACGACACAAACTAAAAATCATTTCCGCTTTTAGTCACTGTAATCAGCAACGCAGCACTCACTACCTGGTAGGTAACGTAGTTAAATAACAAGGATGCTACGCGGTCTCTGATTGGCTAGATGCATGACTCAATAACTCCATAGAGACACGCTGACGTGACATTTCTGTTGCTTCTCTGCGGTTATCCCTTGAATGTACCGCTGATACTAAACAAAATGTTGCAAGTACCTGTACTTGCTTTTTTCAATTCCTGTCTTAATCCGTTCCTCTATGTTTTTTCTAATCGCACGTATCGAAAAGCTTTTCAAGAGGTTTATTTTCGCCTTTGAATTATGCAAGGAAATACTTTTGAGGGCTTGAACAAACAAGAAAGATGACAATCAGTTCGAGAACTATATATTGCTGTTGTAGCGAGCCAGCCTGAAGCGAGCGAGCAAGGCAGCAGACCTAATTTCTTCCGATAGGAGCAGTTATCTTGGGTTTATACCACGAATGCATATTGGTTATTGTAAGGTTCTGAGTTGCAGTTCCTCTCGTGGGGTCTTTAACTACTTGGACAAGGTTGATTTAATAACTCTCCTGCAACATTTAGATTGTTATAATCCCCAAGTATAACTATATCACACAATCTCGAGAATGATAATGAATTCGTATTCAGGGTATTCAAGGTCACATCTGCGATTGCATGATATTTTATTAGACATGAAAGCACAAACGCCTCCGCCACGTCCATGTGATCTATCCAGTTGATGAAAAACAAATCCCATTAATAGAAACAAATGAGTAGTCAATCAGTTCGTTTAGCCATGTCTCGGAGATAGCTACAAAATGAGCTTGATTAATGGTTAAAAATGCGGTTAGTTCATCAATCTTTGGTTCTAAAGATCTGATATTACTTAGCTGGAAACTTGGTAATCGAAAAGACTGTTCGTTTCCATCTACTAAGGAGGTGAGCATTTGATAGTAATCAAATTATTCAGATTAACCGTCTTAGTAGTGTGATCTCTGACAAATCGGAGACGAGACATAATAGTCGAAATCTTACGTTTTCCACCACGATTGCCTCTAAATCGGAACAAACTATGATCCTTAACTCTTTCCTGACCGGCCCAGTCAAAACGGGTCTTAGAAGACCCGCAAAGTCGTCAATCGAAAAACTCGGCACACGGTAACGCAAGATTAAGATTAGATTCGACAAGATTAGATTCGACAAGATTAGATTCGACAAGCGCCAGGAACATAAGATCCACGCACACGCCAAGTTTGATTTGATTTCATAAACAACTCTGCGATTGGTGGCATTTTGAGTTTTCAAGATGCTACGCGGGCGTGCAAGATGGCCTTTTCTAGAAAAATGTAAATTTTTCAACCTGATTTATGATAATTAATGCTAATTTATATTAACATAATGTGTTTTGTTCGGGAAATTTAAAAGCACAAGCAAAAGCCGGTTTATTGGGCTTTCAGAAAATGTATAGCTTTCGCAACATGCAGTTATGGTTATTTCAAGAGATATCAACAGAACAAAGAGGTGGTTCAATTTTGGATGTTTTCAGCCTGTCAGGAAAGAGTTAAGTGTGGAAAAATTGTAACTATATTGAACAGCATGGCAACGAAGATAGAACAATTGACTTCGAGTATAACATTACACATCTTGTCAACAACCGATATTTGCATACATTTTCTGGTTAATTGATTGGGATAATCAACCAATTCTTATCTTAAAGTTGGCTATTCAGTTTTATCATGGCCTGGATTTTTACAAATATCTACATAGATGGTGATGTCGATTGGAGCATCATATCCAGGAATCAAGAGAGTAGTTATGCCATGCGTAGACCACTTAGTCTTAGCACTTGCGAATTTACATCTGCAGAAACCCCGTAGTGCGATGTTTTCTGTTTGACTGACGTTAAGCGACAATAAAAAATGACCAGAAAATCAATCCTGATGAAAGTATTGCGTAGAATATTCATCGGATAGATTCCAGCGCTTTTCCAGTTGTCATCATTATCAACTTTATCGACCAGCGGATAAAAAAGAAGCATGCATATAATAGATAAACAGTTCGCAGCCTAAACGTCGTGGCAGCCATGCATCCTTGGCGCTTTAATATTAATATATAATATGTTAATAAGAGCGCGCGTTTTATTAGTCAGCCTTTAATTGAGGTAATGAATTCGTGCTGTAAGTTCCCATCGTAAAAACTTCCTCGCTATATGAATTGATTCTAAAATAATGGCAGGCAATAATACTACATATTTTACAACTACAGTACATACAAGTACTTTCTCTAAAATCGCCTTTTCCATCATTGGATCCGTAAGTTTTATTGGAAACCTTCTTGTGATCGTTTTGTTTACTCGTCGTCCTAAATGGCTATCACAATCACATAACAGATGCATCCTAAACCTCGCTATTGCTGACACTCTAACAGCTCTTTCGCTCTTTTTCACTCCTGGATTCATTTTGGATGGTAACGTTTATCAAGTTTCATCTGGAAATCACCTTGCTCGAGATGTTTATTGTCGAATCATTGTGTCGCAGTATATAACATTCTCTCTTGGTATCACGTCATTATATATTTGTCTCGTCCTCTCATTTGAACGATGGTTGGCCGTCACAAAAAGCTTGTTTTACAAAAGCAGATTTACCACGAAACATATGAACATATTAATCCTGTGTTCCTGGATCTTTGGTTTTGGCGGACACGTTCCAGTCATTATATCGTATAGTGAAGCTGTCTATGATAACACCTCAGTTTGCCCAACATGGGATACTGCGACTGACATTACCCAGCCTTTTGCAGTCCCTATTTCAATATTTATTTTTGATGTTTTACTTCCATTCTTGTTTATGGTTGCGGCGTATCTGGACATTCATCGTCATATTAAAAAATCTATTAGTTTTGGTGCATCGGCAAGAATGGAAAATATAATAGCCATAAAACGATTGAAGAAAGTTACTCATATGGCAGCTATTACGTCTTCTATCCTTCTAATCTGCTGGATGCCAACTCAAATTTTATTTCTGATGCTTCTCTTGGGCTATAACTTGAATGTACCGCTGATACTAGACGAAATGCTAGAAGTACTTGCTTTTTTCAATTCCTGTCTTAATCCATTCCTCTATGTTTTATCTAATCGCACGTATCGAAAAGCTTTTCAAGAAGTTTACTTTCGCCTTTGAATTTTGCAAGGAAATACTTTTGAGAGCTTGAACTAACAAGAAAGGTGACAATCAGTTCGAGAACTATATATCGCTGTTGCAGCTAGCAAGCGAGCCTGAAGCGAGCGAGCAAGGCAGCAGACCTAATTTGTTTCGTGGGGCAGTTTTTCAAATTTGCCAAGCGCACTGCATTGTGGTTGTGCGCAGTACGAGTAACGTTCTGCGCACAACCACAATGCAAAGGGCCGATGGGTGAATGCATGATCTTTCTTTCGCTGCCCGTGTTTGTATATTCGGCTGTGGTTTGCCTGTGGTTTACTAGGATACAAGAGAGCGTTTAGTGAAATAGTGAATTGTCAATTTTAATCCTGTCTTCATTCAGGGAAACGTTTGTAGCATCATGCATGCAGTAAATATGTGTTGCCATTATGGCAAAGATATGTAAATTATCTTGATATAAATTTTCTATTTGATCAACTTATTTTAACTGCCAAATGAAGTTGTTGAACGCTGGGTTGATATTGACGTGAAACCCTAATCCTAACCCTAACACAAATCCTAACCCTAAAACTGACTTGGCTTGATGTTATAATAATTTTACATTTCGGTTGCTCATAATAGCGCTCCCTCGAGATGACGCCAGTACCGATGTCTGTCCGCTTTTACCCATAATTCTTGCGGCCATAACAAAAGAAATAGCTCATTTGCAATCATTTGTGAGTCAAATTTGGTTTGTTTGTCCGCTTTTTGAGCTATTAATAGCAGCCAGACTCTACGCTATTTGATAGTAGTAATCAAATTATTCAGATTAACCGTCTTAGTAGTGTGATCTCGAACAAATCGGAGACGAGAGATAATAGTCGAAATCTTACGTTTTCCACCACGATTGCCTCTAAATCGGTACAAACTATGGTTATTAAGTATGGAAAAAATTGTAACTATATTGAACAGCATGGCAACGAAGATAGAACAATTAACTTCGAGTATAACATTACACATCTTGTCAACAACCGATATTTGCATATATTTTCTGGTTAATTGATTGGGATAATCAACCAATTCTTATCTTAAAGTTGGCTATTCAGTTTTATCATGGCCTGGATTTTTACAAATATCTACATAGATGGTGATGTCGATTGGAGCATCATATCCAGGAATCAAGAGAGTAGTTATGCCATGCGTAGACCACTTAGTCTTAGCACTTGCGAATTTACATCTGCAGAAACCCCGTAGTGCGATGTTTTCTGTTTGACTGACGTTAAGCGACAATAAAAAATGACCAGAAAATCAATCCTGATGAAAGTATTGCGTAGAATATTCATCGGATAGATTCCAGCGCTTTTCCAGTTGTCATCATTATCAACTTTATCGACCAGCGGATAAAAAAGAAGCATATAATAGATAAACAGGTCGCAGCCTAAACGTCGTGGCAGCCATCGTTGGCGCTTTAATATTAATATATAATATGTTAATAAGAGCGCGCGTTTTATTAGTCAGCCTTTAATTGAGGTAATGAATTCGTGCTGTAAGTTCCCATCGTAAAAACTTCCTCGCTATATGAATTGATTCTAAAATAATGGCAGGCAATAATACTACATATTTTACAACTACAGTACATACAAGTACTTTCTCTAAAATCGCCTTTTCCATCATTGGATCCGTAAGTTTTATTGGAAACCTTCTTGTGATCGTTTTGTTTACTCGTCGTCCTAAATGGCTATCACAATCTCATAACAGATGCATCCTAAACCTCGCTATTGCTGACACTCTAACAGCTCTTTCGCTCTTTTTCATTCCTGGATTCATTTTGGATGGTAACGTTTATCAAGTTTCATCTGGAAATCACCTTGCTCGAGATGTCTATTGTCGAATCATTGGGACTAAGTATATAACATACTCTCTTGGTATCACCTCGTTATATATTTGTCTCGTCCTCTCATTTGAACGATGGTTGGCCGTCACAAAAAGCTTGTTTTACAAAAGCAGATTTACCACGAAACATATGAACATATTAATCCTGTGTTCCTGGATCTTTGGTTTTGCCGGACACGTTCCAGGCATTATATCGTATAGTGAAGCTGTCTATGATAACACCTCAGTTTGCCCAACATGGGATACTGTGACTGACATTACCCAGCCTTTTGCAGTCCCTATTTCAATATTTATTTTTGAGGTTTTACTTCCATTCTTGTTTATGGTTGCGGCGTATCTGGACATTCATCGTCATATTAAAAAATCTATTAGTTTTGGTGCATCGGCAAGAATGGAAAATATAATAGCCATAAAACGATTGAAGAAAGTTACTCATATGGCAGCTATTACGTCTTCTATCCTTGTAATTTGCTGGATGCCAACTCAAATTTTATTTCTGATGCTTCTCTTGGGCTATAACTTGAATGTACCGCTGATACTAAACGAAATGCTGCAAGTACTTGCTTTTTTCAATTCCTGTCTTAATCCGTTCCTCTATGTTTTATCTAATCGCACGTATCGAAAAGCTTTTCAAGAGGTTTACTTTCGCCTTTGACTTTGCAAGAAGAAACTTGTGGGAGCTTGAACAGACAAGAAAGGTGACAATGTCAGAACTATACGTAGATTCAATTTTGTCTTTGTCCGCCATTGCTCCAAACATGTTACAAACGTGTCCCCGATTTCAAAAGAATCAGTGAAGTCAAAGACTAAAGAGAGTAACAAATATGGTGTTGTACGGTTGTTTCCCGTGGTTTTCCGTAATTGTTGAGTTATATATATATATATCAGAAACAGCCTTTATATTAATATGACGATGAGCCATGTGGTTCTTTGAGTCTTTGACGTCACTTCCAGAACATGCTTGATTAATGGCGGCCGTATAATCTTGTATAAAATAGTCGAAAAAGGGAACTTTCCTTGCTCGTAATGATTTGAAATTTGGCAAGTGAAATAACAAGGATGGCTTGATCTGTAATACTGAACACCAAAAATTTCAATTCAGGAGCACTTTAAAAACGAAGTGGGTTTATATTAGGGTCAGTCTAAAGTTAAAACCCGATTGATTGTTTAGATGAATGTTAAGAACGAGAAATTGTCAGCGGAATGATTTGTGGGCTCATAATCTCAACTCTTCCTATTTTTCCTTACCATGCATTTAAACTATAAATCGGCCCGATTGATCGCAGTCTGTAAGCGTACCTTTACATGAAATATCTGATACGGTCAGCGTGAAGATTTCGAAAGCAGTATATCTCCGTTATCGCTACCATCGTTGTCCCTCGATTAGTTTAAGTATGTGAACCTTTGAGCTTTGACTTTGAGCTATACATTCACCACCACAACACACATCAACGTATATATGTGTTAAGGTTAAACTGGCAGGACAATATATATTATGAGTGTCTGAAAAACTTTACTTATTGCCCTTATCATACTGGCACGAACTAAATTAGCTTGTTTTTTATTTTAAATGTCGTACTGGTCACTACAATATTTCTATTAACAGATTTGTAGAACCTAAAATTCCAGTAAGAATCACGAGAAATAGTTATGAATTAGATGTGTCGTACTAAACTCTTTCAAACTATAGTTACTTTAACGGTTTACCTAAACTATGAATAATCTACCCAGCTTAATACGAAATTCAATTTCAGTTAAACATTTTAAAAGTCAACTTTATAATCACTATACTAATGCTCTAAATAATAATTACGTGCTTAAAATGTGAGGCTTCGCGTAACGTGCTCAAGCGCGAAAATCCGTGTCTAAAAGTGTGTGGGGGGATGATTGCTTCGTTTGCGGAAAGTCAGAAGGGGTAATCATACATTGGTCAAAAAGTGGGGGGGATACATCCCCCAACCCCCTCAGGATTGACGCCCTTGAACGTGCTCTCTTATAACCCTTGCTGTTACTAATACTATTGTATCTTACTATATTGCTTTTATATAATTATGTACACATTTTAACTTCCCTTCTATATACCTAATATATATTTATGTTTACACTCTATGTACTGCAGTTATTGTATCTACTGTAATTTATGTTCATTTTAATTGGTAGAGTATTTATGTTCATCAGGAGCTAGAGTAGGAACACTTACGAGTTTCGTGAGTATTTAGTGAATAAAGTTGACTTTTTTGGTTGTGTTGAGTAATCTTCAAGAAATTTTGTTGTGAAAGATCATTATAGCTATTGTTACGTAATTTTGTCATACATCATAATAAATAAGTAATCATATAGATTTTCACCTCTAACGGCAAGTGCAATTTCGGCAAAATTTTCAAATATCACTCGTAGTGTAAACCCTTAAAGGGACACTCCGGCCCAAATACAAATGTAGTTCATATGAAAGATCTTACTGACTTTAGATTATTTCCAAAGTTTCAGCATTCCTATCAATTTAGTTAAGAAGATGTGGCTAGTTGAAGTTGGAGAGTTTGTCCAATTTCGACGCCATTTTGTTTCTCAAATATGACGTCACTGAGTGACGTGATCTCGTATTATGCCTAAGAAGCTCCTCTACTTTCCTGCATGATGAACTAAATAGTTTATTTCGACTAATTTTCGTCCAAAGACCATTCACAATAACTATCACTATGTGATCGCCATCAAAACAACTCCACTGACGATAAAGAATCACTCAATGACGTCATATTTTCAAAACCAATATGGCGTCAAAATCCACAAATTTTCAACTTCAACTAGCAATATCTTCTCAACTAAATTGATAGGAATGCCGAAACTTTGGCAATAAACTAAAGTCAGTAAGATCTTTCATATGAACTGCATTTGTATTTGGGCCGGAGTGTCCCTTTAATTGTACTCGCTATCATATGCTTACCTATGCTTATTTATTGGACTCCCTATGATATAACTACATATTTTACAACTATATACAAGTAGGTACAAGTACTTCCTCTATATGCTTCGTAGTAAGAAATAGAACTATAACTGCATATTTTCAAAAGATTTCAAAAAAATATATGCATTTACGAATATTAGATATAAAATCCAAAATATAAGATCCAAAATTGAACTTTTTTAATTATTTTTCAATTCTATGTGCTATATATCTCTATTCTAGGAGCATTTAATTCACTAATCATAAAATGAAGGTTGGCGCTGTAGTTGCACTGTTGGAACATAGATTTTTTCATCATATTTGACCTGAAATCTTTCACTGGCGTTTTCATATTTGATTGGAAAACCCCATGCAGATAAACTTTGAGTTTGAATATAATCAATATTTAACACTTATTTACTGGACCGCAAAACATACTGTTTCCCTCGGTCGAGACCATCGATGCGCCGAAGGAAATATCGACTGTCGAGGGACCACAAAACATACTGCTTTCCCGAGGTCCCAGTAAATAAGTGCTTTATTATCATACCAAGTGTCAAAGAAAAAACAAAACGTGACATGAAAAAACGACATGAAATATTTTATTCTTCAAACATCAAATTAAATACAATTAAGACGAAAGGAGAGTTCCCAAAGGTCGCATTTTCACGTGGTATTTCACGTGATTTTTTCATTATTGACGGTCGACAACATATTATTGCCCTCTCAGAGCTATTGCGGGGGAAACAGCTAAAGTTCGTCACTTTTACGTGATACACCGTCGGCGAATGACATACTAGAACAAGGGAAATTTGACACTTGGTATATAATAAATTATGTTATTGAGCGGTGAATTCGAATATTGTCATGGCATCTTTCCATGAATCTTTTAATATATAATCTGTTAATAACAACGTTTTATTGGAAATTTAATTGACAAAAAAATTCAAATGAAAAAGTCATTAGTGTTTCATCAATAATTACGGCTGGATTCGTGCTGTAAGTTCTTGTCGTAAAAGCTTCCACGCAATATGAATTGATTCTGAAATAATGCTGGGCAATAATACTACATATTTTAATGCAACTACAGTACATACAAGTACTTTCTCTAAAATCGCCTTTTCCGTTATTGGATCCGTAAGTTTTATTGGCAACCTTCTTGTGATTGTTTTGTTTGCTCGTCGTCCTCAATGGCTATCACAATCTCATAACAGATGCATCCTAAACCTTGCTATTGCTGACACTCTAACAGCTCTTTCGCTCTTTTTCACGCCTGGATTCATTTTGGATGCAAACGTCTATCAAGTTTCATCTGGAAGTCACCTTGCTCGAGAATTTTATTGTAGAATCATTGTGTCGCAGTATATAGCATACTCTCTTGGCATGACCTCGTTATATATTTGTGTCGTCCTCTCATTTGAACGATGGTTGGCCGTCACAAAAGCCTGTTTTACAAAACCAGATTTACCACGCAATATATGAACATATTAATCCTGTGTTCCTGGATCATTGGTTTTGGTTTACAAGTTCCAGTCATTATCGTATCGTATAATGGTGTTTATGATAACACCTCAGTTTGTCCAACATGGCATACCACGAAAATTGTTCAGTCTTTTGCAGTTGCTATTTCAATGTTTCTTTTACAAATTTTGCTTCCAATCTTGCTTATGGTTTAAAATATAATTTTGCCGACTTAACTATGTTGAACCGGCTCAAGATATCACAGTACAAGCTAATAGTATTACAAAATGTTCTTAAATTATGTAAATAAACGACTGTAGATTTTCATGGAGCAATTTAAGCTTTTAATGTATTAAATGTTGTTTATATGCACACTCTCATGATTCACTTCGGCCGAGAATATCGGATATTTATTCATGGTATTTTATGCTTGAGCAGAGTCCTGAGACTGCTATTGTAAGTTTAATGTTATTGAATATAATAAATATGTCGTGTTATTTGAGTATTGAATTCGAATGTTGTCATTTCATCATCTTTCTATGAATCTTTAATATTTTATTAATATATAATTTGTCAATAATAACGTTTTATTGGCCAGTCTTTAATTGGCAAGTAAAATTAAAATGAACAAGTTGTTAAGTGCCTCGTCAATAATTACGGCTGGATTCATGCTGTAAGTTCCTGTCGTAAAAGCTTCCTCGCTATCTGAATTGATTCTGAAATAATGCTGGGCAATAATACTACACATTTTACAACTACAGTACATACAAGTACTTCCTCTAAAATCGCCTTTTCCATCATTGGATCCGTAAGTTTTATTGGAAACCTTCTTGTAATCGTTTTGTTTACTCGTCGTCCTCAATGGCTATCACAATCACATAACAGATGCATCCTAAACCTTGCTATTGCTGACACTCTCACAGCTCTTTCGCTTTTCATTACTCCTGGATTCATTTTGGATGGTAACGTGTATCAAGTTTCATCTGGAAGTCACCTTGCTCGAGATGTCTATTGTCGAATTATTGCGTCGCAGTATATAGTATACTCGCTTGGTATTACCTCGTTATATATTTGTCTCGTCCTTTCATTTGAACGATGGTTGGCCGTCACAAAAAGCTTGTTTTACAAAAGCAGATTTACCACGAAACATATGAACATATTAATGCTGTGTTCCTGGATCATTGGTTTTGGCGCAGAACTTCCAGTCATTTTTATAGCTGTCTATGATGACACCTCAGTTTGCCCAACATGGGATACTGTGACTGACATTACCCAGCCTCTTACAATCCCTATTTCAATATTTGTTTTCCAGCTTTTGCTTCCATTCTTGTTTATGGCTGCGGCGTATCTGGACATTCATCGTCATATTAACAAATCTATTAGTTTTGGTGCATCGGCAGGAATGAAAAATATAATAGCCATAAAAAGATTGAAGATAGTTGCTCATGTGGCAGCTATTACCTCTTCTATCCTTCTAATCTGCTGGATTCCAATTCACATTTCATATCTGATGCCTCTCTTGGGCTATCACTTGAATGTACCGCTGATACTAATTGAAATGGTGCAAGTACTTACTTTTTTCAATTCCTGTCTTAATCCGCTCCTCTATGTTTTTTCTAGAGGTTTACTTTCGCCTTTGAATTTTGCAAGGAATTACTTTTGATAGCTTGAACTAACAAGAAAGGTGACAATCAGTTCGAGAACTATATATCGCTGTTGCAGCAAGCGAGCCTGAAGCGAGCGAGCAAGGCAGCAGACCTAATTTGTGTAGTGGGGCAGTTTTTCAAATTTTGCCAAGCGCACTGCATTGTTGTTGTGCACAGTACGAGTAACGTTCTGCGCACAACCACAATGCAATGGGCCGATGGGATGAATGTATGATCTTTCTTTCGCTGCGCGTGTTTGTATATTTGCCTGTCTTTTGCCTGTGCAGTAGTTTGCTAGGATACAAGAGCGTTTAGTGTTGTCAATTTTAATTCTGTCTTCATTCAGAGAAACGTTTGTAATATGGCAAAAATATCTAAATTATCTTCATGTAAATTTTCTATTTGATCAACTTATTTTAACTGCCAAACGAAGTTGTTGAACGCTGGGTTGATATTGACGTGAAGCCGTTTACTTTAGAGTTCGTTGTTAAATGCTTAAATATCCCAATTATCATTCCCGTTTTTCGTATTGTGTTTTTTTTGTCGAGTTATTCATAAATTAGATAATTATTTTGCAGTGTTTTGTAACACGACATAAACTAAAAATCTTTTCCGCTTTTATCCACTTTAATCAGCAATGCAGCACTCACCCGGCAGGTAACCTATAGTTAAATAACAAGGATGCTACACTGTCTCTGATTGGCTAGATGCATGCCTCAATAACTCCATAGAGACACGCTGACGTGACATTTCTGTTGCTTCTCTGCGGCTATCACTTGAATGTACCGCTGCTACTAAACGAAATGTTGCAAGTACTTGCTTTTTTCAATTCCTGTCTTAATTCGTTCCTCTATGTTTTTTTCTAATCGCACGTATCGAAAAGCTTTTCAAGAGGTTTACTTTCGCCTTTGAATTTTGCAAGGAAATACTTTTGAGATCTTGAACAAACAAGAATGGTGATAATCATTTAGAGAACAATATATTGCTGTTGTAGCGAGCGAGCCTGAAGCGAGCGAGCAAGGCAGCAGACCTAATTTCTTCCGATAGGAGCAGTTATCTTGGGTTTATACCACGAATTATGCATAATGAATGAATCTTTATTGAATAATCCGGTACCAGCAACAAACGTGCTAGTTTACAAAAATGGATATACAATATTTATAAAGAATTGAAAAGATATCTATTTACAAAACATCGTTTGAAGCGTTCAGTTCTATGATTATATTCTCCCTATAGGGAGAATATAATCATGTACACGCTTACGCAGCATTCGTTTACGTTTCATGGGTAGCAGATCAGTGAGAGCATGACAGGGGCTGCTCTCAATCTTCTCCATGAGCTTCCTATCTCTAGTATTACACATATCCATAATGGATAATTCCTTAGAAATATAACCATATTTATGAGCACGATGAAGAAACCTATCGATCTGGCTAAGATACTTATTATAGTATGCGCATCCCCAAACTTCAATACCAAAAACTAGTAATGAAACTATAAGACTATGGAAAAGCAAGTCCAATTGTTGAGCCGAAAAACCAGAGAACTTACAGACTCGCATGATATACATCCTACTACTAGCCCTAGAAATAATATTCTGAAACTGAATATCCCAGTTGCAAGGATTTTCCTGAAAGGTTACTCCTAAAATCTTAAGCCAATTCTCACGAGTTATACTGGGTAAAGGGTCAGGCAGAGGATTGGATATATTGCTATGAACTACCAACTCCCATGACTTAGTAAAGTTAAGCTTCATACGGTTGTTACTTGCCCAGTTATTGTTATGCCCAGTTATTGTTATATGTTATTGTAAGGTTCTGAGTCGCAGTTCCTCTCGTGGGGTCTTTAACTACTTGGACAAGGTTGATTTAATAATTCTCCAACATTTAGATTGTTATAATCCCCAAGTATAACTATATCACACAATCTGATAATGAATTCGTATTCAGGGTATTCAAGGTCACATCTCCGATTGCATGGTATTTTATTAGACATGAAAGCAAACACGCCTCAGCCACGTCCATGCGATCTATGCAGTTGATGAAAAACAAATCCCATTAATAGAAACAAATGAGGAGACAATCAGTTCGTTTAGCCATGTCTCGGAGAGCTACAAAATGAGTTTGATTAATGTTTAAAAATGCGATTAGTTCATCAATCTTTGGTGCTAAGGATCTGATATTACTTAGATGGAAACTTTGTAATCGAAAAGACTGTTCGTTTCCATCTACTAAGGAGCGCTTTCTCGATATATGAACAAACCGAAATTCAAATAATCGCTAACCCTAATCCTAACCCTAATCCTAACCCTAATCCTAACCCTAAAACTGACTTGGGTTGATGTTATAATAATTTTACATTTCGGTTGCTCATATATCGAGAAAGGGCCTATTAAGGAGGTGAGCATTTCATAGTAATCAAATTATTCAGATTAACCGTCTTAGTAGTGTGATCTCGAACAAATCGGAGACGAGAGATAATAGTCGAAATCTTACGTTTCCACCACGATTGCCTCTAAATCGGAACAAACTATATGATCATTAAGTATGGAAAAAAGTGTAACTATATTGAACAGCATGGCAACGAAGATAGAACAATTGACTTCGAGTATAACATTACACATCTTGTCAACAACCGATATTTGCATACATTTTCTGGTTAATTGATTAGGATAACCAACCAATTCTTATCTTAAAGTTGGCTATTTAGTTTTATCAGGGCCTGGATTTTTACAAATATCCACATAGATGGTGATGTCGATTGGTCGATTGGAACATCATATCCAGGAATCAAGAGAGTAGTTATCCCATGCGTAGACCACACCTGCGAATTTACATCTGCAGAAACCCCGTAGTGCGATGTTCTCTGTTTGACTGACGTTAAGCGACAATCAAAAATGGCCAGAAAACCAATCCTGATGAAAGTATTGCGTGGAATATTCATTGGATAGATTCCAGCGCTTTTCCAGTTGTCATCATTATCAACTTTATCGACCAGCGGATAAAAAAGAAGGATATAATAGATAAACAGGTCGCAGCCTAAACGTCGTGGCAGCCATCGTTGGCGCTTTATGTTATATTCAATAATTTTAATATATAATCTGTTAATAAGAGCGCGCGTTTTATTGGTCAGCCTTTAATTGAGGTAATGAATTCGTGCTGTAAGTTCCCATCGTAAAAGCTTCCTCGCTATATGAATTGATTCTAAAATAATGGTAGGCAATAATACTACATATTTTACAACTACAGTACATACAAGTACTTTCTCTAAAATCGCCTTTTCCATAATTGGATCCGTAAGTTTTATTGGAAACCTTCTTGTAATCGTTTTGTTTACTCGTCGTCCTCAATGGCTATCGCAATCTCATAACAGGTGCATCCTAAACCTTGCTATTGCTGACACTCTAACAGCTCTTTCGCTCTTTTTCACTCCTGGATTCATGTTGGATCCGAACGTGTATCAAGTTTCATCTGGAAGTCACCTTGCTCGAGATGTCTATTGTCAAATCATTGTGTCGCAGTATATAACATACTCTCTTGGTATGACGTCGTTATATATTTGTGTCGTCCTTTCATTTGAACGATGGTTGGCCGTCACAAAAAGCTTGTTTTACAAAACCAGATTTACCACGAAACATATGAACATATTAATCCTGTGTTCCTGGATCATTGGTTTTGGCGGAGAAGTTCCAGTCATCATATTCTATAGTGATGATGTTTATGATGACACCTCAGTTTGCCCAACATGGGATACTGTCACTGACATTAACCAGCCTCTTACAATCCCTATTTCAATATTTGTTTTCGAGGTTTTGCTTCCATTCTTGTTTATGGTTGCGGCATATCTGGACATTCATCGTCATATTAAAAAATCTATTAGTTTTGGTGCATCGGCAGGAATGAAAAATATAATAGCCATAAAAAGATTGAAGAAAGTTACTCATGTGGCAGCTATTACCTCTTCTATCCTTGTAATCTGCTGGATTCCAAGTCACATTTTATATCTGATGCCTCTCTTGGGCTATCACTTGAATGTACCGCCGATACTAATTGAAATGGTGCAAGTACTTGCTTTTTTCAATTCCTGTCTTAATCCGTTCCTTTATGTTTTTTCTAATCGCATGTATCGAAAAGCTTTTCAAGAGGTTTTCTTTCGCCTTTGAATTTTGCAAGGAAATACTTTTGAGAGCTTGAAAAAACAAGAAAGATGACAATCAGTTCGAGAACTATTTATATATATATGTATTAAATAACAAGGATGATACGCGGTTTCTGATTGGCTAGATGCATGACTCAATAACTCCATAGAGACACGCTGACGTGACATGAATCTCTTAAAATTAAAATGTTTATATGAAATGAAAAAATCGAGACTCAAAATTATTTTTCCTTCAAAAGTATGTTTTGAATAATGAAACCCATTCAATTTTTTATTTATCCTTTGCTGTTGTCTTAATGTAAGGATATTTGATTGGAAAATCCCCGATAAACTTTGAGTAATATCTGATATTATAATTACATGTTTTTTTATACTTGAAAAACATGTGGAGTTATTTCTTCTTCTCGTTCTTCTTCCAACTTTGAACTCCTCATTCGAGAGAGTTTACTGATTTCTAAATTCAAACTGTCTCTCAATGAGAACATCTCTTCCATACCATGCACTTTCTCTGTTTTAACTGTGTGCTGTTATTTATTTCACCTTCTGTTTGTCACCTCGTTACCTCATTGGTTAGCCGTCTAATTAATTATTCTCTTTTGTAAATATAGACTTATATATAGATAGTTTTCACACATGTAATTAATATCACTCTGAAGATGTTGTAAGTTCGCAACGAAACGTCAGTAAAAATGTTTTAAAACTTTACTTGTTTCCATATTATTATGGTAATACATAAACGTATATTGAGCTGCAGGGCTCTTATCTTTATACTTCAATTACGCTTTCCGCCCGGAAAATCTATAGCCAAGATGAAACAAAATTGAAAATTTTGAATATTGAATTCGAATATTATCATTTATCATCGTTGCATGAATCTTCAAGAGTTTATTAAAATATAATCTGTAAATAACGACGTTTTATTGGCAAATGAGATGATCCGAACTTTTTAATTGACAAATAAAATTGAAATGAAAAATTAATAAATGTTTCAGCAATAATTACGGCTAGATTCGTGCTGGAAGCTTCCTCGCTATCTGAATTCATTTTGAAATAATGTTAGGCAATAATACTACATATTTTACAACTCCAGTACATACAAGTACTTCCTCTAAAATCATCTTTTCCATTATTGGATCCGTAAGTTTTATTGGTAACATTCTTGTGATCGTTTTGTTTACTCGTCGTCCTCAATGGCTATCACAATCACATAACAGATGCATCCTAAACCTCGCTATTGCTGACACTCTAACAGCCCTTTCGCTCTTTTTCACTCCTGGATTCATTTTGGATATGAACGTGTTTCACGTTTCATCTAGAAGTCACCTTGCTCGAGATTTCTATTGTCAAATCATTGTGTCGCAGTTTATAACATACTCTCTTGGTATGACGTCGTTATATATTTGTGTCGTCCTTTCATTTGAACGATGGTTGGCCGTCACAAAAAGCTTGTTTTACAAAACCAGATTTACCACGAAACATATGAACATAATCCTGTGTTCCTGGATCATTGGTTTTGGCATAGAAGCTCCAGTCGTCGTATTGTATAGTGTAGCTGTTTATGATGACTCCTCAGTTTGCCCAGCATGGGATACTGTGATTCATGACATTACCCCGCCTGTTGCTGTCCCTATTTCAATATTTGTTTTCGAGGTTTTGCTTCCATTCTTCGTTGTGGCTGCGGCGTATCTGGACATTTTCCTTCATATTAAAAGATCTATTAGTTTTGGTGCATCGGCAGGAATGGAAAATATGATAGCTATAAAAAGATTGAAGAAAGTTACTCATATGTCAGCTCTTACCACTTCTATCCTTGTGATATGCTGGTTTCCAACTCAAATGCTATTTATGTTACATCTCTTGGACTATTCCTTGAACGTACCGCTGATCCTAGGCGAAATGATCAAAGTACTTGCTTTTTTCAATTCTTGTCTCAATCCTTTCCTGTATGTTTTTTCTAATAGCACGTATCGAAAAGCTTTTCAAGAGGTTTACTTTCGCCTTTGAGTGTTGCAAGAACTATATATTAAATAACTAGGATGTTACGCGGTCTGTGATTGGCTAGATGCATGACTCAATAACTCCATAGAGACACGCTGACGTGACATGAAACTCTTAAAATTAAAATATTTATATGCAACGAAAAAATAGCGACTCAAAATTATTTTTCCTTCAAAAGTATGTTTTGAATAATAAATCCCATTCAAAAATTTTATTTATCCTTTGCTGCTGTCTTAATACACTTTGAGTAACATCTGATATTAATTACATGTTTTTTATGCTTGAAAAACCCGTGGTGGGTTAGCTGAGCAGAGTCCTGAGACTGCTATTGTAAATTTAATGTTATTGAATATAATGAATATGTCATGTTATGGAATTTTTTATTGTTGAAATATGTCAATCTATAGATAAACTTTAATTTACTCAATTGAAACAAAATTGAAAATTTTGAGCATTGAATTCGAATATTATCATTTATCCTCGTTGCATGAATCTTCAAGAGTTTATTAAAATATAATCTGTAAGTAACGACGTTTTATGGGCAAGTGAGATGATCGAACGTTTTAATTGACAAGTAAAATTCAAATGAAAAAGTAATTAAATGTTTCATCAATAATTACGGCTATAGATTCATGCATGCTGAAAGCTTCCTCGCTATCTGAACTCATTTTGAAATAATGCTAGGCAATTTTACATCTGCAGTACATACAAGTATTTCCTCTAAAATCGCCTTTTCCATTATTGGATCCGTAAGTTTTATTGGCAACCTACTTGTTATCGTTTTGTTTACTCGTCGTCCTCAATGGCTATCACAATCACATAACAGATGCATCCTAAACCTCGCTATTGCTGACACTCTAACAGCTCTTTCGCTCTGTTTCACTCCTGGATTAATTTTGGATATGAACGTGTATCAAGTTTCCTCTGGAAGTCCCCTTGCTCGAGATGTCTATTGTCAAATCATTGTGTCGCAGTATATAACATACTCTCTTGGAATGACGTCGTTATATATTTGTGTCGTCCTTTCATTTGAACGATGGTTGGCCGTCACAAAAAGCTTGTTTTACAAAACCAGATTTACCACGAAACATATGAACATATTAATTCTGTGTTCCTGGATCATTGGTTTTGGCGGAGAAGTTCCAGTCATCATATTCTATAGTGTGGATGTTTATGATGACCGCTCAGTTTGCCCAACATGGGATACTGTCACTGACATTACCCAGCCTCTTACAATCCCTATTTCAATATTTGTTTTCGAGGTTTTGCTTCCATTCTTGTTTATGGCTGCGGCATATCTGGACATTCATCGTCATATTAAAAAATCTATTAGTTTTGGTGCATCGGCAGGAATGAAAAATATAATAGCCATAAAAAGATTGAAGAAAGTTACTCATGTGGCAGCTATTACCTCTTCTATCCTTGTAATCTGCTGGATTCCAAGTCACATTTTATATCTGATGCCTCTCTTGGGCTATCATTTGAATGTACCGCCGATACTAATTGAAATGGTGCAAGTACTTGCTTTTTTCAATTCCTGTCTTAATCCGTTCCTCTATGTTTTTTCTAATCGCACATATCGAAAAGCTTTTCAAGAGGTTTTCTTTCGCCTTTGAATTTTGCAAGGAAATACTTTTGAGAGCTTGAACAAACAAGAAAGATGACAATCAGTTCGAGAACTATATATTAAATAGCTAGGATGCTACTCGGTCTATGATTGGCTAGATGCATGACGCAATAACTCCATAGAGACGCTGACGTGACATGAAACTCTTAAAATTAAAATGTTTGTATGAAATGAAAAAATCGAGACTCAAAAAATTGTTTTTCCTTCAAAAGTATGTTTTGAATAATGAATTCCATTCAAAATTTTTATTTATCCTTTGCTGTTGTCTTAATGTAAGGATATTTGATTGGAAAATCCCCGATAAACTTTGAGTAATATCTCATATTAATTACATGTTTTTTTATGCTTGAAAAACCTGTGGCGGGTTATCTGAGCAGAGTCCTGAGACTGCTATTGTAAGTTTAATGTTATTGAATATAATGAATATGTCATGTTATGGAATTTTTTATTGTTGAAATATGTCAATCTATAGATAAACTTTAATTTACTCAATTGAAACAAAATTGAAAATTTTGAGCATTGAATTCGAATATTATCATTTATCATCGTTGCATGAATCTTCAAGAGTTTATTAAAATATAATCTGTAAGTAACGACGTTTTATGGGCAAGTGAGATGATCCGAACGTTTTAATTGACATGTAAAATTCAAATGAAAAAGTAATTAAATGTTTCATCAATAATTATGGCTATAGATTCATGCTGAAAGCTTCCTCGCTATCTGAACTCATTTTGAAATAATGGTAGGCAATTTTACAACTGCAGTACATACAAGTACTACCTCTAAAATCGCCTTTTCCATTATTGGATCCGTAAGTTTTATTGGCAACCTACTTGTTATCGTTTTGTTTACTCGTCGTCCTCAATGGCTATCACAATCTCATAACAGATGCATCCTAAACCTTGCTATTGCTGACACTCTAACAGCTCTTTCGCTCTTTTTCACTCCTGGATTCATTTTGGATATGAACGTGTATCAAGTTTCATCTGGAAGTCACCTTGCTCGAGATGTCTATTGTCAAATCATTGTGTCGCAGTATATAACATACTCGCTTGGTATGACGTCGTTATATATTTGTGTCGTCCTTTCATTTGAACGATGGTTGGCCGTCACAAAAAGCTTGTTTTACAAAACCAGATTTACCACGAAACATATGAACATATTAATCCTGTGTTCCTGGATCATTGGTTTTGGCGGAGAAGTTCCAGTCATCATATTCTATAGTGTAGATGTTTATGATGACCACTCAGTTTGCCCAACATGGGATACTGTGACTGACATTACCCAGCCTCTTACAATCCCTATTTCAATATTTTTTTTCGAGGTTTTGTTTCCATTCTTGTTTATGGTTGCGGCATATCTGGACATTCATCGTCATATTAAAAAATCTATTAGTTTTGGTGCATCGGCAGGAATGAAAAATATAATAGCCATAAAAAGATTGAAGAAAGTTACTCATATGGCAGCTATTACCTCTTCTATTCTTGTAATCTGCTGGATTCCAAGTCACATTTTATATCTGATGCCTCTCTTGGGCTATCACTTGAATGTACCGCCGATACTAATTGAAATGGTGCAAGTACTTACTTTTTTCAATTCCTGTCTTAATCCGTTCCTCTATGTTTTTTCTAATCGCACGTATCGAAAAGCTTTTCAAGAGGTTTTCTTTCGCCTTTGAATTTTGCAAGGAAATACTTTTGAGAGCTTGAAAAAACAAGAAAGATGACAATCAGTTCGAGAACTATATATATATATATGTATTAAATAACAAGGATGATACGCGGTTTCTGATTGGCTAGATGCATGACTCAATAACTCCATAGAGACACGCTGACGTGACACGAAACTCTTAAAATTAAAATGTTTATATGAAATGAAAAAATCGAGACTCAAAATTGTTTTTCCTTCAAAAGTATGTTTTGAATAATGAATCCCATTCAAAAATTTTATTTATCCTTTGCTGTTGTCATGATGTAAGGATATTTTATTGGAAAATCCCCGATAAATTTGGGTAATATCTGATATTAATTACATGTTTTTTTATACTTGAAAAACCTGTGGTGGGTTAGCTGAGAGTCCTGAGACGGCTATTGTAAGTTTAATGTTATTGAATATGTCATGTTATGGAATTTTTTATTGTTGAAATATGTCAATCTATAGATAAACGTTAATTTATTGAAAATTTTGACTATTGAATTCGAATATTATCATTTATCATCGTTGCATGAATCTTCAAGAGTTTATTAAAATATAATCTGTAAGTAACGACGTTTTATGGGCAAGTGAGATGATCCGAACGTTTTAATTGACATGTAAAATTCAAATGAAAAAGTAATTAAATGTTTCATCAATAATTACGGCTATAGATTCATGCTGAAAGCTTCCTCGCTATCTGAACTCATTTTGAAATAATGCTAGGCAATTTTACATCTGCAGTACATACAAGTACTTCCTCTAAAATCGCCTTTTCCATTATTGGATCCGTAAGTTTTATTGGCAACCTACTTGTTATCGTTTTGTTTACTCGTCGTCCTCAATGGCTATCACAATCTCATAACAGATGCATCCTAAACCTTGCTATTGCTGACACTCTAACAGCTCTCTCGCTCTTTTTCACTCCTGGATTAATTTTGGATGCGAACGTGTTTCACGTTTCATCTAGAAATCACCTTGCTCGAGATGTCTATTGTCGAATCATTGTGTCGCAGTATATAGTATACTCGCTTGGTATGACGTCGTTATATATTTGTCTCGTCCTTTCATTTGAACGATGGTTGGCTGTCACAAAAAGCTTGTTTTACAAAAGCAGATTTACCATGAAACATATGAACATATTAATCCTGTGTTCCTGGATCATTGGTTTTGGCGGACAAGTTCCCGTCATCATATCGTATAGTGAAGCTCTCTATGATGACACCTCAGTTTGCCCAGCATGGGATATCACGACTGACATTACCCTGCCTTTTGCAGTCCCTATTTCAATGTTTCTTTTTGAGGTTTTGCTTCCATTCTTGTTTATGGCTGCGGGATATCTGGACATTTTTCGTCATATTAAAAAATCTATTAGTTTTGGTGCATCGGCAAGGATGGAAAATATAATAGCCATCAAAAGATTGAAGAAAGTTACTCATATGGCAGCTATTACCTCTTGTATCCTTGTAATTTGCTGGATTCCAACTCAAATTTTATTTCTGTTGCTTCTCTTCGGCTATAACTTGAATTTACCGCTGCTACTAAACGAAATGCTGCAAGTACTTGCTTTTTTCAATTCCTGTCTTAATCCGTTCCTCTATGTTTTTTCTAATCGCACGTATCGAAAAGCTTTTCAAGAGGTTTACTTTCGTCTTTGAATTTTGCAAGGAAATACTTTTGAGAGCTTGAACAAACAAGAATGGTGATAATCATTTAGAGAACAATATATTGCTGTTGTAGCGAGCGAGCCTGAACGAGCGAGCAAGGCAGCAAACCTGATTTGTGTATAGTGGGGCAGTTTTTCAAATTTTTCCAAGCGCACTGCATTGTGGTTGTGCGCAGTACGAGTAACGTTCTGCACACAACCACAATGCAATGGGCCGATGGGATGAATGTATGATCTTTTTTTCGCTGCGCGTGTTTGTATATTTGCCCGTCTTTTGCCTGTGAAGTAGTTTGCTCTGATACAAGAGAGCGTTAAGTGTTGTCAATTTTAATAAGTCTTCATTCAGGGAAACGTTTGTACATGTAGCGTCATATGCATGCAGTAAATATGTGTTTCTAATATGACAAAGATATGTAAATTATCTTGATGTGAATGTTCTATTTGATCAACTTATTTTAACTGCCAAACGAAGTTGTTGAACGCTGGGTTGATATTGACGTGAGACCGTTTACTTTAGAGTTCCTTGTTAAATGCTTAAATATCCCAATAGTCATTCCCGCTTTTCGTATTGTGTTTTTTTTGTCGAGTTATTCATAAATATATATTCCATCCTCGTCATGTGCTAATTATTTTGCAGTGTTTTGTAACACGACATAAACTAAAAATCTTTTCCGCTTTTATTCACTTTAATCAGCAAGGCAGCACTAACAAGAATGCTACGCTGTCTCTGATTGGCTAGATGCATGACTCAATAACTCCATAGAGACATGCTGACGTGACATGCTAGGTTGATTCAAACTTTTTAAAGTGTTTATATGAAATGAACAAATCGAGACTCTATATTGTTTTTTGATTAAAATTATGTTTTGAATAATGAATTTAATTTCCTCAATTGAAACAAAATCGAAAATTTTGAGTATTGAATTCGAATATTATCATGTATCATCTTTACATGAATCTTCAAGAGTATGAAGTCATCTCTGGTACCGTAGGTCAACATTATGATCTGAACTTCCGATAGGAGCAGTTATCTTGGGTTTATACCACGAATGCATATTGGTTATTGTAAGGTTCTGAGTTGCAGTTCCTCTCGTGGGGTCTTTAACTACTTGGACAAGGTTGATTTAATAACGCTCCAACATTTAGATTGTTATAATCCCCAAGTATAACTATCACACAATCTGGAGAATGATAATGAACACCATACGGTGTTATACTCAAATATTGGACAACATCTCGCTGTTTATTAATGCATGACGTATCAGGTGGACAATATAATACGGCAACAAGTATACCAGAAAGAGGTCTAGGTAGACGATATGGTCGTAACCATAACCACTACATTCGTATTCAGGGTATTCAAGGTCACATCTCTGATTGCATGGTATTTTATTAGACATGAAAGCACATGGTATTTTATTAGACAGGGCCCTTATTGATAACAGCATGAATATTTGCTGACATGGTTACCCTGTATAAATATGTATTTTATTATTATTATAATTATTATTATTATTATTATTATTATTATTATTATTACACGCCTCCGCCACGTCCATGCAATCTATCCAGTTTATGAAAAACAAATCCCATTAATAAAAACAAATAAGTATAGTCAATCAGTTCGTTTAGCCATGTCTCGGAGAGCTACAAAATGAGCTTGATTAATGTTTAAAGTGCTTATACAACGAAATTTCTAAGTTTGAAATAATAACATTGAAGTAATATTTGGTATCGCTTCTTTCGACTGTGAAAATTTTAGTACCAACAATTAAATGGAAGTATGTTTATTTAGCGTTTGAAGACTGTGCTTTTCCTCCTAAAAATTGATACATCATTAAGATAGTTGGCATACTTGCACAACTAATGACATCACTCGACCCAGACCCCAAATTTTGATTGCTTTCTAAGCTCTTACCGCAATGCCGTGTATAAAAGAGAAATAAAGGGATTTTGTCGTTCATTTTGTGGTTAGAAACTTCGAAGTTCATAAATGAACTATTCACGAATACGTTTTAGTTGTCGAAAATCGACAGTACATTCTTAATTACTCATAAGACGACTAAGTTGGATACGGCTTCGACCATGCCTATTTTAAAACAAATAACTCGTTATATACATTTTACACATCCTTACGACAGTTTAGTTTTCTAAAGGTGTTTTGAACCGTCTGTTCGATAACAATAAGAATTCATGTAGATCTTAGTGATGTCATAAGTTGTGGAATGAAATGTCTCAACTTTTTGAGCCAAAAGCCAGTTTTTCAAACGCTAAATAAACACACTTTCCTTAATTATTCGCCCTGAAACTTTCACAATCGAAAGCAGTAATCTCAACCGTCTTAGTAGTGTGATCTCGAACAAAGCGGAGACGAGAGATAATAGTCGAGATCTTACGTTTTCCACCACGATTGCCTCCAAATCGGAACAAACTATGGTCATTAAGTATGGAAAAAATTGTAACTATATTGAACAGTTTGGCAACGAAGATAGAACAATTGACTTCGAGTATAACACATCTTGTCAACAACCGATATTTGCATACATTTTCTGGTTAATTGATTAGGATGATGAACCAATTCTTATCTTAAAGTTGGCTATTCAGTTTTATCAGGGCCTGGATTTTTACAAATATCTACATAGATGGTGATGTCGATTGGTCGATTGGAGCATCATATCCAGGAATCAAGAGAGTAGTTATCCCATGCGTAGACCCCTTAGTGCACCTGCAGAAACCCCGTAGTGCGACGTTCTGTTTGACTGACGTTAAGCGACAATCAAAAATGGCGAGAAAACCAATCCTGATGAAAGTATTGCGTGGAATATTCATTCACATTTCATATCTGATGCCTCTCTTGGGCTATCACTTGAATGTACCGCTGATACTAATTGAAATGGTGCAAGTACTTACTTTTTTCAATTCCTGTCTTAATCCGTTCCTCTATGTTTTTTCTAATCGCGCGTATTGAAAAGCTTTTCAAGAGGTTTACTTTCGCCTTTGAATTTTGCAAGGAAATACTTTTGAGAGCTTGAACTAACAAGAAAGGTGACAATCAGTTCGAGAACTATATATCGCTGTTGCAGCAAGCGAGCTTGAAGCGAGCGAGCAAGGCAGCAGACCTAATTTGTGTAGTGGGGCAGTTTTTCAAATTTTGCCAAGCGCACTGCATTGTTGTTGTGCGCAGTACGAATAACGTTCTGCGCACAACCACAATGCAATGGGCCGATGGGAAGAATGTATGATCTTTCTTTCGCTGCGCGTGTTTGTATATTTGCCTGTCTTTTGCCTGTGCAGTAGTTTGCTAGGATACAAGAGCGTTTAGTGTTGTCAATTTTAATTCTGTCTTCATTCAGGGAAACGTTTGTACATGTAGCGTCATATGCATGCAGTAAATATGTGTTTCTAATAATATGACAAAGATATGTAAATTATCTTGATGTGAATGTTCTATTTGATCAACTTATTTTAACTGCCAAACGAAGTTGTTGAACGCTGGGTTGATATTGACGTGAGACCGTTTACTTTAGAGTTCCTTGTTAAATGCTTAAATATCCCAATAGTCATTCCCGCTTTTCGTATTGTGTTTTTTTTGTCGAGTTATTCATAAATATATATTCCATCCTCGTCATGTGCTAATTATTTTGCAGTGTTTTGTAACACGACATAAACTAAAAATCTTTTCCGCTTTTATTCACTTTAATCAGCAAGGCAGCACTAACAAGAATGCTACGCTGTCTCTGATTGGCTAGATGCATGACTCAATAACTCCATAGAGACATGCTGACGTGACATGCTAGGTTGATTCAAACTTTTTAAAGTGTTTATATGAAATGAACAAATCGAGACTCTATATTGTTTTTTGATTAAAATTATGTTTTGAATAATGAATTTAATTTCCTCAATTGAAACAAAATCGAAAATTTTGAGTATTGAATTCGAATATTATCATGTATCATCTTTACATGAATCTTCAAGAGTATGAAGTCATCTCTGGTACCGTAGGTCAACATTATGATCTGAACTTCCGATAGGAGCAGTTATCTTGGGTTTATACCACGAATGCATATTGGTTATTGTAAGGTTCTGAGTTGCAGTTCCTCTCGTGGGGTCTTTAACTACTTGGACAAGGTTGATTTAATAACGCTCCAACATTTAGATTGTTATAATCCCCAAGTATAACTATCACACAATCTGGAGAATGATAATGAACACCATACGGTGTTATACTCAAATATTGGACAACATCTCGCTGTTTATTAATGCATGACGTATCAGGTGGACAATATAATACGGCAACAAGTATACCAGAAAGAGGTCTAGGTAGACGATATGGTCGTAACCATAACCACTACATTCGTATTCAGGGTATTCAAGGTCACATCTCTGATTGCATGGTATTTTATTAGACATGAAAGCACATGGTATTTTATTAGGACAGGGCCCTTATTGATAACAGCATGAATATTTGCTGACATGGTTACCCTGTATAAATATGTATTTTATTATTATTATAATTATTATTATTATTATTATTATTATTATTATTACACGCCTCCGCCACGTCCATGCAATCTATCCAGTTTATGAAAAACAAATCCCATTAATAAAAACAAATAAGTATAGTCAATCAGTTCGTTTAGCCATGTCTCGGAGAGCTACAAAATGAGCTTGATTAATGTTTAAAGTGCTTATACAACGAAATTTCTAAGTTTGAAATAATAACATTGAAGTAATATTTGGTATCGCTTCTTTCGACTGTGAAAATTTTAGTACCAACAATTAAATGGAAGTATGTTTATTTAGCGTTTGAAGACTGTGCTTTTCCTCCTAAAAATTGATACATCATTAAGATAGTTGGCATACTTGCACAACTAATGACATCACTCGACCCAGACCCCAAATTTTGATTGCTTTCTAAGCTCTTACCGCAATGCCGTGTATAAAAGAGAAATAAAGGGATTTTGTCGTTCATTTTGTGGTTAGAAACTTCGAAGTTCATAAATGAACTATTCACGAATACGTTTTAGTTGTCGAAAATCGACAGTACATTCTTAATTACTCATAAGACGACTAAGTTGGATACGGCTTCGACCATGCCTATTTTAAAACAAATAACTCGTTATATGAATACATTTTACACATCCTTACGACAGTTTAGTTTTCTAAAGGTGTTTTGAACCGTCTGTTCGATAACAATAAGAATTCATGTAGATCTTAGTGATGTCATAAGTTGTGGAATGAAATGTCTCAACTTTTTGAGCCAAAAGCCAGTTTTTCAAACGCTAAATAAACACACTTTCCTTAATTATTCGCCCTGAAACTTTCACAATCGAAAGCAGTAATCTCAACCGTCTTAGTAGTGTGATCTCGAACAAAGCGGAGACGAGAGATAATAGTCGAGATCTTACGTTTTCCACCACGATTGCCTCCAAATCGGAACAAACTATGGTCATTAAGTATGGAAAAAATTGTAACTATATTGAACAGTTTGGCAACGAAGATAGAACAATTGACTTCGAGTATAACACATCTTGTCAACAACCGATATTTGCATACATTTTCTGGTTAATTGATTAGGATGATGAACCAATTATTATCTTAAAGTTGGCTATTCAGTTTTATCAGGGCCTGGATTTTTACAAATATCTACATAGATGGTGATGTCGATTGGTCGATTGGAGCATCATATCCAGGAATCAAGAGAGTAGTTATCCCATGCGTAGACCCCTTAGTGCACCTGCAGAAACCCCGTAGTGCGACGTTCTGTTTGACTGACGTTAAGCGACAATCAAAAATGGCGAGAAAACCAATCCTGATGAAAGTATTGCGTGGAATATTCATTCACATTTCATATCTGATGCCTCTCTTGGGCTATCACTTGAATGTACCGCTGATACTAATTGAAATGGTGCAAGTACTTACTTTTTTCAATTCCTGTCTTAATCCGTTCCTCTATGTTTTTTCTAATCGCGCGTATTGAAAAGCTTTTCAAGAGGTTTACTTTCGCCTTTGAATTTTGCAAGGAAATACTTTTGAGAGCTTGAACTAACAAGAAAGGTGACAATCAGTTCGAGAACTATATATCGCTGTTGCAGCAAGCGAGCTTGAAGCGAGCGAGCAAGGCAGCAGACCTAATTTGTGTAGTGGGGCAGTTTTTCAAATTTTGCCAAGCCCACTGCATTGTTGTTGTGCGCAGTACGAATAACGTTCTGCGCACAACCACAATGCAATGGGCCGATGGGAAGAATGTATGATCTTTCTTTCGCTGCGCGTGTTTGTATATTTGCCTGTCTTTTGCCTGTGCAGTAGTTTGCTAGGATACAAGAGCGTTTAGTGTTGTCAATTTTAATTCTGTCTTCATTCAGGGAAACGTTTGTAATATGGCAAAAATATCTAAATTATCTTGATGTAAATTTTCTATTTGATCAACTTATTTTAACTGCCAAACGAAGTTGTTGAACGCTGGGTTGATATTGACGTGAAGCCGTTTACTTTAGAGTTCGTTGTTAAATGCTTAAATATCCCAATTATCATTCCCGTTTTTCGTATTGTGTTTTTTTTGTCGAGTTATTCATAAATATCTATTCCATCCTCGTCGTGTGCTAATTATTTTGCAGTGTTTTGTAACACGATATAAACTAAAAATCTTTTCCGCTTTTATCCACTTTAATCAGCAAGGCAGCACTCACTTACCTGGCAGGCAACCTAGTTAAATAACAAGGATGCTACGCGGTCTCTGATTGGCTAGATGCATGACTCTAACTCCATAGAGACACGCTGACGTGACATTTCTGTTGCTTCTCTGCGGCTATCACTTGAATGTACCGCTGATACTAAACGAAATGTTGCATGTACTTGCTTTTTTCAATTCCTGTCTTAATCCGTTCCTCTATGTTTTTTCTAATCGCACGTATCGAAATGCTTTTCAAGAGGTTTACTTGCGCCTTTGAATTTTGCAAGGAAATACTTTTGAGAGCTTGAACAAACAAGAAAGGTGACAATCAGTTCGAGAACTATATATTGTTGTTGTAGCGAGCGAGCCTGAAGCGAGCGAGCAAGGCAGCAGACCTAATTTCTTCCGATAGGAGCAGTTATCTTGGGTTTATACCACGAATGCATATTGGTTATTGTAAGGTTCTGAGTTGCAGTTCCTCTCGTAGGGTCTTTAACTACTTGGACAAGGTTGATTTAATAATTCTCCAACATTGAGATTGTTATAATCCCCAAGTATAACTATATCACACAATCTCGAAAATGATAATGAATTCGTATTCAGGGTATTCAAGGTCACATCTCCGATTGGATGGTATTTTATTAGACATGAAAACACACGCGCCTCCCCACGTCCATGCGATCTATCCAGTTGATGAAAAACAAATCCCATTAATAGAAACAAGAGAGCTACAAAATGAGTTTGATTAATGTTTAAAAATGCGGTTAGTTCATCAATCTTTGGTGCTAAGGATCTGATATTACTTAGATGGAAACTTTGTAATCGAAACGACTGTTCGTTTCCATCTACTAAGGGGCGCTTTCTCGATATATGAACAAACCGAAATTCAAATAATCGCTAATCCTAACCCTAATCCTAACCCTATTCTTAACCCTAAAACTGACTTGGGTTGATGTTATAATAATTTTACATTTCGGTTGCTCATATATCGATAAAGGGCCTACTAAAGGAGGTGAGCATTCGATAGTAATCAAATTATTCAGATTAACCGTCTTAGTAGTGTGATCTCGAACAAATCGGAGACGAGAGATAATAGTCGAAATCTTACGTTTTCCACCACGATTGCCTCTAAATCGGAACAAACTATGGTCATCAATAAGTATGGAAAAAATTGTAACTATATTGAACAGCATGGCAACGAAGATAGAACAATTGACTTCGAGTATAACATTACACATCTTGTCAACAACCGATATTTGCATACATTTTCTGGTTAATTGATACATACAAGTACTTTCTCTAAAATCGCCTTTTCCATCATTGGATCCGTAAGTTTTATTGGCAACCTTCTTGTGATCGTTTTGTTTACTCGTCGTCCTCAATGGCTATCGCAATCTCATAACAGGTGCATCCTAAACCTTGCTATTGCTGACACTCTAACAGCTCTTTCGCTCGTTTTCATTCCTGGATTCATTTTGGATGAAAACATGTATCAAGTTTCATCTGGAAATCACCTTGCTCGAGATGTTTATTGTCGAATCATTGCGTCGCAGTATATAACATACTCTCTTGGTATCACCTCATTATATATTTGTCTCGTCCTCTCATTTGAACGATGGTTGGCCGTCACAAAAAGCTTGTTTTACAAAAGCAGATTTACCACGAAACATATGAACATATTAATCCTGTGTTCCTGGATCATTGGTTTTGGCATGGAAGTTCCAGTCATTATATTGTATAGTGTAGCTGTCTATGATGACTCCTCAGTTTGCCCAACATGGGATACTGTGATTCATGACATTACCCAGCCTTTTGCAGTCCCTATTTCAATATTTGTTTTCGAGATTTTGCTTCCATTCTTGTTTATGGCTGCGGCGTATCTGGACATTCATCGTCATATTAAAAAATCGATTAGTTTTGGTGCATCGGCAAGAATGGAAAATATAATAGCCATGAAACGATTGAAGAAAGTTACTCATATGGCAGTTATTACGTCTTCTATCCTTGTAATTTGCTGGATGCCAACTCAAATTTTATTTCTGATGCTTCTCTTGGGCTATAACTTGAATGTACCGCTGATACTAAACGAAATGCTGCAAGTACTTGCTTTTTTCAATTCCTGTCTTAATCCGTTCCTCTATGTTTTATCTAATCGCACGTATCGAAAAGCTTTTCAAGAGGTTTACTTTCGCCTTTGAATTTTGCAAGGAAATACTTTTGAGAGCTTGAACTAACAAGAAAGGTGACAATCAGTTCGAGAACTATATATCGCTGTTGCAGCTAGCAAGCGAGCCTGAAGCGAGCGAGCAAGGCAGCAGACCTAATTTGTTTCGTGGGGCAGTTTTTCAAATTTGCCAAGCGCACTGCATTGTGGTTGTGCGCAGTACGAGTAACGTTCTGCGCACAACCACAATGCAAAGGGCCGATGGGTGAATGCATGATCTTTCTTTCGCTGCCCGTGTTTGTATATTCGGCTGTGGTTTGCCTGTGGTTTACCTGTGGTTTACTAGGATACAAGAGAGCGTTTAGTGAAATAGTGAATTGTCAATTTTAATCCTGTCTTCATTCAGGGAAACGTTTGTAGCATCATGCATGCAGTAAATATGTGTTTCCATTATGGCAAAGATATGTAAATTATCTTGATGTAAATTTTCTATTTGATCAACTTATTTTAACTGCCAAACGAAGTTGTTGAACGCTGGGTTGATATTGACGTGAAACCCTAATCCTAACCCTAACACAAATCCTAACCCTAAAACTGACTTGGCTTGATGTTATAATAATTTTACATTTCGGTTGCTCATAATAGCGCTCCGTCGAGATGACGCCAGTACCGATGTTTGTCCGCTTTTACCCATAATTCTTGCGGCCATAACAAAAGAAATAGCTCATTTGCAATCATTTGTGAGTCAAATTTGGTTTGTTTGTCCGCTTTTTGAGCTATTAATAGCAGCCAGACTCTACGCTATTTGATAGTAGTAATCAAATTATTCAGATTAACCGTCTTAGTAGTGTGATCTCGAACAAATCGGAGACGAGAGATAATAGTCGAAATCTTACGTTTTCCACCACGATTGCGTCTAAATCGGTACAAACTATGGTTATTAAGTATGGAAAAAATTGTAACTATATTGAACAGCATGCATGGCAACGAAGATAGAACAATTGACTTCGAGTATAACATTACACATCTTGTCAACAACCGATATTTGCATACATTTTCTGGTTAATTGATTGGGATAATCAACCAATTCTTATCTTAAAGTTGGCTATTCAGTTTTATCATGGCCTGGATTTTTACAAATATCTACATAGATGGTGATGTCGATTGGAGCATCATATCCAGGAATCAAGAGAGTAGTTATGCCATGCGTAGACCACTTAGTCTTAGCACTTGCGAATTTACATCTGCAGAAACCCCGTAGTGCGATGTTTTCTGTTTGACTGACGTTAAGCGACAATAAAAAATGACCAGGAAATCAATCCTGATGAAAGTATTGCGTAGAATATTCATCGGATAGATTCCAGCGCTTTTCCAGTTGTCATCATTATCAACTTTATCGACCAGCGGATAAAAAAGAAGCATATAATAGATAAACAGGTCGCAGCCTAAACGTCGTGGCAGCCATCGTTGGCGCTTTTAATATTAATATATAATATGTTAATAAGAGCGCGCGTTTTATTAGTCAGCCTTTAATTGAGGTAATGAATTCGTGCTGTAAGTTCCCATCGTAAAAACTTCCTCGCTATATGAATTGATTCTAAAATAATGTCAGGCAATAATACTACATATTTTACAACTACAGTACATACAAGTACTTTCTCTAAAATCGCCTTTTCCATCATTGGATCCGTAAGTTTTATTGGAAACCTTCTTGTGATCGTTTTGTTTACTCGTCGTCCTAAATGGCTATCACAATCTCATAACAGATGCATCCTAAACCTCGCTATTGCTGACACTCTAACAGCTCTTTCGCTCTTTTTCATTCCTGGATTCATTTTGGATGGTAACGTTTATCAAGTTTCATCTGGAAATCACCTTGCTCGAGATGTCTATTGTCGAATCATTGGGACTAAGTATATAACATACTCTCTTGGTATCACCTCGTTATATATTTGTCTCGTCCTCTCATTTGAACGATGGTTGGCCGTCACAAAAAGCTTGTTTTACAAAAGCAGATTTACCACGAAACATATGAACATATTAATCCTGTGTTCCTGGATCTTTGGTTTTGCCGGACACGTTCCAGGCATTATATCGTATAGTGAAGCTGTCTATGATAACACCTCAGTTTGCCCAACATGGGATACTGTGACTGACATTACCCAGCCTTTTGCAGTCCCTATTTCAATATTTATTTTTGAGGTTTTACTTCCATTCTTGTTTATGGTTGCGGCGTATCTGGACATTCATCGTCATATTAAAAAATCTATTAGTTTTGGTGCATCGGCAAGAATGGAAAATATAATAGCCATAAAAAGATTGAAGAAAGTTACTCATATGGCAGCTATTACGTCTTCTATCCTTGTAATTTGCTGGATGCCAACTCAAATTTTATTTCTGATGCTTCTCTTGGGCTATAACTTGAATGTACCGCTGATACTAAACGAAATGCTGCAAGTGCTTGCTTTTTTCAATTCCTGTCTTAATCCGTTCCTCTATGTTTTATCTAATCGCACGTATCGAAAAGCTTTTCAAGAGGTTTACTTTCGCCTTTGAATTTTGCAAGGAAATACTTTTGAGAGCTTGAACTAACAAGAAAGGTGACAATCAGTTCGAGAACTATATATCGCTGTTGCAGCTAGCAAGCGAGCCTGAAGCGAGCGAGCAAGGCAGCAGACCTAATTTGTTTCGTGGGGCAGTTTTTCAAATTTGCCAAGCGCACTGCATTGTGGTTGTGCGCAGTACGAGTAACGTTCTGCGCACAATCACAATGCAAAGGGCCGATGGGTGAATGCATGATCTTTCTTTCGCTGCCCGTGTTTGTATATTCGGCTGTGGTTTGCCTGTGGTTTACTAGGATACAAGAGAGCGTTTAGTGAAATAGTGAATTGTCAATTTTAATCCTGTCTTCATTCAGGGAAACGTTTGTAGCATCATGCATGCAGTAAATATGTGTTGCCATTATGGCAAAGATATGTAAATTATCTTGATATAAATTTTCTATTTGATCAACTTATTTTAACTGCCAAACGAAGTTGTTGAACGCTGGGTTGATATTGACGTGAAACCCTAATCCTAACCCTAACACAAATCCTAACCCTAAAACTGACTTGGCTTGATGTTATAATAATTTTACATTTCGGTTGCTCATAATAGCGCTCCATCGAGATGACGCCAGTACCGATGTTTGTCCGCTTTTACCCATAATTCTTGCGGCCATAACAAAAGAAATAGCTCATTTGCAATCATTTGTGAGTCAAATTTGGGTTTGTTTGTCCGCTTTTTGAGCTATTAATAGCAGCCAGACTCTACGCTATTTGATAGTAGTAATCAAATTATTCAGATTAACCGTCTTAGTAGTGTGATCTCGAACAAATCGGAGACGAGAGATAATAGTCGAAATCTTACGTTTTCCACCACGATTGCCTCTAAATCGGTACAAACTATGGTTATTAAGTATGGAAAAAATTGTAACTATATTGAACAGCATGCATGGCAACGAAGATAGAACAATTCACTTCGAGTATAACATTACACATCTTGTCAACAACCGATATTTGCATACATTTTCTGGTTAATTGATTGGGATAATCAACCAATTCTTATCTTAAAGTTGGCTATTCAGTTTTATCATGGCCTGGATTTTTACAAATATCTACATAGATGGTGATGTCGATTGGAGCATCATATCCAGGAATCAAGAGAGTAGTTATGCCATGCGTAGACCACTTAGTCTTAGCACTTGCGAATTTACATCTGCAGAAACCCCGTAGTGCGATGTTTTCCGTTTGACTGACGTTAAGCGACAATAAAAAATGACCAGAAAATCAATCCTGATGAAAGTATTGCGTAGAATATTCATCGGATAGATTCCAGCGCTTTTCCAGTTGTCATCATTATCAACTTTATCGACCAGCGGATAAAAAAGAAGCATATAATAGATAAACAGGTCGCAGCCTAAACGTCGTGGCAGCTATCGTTGGCGCTTTAATTGCTGCCTCCCCTCAGGGAGGCAGCGTTCCTCTGTTAACTCGTACCCAGTTCCTTTACCGAGCTATGTATAGCCGACAAGATCTCGATTATTGAACATTTTTCATATCTGTTCGCAAATCCGGGGGGAAACGGGGGGGCACTCACGAAGCGGTCGCGAAACAGGTTGCAAGCTCCATTGCAAGGAAGATTGGTTTACAAACATAACATTATGCTGTATAGGTATATTTCCCGTTCGTTTGTTCGATTTGAAATATCTGAAGTTCGATTTGGCATTGGCAAAAGTGTCGTTTGAGTGGATATTTTATAACTTCGCGAGGCTTGCTCGTCGGAACACGGCAACAAACGACAGCGTCTTAATTCAAGGAGAAACTATATAAACCTCAATGTTTTTAACAACGGTGACATCCCGCATTCCCGTTCGTTACTTCGATTTGAAATATGACCGCTAGATAAGTCAGCAAATATTACAAACATGAAGTTCGATTTGGCAAAAGTGTCGCTTGAATGGAAAATTTATAGGTTGCAAGCTCCATTGCAAGGAAGATTGGTTTACAAACATAACATTATGCTGTATAGGTATATTTCCCGTTCGTTTGTTCGATTTGAAATATCTGAAGTTCGATTTGGCATTGGCAAAAGTGTCGCTTGAGTGGAAATTTTATAACTTCGCGAGGCTTGCTCGTCGGAACACGGCAACAAACGACAGCGTCTTAATTCAAGGAGAAACTATATAAACCTCAATGTTTTTAACAACGGTGACATCCCGCATTCCCGTTCGTTACTTCGATTTGAAATATGACCGCTAGATAAGTCAGCAAATATTACAAACATGAAGTTCGATTTGGCAAAAGTGTCGCTTGAATGGAAAATGTATAACTTCGCGAGGCTTGCTGGTTTTGAGTAAATGTTGTTCGAATAAGTTCAAATGCTCATATTGAATTTTGACATTATAAACGCGCCCGTATGTTATTTTAATATTACGAGGCCATATGATCGCCTTTGATACGTGGTTTATATTCTACAATACATTCTATTTATTTGATCCTCCATGCTGTAGCAGATTTCTAGCATTCTGCTGGCATGCCTAATCCTGAACACTTCTACACTACAGGCAACTTCGTATCCACTCACTCCCTGTGTCAGTCCCAACTCCCAAGGCAGCATTTCACTTCTGATAAGAACTCCTAGTATTAATATATAATCTGTTAATAAGAGCGCGCGTTTTATTGGTCAGCCTTTAATTGAGGTAATGAATTCGTGCTGTAAGTTCCCATCGTAAAAGCTTCCTCGCTATATGAATTGATTCTAAAATAATGCTGGGCAATAATACTACATATTTTACAACTACAGAACATACAAGTACTTTCTCTAAAATCGCCTTTTCCATTATTGGATCCGTAAGTTTTATTGGAAACCTTCTTGTGATCGTTTTGTTTACTCGTCGTCCTCAATGGCTATCACAATCACATAACAGATGCATCCTAAACCTTGCTATTGCTGACACTCTAACAGCTCTTTCGCTCTTTTTCATTCCTGGATTCATTTTGGATGGTAACGTGTATCAAGTTTCATCTGGAAGTCACCTTGCTCGAGATTTCTATTGTCAAATCATTGTGTCGCAGTATGTAGCATACTCTCTTGGTATGACCTCATTATATATTTGTCTCGTCCTCTCATTTGAAACGATGGTTGGCCGTCACAAAAAGCTTGTTTTACAAAAGCAGATTTACCACGAAACATATGAACATATTAATCCTGTGTTGCTGGATCATTGGTTTTGGCATGGAAGTTCCAGTCATTATATTGTATAGTGTAGCTGTCTATGATGACTCCTCAGTTTGCCCAACATGGGATACTGTGATTCATGACATTAATGCCTTTAATGCCTTTTGCAGTCCCTATTTCAATATTTGTTTTCGAGGTTTTGCTTCCATTCTTGTTTATGGCTGCGGCGTATCTGGACATTCATCGTCATATTAAAAAATCTATTAGTTTTGGCGCATCGGCAGGAATGAAAAATATAATAGCCATAAAAAGATTGAAGAAAGTTACTCATGTGGCAGCTATTACCTCTTCTATCCTTCTAATCTGCTAGATTCCAAGTCAAATTTTATATCTGTTTCTTGTCTTGGGCTATCATTTGAATGTACCGCTGATACTAATTGAAATGGTGCAAGTACTTGCTTTTTTCAATTCCTGTCTTAATCCGTTTGTCTATGTTTTTTCTAATCGCACGTATCGAAAAGCTTTTCAAGAGGTTTACTTTCGCCTTTAAATTTTGCAAGGAAATACTTTTGAGGGCTTGAACAAACAAGAAAGATGACAATCAGTTCGAGAACTATATATTAAATAACTAAGATGTTACGCGGTCTCTGATTGGCTAGATGCACGACGCAATAACTCCATAGAGACACGCTGACGTGACATGAAACTCTTAAAATTAAAATGTTTATATGAAATGAAAAAATCGAGACTCAAAATTGTTTTTCCTTCAAAAGTATGTTTTGAATAATGAATCCCATTCAAACATTTTATTTATCCTTTGCTGTTGTCTTAATGTAAGGATATTTGATTGGGAAATCCCCGATAAACTTTGAGTAATATCTGATACTAATTACATGTTTTTTATGCTTGAAAAACCTGTGGCGGGTTATCTGAGCCGAGTCCTGAGACTGCTATTGTAAGTTTAATGTTATTGAATATAATAAATATGTCATGTTATGGAATTTTTTATTGTTGAAATATGTCAATCTATAGATAAACTTTAATTTACTCAATTGAAACAAAATTGAAAATTTTGACTATTGAATTCGAATATTATCATTTATCCTCGTTGCATGAATCTTCAAGAATTTATTAAAATATGATCTGTAAGTAACGACGTTTTATGGGCAAGTGAGATGATCCGAACTTTTTAATTGACAAGTAAAATTCAAACGAAAAAGTAATTAAATGTTTCATCAATAATTAGGGCAAGATTCGTGCTGAAAGCTTCCTCGCTATCTGAATTCATTTTGAAATAATGCTAGGCAATAATACTACATATTTTACAACTCCAGTACATACAAGTATTTCCTCTAAAATCGCCTTTTCCATTATTGGATCCGTAAGTTTTGTTGGCAACCTTCTTGTGATCGTTTTGTTTACTCGTCGTCCTCAATGGCTATCACAATCTCATAACAGATGCATCCTAAACCTTGCTATTACTGACACTCTAACAGCTCTTTCGCTCTTTTTCACTCCTGGATTAATTTTGGATGGGAACGTGTTTCATGTTTCATCTAGAAATCACCTTGCTCGAGATGTCTATTGTCGAATCATTGTGTCGCAGTATATAGTATACTCGCTTGGTATGACGTCGTTATATATTTGTCTCGTCCTTTCATTTGAACGATGGTTGGCCGTCACAAAAAGCTTGTTTTACAAAACCAGATTTACCACGAAACATATGAACATATTAATCCCGTGTTTCTGGATCTTTGGTTTTGGCGAACAAGTTCCAGTCATATCGTATAGTGAAGCTGTCTATGATAACACCTCAGTTTGCCCAGCATGGGATATCACGACTGACATTACCCAACCTTTTGCAGTCCCTATTTCAATGTTTCTTTTTGAGGTTTTGTTTCCATTCTTGTTTATGGCTGCCGCATATCTGGACATTTTTCGTCATATTAAAATATCTATTAGTTTTGGTGCATCGGCAAGAATGGGGAATATAATAGCCATAAAAAGATTGAAGAAAGTTACTCATATGGCAGCTATTACTTCTTCTATCCTTGTAATCTGCTGGATTCCAACTCAAATTTTATTCCTGTTGCTTCTCTTCGGCTATAACTTGAATGTACCGCTGCTACTAAACGAAATGCTGCAAGTACTTGCTTTTTTCAATTCCTGTCTTAATCCGTTCCTCTATGTTTTTTCTAATCGCACGTATCGAAAAGCTTTTCAAGAGGTTTTCTTTCGCCTTTGAATTATGCAAGGCAATACTTTTGAGGGCTTGAACAAACAAGAATGGTGATAATCATTTAGAGAACAATAAGCAAGGCAGCAAACCTAATTTGTGTAGTGGGGCAGTTTTTAAAATTTTCCCAAGTGCACTGCATTGTGGTTGTGCGCAGTACGAGTAACGTTCTGCGCACAACCACAATGCAAAGGGCCGATGGGATGAATGTATGATCTTTCTTTCGCTGCGCGTGTTTGTATATTCGCCTGTCTTTTGCCTGTGCAGTAGTTCGCTCTGATACAAGAGAGCGTTAAGTGTTGTCAATTTTAATTCTGTCTTCATTCGGGGAAACGTTTGGAGCGTCACTATGCATGCAGTAAATATGTGTTTCTAATATGGCAAAGATATGTAAATTATCTTGATGTGAATTTTCTATTTGATCAACTAATTTTGACTGCCAAACGAAGTTGTTGAACGCTGGGTTGATATTGACGTGAAACCGTTTACTTTAAAGTTCGTTGTTAAATGCTTAAATATCCCAATAGTCATTCCCGCTTTTCGTATTGTGTTTTTTTGTCGAGTTATTCATAAATATCTATTCCATCCTCGTCGTATGCTAATTATTTTGCAGTGTTTTGTAACACAACAGAAACTAAAAATCTTTTCCGCTTTTATCCACTTTAATCAGCAATGCAGCACTCACTACCTGGCAGGTAACCTATAGTTAAATAACAAGGATGCTACACTGTCTCTGATTGGCGAGATGCATGACTCAATAACTCCATAGAGACATGCTGACCTGACATTTCTGATTTTCTGATGCTTCTCTGCGGCTATCACTTGAATGTACCGCTGCTACTAAACGAAATGTTGCAAGTACTTGCTTTTTTCAATTCCTGTCTTAATCCGTTCCTCTATGTTTTTTTCTAATCGCACGTATCGAAAAGCATTTCAAGAGGTTTACTTTCGCGTTTGAATTTTGCAAGGAAATACTTTTGAGAGCTTGAACAAACAAGAAAGATGACAATCAGTTAGAGAACTATATATTGCTGTTGTAGCGAGCGAGCCTGAAGCGAGCGAGCAAGGCAGCAGACCTAATTTCTTCCGATAGGAGAAGTTACAGTATCTTGGGTTTATACCACGAATTATGCATATATGTTATTGTAAGGTTCTGAGTCGCAGTTCCTCTCGTGGGATCTTTAACTACTTGGACAAGGTTGATTTAATAATTCTCCAACATTTAGATTGTTATAATCCTAACCCTAATCCTAACCCAAACCCTAACCCTAAAACTGACTTGGGATCGATGTTATAATAATTTTACATTTCGGTTGCTCATATATCGAGAAAGGGCCCACTAAGGAGGTGAGCATTTGATAGTAATCAAATTATTCAGATTAACCGTCTTAGTAGTGTGATCTCGAACAAATCGGAGACGAGAGATAATAGTCGAAATCTTACGTTTTCCACCACGATTGCCTCTAAATCGGAACAAAGTATGGTCATTAAGTATGGAAAAAATTGTAACTATATTGAATAGCATGGCAACGAAGATAGAACAATTGACTTCGAGTATAACACATCTTGTCAACAACCGATATTTGTATACATTTTCTGTTTAATTGATTAGGATGATGAACCAATTCCCATGCGTAGACCACTAATTAGCACCTGCGAATTTACATCTGCAGAAACCCCGTAGTGCGATGTTCTCTATTTGACTGACGTTAAGCGACAATCAAAAATGGCCAGAAAACCAATCCTGATGAAAGTATTGCGTGGAATATGCATTGGATAGATTCCAGCGCTTTTCCAGTTGGATATAATAGACAAACAGGTCGCAGCCTAAACGTCGTGGCAGCCATCGTTGGCGCTTTATCGGTTATTCAATAATTAATAATCTGTTAATAAGAGCGCGCGTTTTATTGGTCGGCCTTTAATTCAGGTGATGAATTCGTGCTGTAAGTTCCCATCGTAAAAGCTTCCTCGCTATATGAATTGATTCTGAAATAATGGAGGGCAATAATACTACATATTTTACAACTACAGTACATACAAGTACTTTCTCTAAAATCGCCTTTTCCATCATTGGATCCGTAAGTTTTATTGGAAACCTTCTTGTGATCGTTTTGTTTACTCGTCGTCCTCAATGGCTGTCACAATCTCATAACAGGTGCATCCTAAACCTTGCTATTGCTGACACTCTAACAGCTCTTTCGCTCTTTTTCACGCCTGGATTCATTTTGGATATGAACGTGTATCAAGTTTCATCTGGAAGTCACCTTGCTCGAGATTTCTATTGTCAAATCATTGTGTCGCAGTATATAACATACTCTCTTGCTATGACCTCGTTATATATTTGTCTCGTCCTTTCATTTGAAAGATGGTTGGCCGTCACAAAAAGCTTGTTTTACAAAAGCAGATTTACCACCAAACATATGAACATATTAATCCTGTGTTCCTGGATCATTGGTTTTGGCATGGAAGTTCCAGTCATTATATTGTATAGTGTAGCTGTCTATGATGACAACTCAGTTTGCCCAACATGGGATACTGTGACTGACATTACCCTGCCTCTTACAATCCCTATTTCAATATTTATTTTCGAGGTTTTGCTTCCATTTTTGTTTATGGCTGCGGCGTATCTGGATATTCATCGTCATATTAAAAAATCTATTAGTTTTTGGTGCATCGGCAGGAATGAAAAATATAACAACCATAAAACGATTGAAGAAAGTTACTCATATGGCAGCTATTACCTCTTCTATCCTTTTAATTTGCTGGATTCCAATTCACATTTTATATCTGATGCCTCTCTTGGGCTATCACTTGAATGTACCGCCGATACTAATTGAAATGGTACAAGTACTTACTTTTTTCAATTCCTGTCTTAATCCGTTCCTCTATGTTTTTTCTAATCGCACGTATCGAAAAACTTTTCAAGAGGTTTACTTTCGCCTTTGAATTTTGCAAGGAAATACTTTTGAGAGCTTGAACAAACAAGAATGGTGACAATCAGTTCGAGAACAATATATTGCTGTTGTAGCGAGCGAGCCTGAACGAGCGAGCAAGGCAGCAAACCTAATTTGTGTAGTGGGGCAGTTTTTCAAATTTTCCCAAGCGCACTGCATTGTGGTTGTGCGCAGTACGAGTAACGTTCTGCGCACAACCACAATGCAATGGGCCGATGGGTGAATGTATGATCTTTCTTTCGCTGCGCGTGTTTGTATATTCGCCTGTGCAGTAGTTTGCTCTGATACAAGAGAGCGTTAAGTGTTGTCAATTTTAATTATGTCTTCATTCAGGGAAACGTTTGTAGCATCATGCATGCAGTAAATATGTGTTTCTAATATGGCAAAAATATGTAAATTATCTTGATGTAAATTTTCTATTTGATCAACTAATTTTGACTGTCAAACGAAGTTGTTGAACGCTAGGTTGATATTAACGTGAAACCGTTTACTTTAGAGTTCGTTGTTAAATGCTTAAATATCCCAATAGTCATTCCCGCTTTTCGTATTGTGTTTTTTTTGTCGAGTTATTCATAAATATCTATTCCATCCTCGTCGTGTGCTAATTATTTTGCAGTGTTTTGTAACACGACACAAACTAAAAATCATTTCCGCTTTTAGTCACTGTAATCAGCAACGCAGCACTCACTACCTGGTAGGTAACGTAGTTAAATAACAAGGATGCTACGCGGTCTCTGATTGGCTAGATGCATGACTCAATAACTCCATAGAGACACGCTGACGTGACATTTCTGTTGCTTCTCTGCGGTTATCCCTTGAATGTACCGCTGATACTAAACAAAATGTTGCAAGTACCTGTACTTGCTTTTTTCAATTCCTGTCTTAATCCGTTCCTCTATGTTTTTTCTAATCGCACGTATCGAAAAGCTTTTCAAGAGGTTTATTTTCGCCTTTGAATTATGCAAGGAAATACTTTTGAGGGCTTGAACAAACAAGAAAGATGACAATCAGTTCGAGAACTATATATTGCTGTTGTAGCGAGCCAGCCTGAAGCGAGCGAGCAAGGCAGCAGACCTAATTTCTTCCGATAGGAGCAGTTATCTTGGGTTTATACCACGAATGCATATTGGTTATTGTAAGGTTCTGAGTTGCAGTTCCTCTCGTGGGGTCTTTAACTACTTGGACAAGGTTGATTTAATAACTCTCCTGCAACATTTAGATTGTTATAATCCCCAAGTATAACTATATCACACAATCTCGAGAATGATAATGAATTCGTATTCAGGGTATTCAAGGTCACATCTGCGATTGCATGATATTTTATTAGACATGAAAGCACAAACGCCTCCGCCACGTCCATGTGATCTATCCAGTTGATGAAAAACAAATCCCATTAATAGAAACAAATGAGTAGTCAATCAGTTCGTTTAGCCATGTCTCGGAGATAGCTACAAAATGAGCTTGATTAATGGTTAAAAATGCGGTTAGTTCATCAATCTTTGGTTCTAAAGATCTGATATTACTTAGCTGGAAACTTGGTAATCGAAAAGACTGTTCGTTTCCATCTACTAAGGAGGTGAGCATTTGATAGTAATCAAATTATTCAGATTAACCGTCTTAGTAGTGTGATCTCTGACAAATCGGAGACGAGAGATAATAGTCGAAATCTTACGTTTTCCACCACGATTGCCTCTAAATCGGAACAAACTATGATCCTTAACTCTTTCCTGACCGGCCTAGTCAAAACGGGTCTTAGAAGACCCGCAAAGTCGTCAATCGAAAAACTCGGCACACGGTAACGCAAGATTAAGATTAGATTCGACAAGATTAGATTCGACAAGATTAGATTCGACAAGCGCCAGGAACATAAGATCCACGCACACGCCAAGTTTGATTTGATTTCATAAACAACTCTGCGATTGGTGGCATTTTGAGTTTTCAAGATGCTACTCGGGCGTGCAAGATGGCCTTTTCTAGAAAAATGTAAATTTTTCAACCTGATTTATGATAATTAATGCTATTTTATATTAACATAATGTGTTTTGTTCGGGAAATTTAAAAGCACAAGTAAAAGCCGGTTTATTGGGGCAGTTATGGTTATTTCAAGAGATATCAACAGAACAAAGAGGTGGTTCAATTTTGGATGTTTTTCAGCCTGTCAGGAAAGAGTTAAGTGTGGAAAAATTGTAACTATATTGAACAGCATGGCAACGAAGATAGAACAATTGACTTCGAGTATAACATTACACATCTTGTCAACAACCGATATTTGCATATATTTTCTGGTTAATTGATTAGGATGATGAACCAATTCTTATCTTAAAGTTGGCTATTCAGTTTTATCATGGCCTGGATTTTTACAAATATCTACATAGATGGTGATGTCGATTGGTCGATTGGAGCATCATATCCAGGAATCAAGAGAATAGTTATCCCATGCGTAGACCACTTAGTCTTAGCACTTGCGAATTTACATCTGCAGAAACCCCGTAGTGCGATGTTTTCCGTTTGACTGACGTTAAGCGACAATAAAAAATGACCAGAAAATCAATCCTGATGAAAGTATTGCGTAGAATATTCATCGGATAGATTCCAGCGCTTTTCCAGTTGTCATCATTATCAACTTTATCGACCAGCGGATAAAAAAGAAGCATGCATATAATAGATAAACAGTTCGCAGCCTAAACGTCGTGGCAGCCATGCATCCTTGGCGCTTTAATATTAATATATAATATGTTAATAAGAGCGCGCGTTTTATTAGTCAGCCTTTAATTGAGGTAATGAATTCGTGCTGTAGGTTCCCATCGTAAAAGCTTCCTCGCTATATGAATTGATTCTAAAATAATGGCAGGCAATAATACTACATATTTTACAACTACAGTACATACAAGTACTTTCTCTAAAATCGCCTTTTCCATCATTGGATCCGTAAGTTTTATTGGAAACCTTCTTGTGATCGTTTTGTTTACTCGTCGTCCTCAATGGCTATCACAATCACATAACAGATGCATCCTAAACCTCGCTATTGCTGACACTCTAACAGCCCTTTCGCTCGTTTTCGTTCCTGGATTCATTTTGGATGGTAACGTTTATCAAGTTTCATCTGGAAATCAGCTTGCTCGAGATGTTTATTGTCGAATCATTGTGTCGCAGTATATAACATTCTCTCTTGGCATCACCTCATTATATATTTGTCTCGTCCTCTCATTTGAACGATGGTTGGCCGTCACAAAAAGCTTGTTTTACAAAAGCAGATTTACCACGAAACATATGAACATATTAATCCTGTGTTCCTGGATCTTTGGTTTTGGCGGACACGTTCCAGTCATTATATCGTATAGTGAAGCTGTCTATGATAACACCTCAGTTTGCCCAACATGGGATACTGCGACTGACATTACCCAGCCTTTTGCAGTCCCTATTTCAATATTTATTTTTGATGTTTTACTTCCATTCTTGTTTATGGTTGCGGCGTATCTGGACATTCATCGTCATATTAAAAAATCTATTAGTTTTGGTGCATCGGCAAGAATGGAAAATATAATAGCCATAAAACGATTGAAGAAAGTTACTCATATGGCAGCTATTACGTCTTCTATCCTTGTAATTTGCTGGATGCCAACTCAAATTTTATTTCTGATGGTTCTCTTGGGCTATAACTTGAATGTACCGCTGATACTAGACGAAATGCTAGAAGTACTTGCTTTTTTCAATTCCTGTCTTAATCCGTTCCTCTATGTTTTATCTAATCGCACGTATCGAAAAGCTTTTCAAGAAGTTTACTTTCGCCTTTGAATTTTGCAAGGAAATACTTTTGAGAGCTTGAACTAACAAGAAAGGTGACAATCAGTTCGAGAACTATATATCGCTGTTGCAGCTAGCAAGCGAGCCTGAAGCGAGCGAGCAAGGCAGCAGACCTAATTTGTTTCGTGGGGCAGTTTTTCAAATTTGCCAAGCGCACTGCATTGTGGTTGTGCGCAGTACGAGTAACGTTCTGCGCACAACCACAATGCAAAGGGCCGATGGGTGAATGCATGATCTTTCTTTCGCTGCCCGTGTTTGTATATTCGGCTGTGGTTTGCCTGTGGTTTACTATAGGATACAAGAGAGCGTTTAGTGAAATAGTGAATTGTCAATTTTAATCCTGTCTTCATTCAGGGAAACGTTTGTAGCATCATGCATGCAGTAAATATGTGTTTCCATTATGGCAAAGATATGTAAATTATCTTGATATAAATTTTCTATTTGATCAACTTATTTTAACTGCCAAACGAAGTTGTTGAACGCTGGGTTGATATTGACGTGAAATCCTAATCCTAACCCTAACACAAATCCTAACCCTAAAACTGACTTGGCTTGATGTTATAATAATTTTACATTTCGGTTGCTCATAATAGCGCTCCCTCGAGATGACGCCAGTACCGATGTTTGTCCGCTTTTACCCATAATTCTTGCCACCATAACAAAAGAAATAGCTCATTTGCAATCATTTGTGAGTCAAATTTGGGTTTGTTTGTCCGCTTTTTGAGCTATTAATAGCAGCCAGACTCTACGCTATTTGATAGTAGTAATCAAATTATTCAGATTAACCGTCTTAGTAGTGTGATCTCGAACAAATCGGAGACGAGAGATAATAGTCGAAATCTTACGTTTTCCACCACGATTGCCTCTAAATCGGTACAAACTATGGTCATTAAGTATGGAAAAAATTGTAACTATATTGAACAGCATGCATGGCAACGAAGATAGAACAATTGACTTCGAGTATAACATTACACATCTTGTCAACAACCGATATTTGCATACATTTTCTGGTTAATTGATTGGGATAATCAACCAATTCTTATCTTAAAGTTGGCTATTCAGTTTTATCATGGCCTGGATTTTTACAAATATCTACATAGATGGTGATGTCGATTGGAGCATCATATCCAGGAATCAAGAGAGTAGTTATGCCATGCGTAGACCACTTAGTCTTAGCACTTGCGAATTTACATCTGCAGAAACCCCGTAGTGCGATGTTTTCTGTTTGACTGACGTTAAGCGACAATAAAAAATGACCAGAAAATCAATCCTGATGAAAGTATTGCGTAGAATATTCATCGGATAGATTCCAGCGCTTTTCCAGTTGTCATCATTATCAACTTTATCGACCAGCGGATAAAAAAGAAGCATATAATAGATAAACAGGTCGCAGCCTAAACGTCGTGGCAGCCATCGTTGGCGCTTTAATTGCTGCCTCCCCTCAGGGAGGCAGCATACTATTCTTGACGTTCCTCTGTTAACTCGTACCCAGTTCCTTTACCGAGCTATGTATAGCCGACAAGATCTCGATTATTGAACATTTTTCATATCTGTTCGCAAATCCGGGGGGAAACGGGGGGGCACTCACGAAGCGGTCGCGAAACAGGTTGCAAGCTCCATTGCAAGGAAGATTGGTTTACAAACATAACATTATGCTGTATAGGTATATTTCCCGTTCGTTTGTTCGATTTGAAATATCTGAAGTTCGATTTGGCATTGGCAAAAGTGTCGCTTGAGTGGAAATTTTATAACTTCGCGAGGCTTGCTCGTCGGAACACGGCAACAAACGAAAGCGTCTTAATTCAAGGAGAAACTATATAAACCTCAATGTTTTTAACAACGGTGACATCCCGCATTCCCGTTCGTTACTTCGATTTGAAATATGACCGCTAGATAAGTCAGCAAATATTACAAACATGAAGTTCGATTTGGCAAAAGTGTCGCTTGAATGGAAAATTTATAGGTTGCAAGCTCCATTGCAAGGAAGATTGGTTTACAAACATAACATTATGCTGTATAGGTATATTTCCCGTTCGTTTGTTCGATTTGAAATATCTGAAGTTCGATTTGGCATTGGCAAAAGTGTCGCTTGAGTGGAAATTTTATAACTTCGCGAGGCTTGCTCGTCGGAACACGGCAACAAACGAAAGCGTCTTAATTCAAGGAGAAACTATATAAACCTCAATGTTTTTAACAACGGTGACATCCCGCATTCCCGTTCGTTACTTCGATTTGAAATATGACCGCTAGATAAGTCAGCAAATATTACAAACATGAAGTTCGATTTGGCAAAAGTGTCGCTTGAATGGAAAATGTGTAACTTCGCGAGGCTTGCTGGTTTTGAGTAAATGTTGTTCGAATAAGTTCAAATGCTCATATTGAATTTTGACATTATAAACGCGCCGTATGTTATTTTAATATTACGAGGCCATATGATCGCCTTTGATACGTGGTTTATATTCTACAATACATTCTATTTATTTGATCCTCCATGCTGTAGCAGATTTCTAGCATTCTGCTGGCATGCCTAATCCTGAACACTTCTACACTACAGGCAACTTCGTATCCACTCACTCCCTGTGTCAGTCCCAACTCCCAAGGCAGCATTTCACTTCTGATAAGAACTCCTAGTATTAATATATAATCTGTTAATAAGAGCGCGCGTTTTATTGGTCAGCCTTTAATTGAGGTAATGAATTCGTGCTGTAAGTTCCCATCGTAAAAGCTTCCTCGCTATATGAATTGATTCTAAAATAATGGCAGGCAATAATACTACATATTTTACAACTACAGTACATACAAGTACTTTCTCTAAAATCGCCTTTTCCATCATTGGATCCGTAAGTTTTATTGGCAACCTTCTTGTGATCGTTTTGTTTACTCGTCGTCCTAAATGGCTATCACAATCACATAACATATGCATCCTAAACCTCGCTATTGCTGACACTCTAACAGCTCTTTCGCTCTTTTTCATTCCTGGATTCATTTTGGATATGAACATGTATCAAGTTTCATCTGGAAGTCACCTTGCTCGAGATTTCTATTGTCAAATCATTGTGTCGCAGTATATAACATATTCTCTTGCTATCACCTCGTTATATATTTGTCTCGTCCTTTCATTTGAACGATGGTTGGCCGTCACAAAAAGCTTGTTTTACAAAAGCAGATTTACCACGAAACATATGAACATATTAATCCTGTGTTCCTGGATCATTGGTTTTGGCATAGAAGTTCCAGTCATCATATTGTATAGTGTAGAAGTTTATGATGACGCTTCAGTTTGCCCAACATGGGATACTGTGACTGACATTACCCAGCCTTTTGCAGTCCCTATTTCAATATTTATTTTTGAGGTTTTACTTCCATTCTTGTTTATGGTTGCGGCGTATCTGGACATTCATCGTCATATTAAAAAATCTATTAGTTTTGGTGCATCGGCAAGAATGGAAAATATAATAGCCATAAAACGATTGAAGAAAGGCACTTGAATGTACCGCTGATACTAAAGGAAATGTTGCAAGTACTTGCTTTTTTCAATTCCTGTCTTAATCCGTTTGTCTATGTTTTTTCTAATCGCACGTATCGAAAAGCTTTTCAAGAGGTTTTCTTTCGTCTTTGACTTTGCAAGAAGAAACTTGTGGGAGCTTGAACAGACAAGAAAGGTGACAATGTCAGAACTATACGTAGATTCAATTTTGTCTTTGTCCGCCATTGCTCCAAACATGTTACTAACGTGTCCCCGATTTCAAAAGAATCAGTGAAGTCAAAGACTAAAGAGAGTAACAAATATGGTGTTGTACGGTTGTTTCCCGTGGTTTTCCGTAATTATTGAGTTATATATATATATCAGAAACAGCCTTTATATTAATATGACGATGAGCCATGTGGTTCTTTGAGTCTTTGACGTCACTTCCAGAACATGCTTGATTAATGGCGGCCGTATAATCTTGTATAAAATAGTCGAAAAAGGGAACTTTCCTTGCTCGTAATGATTTGAAATTTGGCAAGTGAAATAACAAGGATGGCTTGATCTTTAATACTGAACACCAAAAATTTCAATTCAGGAGCACTTTAAAAACGAAGTGGATTTATATTAGGGTCAGTCTAAAGTTAAAACCCGATTGATTGTTTAGATGAATGTTAAGAACGAGAAACTGTCAGCGGAATGATTTGTGGGCTCATAATCCTAACTCTTCCTATTTTTCCTTACCATGCATCTAAACCATAAATCGGCCCGATTGATCGCAGTCTGTAAACGTACCTTTACATGAAATATCTGATACGGTCCGCGTGAAGATTTCGAAACCACTATATCTACTTTATCGCTACCATCGTTGTCTCTCGATTAGTTTAAGTATGTGAACCTTTGAGCTTTGACTTTGAGCTATACATTCACCACCACAACACACATCAACGTATATGTGTTAAGGTTAAACTGGCAGGACAATATATATTATAATGAGTGTCTGAAAAACTTTACTTATTGCCCTTATCATACTGGCACGAACTAAATTAGCTTGTTTTTTATTTTAAATGTCGTACTGGTCACTACAATATTTCTATTAACAGATTTGTAGAACCTAAAATTCCAGTAAGAATCACGAGAAATAGTTATGAATTAGATGTGTCGTACTAAACTCTTTCAAACTATAGTTACTTTAACCGTTTACCTAAACTATGGAATAATCTACCCAGCTTAATACGAAATTCAATTTCAGTTAAACATTTTAAAAGTCAACTTTATAATCACTATACTAATGCTCTAAATAATAATTACGTGCTTAAAATGTCAGGCTTCGCGTAACGTGCTCAAGCGCGAAAATCCGTGTCTGAAAGTGGGGGGGGGGGGGGGGGGGATGATTGCTTCGTTTGCGGAAAGTCAGAAGGGGATAATCATACATTGGTCAAAAAGTGGGGGGGGGGACATCCCCCCATCCCCCTCAGGATTGACGCCCTTGAACGTGCTGTGCTCTCTTCTAACCCTTGCTGTTACTAATACTATTGTATCTTACTATATTGCTTTTATATAATTATGTACACATTTTAACTTCCCTTCTATATACCTAATATATATTTATGTTTACACTCTATGTACTGCAGTTATTGTATCTACTGTAATTTATGTTCATTTTAATTGGTAGAGTATTTAGCCCGTCGAGTGTTTTATACAAATTTTATTGAGGAAAATAGTGGAGATCAACGGAAATTATTCAACAACTGCAAACGCTTATTGAACCCGACAAGTGTCCATAGTTTTCCACTTAATATTGACAGTGAGGCTTTCGTTGATGATATTGGTAGATATTTTGTTCGGAAGATAGTTAACATCCGAAGACGACTGGATGATGCTGTTGATTTGAATGAGGTTAATGTTGTACCAACAATGGAGTTGCCAGTAACGCTTTTTAGCGAATTTGAGAAGATCTCCGAATCTACAGTTAAATTGCTTATTTCGAGTTCCTCTTTGAAATCTTGTCCATTGGATCCGATGCCCTCCAAGTTGGTCAGCCGATGTGATGTCCTAATTCCAGTTTTGACTAGAATAATTAATTCTTCACTTGAGTCTGGTCATTTCCCTGAGATCTGGAAGGAGGCGTTGGTTTACCCGCTTTTAAAGAAGCTTGGGCTCGATTTCATTTTTAAGAATTTTAGACCAGTAAGCAATTTGTCTTTTGTTTCAAAATTGACCGAGAGGGCTGTGTTTGATCAAACACATGTGCACATGTCTACGAACAATTTATATCCCACTACCGAGACCGCGCTTTTGAAGGTGAAAAGTGATATTCTTATGAACATGAACAAACAACATGTAACGCTTCTGGTTTTGTTGGATCTCAGCTCTGCATTTGACACAGTTGATCATGATATCATGCTAAATCGATTATCATCTAAGATTGGAATGAGTGGTATTGCACTGGCATGGTTCCATTCATATCTGTCTGGAAGATCGCAGCGCGTTTCCGTCAATGGTTGCATTTCTGAGAAATTTTCTTTGGATTACGGTGTTCCTCAAGGCTCTTGTTTGGGCCCTTTACTATTTACCATTTATGTCAGCAAATTATTTGATGTTATTAAAGGTCAGTTACCTGACGTGCATTGCTATGCTGACGACACACAACTGTATATATCATTTAGTCCGAATAACGACGCTGGTCAGACTGATGCTGTGGCTGCTATTGAATGCTGCATTAGGAATATAAAGCAATGGATGACACAGGATAAGCTCTTATTGAACGATGATAAAACAGAGTTTCTTATTATTGGTACGAAGCAACAACTTGCCAAAGTTAACATCGATCATATTACTATTGGCAATTTTGACACTGTCCCGCAATCGTATGTGAAAAATCTTGGGGTGTGGTTTGATGAAAATTTGTCTATGAACACGCACATTACGAAGACCAGCTCTGCAGCTTTTTATCATCTATTCAACATTAGGCGTATTAGAAAATATCTTTCTAAAGAGACCACTGAGACACTCGTACATGCTTTTATTTCAAGTCGAGTGGATTATTGTAATAGCCTTCTGTATGGTTTACCATCTTACCAGTTGAATAAGTTACAGAGAGTTCAAAATGCGGCATGTAGATTGGTATTCCAAGAGTCTAAATATTGCCACATAACTCCGTTTTTACGCGAACTTCACTGGCTTCCAGTGAAATATCGTATAGACTTTAAGATATTATTACTTACCTTTAAGGCTATTCATGGCTTAGCTCCACTTTATATCCAAGAATTGATTACCATTAAGGAACCTACTAATTACTGCCTTCGCTCCAATAAGGCCCTGCTACTTATGCCACCTAACTGCAAGACTCTTGCCACACTTGGCGACAGATCATTTTATGTTGCAGCTCCTAAGCTTTGGAACAGTTTACCATGCTTTATTAGGAACTGTGTATCTATTAATAGTTTTAAGGGTCTGATTAAGTCATTTTTATTCCAGAATGCCTTTTCTTAATTTTTAATTATTGATTTAAATGTAGTTAAATTTATGTAAATCTATATTTTGTTGTTGTAATGCGCATTTGAAAATGTATATTGATATTTGCGCAATATAAATTAATAAATTATTATTATTATTATTATTATTATGTTCATCTGGAGGTAATAATAATAATAATAAAGACGTATTAGGAGCATTATACAATAATCTCAATGCTCTTACAACAATATATTTATTCTTAAAGTTACTCTTAAAACCAACCACAGTTTCACTATAAGATAAAGCCTACTACACATATTAACACTATGAACAATAACTATTAATTTTAAAAAAGAAAAGTCTTAACTGCAGACTTAAAATTACTTAACATTTCAAAGCTTCTAATTTCCTGTAGTTAGCAAATCAGTAATATAAACAGGTGCCTGGCCATGCAAAGCCTTGAAAGTAATTATTAGTATCTTAAAAACAATACGTGATCTCACCGGCAACCAGTGAAGATTACGTAGCGCAGGCGAGAAATGCTCCGATTTTTTAACCCCTGCAACAAGTCTAGCAGCTGTATTTTGAATTCGCTGTAACTTGCTCAATTCAGTATCTGGTAAGCCATATAGGATGCTATTACAGCTGTCAAGTTTTGATGTTATGAATGCATGCACCAACTTCTCACAGTCCTTTTTAGGTAGAGTAGGAACACTTACGAGTTTCGTGAGTATTTAGTGAATAAAGTTGACTTTTTTGGTTGTGTTGAGTCATCTTCAAGAAATTTTGTTGTGAAAGATCATTATAGCTATTGTTACGTAATTTTGTCATACATCATAATAAATAAGTAATCATATAGATTTTCACCTCTAACGGCAAGTGCAATTTCGGCAAAATTTTCAAATATCACTCGTAGTGTAAACCCTTAATTGTACTCGCTATCAAATGCTTACCTATGCTTATTTATTGGACTCCCTATGATATAACTACATATTTTACAACTATACAAGTAGGTTTAAGTACTTCCTCTATATGCTTCGTAGTAAGAAATAGAACTAGAACTGCATATTTTCAAAAGATTTCAAAAAAATATATGCATTTACGAATATTAGATATAAAATCCAAAATATAAGATCCAAAATTGAACTTTTTAAATTATTTTTCAATTCTATGTGCTATATCTCTATTCTAGGAGCATTTAATTCACCAATCATAAAATGAAGGTTGGCGCTGTAGTTGCGCTGTTGGAACATCATTTGACCTGAAATCTTTCACTGGCGTTTTCACATTTGATTGGAAAACCCCATACAGATAAACTTTGAGTTTGAATATAATGAATATTTAACACTTATTTGCTGGGACCGAGGGAAACAGTATGTTTTGTGGTCCCGAGACCATCGATGCGCCGAGGGAAACATGGACTGTCGAGGGACCACAAAACATACTGCTTTCCCGAGGTCCCAGTAAATAATAATAAAGAAATAATAATAAAGACGTATTAGGAGCAGTATACAATAGTCTCAATGCTCTTACAACAAAATATTCTTAATGTTACTTATAAAACTAATTACAGTTTCATACTATGAACAAAAAACAATTAATTCTAAAAAAGAAAAGTCTTGAGTGCTGACTTAAAACTACTTAAAATATCAATGCTTCTAATTTCCTGTGGTAAATAAGTGCTTTATTATCATACCAAGTGTCAAAGAAAAAACAAGACGTAAAGACATGAAATATTTTATTTTTCAAACATCAAATTAAATACAATTAAGACGAAAGGAGAGTTCCCAAAGGTCGCATTTTCACGTGGTATTTCACGTGTTTTTTTCATTATTGACGGTCGACAACATATTATTGCCCTCTCAGAGCTATTGCGGGGGAAACCGCTAAATTTCGTCACTTTTACGTGATACACTCTCGACGAATGACATACTAGAAAAAGGGAAATTTGACACTTAATATATAATAAATTATGTTATTGAGCGGTGAATTCGAATATTGTCATGGCATCTTTCCATGAATCTTTTTAATATATAATCTGTTAATAACAACGTTTTATTGGAAATTTAATTGACAAAAAAATTCAAATGAAAAAGTCATTAGTGTTTCATCAATAATTACGGCTGGATTCGTGCTGTAAGTTCTTGTCGTAAAAGCTTCCACACTATATGAATTGATTCTGAAATAATGCTGGGCAATAATACTACATATTTTAATGCAACTACAGTACATACAAGTACTTCCTCTAAAATCGCCTTTTCCATTATTGGATCCGTAAGTTTTATTGGCAACCTTCTTGTGATCGTTTTGTTTACTCGTCGTCCTCAATGGCTATCACAATCTCATAACAGATGCATCCTAAACCTCGCTATTGCTGACACTCTAACAGCTCTTTCGCTCTTTTTCATTCCTGGATTCATTTTGGATGCAAACGTCTATCAAGTTTCATCTGGAAGTCACCTTGCTCGAGAATTTTATTGTCGAATCATTGTGTCGCAGTTTGTAGCATACTCTCTTGGCATGACGTCGTTATATATTTCGGTGTCGTCCTTTCATTTGAACGATGGTTGGCCGTCACAAAAAGCCTGTTTTACAAAACCAGATTTACCACGCAACATATGAACATATTAATCCTGTGTTCCTGGATCATTGGTTTTGGTTTACAAGTTCCAGTCATTATCGTATCGTATAATGGTGTTTACGACAATACCTCAGTTTGTCCAACATGGCATACCATGAAAATTGTTCAGTCTTTTGCAATCGCTATTTCAATGTTTCTTTTCCAAATTTTGCTTCCAATCTTGCTTATGGTTGCGGCGTATCTGGACATTTTTCGTCATATTAAAAAATCTATCAGATTTGGTGCATCGGCAGGAATGGAAAATATAAGAGCCATAAAAAGATTGAAGAAAGTCACTCGTATGGCAGTTATTACCTCTTCTATTCTTGTAATGTGCTGGTTTCCAACTCAAGCTTTGTTTATGTCTCTTCTCTTGGGCTATTCCTTCTACGTACCGCTGATCCTAGGCGCAATGTTGAAAGTACTTGGGTTTTTCAATTCTGCTATTAATCCGTTCCTCTATGTTCTTTCTAATTGGACGTATCGAAAAGCTTTTCAAGAGGTTTTTTGCCTTTGAATTTCGCAAGAAAGATACCTATTGAGAGCTTGGACAAACAAGAAAGCTGACAAATATATAAAAGACAAGTTGTGGGTTTCAAACTGATATATTTTTTGTGGGGAACTATACTCTTCGAGGTGACAAGTAGGACAAGGCTAAAAGGGTAACTAGTCAAAAGGACCTTCGCTGCATTTTCAAGAACTAGTCTAATCGTGGTCCCAAACCTAACCGAAATCTGCTACTTGAGCCAAAATCCAAAAGAAACTGTAATTAGTTTTATAAGTAACATTAAGAATATATTATTGTAAGAGCATTGAGACTATTGTATAATGCTCCCAATACGTCTTTATTATTATCATTAATGCATTTCGCGCTTGTGTTTTTCTCGCCAGCCATTTTGTGGGACGCCTAATTTCAAATCGTGATCCGAATCCGTCGATATCTTTGCAATCCTTTCATTAAACGTGTTAGTTTGTCGATTTCTAAAGTGAAAATATACTAGACTGAATATTTGTATTGCTATTTGTTGTAAACTTTCGTATTGATCTATATGAAAACAATAACAAACACCCGCAATGCATGACCCTGACACTCACTCTTTAAGGATTTATGGTGAAGGAAAATTTCGAGTGTTGTTATTTATACATTTGGTCAGAGCACAGTATACTAGCATCGCGGGGTAGCGCGTTCAATTCCAGCCGGAAGGCCTTGATGTTGTATTTTTTGCAACTGGTCCCGGTTTGGTCTTAAAATGTATGTATTCCAACACTCGAAATTTTCCTTCACCATAAATCCTTTGAACATGTAGTTTTGATCAAGTGAAATGCCAAATATTACTTAGTTATATTTGGCAAACTTAACTTTGTTGAACCGGCTCAAGATATCACATGCAAGCTAATCAGTATTAGAAACTTTTTAAATTATGTAAATAAACGACTGTAGATTTTCGTGGAGCAATTTCAGCTTTTAATCCATTGAACATTGTATACACACTCTCATGATTCACTTCTGTTTGTAATATCGGATATTTATTACATGGTATTTTATGCTTGAACAGAGTAGCGAGACTGCTATTGTAAGTTAATGTTATTGGATATAATAAATATATATTGTTATTTGAGTATTAAATTCCAATATTGTCATTTCATAATCTCCCATGAATATTCAATCATTTATTGTGTCCATAACAACGTTTTATTGTCCAGCCTTTATTTTGACATGTAAAATCCAAATGAAAAAATAATTAAGTGTTTCATGGCTAATTCCGTCTGGATTCGCGCTGTAAGTTGCTATCGTATGAATTGATTCTGAAATAATGCTAGGCAATAATACTACATATTTTACAACTACACAGGGGCGGATTTAGCGTAGGTCAAACCGGTCATGCGACTGATGTAATTTTTTGCTAGCATAAAAAATTCCGAATCGACCTTCAGCAGTCGCTGTAAAAATTGCGCAATTACAACAAGGTCCAGTTGTTTCATAATCATTCGTGATTTTATTCGTAATTCATCGGCACTGACGGCACAGGCTCTCTCGCCCGCGTCTTTCCCGCGGAGGTGGTACAAATAACAATGTGAGCAGTCTTCAGTCTTCTTCTTCTCAGCGGTCTTCCGCATGAGCTTTGACGATCTGAGTCATTTTCCAGCTATTTGATTGGTCAATACACCGATCTCCATGGTGATCGGCCAATTTGACCGATCTGCGGGGCGTTCTGACCGGTCTTGGTGATCAGGGTCTCATACATGAGCCACCTGATTGGTTAATTCAGACAAATACAGTGTTCTTATTCGCTACTCCATTTGACCGATCTTGACCAATTCACAGCGTGTGGTATCCATCAGTTTACTGTATTATTCAGCATTGGCTCGCGGTATTTACGAAACTGTTCTATCAGGGTTTGAAAGAAACGATGAACATTGTCTGCAAGAAGTGTGTACGATTATCTGGTGAGGCAAATCAACGTTTCGCGCAAGAGTTCTGTCGACGAACTACTCCGTGCGGTAAACAGCACTTCAAGCTTTCTTAGCAGGAATTTTGGCGCAGAGAAACTAATCCAAAAGATGTCCGCGATCGGAAAGGCAAGGGTTGTACAGGCCACGGCGATCATGTAAATGTATACATATATATTGATTGATAAACTACCGTCTTACCAGTCTTAAACTAGTGTATTGATAATCTAGTATTGCTATTGCGAATTGTGCGTCTCTGGCCGTAATCGTTGCTCAATTACCATATAACATATATTTACATATATACCGTCGACAAAACGACGATTAAGATTAAGCTATTCTTTATTCGAATTAAGATTCGAGTTTACCGGTTCCGTGTAACCTATATTTAAGCGTTTCGTATTGACTTTAACAAGGTTTAAACTTCATATTGACCGATTGTTGTTGAACCTCATTGTCTGGTGTGTGAAATACGACATGGCTATTCATTGCTTTTGACAGGAAGTTGAGAATAAATAATTCATGTTTTATCAAAGTTCGAATTGGACAAAAAAACTTATAAAAAATGATAAAAAAAATAATAAAATGTTTCATAAAAACGTGTTTGAAAACATTAAATCAAATGCTCAAAAGTGCTGTCAGATCGCGGGAAATGCCATTTCAGAGACCCAAATTCAAAAAAATTCCGGGGGAGAATCCCCCCGTACCCCCTACATATGTGTACCCCGCCATTTTGACTAACGTATGAAAATTCCTAGATCCGCCCCTGCAACTACAGTACATACAAGTACTTTCTCTAACATCGTCTTTTCCATCATTGGATCCATAAGTTTTATTGGCAACCTTCTTGTGATCGTTTTGTTTACTCGTCGTCCTCAATGGCTGTCACAATCTCATAACAGATGCATCCTAAACCTTGCTATTGCTGACACTCTAACAGCTCTTTCGCTCTTTTTCACTCCTGGATTCATTTTGGATATGAACGTGTATCAAGTTTCATCTGGAAATCACTTTGCTCGAGATTTCTATTGTCGAGTAATTGTGTCGCAGTTTGTAGCATACTCTCTTGGTATGACGTCGTTATATATTTGTGTCGTCCTTTCATTTGAACGATGGTTGGCCGTCACAAAAAGCTTGTTTTACAAAAGCAGATTTACCACGAAAAATATGAACATGTTAATGCTGTGTTCCTGGATCATTGGTTTTGGCGGAGAAGTTCCAGTCATTATCGTATCGTATAATGGTGCTCTCTATATGATAACACCTCAGTTTGTCCAACATGGCATACCATGAAAATTGTTCAGTCTTTTGTAGTTGCTATTTCAATGTTTCTTTTACAAATTTTGCTTCCAATCTTTCTTATGGTTGCGGCGTATCTGGACATTTCTCGTCATATTTTTCGTCATATATATATTTTTGCCAACTCAACTATGTTGAACCGGCTCAAGATATCACAGTACAAGCTAATAGTATTACAAAATTTTCTTAAATTATGTAAATAAACGACTGTAGATTTTCATGGAGCAATTTAAGCTTTTGATGTATTAAATGTTGTTTATATGCACACTCTCGTGATTCACTTCGGCCGAGAATATCGGATATTTATTACATGGTATTTTATGCTTGAGCAGAGTCCTGAGACTGCTATTGTAAGTTTAATGTTATTGAATATAATAAATATGTCATGTTATTTGAGTATTGAATTCGAATATTGTCATTTCATCATCTTTCCATGAATCTATAATAATTTATTAATATATAATTGGCCAGTCTTTAATTGGCAAGTAAAATTAAAATGAAGAAGTTGTTAAGTGCCTCGTCAATCTTGACGGCTGGTTCATGCTGTAAGTTCTTGTCGTAAAAGCTTCCTCGCTATCTGAATTGATTCTGAGATAATGCTAGGCAATAATACTACAAATTTTACAACTGCAGTACATACAAGTACTTCCTCTAAAATTGTCTTTTCCATTATTGGATCCGTGAGTTTTATTGGCAACCTTCTTGTGATCATTTTGTTTACTCGTCGTCCTCAATGGCTATCACAATCACATAACAGATGCATCCTAAACCTTGCTATAACTGATACTCTAACAGCTCTCTCGCTCTTTTTCACGCCTGGATTCATTTTGGATCCGAACGTGTATCAAGTTTCATCTGGAATAAGTCATCTTGCTCGAGATTTATATTGTCGAATCGTTGTGTCGCAGTATGTAGCATATTCTCTTGGTATGACGTCGTTATATATTTGTCTCGTCCTTTCATTTGAACGATGGTTGGCCGTCACAAAAAGCTTGTTTTACAAAACCAGATTTACCACGAAACATATGAACATATTAATCCTGTCTTCCTGGATAATTGGTTTTGGTTTACAAGTTCCAGTCATTATCGTATCGTATAATGGTGTCTATGATAATACCTCAGTTTGTCCAACATGGCATAGCATGAAAATTGTTCAGTCTTTTGTAATCGCTATTTCAATGTTTCTTTTCCAAATTTTGCTCTCATTCTTGCTTATGGTTGCGGCGTATCTGGACATTTTTCGTCATATTAAAAAATCTATTAGATTTGTGGCATCGGCAGGAATGGAAAATACAAGATCCACAAGAAGATTGAAGAAAGTTACTCATATGGCAGCTATTACCTCTTCTATTCTTGTAATATGCTGGTTTCCAACTCAAATTTTATTTCTGTTGCTTATCTTTGGCTATTCGGTGAAACTACCGCTCATTCTACGTGAAATTTTGGAAGTGCTTGGGTTTTTCAATTCTTCAATTAATCCGTTCCTCTATGTTTTTTCTAACCGGACGTATCGAAAAGGTTTCCTGGAAGTTTTCTTTCGCCTTTGAATTTTGCAAGAAAGATACTTTTGGGAGCTTGGACAAACAGGAAAGGTCATGATAAATATAATAAATAACGAAGTAATATATATCTGCAAACATGGCAAACGTATAGTCTACAAATCATTTATATTACCGATATTGGACTATTGTCTGGGTCAACTGTGGAAAGACTAATTCTATATTCAATTGGGGAAAACTTCAAAGGAAAGCTGCACGTGAAATTATGAAATCTTCTAGCAGTGACGAAGCATTAGCTAACCTGGCCTATGGCACCCTTGAACGTCGTCGTGAGTTTCATGTTCTACAACTTGTTAAGAAGTGTGTATATAATAGATGAACGCATGATTACTAAACAATTATTTTATTTTTAATAGAGATCTCAAAAGTAGAACAACTATAGGCAAAGCAACTTATTATATTTGTCAAACGTCAGATTAGAAAGTACTAAAAAGGCTTTTTATTATCATGGAGGTGTAATTTATAACAACAATGCGATATAGTGTTATTTCTTATTTATGTATATTTTAGCATCCTAACTTATTTTGTATTTTAATTTTTATGGAGGGCTTATATTGATAACAGTTCTAACATAGAGCTGAAATGACTTCCCTCTTTAAGTAAAGGTTTTACATACATACGTACAAAAAGTTATGTGTGCTGATCTCAAAAATAGGACTGGATTGAGCTTTCTATTGTATCTGATGATCTGATTTTGAAGCTTGAATATTTCAATAATGTAAATTGATTAGAGATCAATAGAAGCTCCGAGTTTGCAAGCAAATCAAACTGTGACGCTCGCGAAATAGGTTTAGTGTCTGGCCAATATAGTTTCTTTGTTAACATTAAATGCATAAAATCTTGAACCTAATTTGACGTCTCATTAGGCTTCACTCACTGGATAATTACAGCCAACGGCGGCCATTACTAAGGGACCAAAGTCGCAGTAAATCTGTAGGTAGGCCATGAATAGTTTTACCCAGTAATTTGAAAAATGTCTTCTGGTCCTCTTTATAGTAATATTATTTTATTTTGTCGATGGTATAAGAGCACATAATCCAACAAAAAACCTCATAGGATCCTCAGTTGGTCCCTTAGTAATGGCGGATTTCCGGCTTCATTTTCTGAACAATAGTTACTCGATCCAGTCTTTTTCGAGATCAGTGGCTTTGTGTTTCAAACTGTGATATTTTGTTGTGGTAACTATACTTTTCGTGGTGACAAGTATGTCATGAGCTGCAGGAGGTTCATTCAAACACTACAACTGGTCTTAGCTTATGAGTATGTTGCCGACTTAACTGTGTTGAACCGGCTCAAGATACAGTAAACACCCGCTATGAAGAACCTTCCACCTATAAGAACCTCAGGCTGAAATTAGGGATTTTGTGCCCCTCTCAATAAGAACCTGTTTGAGCCTGATATTTGAAATAGGTTCTTATGTCACAAAATTAATTTATAATTCCACTGTAGCAAAGTCCCAAATTAGGATCAGACACCAACATCTGGGTTGCAGTTCCTTATCTTTTATACAATAATGTACAATGCATTTACATGTTGACGTAGATCTCAAAATTCTAGTTCGGTACATCCAATATTTCAGATCACAATAAATTATAGCCTGTTCAGTTTGAAGATGCTTACTGTTTTCTTATAGGGATTAAACAAACCATTAAAGAGAAAGTACTACAGTATACACATATTTCAGACATACAATAGCATGTCAGTCATGTAACAGTGTACTGCTATGAGCTGTAGCAGTAATAGAACTGTTCAGTGTTAAGGAAGATGTACCTTAATATTGTTATATACTAGTCTTATCATCTACAAAGAAAACTGAAAGTACTGCTTAGTTAATTTCATCCATATCATCTCATTGACATAAGTGTTTATCAGTTACTGAATTGTGGCTTTATGGTTTATTGAGTTGTCTTTCTCCAGATTTTTGCATGGTAAAATAATTACAAACCAATTTATAAGAACCTAACACCCTGATTTTGTGTTAGATATCAAATATATAAGAACCTATCCCAGGCTGGTTTGGGAAAATGTAGGTTCTTCATAGCGGGTGTTTATACTGTATCACATTACAATCTAATAGTATTACAAACTTTTCTTAAATTATGTAAATAAACGACTGTAGATTTTCGTGGAACAATTTGACCTTTTAATGTATTAAACATTGTATACACACTCTTATGATTCGCTTCGGTTGGTAATATCGGATATTTATTACATGGTATTTTATCCTTGAACAAAGAGCCCTGAGACTGCTATTGTAAGTTTAATGTTATTGAATATAATAAATATGTCATGCTATTTGAGTAGTGAATTCGAATATTGTCATTTCATTATCTTTCTATGAACTGTAAATAATTTATTAACATATAATTTGTCCATAACAATGTTTTATTGGCCAGTCTTTAATTGGCAAGTAAAATTAAAATGAACAAGTCATTATTAGTGTTTCATCAATAATTACGGCTGGATTCATGCTGTAAGTTGCCATCGTAAAAGCTTTCTCGCTATATGAATTGATTCTAAAATAATGTTAGGCAATAATACTACATATTTTACAACTCCAGTACATACAAGTACTTCCTCTAAAATCATCTTTTCCATTATTGGATCCGTAAGTTTTATTGGCAACCTTCTTGTGATCGTTTTGTTTACTCGTCGTCCTCAATGGCTATCACAATCACATAACAGATGCATCCTAAACCTCGCTATTGCTGACACTTTAACAGCTCTTTCGCTCTTTTTCATTCCTGGATTCATTTTGGATGCGAACGTTAATCAAGTTTCATCTGGAACTCACCTTCCTCGAGATGTCTATTGTCGAATCATTGTGTCGCAGTATATAGCATATTCTCTTGGTATGACGTCGTTGTATATTTGTGTCGTCCTTTCATTTGAACGATGGTTGGCCGTCACAAAAAGCTTGTTTTACAAAACCAGATTTACCACGAAACATATGAACATATTAGTACTGTGTTCCTGGATCATTGGTTTTGGCATAGAAGTTCCAGTCATTATCGTATCCTATAGTGGTGTTCTCTATGATAATACCTCAGTTTGCCGAGCATGGGATATTGCGACTGACATTGCCCAGCCTTTTGCAGTCCCTATTTCAATGTTTCTTTTTGAGGTTTTGCTTCCATTCTTGTTTATGGCTGCGGCGTATCTGGGCATTTTTCGTCATATTAAAAAATCTATTAGTTTTGGTGCATCGGCAAGAATGGAAAATACAAGATCCATAGAAAGATTGAAGAAAGTTACTCATATGGCAGCTATTACCACTTCTATTCTTGTGATATGCTGGTTTCCAGGTCAAATTTTATTTCTGTCTCGTCTCTTGGGTTATCCCTTGAATGTACCGCTGATACTAAACGAAATGCTGCAAGTACTTGCTTTTTTCAATTCCTGTCTTAATCCGTTCCTCTATGTTTTTTCTAATCGCACGTATCGAAAAGCTTTTCAAGAGGTTTACTTTCGCCTTTGAATTTTGCAAGGAAATACGTTTGAGGGTCTTGAACAAACAAGAAAGGTGACAATCATGTAGAGAACTATTTGTTACGCCATAGTCAATCGAGATATGGTCTGGAAACTCGGCAAACTTCAAAGCGACTATAATGAGCTACGTTTTGATGTTGAACCGTACCTTACACCGTGCACATCCTTTGTTTTAGGTTTATTAATATTTAAACAACACGGTTGAGCGATTAAACCCAAACGATTCTATTGGATGATTGCTTCATTATACTAAAATACAATAGGTTCAGTGACCGTGCACTGTGCACAAAATTGCATAAAGACGAACAAAAATATAGAACAAAGACTTTAGCTGAGTTTCCAGACCATATCTCGATTGACTATGGTTACGCGGTCCCATCTGATTGACTAGATGCATGCCTCAATAATTCGATAGAGACACACTGACTTAAGACATCATTTATTGATCCTTTTATTATTACTATTAAAGTCTTATTTACAGACACAACAGACGTGTGACTTTATAAATTAATGTTTAGCTCGAACGTGGCCAAGTCGTATGGTGGCATATACGACCCATGTCTGACCACGAAGCAAAGCTAAGATCTAAGTGTTGATTTTACTGAGGGCGGAAAACCGGAGGAAAACCCTCGAAGAGATCAATTTGCTGTTGTCTTGATGTAATTATACCATATTCCTCTTTTGAAATATTTCAAGTTTGTTGGATATGTAAATGAGATGGTCTCTGACGTCAAGTGCAGGGTAGAGAATTTTTACTCATTAAAAAATGTCTCAGATATCTCAGTGATTGCTAAGTTTACAACTACAACGTTCATTATCATGAGGAGTTATTATATGCACATTTTCAAGTAAATTTGTGGAACAAACTTGAAGATGCAGGAACTAATATTCTAATGTGCATTGAAATTCACCAACAATAGTCTTTCTCAAGACTACAACAACCTGGACGATCAACTTCACACATCTAGAGAATTTGCATGTTGATAGTGGGGCTTAAAGCACATTGGCAACAAAAATTAAGTTTGTCTAATATGAAAGAACTCGTAAAATGATAAAGTAACATCTTTCACAACTTTTCGGTATTTTACTTCGTTTTTAAAATATTTCAGTTTGTTTGATATGTAAATGAGATAGTCTCTGATCATGTGCAGGGTAGATAATTTTCGCACATTAAAAAATGTCATATCTCAGTGATTGCTAAGTTTATAACGTTCATTATCATGAGGAGTTATTATACGCACATTTTCAAGTAAATTTGTGGAACAAACTTGAAGATGTAACTAATATTTTAATGTGTGAAAATTCTCTACCCCACACCTGACGTCAGAGACCATCTCATTTACATATCAAACAAACTGAAATATTTCGAAAACGAAGTAAAATACGGAAAAGTTGTAAAAGGTGTTGCTCTATCATTTTCCGAGTTCTTTCATATTAGACAAACTTAATTTTTGTTCCCAATGTCCTTTAACCCAGAAATGTGGCTTTCTTTCCTTCTCTCCGTGTAGTAAACTGATTGAGGATTTGAGTTAAAACGTTGATACAATCTATAGTATAATGTTCAAGTATACCATCAGCGTTTTATAATTAAGAAATAGAAAACATTTTCCGTGTTTACATACAATTATGGAAACACGAGTGGAAGTTTGGGAGAACGAGAAATTAGTGGGAACACGAGGGGCGAGTGTTTCCACGCTATTTCGAGTTCTCCCAAACTTTTACGAGTGTTTCTATAACTGTATGTAAACACGGAAAGATGTTTTCTATTTCTTTTATAAAATAACACTGAGGAAATGAAGTAATAAGACTCTTTTATTAATATGATGAACATATACATTATCCTTACTCACGCTAGATAGCGTCGTCGGCTGCTCAAATGAACATAAACGCAGCCAACTGTTATCTTCTTATACAACCCACTGATCTCGAAAGAAGACTGGATCGAGCAACTATTGTTCAGAAAATGAAGCCGGAAGTCCGCCATTACTAAGGGACCAACTGAGAATCCTATGAGGTTTTTTGTTGGATTATGTGCTCTTACCATTGACAAAATAAAATAATTTTACTACAAAGAGGACCAGAAGACATTTTTCAAATTACTGGGTAAAACGATTCGTGGCCTACCTACAGATTTACTGCGACTTTGGTCCCTTTTGGCTCTAATTATCCAGTGAGAGAAGCCTAATATGAGACGTCAAATTAGGTTCAAGATTTTATGCATTGAATGTTAACAAAGAAACTATATTGGCCAGACACTAAACCTATTTCGCAAGCGTCACAGTTAGATTTCCTTGCAAACTCGGAGCTTCTAATGATCTCTCGTCAATTTACTTTATGCAAATATGCAAGCTTCAAAATCAGCTCATCAGATACAATAGAAAGCTCAATCCAGTCCTATTTACAACCCCGATCTGCCCGTGAAACCCGCCGAGAACGGATTTTGAAATTTTGAAAACAGATTTAGAATTACCGAGTCTAAATACATAACATTCGTGCCTATTATATAACGTAAAAGTTCCGTTTTACCAGGGACATCACACGCACGTCAATGTAACGTCATCAAATTACGTCACAAGACGAAAGTAGTTTGCCTACGTATTCCACACATAAAATATCTTGATTATACCTTGAATTTATTGTTCACTCACGAAGTATATTGGGCGCGTAATGACCTGTCCTTAGCAACCGATTGTCTAGCAACGGAATACGTCCGAACACCCTTAACAAACAGGTGGGCTTATAACCGGGGGCTTATAATCGGAGTCTTATAATCGGGGGCTTATAATCTTAGGTCTTATAACCGTAGGGCTTATATAACCGAGGGATTGTAAGCGGGCTTCTACAGTATACCATATCACTAAAGGCACCGTTACTCACTGCAATTTCACCACTGTAATTTTACTTGTCTCGCAACGGCTGAATCTCTGACGTTGCAGTTGCTCGAGAGGGGTGTTGTTGCTCTAGGCAATGTTTCATACCACTTGTCTCATACTGTGATGGTTTACTGTAGATCTCGTCTTGTATCGTTGCGAAACGGAGGGTGTTACGCGGTGCAATGCTAACAGAAGTATTATAAATGTAGCTGAGCCTCTGTCTTCGTATAATTGTTTCTGTAGCGTAGCTTACTCAGTTCTTAATTGTATAAAGAAACTTTTAACTATGTTTATTATCCAACTGCGTTTCGAAGAGTCCTAATCAAATGCGATAGACGAGAACAAATATCCACTCTAAGTGATACTTGTTAGAAACCGGTTTTTTCCCGCGCTTTTCTTCTGATAATTTTGAAACCTTTGAGGCTTTGTTTGGCTGAAGTTGGAATGAGAAAAGTCGGCTATGAAGCCTTATTCAACTGAAGATGAGAGTAAACGAGAGCGGAACTCTCATACACTCTCATCATGTAACACTCAAGATTGGTCATACAAAACTCTCGTTGACTATCATCAAAATTTGAACGGGTTCATTGAGAGTTGACGAGAGTACATTGTTGACAGTGTAGCGAGAGTGACAGTTGCAATTCTGGTTAGCTCTCGTGTTTGGCCATTGTTTATAATTAGTTTAACGCAACAAGTTCTTAATTGTTTTTCTGTTTCAGATTCTTCTGGGGAAGAGCCTTTACCAGCAAAATTGAGGTTGGTTGACTTTATATATGCAAGGTCGATGTTTTTCATTTCGTAGATATTTTTTCTTACATCTCCTTTAAAGTGCCTATCCGGGTTTTTGGGGATTTTACATATTTGTGATCATTGGAATCTCTTGAGAAGAATTGTAAAATATCTTGTCGTGCGAAAATTTCATCCCTGCTAAAGTGATTTACTATTCACAGGAAATGACGTCAAAGTAGGGACACGCAAATAATTGCGTGCTAAAGTTGATTCACTATTCACAGCTGGAAATGACGTTAAAGCAGGGACACGCGAAGTCATTGCACACCGATTCAACAATGAAATACAAAGAAAGTTTGGCTATGAAATTTAAACAGACAAAATTCGCTCAATTCCTAAACTTTCTTTGTGTTTCACTGCTGAATAATTAGTGTGGGGAAAAGGCATGAAGATAAAAGTTTCGAACGACAAGATATATTACATTTCTTCTTGATAGAACCCAAAGATTACGAATATGTAAAATCCCCAAACCCCCTGATAGGCACTTCAATAGATATTCATTGCTTTAGCTCAAACTATAAAAATTAATCTATTGAAATAGGAAAACATCTCGAGAATCGATCAACAATGTTGCAGTTATCAGTTCAGGTATGATGTGCAGATTAGATAGTTTTAGATTGACGTTCTTTTTGTTAACCGCAATACAATTAACCGTAAATAAAAAATACAATTAACCGTAAATTAATCCTGAAAAGGATGGCGTCGGCTGGAGTCCTATTTCTCATGTTTGTACTCACAAAAGGAACACCGAAATACGGCATTTTTCCTCTTCAAAAACGAAACTCGACAAGAAATGTTCTTTATGACCAGAATATGTCACTCGGACTAACGTATGAAAATGACGACTACAATTATTTAAGCCTTGTTTCCATTTGGTCGCCATGATCGCAATGGTGTCATAGTGGTCGATGTAATAGAGTGTTGATCTATCTTGTCTTTTGTCTGCTGTATTACATCAACCACTATGACACCGTTGCGATCGTAGCGACCAAATGGAAACTAGGCTTTAAAGTGCCCCTAACCTCAAAAAATTTTATTATCTTATTTGGAAGAACTTTTAAAATGATAAAGTAACTTCTTTTGAAGATTTTCGTTTCTTCGCTTTCTTTTTGAGATATATCAGTTTGTTTGATATGCAAATGTCTGGAATTTCGTCACACATGCATAATAAGTTATCAGAGAATGTTATATATCTTTGCGTTCATCAGATAAAAACACTAAAGTGTGAATAACACGTGTGCATGTTTCTCCCACAACACCAAACTTGTCGATTTTAAAGGATTTCGTTCGAGAATGAAAGAGATACACACATTTCTCCAACAAGTCATTATGCATGTGTGACGCAAATTCCAGACATTTGCATATCAAACAAACTGATATATCTCAAAAAGAAAGCGAAGAAACGAAAATCTTCAAAAGAAGTTACTTATCATTTTAAAAGTTCTTCCAAATAATTTTGAGGTTAGGGGCACTTTAAAATCCGCTACAGCTTAAAGACTCCAGCTGACGCCCGCGCGCCTTCACGCAAATAAGCCGCGCAAAGCAAAAACTCTGACGCCGCAGTGTTTAAATGTAGCTTAAACTCCCTACTAAATGTTCTAGACGAGGAAGACGCACTTCCTGCAAGACTTTCAAAGAACAAAGAGTCATCCACAACTGTTGGAAAAGAAACTAGGTACATCTTGAACAAACGACTTTACTATATAAAGTATCTTCCCGCTCCCTTTCTCCATTTTTCACTTCCACCTCTCCCTCCTTCAGTGGTAAGTGATCCGAGTCTTGGATCCCAGAGAAATTTGATTTTGTCATATAATAGTTGTTATATGTCTAAGTAAAACGTTTGCCAATTTTTACAGCGTTGTCAAACAGTCTCCAGTTAAGGTTACGACGAATGTTTCGGAGTATTTTGGATCAAAACCTGTTGAAAGATCTTTCAGAAAGACTCATGCTATAAAGAGAAAAGAGGTAAAAGAGGCTATAGGTTAAAGTGCACTGAAAATTAGCTTTGTTTTGTTTGAATGAAGGATGGCGTTAACCCTTTTTCAATATCGATTTTCGTTCATGGGTTATTTGGTTCTTTTGTAATATGGAAATAAGGTGTAGCTAGTCTTAAAGTGGACATATCTTTGAAATTAACCAATAAAACCACTTAAAACTTTGCACGTGGATACAGACCACCAAACTGAAGAACATCGTTCAAGTTTTATGGTCGCCATAGTAACAGATTAGTTTCCAAACCTCTAAGTTCCTGTATCAAAAACCTTCGTTTTCTGCCATAGTAGGGGCTTTGCACCAACTTCAAACTTCAGTTTCTAATCGGTTAAGTCGGTGGAAATATTCTAAACCAGTACCAACCCGAAAATGTTTGACACTGAAGAGAAAACAAGTAATATTGTTTTAGAAATTAAGAGGTCTGGAAACCAATCTGTTACTATGGCGACCATAAAACTTGAACGATGTTTTTCAGTTTGGCGGTCTGTATCCACATGCAAAGTTTAATTTCGAAGTAAGACTTTCCCCAATGCTGTTTGTCGTAATTGGCGTCATTACTACCTCATTTGCATATTACACAATGACCAAATAACTCAAGAACGAAATGAGGTTGAGTATGAATCTGGCGAAGGCTGAGGGGGATATCACAGAACAAAATAACTAAACTGGCGAAGGACATATTTGTGCGCAATTCCGTGGAGTAAAGGATGTAGCAAACAACGCACAAAATATTGTTTTACAATTAGATAGATACATTTTATTTCAGTAGGGTAGCTCATTCAGCAAAAGCTGGTATTAAAAGGGGCCCCAACCTCGTACCCAGGGCATTTTGCCTCCACGGCGGAAGGTCGGCGAAAATGGCCCTGGGATCGGCTGGTCCATTCTATAATGCGATTGGCTTGTCATAAAACTCAATTAATTCAGCCGAGTATAATTTATTCATCTAAATCTGAATGCTGTCTTCAAATTTTACAGCAAATTAGAAGTGCATAGCTTTCGCTAAATTGGATATATGCTTCTTCATACCTTTTGTAAGAGATAACCATGGATGTATGGTGGATTATTAAGCTTCTTAGCTGCTTTTATGCCGACGAATGCTGACATGAACAACTCTGAAGGGCATTGATATATACTCAATTATTCAGGTCAACAAAGTAGACAAAGGCAATGGAACAAAGACCACAGAAATTATCATATCTAAACACCCAGAAATTCTGGGTATCATGTGACCAGCCGATCCAGGGCCATTTTCGCCGACCTTCCACCGTGGAGGCAAAATGCCCTGAGAACGAGGTTGAAGGGGCCCCACATTACTCTAACAAATTAAATATGAAATAACAATATTATAAATTACATGAATTAAATTAACTAAGTATACTTATAATTTTAAAGTTCTAAATTACAAAAACTAGGAAGTGATTACGTACTCGAGTTTTAACACGATTGTTTAGTCTCATTGGGCAGAGTATTAAAATGATAAGCTGCTGCATATTTATTAGAAATTTCAAGTTTGGGTTTAGGAAGATAAATGTCGTTAGATTGTGTTATGTTACTTCCATGAATTGATCTATTTAACACAAAATATTGAGCAAGGTATTCAGGTACACTGTACCATATTATGTTAACATCTGTATACCATTGTACATTGATGTATAATTTTCTGGCTTCTAAATTCATCCATTGCAGCTGTGATATGGATTCAGCACAGAAACGAAACCGAATCTTTAAATATGCGACAAATTCTCAATAAACCTTAAAAATAGTAAAGTCAAAAATAGTAAAAGAGATTGTACTTACGTATTTCCTTTGTCGGGCACACCGTTTGAAACGTTGTCCAACGAAATACGCAAGTCAGAATTCTCTCTGAATTAGTTTTTTGATTTTCAAAGCTTTGAATCATGAGTATCCGTTGTAGAGGTCAGAGGGATCTGAGACTACTCGGAAGGATAAAGACGTGATTAATTTGGAAAACGACGATAAGAATGAAAGGACGAGTGCATTGAATTCCACCGATAAAGAAATATCTCATGAGCAACCATCGAAAAAGGTTTGGATATATTCTTTGATTTAAAAGGCAACTATAACCCCCAATCCGACGTACCTTTTTAAATCTATTTAGAGTGGCACTACGATGAAAATTCACCCCCGTTTTTTAGATTTTCTTTAACATAGAATAGTATTTCAGAGTCGAAAGTGATCATCGATGTAAAAAAAAACTAAAAAATTGTATTTTGAAGTATTTTAAGCTCTGAGATCACTACTATTTAGGCCACCATTACTAAGAACGTGTTCCAAGTGAGCCCGTAATTTCAAAAGGTAATATTGTTTGTGACGTCAGACTTTCAATGCTACGCCTGAATTTCGGTCGAGGTTACTTGTTTTCTTGTTTTTTTCGAGAAGTAGATAAATGTCTAGCCTTTCAAACGAATAATTTGAAAAAAGGATCTTGATCACTATGGATTTACTTGAAGAATTAGCCATGTGGAGTCTTCGCGTTGAGAGTCTGACGTCACTTCCTTACCCTGGTCAGGAACACGATCGATTAATGGCGGACATAACAACTCCAGATTCGGAGTCAAAAAAATAATACTTGCCATCAATATTTAGCAACTCTGCTTTATAAATACGTAAAAATATCGATAGGTAAAAATTTGATCGTAGTACCACTTTAACAATAAGAGAATGATCCTGAATTTTCTACGAGCTAATAGTGAACGGGGTCTATAATTACTATATAGAAAAACGGCTTTTAGCCAATCAGAAAACACCTTGCCAAAATGTTATTTCACAAAAACAATTTTCCTTGCATTTTTTACCAAAGGTTAAACAAAGTCCTATTGTTTCCAAACCACCAAACCCGACAAAACAAGAGAAACTTGTTGAGCACTCAAAAGAGATCCACAGCGCAAGCGTTACAGAACATGCGAAGCCTGCTTCATTATCAACATCGACAACACCAGCAAAGAAAACGCCCGAGAAATCTGTAGGGAAAACTGACGAAGCAGATGTTGTACCTTCCTCGTTGGACAGAAAGTCGTCTTCTTACAGGAGTTTCATGTCGAGAGAACCTCCTCAGGCACTTGGCTCTAAAGATATTCCCAAGGTATCTAAGATTAAAGAAATACCTAATGGTTTCCGTGTTTGGATACTGTGATCCAAACACGCGGGAAGTTGCAAGACTAGAGAAAAGCGTAAAAAAACACGAGCCGCTAGGCGAGTGTTTTTTAGCTTTTCGAAAGTCGAGCAACTTCCCAAGTGTTTGGATAACAGTATCCAAACACGGAAAAACCATTAGGTATTTCTTTTATAAAATAACACAAGAGAACGAGCAGAAAAGCCTAAGGAAATTTTTGGCGGGAAATTTCCGTTTTTGGATGGCCTGATCCAAACACGGGTATTGACCAATCAGAGCCTGCGTAGCATACATGTTATTTTATAAAGGCTATTATTATATAGCTAAGCACGTTTTCACGTCTATATATCAGACGCTGATTGGTTGCTGATTGGTTGCTGAATTCTGCGATATGGCCCTCCCAGCCTATACGCTGCGAAGGCCTTTTTTATGATCTGTAAGTTTTTGCGAGAAAATTTCTGAAATGATTTGAATTTGAAAATACTGAGCAATAAAATGCTCCTTAACATCAGTATTGCTTTTCTTTAAAGTTATTAATCTAAACGTACCGCGAATAAATAATACGTACCGCGAATAAATGTCTAACTGGTGTAAAATGAAGCGGAACGTATTGTTCTTGATGTTTCACATCTCTCAACTCCTCCACATCTTCCAACTCCTCCACATCTTCCAACTCCCACATCTCTCAACTCCTCCACATCTTCCAACTCCTCCACATCTTCCAACTCCTCCACATCTTCCAACTCCTCCACATCTTCCAACTCCTCCACATCTTCCAACTCCTCCACATCTTCCAACTCCTCCACATCTTCCAACTCCTCCACATCTTTCAACTCCTCCACATCTTCCAACTCCTCCACATCTTCCAACTCCTCCACATCTTTCAACTCCTCCACATCTGCCAACTCCTCCACATCTTTCAACTCCTCCACATCTGCCAACTCCTCCACATTTTCCAACTCCTCCACATCTTCCAGCAATATTTCCAACTCCTCCACATCTTCCAACTCCCACTTCTTCCAACTCCTCCACATCTTCCAACTCCTCCATATCTTCCAACTCCTCCACATCTTCCAACTCCTCCACATCTTCCAACTCATCAACATCTTTCGTCTCCTCTACATCTTCCAACTCCTCCACATCTTCCACATCTTCCAACTCATCAACATCTTTTATCTCCTCTACATCTTTCAACTCCTCCACATCTTCCAACTCCTCCACGTCTTCCAACTCTTCCACATCTTCCAACTCATCAACATCTTTCATCTCCTCTACATCTTCCAACTCCTCTACATTTTCCCACTCTTCCACACTTTCCAACTCTTCGATATCTTCCAACTCTTCCAACTTCTATATCTCCACATCTTCCAACTCCTCCACATCGTCCAACTCCTCCACATCGTCAAACTCGTCCATATCTTCATGTGTTTGTTTGTTTGTTAGTTTGCCGCTTCGTTTGTTTGTTTTTCAAATGTGATTCCGATATTTTCATTGATTACCAAAGCTGCGTTGCTCTTTCTATTTTTAACATAGATAAAGTGAAGTAGTGATGTATTTTTATTGACTAACCTTATTGAAAACAACGTGTAGGGAACTGACAATTGCTTGGAGGGTCTTGTGTTTGTGGTCACAGGAGTGCTGGAGAGCATCGAAAGAGAAGATGTCCATGATTTGATCAAAAGACATGGCGGAAAAGTTACTCAATCGGTCAGCAAAAAAACTAGCTACATGGTTGTGGGAAGGGATGCTGGCGATTCTAAACTTGAAAAGGTGATGCTTCTCAATTTTCGAGATTGAATCGATTTACTTTCGTTCGTACGTAACTTGAATGTAAATATAAAGTTGGTTTAAAATATCAAATGACTTTTCTACTTTAACATCTCGTTAATAATTTGTTATTGTTTATCGTATTTGATTGGCTAATTTTACAACCAAATACGTTCCGGAAGACAGCGAAAGTTGTCCGAGATTGTTTGTTGCTTTACCGAGTACGCTTCTTCTTTCGTTTATTTTGGTCCACGATAGGTATTGAACTACTTTTCTTGTTTATCAGAGCCATTGTGTTTACACTGACCAACATTTTGGTCAGGTTCTTGTGTGTAAATTACACGTATTATACGAATTTGAACGAAGACAGTGTCTGTGTGTTTGCAATGACCGACATTTTTGGCAGGCGCTATATTTTGTGATTCAGTGGTCGGCTCATTTGGTTTAAATTTAATAGTGATACTGCCAGGTAATTTCAAAATCGCTTAATATTTTAGCCGAAATAATTGTATATCGAAACTTATGAACCTAGTACGGGTATTAGTGTTTACCGTCGCATTTGTCATATTATATCCTAAACAAACTTGTCTCAATTAACTCAAACATGATCTAGCTACACCTTCGCTAAACTTTCGAGATATAACAGTGAAAGAAATACGATTTCATACATTGCTAGCCTATACAACCTATATGAATAAACTATAATTTCCAAATATGTTTAAAATGTTTGCCCCCATTCCGCAGTATATCGTGAAAACTTAGCGCGAAACTATCTTCTAGTTCAGCACCCGTTCTTATAGCCTCCATACTCACAAAGAATGGACACAAGCCGATGAACTTACTTATCTCATGTTTCTCTGTAACTCAAATGCCAGCAGAAACCTGTACGCGTTGCGTCCCTATTTTTATTTGATTTACGTTGCACTGAAGGCCTTCGCCACAAATGTTGGACCTTCTACACACTATTTGTCATGGATTTGTCTTGAAATTAGATATCTTTATTTGTAGGCGAAACAGTTGAGAACCAAGCAAATTGACGAGGATGGTTTGTTTGATATTATACGATCGTCTGCCAAATCCAGCAAAGCCTCTAATGTGCCAAAAACGTCGACGAAACAGGTATTATAGTAAATTGTTTGCTACTCAAGCTTTAACGTAAACGGGAATCGAATCCGGACGCTCTAACCATTGAGCTACCAGAACTTTGGGCCTGTTTATATGATCTCGGTACACCGGGATGTCCCGGGTGACCGGGACGCGTGAAAATGTTGATAATAATAATTGATAATAATTTCTCAATGAAACAAAAAATAATTTTATTCGCATAAAAAGCAACCCAACGAATTTTTTCATTTTGTCACTTTTTGGATATTTTACCGGGTTCAGACGACGTTTTAAATTTCAATTCACTTCATCCCGGTGTTGCGTTTATATGGAAAAAATCGGTCCCGGTGTACCGGGATCTCGGTTGCTTCAACCGGGATCCCAGTCAAGTGGGATGTCCCGGTCTCCATATAAACACATCTGCGTAAATAACAGTAAATTATATACAAGCCGATATCCCGGTATACCGGGACGTCCCGGTGTACCGGGATCATATAAACAGGCCCTTAGATGGCAGAGCGAAGGCTACGTTGTCTACTAGTTCGTACGACATACGTATAATACTAAATCAGCAGTCTCGATATGTCCGTATATCTTTTATCAGAATATATTAAATGTGACTTGCAGCTTGGTTATTTCAATATAGTAAATTGTTTTACGGGAATCGAATCCGCAACGATCGCCGGTTAGACGCTCTAACCATCGAGCTACCAGAATTCAGATGGCAGAGTGAAGGCAACACGGTGTACTAGTTCGTACGTGCGACATGTCTGTATACCGTCTGGGGCTGAGAAACACTTTTCATCGATGAAATACTAAGTTTTAATTCTCCTATTCAGAAAATTATTATTTTTATCTTCACATGTGAAGTTATCATCATGAATATTTCATCGATTTCAATGTAATAAACAGAACAATACATGGCCGCTTGGAGATACGAATTTTATCTTCTTGTGATGATAATATTTTCGCAGTGATGATATTACTAAGCAGTTAACTCGCGCTTCCTCCTCGTCAACCGTCACCTCATAGAAATTGAGAGCGAACAATCTAATTGTTGTATAGAAATACGACTTATAGCCAATCAGAAGACACCTTTCCAAATATATACTGTGTTCTTATACATGTACAAGGAATAGAAAGAAAGGGAACTCAGTCCTTTAAACCTCCCCGTCCACACCACTTACAAGATTTCACATATTCTGCTCGTGTTGTTTTCTATGTTATTCTTTGAATGTCCGAAAAGGATACCCCAAATAAATTACCTGCCACATCAAGCCCGCCCAAGAACGAAAGCCAGACCTCCGTTGATCAGTCTCCTAGCCAAGGACACAGTCAAACATCCACGTTATCTTCAGCCTGTTCAACACCAGCTACGCAGACACCATCGGCCTCGCCGCTTCCGAAAGGTAAACTTTAATCATACATAGACGTATAGATTGTTGGTACCAATACATTTTATTTATGTTTTCCTCTTCTTTAGGGTTAGGGTTAGCGTTAGGGTTAGGCTTTACGATAACAAAATCCTTGTGATACATGCAATAAATAACCGTCGCATTTAGTTGATTTTTAAATTTTAAATTCGTCTGAATAAAATGCGACTTTTGAAACGGGTCTTTTCATTTTGCAGGTGTGGATCGCGAGAGTTTGTTATGGGTTGACAAATACAGTCCCAAGTCAATAAAACAAATCATTGGTCAGCAAGGCGACAGGAGCAACGTGAAGAAACTTTTACGCTGGCTTCAGAACTGGCATTCAAATCAGAAACATGGGAAAACAAAAGGAGGTACCCAACTTTTACCACTTTATTAACCTCGTGTCTAGAGCATTTTGCCTCTACGGTTGAAGGTCGAAAATGGCCCTGCGATCGCGCGGTCAACTCTGTATTCTTATTGGTCCGACTTAAGCTCAATTAGTATAGATAATCATATGATAGATATTTATTATCACAACTCACAAGTAGTGTAAATCCTTAATTTCACGAGAAAGATATATTCATTGACGCTTTAAAACATCTTGTTTCATTAAAGAACAATTGAAAATCTTCCCTCTTGGTATTTTCTTTATTCGTGTCAAATATGTACCCGAAATGTTCAATTGATAGCGTAGCTCAAGTAGTTGGAAAAACAAAAAACAAAAAATAGACCGCCATTTTGAATAAATTAATGTTATTGTTACCATATGTAATTGTTTTGCAGGGGTTATTAATTCTAGAGCGCAGCATTGTAGGGATTTCTACAATTCAAAAAATATTCTTGCGTAAAATACATCCGCGCGTCGAACGTAACACGCAAATAATTTCACGAAGGATGTCAAAAAATTTTTTTGAAAAAATCGGTTTGCTTTCTCAACAAAGAATATCGATAAGCGTTTGTTTTCCTTGTCTTCCTAGGCTATTTTGCTGGGAAAGAAGATGGTTCAATATTTAAGGCTGCTCTGTTATCTGGCCCACCTGGTGTTGGCAAAACTACAAGTGCACATTTAGTATGCAAGGTAGGTTGAACCAGTGAGCTCTATATGTAACTGGAGGACTATGTTCTAAGTCTTTGGCCGAGGAAAAAGTGAAGACATGGCGCAACCTCGTATCCAGGGCATGAAACAATAATCACAAATTTATATTATCAAAGTCAAGCTGAGTAAAAAATGGTACATTTTTTATAGAGACAAATTACAGAATTAACACAAAATGACGAAAGAAGCCGTCAAACTTATCTTTTTAAAATTGCATTTGATTAGATGTGTGAAGTTGATCGTCCAGGTTGTAGTCCACTCACACTAATTATGACACAAACAAACTATATATAGGCAAACCTGACAAACACGCTTTACTTGACTCTGAAGATGACCGCCGCTGAGGCCGTCGAAACGTCAGTCACCAACAATAGTCTTTCTCAAGACTACAACAACCTGGACTATTAACTTCACACATCTAATGATACTCCTAGGTTCAAACCATTTACTTTAATATTGCATTTGATTAACAATAATATTTATTGTATGTTAGTATATGCATGTTTATGCTGTCTATGTTAGCAAATGTTTGCTGTTATTTTATCTTTTAATCAATAATTTTAGATATTGTTAATTAAGTGTAATTATTTGAGCACACGTGAACATATTCATATGCAACATGCGCTATAGAAATGTAATGTATTATGTTTGGCCAAATGTGAATTATTGATGAGTTCAAGAAATTTCTTTGGATTGCAGGAATCTGGTTTTTCGTTTATTGAATTTAATGCCAGCGACTCGCGAAGTAAGAAAACTCTTGAAGAACAAGTATCTGACGTGTTGGACAACAAAGCGATTGATGGCTACCTACTGACGACAGGTCTTGTAAACATACATACATGCATGCACTTCTTACCAAATCTATTGTACAAAAGTACTTGCGACTTTCCAGTGCAATCATAGACTATGTGCACACGACGCCGTTTTGAACGTAATTTTAAAAGTTACTGTCCATCACCCAACGTTTGGACACTCCAACCCAACCTCGTACCCAGGGTCTTCTCAGGGAGTGGAGCGAGGGAAGAAGGCTGGTCACGTGACTCCAAGCATATTGGATTATTTTGTAACCTGGCTTATTCTCGCTTATATCATACGGGGGGCCGGATCGCTGTGAAAACATACCATAATACCATTTACAATTTATTGGAAAGACAGTACGGACTGCAGACAGAAGTTGAAAGATGGTGGATCACTTCGAAAACTACGTTGATTTACTGGACATTTGTTGCTGTCATATTAAAGATAAATGATCAACGCCAGAACAGTTCGAATTTACAGTCTGACTGTTGAAAGCATTTATAGGGATTTCAGATTTCTGGTGTGGTTTCGGTCTCGACGTTTTATATTCAAACTGCATATTTCGAACTATTCTGGCGTTGATCATCATTTATCTTTAATATGACAGCAATTAAATGTCCAGTAAATCAACGTATTTTTCGAAGTAATCCACCATCTTTCAACTTCTGTCTGCAGTCCGTACTGTCTTTCCAATAAATTGTAATATTTTAAAATTATCCATATACTGTACTTTCAATTATAAACGTTTGTGGTATGTTTTCACAGCGATCCGGCCCCCCGGATGATATAAGCGAGAATAAGCCAGGTTACAAAATAATCCAATATCCTTGGAGTCATTACCAGGGTCTCCACTCCCCTCCCATCCCGGCACTGAGAAGACCCTGGGTACGAGGTTGACTCCAACCTAGTGTCTTCATCAGGGTGATCGTTGTTAGGTTAGGACCCTATTTATACCCTCATACAACCGATGATGACGTTATCTATTAACAAGATACAAATAAGCTTCTGGTAGTAGACCACCGTCATCGTGATTCAATGAGGCGTGGGCGCTATTGATATGCCAAGCCTCCAGACAACGTCTCTTAGTGGTAATAATTTTGGAATTTTCCCACGCAATCTCATGGTAGGTTACGCACGCGTGCTCCGATAAAGCAGAATTTTCGATGACGGTGGTTTATTACCAGAAGCTTAATATTCGCATCTTGTTAATAGATAACGTCATCATCGGTTCTATATGAGGGTATAAATAGGGATCCTAACTTTACAACGATCACTCCTGATGAAGACACTAGATTGGAGTGTCGAAACGTTGGGTCATGGACAGTAACTTTTAAAGTTACGTTCGAAAACTTTTAAAGCCAGAGTTGCGTCAATAAGGGCGGTCGATAAGCTATCGTGCGAATTTTCACAGACTGTATTACAGGTGTATATTCAGGCTGTACACAGGCTTCATGAATTATTAATGAGATTTTGAATCTGATCTAACAGGTCCAAGATACTCAAGTGAGAAACATGTTCTTGTTATGGACGAGGTGGATGGAATGGCGGGAAACGAAGACCGAGGTGGAATGCAAGAACTAATCAGTTTGATTAAATCGACTAAAATTCCAATGATATGCATGTGCAACGACAGAAATAGTCAGAAAGTGCGAAGCCTGGCAAATTATTGTTTTGATTTACGTTTCCATAAACCAAGGGTTGATCAGATAAAGGTGCAGTTATGTTGTTTACTTGTGGTTGTTGTATGGATGTCAATTACCAGAGTATAGGGTAGACGTAGTTCTTTATCAATGTGAATTATTGTTGTTGTTGATGTTGTTGTCGTTGTCGTTGTCGTTGTCGTCGTCGTCGTTGTCGTTACCATTATCTTTACCATTACCGTTAGCTTTATCATTAGCGTTAGTGTTAGCTTTACCAATAGCGTCAGTGTTAGCTTTGCCATTACCATTAGTGTTGCGTTATGTTTACCATTAGCGTTAGTGTTAGCGTTAGCTTTACCACCATCATGATTACCGCTAGTGTTGGTGTTAGTGTTGGTGTTAGTGTTAGGTTTACCATTAGCGTTAGTGTTAACGTTAGCTTTACCACTATCATGATTACCGCTTGTGTTAGTGTTGGTGTTAGTGTTAGGTTTACCATTAGCGTTAGTGTTAACGTTAGCTTTACCACTATCATGATTACCGCTTGTGTTAGTGTTGGTGTTAGGTTTACCATTAGCGTTAGTGTTAACGTTAGCTTTACCACTATCATGATTAGCGCTTGTGTTAGTGTTGGTGTTAGTGTTAGGTTTACCATTACCGTTAGTGTTAACGTTAGCTTTACCACTATCATGATTACCGCTTGTGTTAGTGTTGGTGTTAGTGTTAGGTTTACCATTATATACCGTTAGTGTTAACGTTAGCTTTACCGTTAATGTTGTTAGTGTTAGTGTTAATATTGGTGGCAGGGGGCAATAGGCAGTGTTGGTGCTGGTTTGGGGGCTGGTGTTGGTGTTAGTGTTAGTGTTCAAGGTAATGTAAAGCTGGATTTATATTAAGAAAATATAATCGCGAGCGACTTTCTCCTTTTGTTTTACGAGCCGTCGTGTGCAACCAGTAGAAAACCATTCAATTTGTACAAGTCATCCACGCTTGTCCGCACGACTATATTCGCTTAATGGCAATCCAGCTTTGGAGTTAACGTCAGGGATAGTGTCATTCTTAGTGTTGGTGTTGGTGTTAGTGTTAGTGCTAGTGTTAGTGTTTGTGTTGATGTTGGTGTTAGTATTGGTGTCATTCTTGGTCTTGGTGTTGGTGCTAGTGCTAGTGTTAGTGCTAGTGTTGGTCTTGGTGTTGGTGTCATTCTTGGTGTTAGTGTTGGTGTTGGTGCTAGTGTTAGTGCTTGTGTTGATGTTGGTGTTAGTATTGGTGTTGGTGTCATTCTTGGTGTTGATGTTGGTGCTAGTGTTAGTGCTTGTGTTGATGTTAGTGTTGGTCTTGGTGTCATTATTGGTGTTGGTGCTTGTGTTGGAGTTGGTGTTGGCCGGTGTTGGTGTTGGTGTTGGTGTTAGTGTTAGTGTTAGCTTTACTATCAGCGTCAGCGTTATCACACCCATTGTGGTGGAATCTTCGGGAGTATAATGTTTTGTCTGTCCTGTTGGTTTCCTCGCGCATTGCAATTGTAACTCACTCGTGTTGTTCCTCACAGGGAGCCATGATGAGTATTGCTTTCAAAGAAAAGCTCGATATTTTACCACAAGCGATGGAAAAAGTTATTGTTGGAGCAAATCAGGATGTTCGGCAGGTAACAAAACGTTTAAAAATTTTTTCTTCTATCTTACACAATTGCTAAAACTTTTCATATGGTATAAGACTATAAGTATATATGACTGGTGTTAGGTTTCCTCTGCGCGTTATTTTTGTAATAGCTGTTACAACAAAAACTGGGCAATACATTGCCCCACAATAGGTATAACAGCATTACGAAATACAACGCTTCCCAGCACATGACATCATGTCATATTCAAATGGCGGCGCAAGGGCCTGTTTTTTGGTTTGTTAAACTTTTTAAATGTGTCACGAGCATTTTCATTCAAACTACTATATTATGACTAGTTAAGTCGTATAATTCCATATAAAAAGTAATGCTCTTTAACTACACCTCTATTCCTTTGTTATTAGGTCTTGCATAATCTATCTATGTGGACGTCGAAGAAAAAATCAATGAATTATGATGAGGCAAAAGCAGATGCAGAAAGGGCTCACAAAGATATCAAACAGGTGAGGTGAAGTGGGGTGAAGGTGAAGTAAAGTGAAGTGGTGTGGTGTGAAGTGATGTGAACTGTGAAGTGAAGTGAAGTGAAGTGATGTGATGTGATGTGATGTGATGTGATGTGAAGTGAAGTGAAGTGAAGTGAAGTGAAGTGAAGTGAAGTGAAGTGAAGTGATGTGATGTGATGTGATGTGATGTGATGTGATGTGATGTGAAGTGATGTGATGTGATGTGATGTGATGTGATGTGATGTGATGTGAACTGTGATGTGATGTGATGTGATGTGATGTGATGTGAAGTGAAGTGAAGTGAAGTGAAGTGAAGTGAAGTGAAGTGATGTGATGTGATGTGATGTGATGTGATGTGATGTGATGTGAAGTGAAGTGAAGTGAAGTGAAGTGAAGTGAAGTGATGTGATGTGATGTGATGTGATGTGATGTGATGTGATGTGAACTGTGATGTGATGTGATGTGATGTGATGTGATGTGAACTGTGATGTGATGTGATGTGATGTGATGTGAAGTGAAGTGAAGTGAAGTGAAGTGATGTGATGTGATGTGATGTGATGTGATGTGATGTGATGTGATGTGATGTGATGTGATGTGAAGTGAAGTGAAGTGAAGTGAAGTGAAGTGAAGTGAGTGAAGTGAAGTGAAGTGAAGTGAAGTGAAGTGAGTGATGTGAAGTGAAGTGAAGTGAAGTGAAGTGAAGTGAAGTGAAGTGAAGTGAAGTGATGTGATGTGATGTGATGTGATGTGATGTGATGTGATGTGATGTGAAGTGAAGTGAAGTGAAGTGAAGTGAAGTGAAGTGAAGTGAAGTGATGTGATGTGATGTGATGTGATGTGATGTGATGTGATGTGATGTGATGTGATGTGATGTGAAGTAATGTGATGTGAAGTGAAGTGATTAGAAGCTTTGATATGTTGGGTAATTTTAAGTCTGCAGTTAAGACTTTTCTTTTTTAAAATTAATAGTTTGTATTTATTGTTAATAGTGGAAATATATATAGTAGGCTTTATCTTATAATGAAACTAATAAGTTTTATAAGTAAATTTAAGAATATATTGTTGTAAGAGCATTGAGACTATTGTATAATGCTCCTAATACGTCTATTATTATTATTATTATTATGTGAAGTGATGTGATGTGAAGTGATGTGATGTGAAGTGATGTGAATTAAGGGGAGTAATCTAAAGTGAAGTGAAGTAAAGAGAAGTAAAATGAAGTAAAGGAAAGTGAAGTGAAGTGAAGTGAACACTACAAGCTGTTGTCGGAGTTCAAGTCAGTGATAAAAAGCGCCTACTTTGCCGGTACTTTAGTTCTTTATTGATATTCATATCATTATCTCTGAAAAGCCAAGTTGGGACGAGCTAATAAAATGTGTTTGTGTATGTATTTTTGCCAACATTGCATTGTTTTTCGGGTTTTTTTTCAGGGACCTTTTGACGTTACCAGGATACTTTTCAGTGCTGCAGAAAGTTCCAAAATGACCTTACAAGATTATTTCTCATTATTCTTCAACGACTACTCTCTCATTCCTTTATTCGCCCAAGAAAATTATATTCAAGCTGTGCCTTATAGTGCCGGGTAAGTTTAACGTAGTTGTACCGCGACTTGGCATATTAAAGTGGCTCCCTAGGTTTTCTACAGAATGCATAACTATATTGGACTAAACTAGTTTTTTCCACCTTGTGACTTATATGTTCATGAACTTCGCCATTAAGATTAGTGGCATTCTCGCAATTACTTCTGTGTTGTTGTTTACCTTTTCAAGATCGTTGCCACGGCAACAACGAATCTAAATATAAATATTACCAAATTAATAATAAAAATATTAATATTATTATTAATATTAATATTAATATTAATATTAATTATTAAATTTAATTAAATTTAAAAATTAAATTAATTAAAAATTGAATTATTTATTAAATTATTTATTAAAAATTATTAATTTAAAAATTAAATTTATTAAATTTATTAAATTTAATATTAAATATTAATATTAATATTAATATTATTAATATTAATATTACCAAATTTAATGTTTTTTTTTAAAAAAAAGAACTAAAAAAAGGTATAAGCTTCCTCTTGAAGTGTGCCATTGGATTAGAAGGTTGTCTTTTTCTCTAGTTATACGCTTATTTATCTCTGATCTAGTTATAAATTTATTACACAAATAACTAGGTCCAATATATAGAGTTTGGTTAATTGGAAGTTAATTTTAACTCTTTTAGAGTGACAGTTATAATATGGTCATATTTACTCATACCAGTGACAATTCTGGCCGCGACGTTTTGTACGGGGGGCTGAACATAACCGTCCATGTATCGTCTGTCTACTACCATTTATACGTGGGTTGTTTATTTTAACAGAGGTGATATTAAGAAAATCCTGAAGTGCGTGAGTGATGCCGCTGAGTCCTTTTGTGAGGCAGATCTAGTTGAAAAATGCATTCGCAGTAAAAGTTGTTGGAATCTTCTTCCATTACAGGTAAAGATTTAATATGTTGTAGATACGTTAACGCTACTTTGCACCATAGCATCACTGCTCTCCAAATAAACACGGAGGACTATGTTCTAGTCTTTGGCCGGAGAAAAAGTGAAGCCAAACTAGCTGGGAAACGTTACACCACGGGCGGAGAGGGAGGGTGAGCAGGGTTGCCAGCAGATCTGAGCCCGAAGTAGCCAAATTCAAGATCAAAAGAAGCCAAAAAGGGCCAAACTCAAACCCAATCTCCTACCCAGAGGATCGCGCCTGATACATATTACATCTTTAAATAAGAAATATTTATGAAATATAAATTTCATAAGGAAAATAACTTTATTATTTGACAACATTTCGATGTTTTACACTTTTATTCCACCTTCACTCAGCAGTCAGCATGCATATCCCCGAATACAGCCAGTGAAAGGGGTAGAAACAATGAAATTTATACTGGCGTAACGGGTGTCAAGTGACGGGGGACCCCCGCGCCTTGGGGGCCCCCGGCAAAATGACCCTAAAAAATTTGATCGTACATTTCCAGGGAATTGAATAACGAAAATCAGAAAAGCAGTTATTTAAATACATGAATTAGTAGTTAGAATATAATGTAATTTCAAAATATTCTCACAATAGGCCTACCTCTAGCTGAGTTGCTTATAAGTTTACGGTAAACAATGCTGCGATAGCCTGCCGCCTATATGCCTATATGTAAGTGAAGATTGCGATTGTGTCGACAGAAATACAGCCTATTCTTTAGTGGTCCAGGGAGGAGGGGGCCCAGGAGTGGCCGATTGACGGGGGACCTCCAGAGGTTGCGTTACACCACTGAATACAGCACAGCGATAGTTTCTAAGTCATATGAATTATGAAGTCAGTGACTCAGTGCAGTAGTGCACACATTGTTTTAGTTTAGGATATAAGTTCGTCAACAGCCAATGAGCTCATGGGACAAACTGAGTCAACTAAGACTAAGTCACTAAGAAAGTTGAAACGTTTTAAAAGTTGAAAGTGAAACCGAAATTTTCGTCTTTTTCGAACGGAAAAATCCTTTATATATCTCAGCGGATCAAAATTCTTGATATGTGATTGGTTGAAAAATAATCGGACCTCTGCGAAGACAGGTAGCGCGAATCTGAATTCTGATTGGTTTATAGTGATCCGACCAACAGCGAAGCTTTTCATTCAATATTAATGGTGCGGTGCATTGTCATAGAGTTCAGACTGGGAAATTGTCCATAGTTACTCGAATTTACTCCATACTTTTGAAAAAAGCCAAAAATAAGCCAAAAAATAGGAATAGGCCAAATAGAATTTTTGGGAGCCAAACCACAATAAAAGAAGCCAAAATCGAGAAATTTGGCCTAAAAAAGGCCAAATTGGCAACCCTGAGGGTGAGCACGCCATTTATCCCGGTCAGCGGCAAGCAATCGTCTTCTGGGCGATCTTTTTTAGTATCTGCGAGAGATGCCTATTTTACGATAATATAATATACATCATAGAACTGCATGCTAACCCCAAAACAACTTAGATCCTAACCCCCTGCCCAATGGGTTTTCTAACCCTAACCCCTGTGAGACAGGAAAGCTAAGTAAAAATCCTATTACTACTACTAATAATAATAATAAAAGACGTATTAGGAGCATTATACAATAGTCTCAATGCTCTTACAACAATATATTCTTAAAGTTACTTATAAAACTAATTACAGTTTCATTACAAGATAAAGCCTATACTACCTATATTACCAACATGAACAAAAAACTATTAATTTAAAAAAAGAAAAGTCTAGTATTACTAACTACTAATTAAGTCTTTAGTATTACTTTAGGATTAGTAAAGTCTTTAGTATTACTAACCTTAATACTAATAAAAGGATCGTCCAGAAGACGACTGCTTGCCGCTGACCAGGATAAATGGCGTGCTCACCCTCCCTCTCCGCCCGTGGTGTAACGTTTTCGAAACTAGCATATCCTCCTACCTAGAATTAAGAATAATCAGTAAGTGTGCAATGGCCCAGAATTACCAATAGTTATAAATTGTAGGATTCTAGAGCCCAACCCCAACACCAACCTCGTACCCAGGGTCTTACCTCCGCTCCCCAACACAACACCAACACCAATCCTAACCCCCCGCCTTCCACTTCATTGTAACCCTAACCCCCTGGCCGTATTTTCGAGACTGGAGAAAAGCGTAAAGTCGAGCAACTTCCCAAGTGTTTGGATCACAGTATCTATAGGTATTCTTTTATAAAATAATACAAAAGAACGAGCAGCAAAACTTGAGGGAATTTTTGGCAGGAAATTTTGGTGTTTGTATCAAGCCATCCAAACACGGAAATTTCCTACCAACAAATCCCTTAAGTTTTGCTGCCGGGTATTGACCAATCAGAACCTGCGTAGCATACATGTTATTTTATAAATTGGTTTCCTTTGTTTCTAGTCGTTCTTCTCCTGTGTTCTTCCTGGGAAAATTATGAACGGCAGGATGGGTCAAAAAATCGATTTCCCCTCATGGCTCGGCAGAAACTCTACAACTGCGAAAAATTCTAGAATTTTGCAGGACCTTGTCAGTCACACACGACTCAGGTACGAAGTTTGTTCTATATTTTTCAACTGATAAGCAGCGGCGTAGTGGGACTGATCTGATAGGGGGGGGGGGGGGGAGATGGCTAGATGGAATACTCGCAATTGTGGTGACCGTGAGGTACTAGGTCTGAGTCGTCTTCTGGACGATCTTTTTTAGTATCCGAGAGATTGTACTGCTATCATGCGATCGGACATGCCTGTATGATGAAATACATCATGGAACTGCTAACCCCAAAACAACTTAGATCCTAACCTTAACCCCCGCCTAATGGGTTTTCTAACCTCCCGCCTAATGGTTTTCTAATACCGTACTAATCTTAATACTAATAAAAGGATCGTCCAGAAAACGACTCCGACCTAGTACCTCACGGTCACCTTTGTGAATGTGCCAACCTGCAGTGGCGCGAGAAATCACTAGGGGGGAGATTCTACGGAATTCTGAAGGTCTTAAAACGTCCTATAAAATCCTCAAAAGTCAATACATTTCAGGACTTTGAATACATTTATTTTTTATTTCATAGTATTTTTCATATTAATTATAAGATACTATAAAAATTCAGAGCTTTCTGACAGTCCCATATCATATTTCAAACCACTGGTAAAGAGAAAAAACAGATTTAAACGATGATTAATACAGTGAACATAAACAGCCTTCGGGAACTGGTAATTTTTTAAACTGACCATTTTAAAAAGTCACGATTTTGTTTAAGGTGGATCAATAGTCTAAATCATGATAAATTGCATTTTTCCGTTTAAAAATGTTTGTAATGCAGATCTGAGCTTCTAGTCAGGTCTCTTAGGGTCTTGATCGTTACAGAGCTGACAAAAGCACCAAACTTGGCATAGTTGTAGCTTATGGTAGTACTATCAATGTTAGAGGGGGAGCCCAACGTAAATATTCCTTTAAGGGGAATTACGGAGGATTTACTTTTTCAAATTTCACGAATTGGGCTCCCTGTGGTACTTATTTTAAATATATTTATTAAATATGTAAAAACGTTTTAAATAAATTTTGAAAAAGCTATCTACCATTAGAATGCATTATCTGTCAGACTGTCGATTACAACCCCGAATCTTAACAAAAAAGCTACTTTTCGGCATCTCTTTGAAATACTGGTGCCCAGTCCCACTCGACCATTGGCTAAATCCAATATGGCGGCTCTCAGGCGTACCTACAAAACTGTAAGTATTTCGCTATTAAAAGGCCATAATCTTGCTAATTTTATATTGCAATATATATAAAAGTTTGGTTTAACAGTTTTTCTTTCAATTTTAAGTTGTTTTTTCTAAGTAATTAGTTAAAATTAATCGAAAATATAACCGTTTCAAATTTCAGAATCGGAAATGGAAATATCTTGGAGTCGATGCATCATATGCCAAACAACCACAACAGAAGATTTAAGATGTCCTCTTAGAGCATGTGGCCCATGTTATGACCCCGTATCAGTCTATGCCTCTTTTCTTCAGAATGTTCTCGAGTTTAGCTCACTAGGTGCCCTGCCAGTCAATGTTCCCTTCGCTCTTGATATAGACACTGATGTTTTAATTAAAAACGAGGCGTCTTGGCACAAGTCTTGCTATTTGAAATTCAATTTGTCGAAGCTACAAAAAGCCAAAGAAAGAGTATCTAGGAAAAGGGGGACGGCAGAAGGCCAACCAGAAGAGGAGGAGAAAGCCCTGGTATTAAAGAGTCGACGACAATCACTAACACACAATAAGGTGGACTGCATCTTGTGCGGTAAGGGGGGGGGGGGGGGGGGGGGGCAGCTACATGAAGTCACCACTTTTTCGACTGACCAGAATATCCGTCGCATGAATACTGAAATTAACGATGCTACGCTAATGCCAAATATCTCAGTAGTTGATCTCATAGCTGCTGAGGCCAAATATCACGTTAAATGTTTGACTGATCTAAGAAATCGGTATAGGAGTCAACTCACTAAAAAACGACATGAATCTTGTGAAGAAGAGGATTATGGAATCTCAAGCATTCATTGAGTTGGTTGAGTATATTGAGAACTCTGTTGAGGACAACAAGCTTCTTTTTATGCTATCTGAATTGCATTTACTTTATATAAGTCGCCTTGAAACTTTGGGCGTTTATAAGACTGTAAATAAGACTCGACTGAAGAATTCATTGTTAGATCAGTTTCCTGATGCACAAGAGCAAAATGATGGAAAAAATCTTGTCATAATTTTCACGAAAGCATTACAGGGCATGGTTAAAAAATGCAATCAAGAAAAGGGACTTCTCTGAGGACGCCACGATACTGGCCAAGGCTTCCGCAATTGTAAGAAGGGACATACTTAAGAATAAAGGCTTCAACTTTTCTGGAAGTTTTGCTACAGATTGTCAAGAAACGTCCACCCCAGCAAGTCTGAAGTCGCTCATTTCTATGATCCTGAGTGGTTTGGACATTGAGAACACTGAAGCTCAAGATTCCCAGCCATGTTTAACTGTGTGCCAGACGATAATTTCCAATGCAAAAGAACGAAGGGGAAGGTAAAAAACTGGCCAGACACGACATACCAAGTCCCGCGAACCACCACTCCCATTATACACAGGGACGTAGCGAGGGGGGTATTGGGGGGGGGGGTGTTTCACCCCCCCAACATTTTTGAAATTGAGATATTCGGAAAATCGAATTACTCGTTCGGAAAACTACGGCAACGTAGGTTAAGCGAGATTTCAGTCAGTGAACAGCAAAAAACTCATGTTAAGTTTATAGAACTTACAAAATAATATTCACAAGGATAACAAATCTATTTTTTGTCGATCAGTTACTGCATACGTACATCAGATAGATGACACCTTTTGGCTTTTGCATTGCATACACGGATACACAATAAAATTTATCATTTCCGGATTTTAAACATCCTTCACAAAACCACGGTTCCCGCAATCTGGCCAACGTAAATTTTGTACCTCTTCCACCATTGTTATTAGCAATGAATTGTCATTAAAATTCGTCATTTCGATACGTGCAAAACCCTGTGGTGGTAACGCAAGAGTGAAGCCTGGGCGCTAAGTGCGCCGAATAATGTTAGGTTAGAAATTGTTGAAAACTAAATTCCTACATCTGTAAACTGTCCAAGGAAATCTCTTAAAACTGCTCCCAGAATGCGGGAAATGCAATTTCCGAGACCCTAGAATTAAAAATTTCCCGGGGGAGCATGCCCCGGGACCCCCTAGATTGACGCGCCTTACGGCGCGTGCCTCCTCATATTCAGAAAAATAATTTGAAATTCGGAAATTTGGGACTTACACCCCCCCAACTTTCACATGCTAGCTACGGCCCTGATTATACATCGGACTTAACATACACGCAACAACAAGAAGCAAGGCGCTAATAATGAAGCTTTATCAGCTGGAACTGTCAGTCTCATACCAAAGGATCATGGAGCTAGAGGAATCCCTTGCCAGCTCCATAAGCGAGCGATTTGTTGCTGATGGGTGTGTAGTACCTGCTAGTTTGAGAAAGGGACTGTTCACGATAGGAGCGCTGGTAACATTGATCATAATCCGAGCTCGACAACCGCTGCATCATCATTTCATGGCACTGGCATCAGCCTCTTTCAGCTCCCAACAGCTGGAAATCATGGGGAACCCAAAGATCCGATCCGGGAAAGGAAAAGAAGTCAGCCTGGCAGGCATGGGAGATCTTTCCAGAGGTCACGCCCACATTAGAAATGCTTGCCAAGACGCCATTTATGCAGCTTACGACAGACTCGCCCCTCTTCAAACAGATCGAGAGATACACAGTAATCCTGTACGATAAGCTCTTATCTGACATAAACCTGACCCGGATGGAGCTATTCTGCAAGAACAGTAGAGCAATGGACAAGCTCCCGCATACACAGGTAAATATTACTTCTTTCTTTATCGCAGTTTTTCTACGTTTCACCTAGCAGGGGCGGATATGAGGGGAAGGGCTCAGGGGGCCAGGCCACCTGGCACTTTAACTGGCAATACTCACAATGACAAGTTTGAACTAACCCACTGCACCTTCTTTCTATGAAACTATGATCAACCTCTTCCTAATTAATCCTTAATAACATCGACACTGTTGTTATTTGCAGGATGCCCTTTTGCATAATGTCCGTCGCACCGTTCTCCAGGCCGGGATCTGGACAGTCAGTGATCAGCCACAGCCACCTGTGCCATCACCAGGGCAGTTCTCGTGGTTTGAAGACGATGGCAAATGGGTTCCGAAATGGATCACCATACCCGAAGTATCCAAGGCTTGTAGTGAGCTGATAAAGTGCTCTTGCAAAGGCGCGTGTACAAGATACAAGTGTGCCAAGGCTTCCTTGGGATGTACCCCCCTTTTCAGATGCAAATGCCTATACTAAAAGTAACTGCATCAAGCTTAAATGATAATCTGAAGAGTTTCAGCGATCGAGCATTGTTTCCGTTATGTAGCCCTAACTGAATTCTAATAATATAGCTATCTCTTGGCGTTTCTATTAGCGCTATTTGAAAGTACATTTGTTTCGCGAACATATATATCAAACAGCAGTAATTTAGGTTCAAAACGCGAGTTTGAGAAAGGGAACGTGTAATACGAATCAGCTATGGCGGTAATGTTGAAATTTGATCATTCTTAACCTAGAAGGGACTGGGAACTAGTATATATCTAAATGCCTTATGTAATATATAAATGATGGCTTATAATGAAATATGCGAAGAAATGAGTAAGCATAATAGTTTCAGTCAATAAATGTCACTACTGCATTTCTTGTTAGCTGTTTTACTTGAAAACTGCAAACCACCACAGTAGCCCAATTCGTAATTAAGGTAAATTTTAAAAGCCCCGTTAATCCTTATATGGTGACGATTGCTTTGGGCTCCCCCTCTAATATTAATCAGTAGGTCCTAAGGAACATCTCTGCAAAATTTGGCGCTTTTGTCACTTCTGTAACGATCCGACCCATATTTTGCCATAAGAGACCTGACTATTCATCGTGGTTCATTGCATCGCTCTAGTGGTGGGCTTGTTTACTGAAAAGTTTTATACCCTCAAAGTTTACCTGAGTGGAGAAATCGTGTTTCCAATAAATACAGAAAAGTAATTTGCATAAAATCTGCCGCTTATCATAAACATAATTTCTCTAGATATACAAATGCTAGAAGTTTGAAATGTTTTAATAATCAAGACCACCGCTAGAGCTATGCAATGAACCAAAATAAAGCTAAGATCTGCATTACAAAACGTTTTATGGGGAAAAATGCAATTTCTCATGATTTACACTATCGAGCCACCTTAATTACTTGGGCTACCTGTGGTAGCACCAAGTCTTAGAACCAGCTTCGTTATTATTATTATTCGTATTTTTCTTGGGGTTCCGCAAAATTGCGCAATAACTCGTACCCAGGGTCTTGCCTCAATGTTCCTTGCCTTCACCCTTGTTGTCAATGAATCGCAGTCTGAAAAGCATTTTAATACGAGACCTGTAAACCCGCAAACCATTGCAAAGATTCTCTCTAAGATGAGAGAAACACAGATGAGAGTTCAATTGTGAAGACGGAATGGACAGCCGAAGGACAGGGAAATATTATTATACTGTGTTGACATTTTAATATCCCGTGAAACTCCGTAATATCAAGCATGAAATGTTGTGTTTTTGTCCGATTTAAATCAATTCTACATCGAAATGATCACTTGAATCTGGCGAATCGAACGCTGTAGGTTTCGTCTACTTAAAATGTGAAGATCAGATGTTATATGAGAAAATGCGTAAGTGATTAAAGCGAGACTACTCGTCTTTAAAATTAAAGGACATGGCTTCAAGATCTATTCGTCGTTTACCCGATGATTTAACGCTTTTATGTCCATTAAACCGATGTAATTTCGTAACAGATATGTTTCGTATACCTTGCCGTTGATTTTTATATAAATTTTAACACACGAAGACCTTCAATCCAACAGGTATTAGAAAAAATAGCATTGCCGTGTTTAGTGTTTACATTAAATTTCGTCTGCGTGTCAGGCGTTCTGCAAGACGCCTGATTTTTCTTCGTCTTCATTTCTAGTCAATGCTTTTATGTTCATTAAACCGATGTAATTTCATAACAGATATGTTTCGTATACCTTGCCGTTGATTTTTATATCGAACAGATATTAGAAAAATAGCATTGCCGTGTTTTGGGGAGGCTAGCCTGCGTGTAGACGCCTGATTTTTCTTCGTATTTCCAGCCCAGCGCTGCACAATGCCTTCAGTAATCAATGCATTAAATATTATCTTTGGTAATATAAGACAAGTGATCCAACTGTCTAACATGCCACCAATGCATACCCCATCTCCGCAGGCAATATGCGCGCCATGTCCCTAAAATTAGTAGCCCAAGTTAACGCCTAGCGGGCGTCTTGTTTAACTTAGATCAGGAAAGATAGCAATGGCAATCGGTCAAAAAATATGAATAAAAAAGGAATTGGTTAGTTTACCGCGCTGTTTTGTGCAATGAAATTAATTCATCCTTCTTTCCTTCTAGTACTTCTGGTAGTAAACTTGAACTTAATATGGATTATATTCCCCATTTGCGAAATGTTCTTAGTCTTCCATTGGTCAATGCTGTAAGTTAGAGTATATAACTAATTATTATATAGCTTCAAGTAGTATATGAGCTATCTCGCAATTTGATTGGCTCCTCTACTACTAGGCTATCGCCTCATATCCTATAGCAGTAGAGAAAAAACAAGATGGCGGCATGTTTTTTAGGCCGAAAAAAGATGAAATCGATGGGGTTTTATTGAAAGAAACCCCGAACTGACTCTAAGTGTTTGGCTATATAATAAAACAATTATACCATTCGCTCTCGTCGTATATATATATATACGACTCGAGATCATGGTCTAATTGTAAAATATTGAGTAATATTTCATATATAATATCATGTTATCATGTATTATATAATATCATATGAAATATCACATATGTGATTTAAAAGTGTATTTAAGACGATATTATGCTGTGCAATATTTCGTACAACTTGTCTTTCAACGGCGTTACGAAACAGGCATAGGCGTACCCAGAGGGGAAGCGGACCCCCGGAGAAAATTTGTACTCTTGAGTCTTCATTTGTCTCAGTTAGGCTGGCCCCCCTAGGATTTTCCTGGCCCCCCTTAACATAGCAGATTGAGCTGTAACATACCATGCAACGACGAAAATTGTTGCGATACAAGTTGTGCAATTGTTGGAGAAAGTAGAATCCAGTTCTACTTTCTGTAATTATTGCAGTAACTTTTTTCAGCGTTGCACAGTGTAACACCCCCATTTGGAACTTGTCTCGCAATTTTCCTCTTTGGAGACACAAACACAAAGATGGCGAAACTTTGCAACTCAAGTTCCACGAAACATTGCCTAGTGTAACACCCCCTTTCATGTAACTACAATTGAGATTACTGCAGATTGAGACAAGTTGCATGAAACATTGCACAGTGAACGGTATGTAAGAGGTCTAACCTTTCGAGCGAAGGCCCTTGGTCAAAGAGTAAAAAGTTCGCTCGAAAGGAGTTGGTTGTTCTGAAGGAGTTGAAATGGCTTACCGTAGAACACTTGGACTACAGAGACTTATTATTGACATTTCGTTAAAGGTCATATAAAGTCTGTGGGAATTTAACATATATATAATCTATGGATTCTCCTGAGAAAAATTGTAATATATCTTGTCAAAATTTCATCTTCATAGACTTTTTTGCCATTAAAGTTGACGGAAAGGATGTCATAACATGTAGTTTGATCGAGTGAAATGCCAAATATTACCTATAATATACCCAGAATCTTATCCCGGTGTCCCAGGAAATTCGTCCCGCCGTAATATCGCCCCCCTGGGGGCGATATTCCTAGGAAATCCGCCCTCGCGGGGGACAAATTTCCCAGGAATATCGCCCCCCCTTTAGGAATTTCGCCCTCCTCTTTAGTCGCAAGATATAAATTGGAATACGTGCATGGTAACAACATATGTCTTCTGTCATTCGAAATAAAACTATTTCCACTCGTCAGCAGCCAAAACAGCAATGTCGAAGCGAGCCAATTGTCAGTTGTGACTCAGCGATTGGAAAATATCTTTTTCTCCACTGACTCTGCTAAGTTTCGAACACTTCTTTTAAGAACTATCCAACATTGCTATTCACCTTCACGAATGCCGATTTTCCAAAGCAATATTTAATTTTGTCACCACGACAAAATCGTTATTTTAAGAACTATTTTCTGGTAATAATATAAACAGAGAGTACGGTAGCTACGTCATGAATAGGAAGAACAGCCCAGAGAATTAAAAAGCGATTATAAGATAAAGTTAAAACATCACACATAATAGCTAGAAGGTCCGATTCAGTCCTATGTTAGAGATCTGTGGAAGAGACCAATGTTCCGCAACCTACCCATTCAAATTCTAGGCCCTTTGTTCATATTGTTGTTTTGCATGTGTGAGTTATCGTTCATTGTTAAAAAGTGGTCACCGCAAAGGCCATTTTTAACGATTGCTATTGTCGAAATTTGCAGCAATTTCTATTTTTAAGTCCAATAGCTATAAAATGTCTGAACTGGTCAACTAATATATTTAAGTATTTTGTTTGTAAAATATTAAAGTTAATAAACAATGTTCTTGAGAAGTTTTGATTATAAAACGAAATTGAGAGGGGGGCAAATTTCCTAGAGGGGGGCGAATATCCTAGGAAATTCGCCCCGGGGAGGGCAAGATACCTATGAAATTCGCCCCCCCCTCAGGGGGAGAATTTCCTGTGATATACAGAACTCGTGACTAGGCTCTCGGCGACGGCTTCCATAGCTCTGCACTAGTAGCATCGCAGGGTCGCGGGTTCCATTCCAGCCGGAAGGCCTTGAAGTTGCATTTTTCACAACTGGTCCCGGTTTGATCTTTTCATGTGGATAGATGCCCGGCTATGACATCACTTCCGTCAACGTTAACAGCAAAAAGTCTGTGAAGACGAAATTTTCGTCTGATAAGATATATTACAATTTTTCTCAGGAGAATCCATAGATTACATATGTGTTAAATTCCCACAGACGTTATATAATGGAGTAGCTCCTTCCTAAGCGAGAAATGTTGCTATCGATATGAAACCCACGATTATCATACTCGCAAAAGGCAATATCTGGATATCCCTCATTTTAGATCACGCACAGGTCAAAGAACATTTTATATTATCGTGCAGTATCCTTGTGGAACAACCTTGATCAAACTATTAAGTCAATTAAAGACATAAAAAACTTTTAAAATAGAACTTAAGAATTTCTTATCAGATAGTTAAGTATGTTTAGATTGAAGATATTTTACATTATTTTATATTTGATATATTATAGATACAAAAACTTGTAATAGTAATAATGTATTTATATAATATTATGCTTATTTCTTCTTTTAAGTCAGACATAGTTTGACGCTACTCTGGCTTTAAAAGGTTCTTTTGAACGTAACTTAAAAGTTACTGTCCATGACCCAACGTTTCGACACTCCAATCTAGTGTCTTCATCGGGGGTGATCGTTGTAAAGTTAGGATCCCTATTTATACCCTCATAGAACCGATGATGACGTTATCTATTAAGTAGTGCAATCATCGCGATTCAATGGGGCGTGGGCGCTATTGATATACCAAGCCCCAGACAACGTCTCTGATGGTGCCGCTGATCAGTAGTAATAATTTTGGAATTTTCGCTCCGACAAAGCAGAATTTTCCTTTTTTGAAAAGAAAACAGCTTTTTGATGTTTAGTTTTAAACTATATGTAATTTTATGCTGAAAAGCCCAATTTGGAGCATATCATAAATGTGGGTGTTTCACCATTTGGGAGTCTTTATTTTTTATTTATTTTTATATATTTTTTTGAAATATTTAAGTGAAGTCATAAGGCACTATTTAACGATTTTTTTCTTTCGTCTTTCAAATTTTTCTAAGAATTCTGAGAATTGTTCGTCGATGGTGTCTGAGGTGATCAAAGTTATGGACAGTTACCATCTGATGAAAGAAGACTGGGATAACATACTGGAGGTTGGACAATTTGAAGGCAAAACAAAACTACAATCTTCCATTGATTCCAAGGTGGGTAATATTAAAGCATAAATATTCTGTAGCACCGTAAATCAACAAGGATATGTTTGTAAGTTAGTGCCAATATTTCATTTCGGACATATAAATTTGTGTCATCTCACCCATGTCTGGAGGTATAACTATATAGCTGTAAAAAACAAGAATGGCGTCTCATTTTCAAACTTGGAACCATTCATCGCCATTGGCTTAACGGACGTTTTCGCTTTATTTAATGGTCTCTGAAGTTACTGTTTTTTGTCCAGCACGTACAGACAAAAAGTGGCTTCTCGCTTTTCCCTTGGCTTAAGTAAGTAAGTGAGTAAGTGAGTGAGTGAGTGAGTGAGTGAGTGAGTGAGTGAGTGAGTGAGTGAGTGAGTGAGTGAGTGAGTGAGTGAGTGAGTGAGTGAGTAAGTATAAGTAAGTATAAGTAAGTATAAGTAAGTATAAGTAAGTATAAGTAAGTATAAGTAAGTATAAGTAAGTATAAGTAAGTAAGCAAGCAAGCAAGCAAGCAAGCAAGCAAGTAAGTAAGTAAGTAAGTAAGTAAGTAAGTAAGTAAGTAAGTAAGTGGGTAAGCAAGCAAGCAAGTATATATGAAATCGATAACACTCAATGTATCGAAATGATCCAATTGTGACTATCGATATTTAAGCGAAGTATCACGCCCACCACTAACTTGCATGCACGCCCACCACTAACATGGCTCAATAACAGTTCTCAGTTGAGAAAAATAAAGCAACATCCTATGTTCTCTCATCTATTTCCAGGTCAAGGCTGCCTTCACCCGCACATACAACAAAGCGTCTCATCTTGCGCCTTACTCGTCGCAAACCACGACAAAAAAGAAACGTGGAAAGGCTGCCGATGAGAACGAAGTGGTGGAAGATGCCGATGGCGGGAGTGAGAACGATGACGTCGAGCTCGATGCAATGATTAAAGTAAAGAAGCCGACGAAACCTGGTGGCAGTGGACGAGGCAAGAAAGGGAAAACCAACGACCAACCTGCAAGTTCAGGATCGAAGGCGCTTCGAGGCAAGGGAAAAGGAAAGAAGGGCAAGTAATTGAATCCGAGCATTGACAATAGAAGACACGTGGATAATTTGAGGGCGGCTTAGCTAGAATGTCTGTGGACGGCAAGTAAAAATTATGCTGACATCTTGTGTTATTGAGGTGAAACTGTGAGACGTTTGACTATAACCACGCGGCGTGCAGACTATCCTACCATAGATCGTATTCAATTACTCTTTAGAACGCTATTTCTCTGTTGTTTACTCTTACAATCGAGCCGCCATTTCAGCAAGTTATACGCGAGCACCACTGCAGTCGATCTGACCATGTCCTCACTTGAATATATCTATCCTCTCGCTCTCCAATCTGCCTGTGTCTGTCCGTTTTGCTTTTCCCTTCCCCTCGCTGCAGTGTGCCCCTCTCCTGTCCCCGCACTCGCTCGCTCTCTCAGGTTTTTAGTGAAGTCTATGTCCGGTGGTCAAACGTTTTCCTTTTTTCTTTCTTTGCTTTGTTAGGGTCAGAGTTGTAGTATTTCAATTTTTGGTTGCGGTTATAGGGACCGGTCATATTTATAGCCGGGGTGGGGGGCGAAGAGAAAATGGTTGGGTAACCGAAAATTCTAAGACCTAAATGGTTGTGTAAAAAAATCACTTCTCTGAAGGGTTGGGTAGCAAAATTTTCATGTCTATATATACATAAAAAATTAAGATCATCAAAATTGGAATCTCATCATCAGTTCTTAGTCATCATTGCACATTAGCTTTTGTTATTGTATTCCTCTCCTTGTTTTCCTTGGATTCCTGCTCTGTACAGGGAGATAATAATCTGAAAGATACAGTAGGATCTGACTGTATATCTATTTGGGTTTGTTATTAAAACTTGTATCGACGATATGCCGGGAATTGGGCTTTATCTAACTTTTTCCCTCTTATATATAGGTTGGCTAAAAGATTTTCTTTACTCATAAATGGTAATTGGGAATAATGACCGATCCCTTAGTGTTACTGAAACGTAGACTTCTTAACTCTACACTACTGACTATAGACTATATATGAAGCGACAAACAGGAAAAAACGAAAAGATCTTTAAAGTACATTTTACCCTAACCATTCCCTTATCTTTTAAAGTGACTTTATAAACCTCAAAATATTTTCATCATTAAATAAATTGTTCTGTCTTCTCTATATTACTTGTAATATACCCAATTCTTCTCCCGGGATTACCACCACCTTATATATACAGAACTCGTGACTAGGCTCTCGGCAACGGCCTCCGTAGCTCAGTGGTCAGAGCACTGCACTATCGTCCTTCAAGAAAAGCAATCCTTCACAATAGCGCGTGAATAGAAATCCTGAACCAAAACCATTTTTGCGCAGAAATGCTCATAGGAAAATACATGCAACAATTTATTTAATGAAAAGGAAATTGAGGTTACGGGCAATTTAACTTGTCCTAATATACAGGTATGCATGCGTGGCCAGACACTCGAGGATAATAATACGAATAATATGAAAGCTGTTAAGTTCTCGAAAGAACTGGATATGATATGAAAAGGAGAAATAAGAGAACTTATCAATGTGTTGAAAAGTACTTAATACGAGTACTTACGTATATTAATGGTTGCCGTTTCGGAGTGACGATGTGTCTTTCTTCAGGTCAACTGAAGGAGGACACATCGTCCGAAACGTCGTCCATGAATAGACGTAAGTACTCTTAAGTATTTTTCGACACATTGAAGTTCTCTTATTTCTCCTTTTCGTATCATATCCAGACACTTAGCGAAGCAATTATTATATCAATTTTTATCATCGAAAAAGGTGTTGATCTGGGTCACAATGAACTACAACATATTCATCTCTAAATTTAACATCGTCTGACCAACAACTTTGGGAACACGTGTAAACAAATACTGTTCCAAACTCTATGTTTTGCGAGCCGGAAAATGCGTTCTCCCCGCACTGTTCAGTATCTGCCGACTGCGAGAATTGGTCTCTATGGTTTCCCACAGAATCAGCGCCGTCCATTGTGTCGTTATTATCCATTGTCTGCTCAACAGCGAGATGTTCGGGGCAGCTTTTTCGATTGCTTCGCAAAAGCAACACCAGTGCCGGCATTAACTGAATTTCAAACACTCGCCTTTGACCACAGGAAGAACACGGAGGGATTTCTCCAAGAGTTTGACGTGAAGACATGAGTAGCGGATCTCCGTTGCTACTGTACCTGCAGAAAAAATGGATTTTAAAGTACTTCTTGATGCACTGAACCTTATAGTGGTATCGGTATTTCAATCACAACAAAGGAAAGCGCTTTATTTTTATGTAAAAATTACACCAATTTTGTCCCACCTCATCGCGCGGTCAAATCACCTATTTGACGTTACACGTCAGAGATCCTAGAGATGAAAAAATCATTACTGATCTCGCTTTTAGAGGAGGAAGTTGACTCTAACTCAAACATCTACGATGGCTCAGAAGGGACGTGATCCTGTCACCTTTTTTTGGCCATATTTTTATCACCATCTAAGTCGCAATATAAGTCGCAACCCGCAACACGGCCAAAAAAAGTGACAGAATCATGTCCCTTCTGAGCCACCGTAAACATCAATAATATTTCCACAGCTAAGCATTCAAGCACCACAAAAAATATCGATATTATCGATGAGTATAACGTGTGACGTCACTAGACTGCTGCTTCGGTCCCAAACTCCGGACATTTTTCTATCAAAATAGCGATGTTTTTGAACGTCGACGTACCGTGATTGAAAACCGATAGCACCATAATATACAAGACATCACGAAGTACCGAAGTGGGTCATAAAACAGAGTTGAATTTTTCGTTTCATAGGCACTTTAACGAAATTAAATGCCGCCATTTTGAATTTGCGAGCGAAAACACCCCAACTATATACATCTCAACAATATGCGAGCAGAGGGTCTATAAATGATATATACCGAAACAATCTTGAATACTGTCTTTAACTAACTAACTAACTAACTATCTCTAACTAACTAACTAACTATCTAACTAAGTAACTATCTAACTCTCTGATTGGACAATTTACAGTTGAGGTATAATATCAACATATATATATATACTCATACCTAAGACATTGTTTTGGACATAATCTAAGTTGCTTTTGGAACTTCTGAAAGATCTTGTCTCCGTGTTTCGCCACACTCTGTTCATACTTCTCATGCCCCCACCCCTGTTCTGTCCCTGCTTCCATCATTTCTTCGATGTCTCCCAATCCTTCTCTCTTTTGATATTCTGCCAACAGCTTTTTCTCGTAACGAGATGGGGCGTTCGCCTCGGACAACAGTTGTGACTTCTCTATAACTGATACGTAATAAGGGACAAATTTCACAAGTTTCTTGAACTGCTTCCCGCTTTTTTCACTATTATGTACGTCCTTTTTTAAAGCGCCATTAGTTGCCACTGTATCGCTTAAATGTAAACCTTTGGTCCGCTGTTCAAGCTGCTCCAAGGTAGAATTGTCGATTTCGGGCGTTTCGTCGTCCTCTCTAAATAAGAACGACGCTTATCACTTGCCGTTGTCTACAGTATGAGCATTTCAAGTTAGAGCTTGGTGATTGGCCTGTTTACAAGGAGGTATAGTGTTACCCTAGCGGCCGGATTACCCTGGCAAGAGGGTCAAAGTTGGCCAGGGTTTCAAGCAAAATTTCAATGGCCACCAAAAGGATTTTAATGACAATCTGTACACTTCTCGGTGTCTTGCCATTGATTACTACTCTACTGTCAAATCAACTGCTGCTGCTTTCCTTGCTTATGGCAAGAAAACACCAACAGGTTCAAATGTTAAATGCATGAGCTATGCAATACAATCCGCACTCTTGAAAGGATCGACCATGCTATATAGTTTTACTGTGAACGACAGGACTATCTGTCTCTGATCTTTCAAGATGGTAAAATGAATCAGTTGTCGAAGGTTTTCCCGTAATTTAGAACACAAATTACGGTGCCATTACAATAACTATGAAGCCGAGAGTATTTTTCGGCGGTCATATTGGATTGACCACCGTGCAGGTTACTCCAATATGGCCGCCACGCGCTACTGTTATGGAGCCGTTGTTTGTCGGTTCCACATTAATAAAAAACCTTGGACAACTGATTCATTTTAGCATCTTAAAAGATCAGAGAGAGATATAGTCTCTGTCGCCTATGGTAAAACTATGTAACTTGGTCCTTTCAAGATGGCCACCAAGTAAAAAGTTCTCAAAGGTAGGCCAGTTATACAAGGAAAAAAACTAACCTAGTGTAACCCTAGCATGCCGCTAGGGTTACACTAACACTAGGGTTACCCTATAGCGGTCTTGTAAACACGACAAACGAAAAAAATGGAAATGTGCGATAGCTAGGTTAACCCTACCTCATTGTAAACAGGCCCTTAGAAAAATCAAGAATCCAATTTCAATTTTCTAACATAAATTTCATGTTCAGACGATTCTTTCAATTCTTTATACAGCACATACATAGAAAGGCCAAACATGAGATGGGCACTTTAAAAACATAGTTATGGTGTATTGAAGTTGATTTTGGTGTGTTATTCGAGTTTGGAAAATTGGCCGAGTCTGGCCTAGTCTTCTTCGCAGCCGCTCCCTCCCCTGCAGGCGTGTCTCGAAATTGAGACGATCAAACCAGGCATGGACCCTTTCTGGTTGTAGATGATTATGGGTGATCATGGGAAAATTTAAAAGAAATACTAGAACCTTGTTGGATACGGGGATCGAGTTTTCTTTTGAATTTTGCCCTTATTACCAATGATGCATCTCCAACCGCGTGAAAGGGTCTATTGAGCTACGGACTCAGACGGTATCGCGAACATGTCGTGACTAATACTAATGATCTTATTAACAGACACAACAGACGTGTGTCTTTACAAATTGTTTAGCTCGAACGTGGCCGAGTCAAAGGTATGTCAAAGCTACCGCAGGCTGCCACCATACGACCCATGTCTGACCACGGAGCACAGCTAAGATCTAAATGTCGATTTTACTAAGGGAGGAAAACCGGAGACCACGGAGGAAAACCCTCAGTCAAAGCACTGGAGAGATCAACTAATAACTCTACTCACATGAGTTCCGCTCGCGAATCAACACGAGATTATTCCCAGATGGTCACCCATCCAAGTACTAACCCCGTCCGACCAGGCTTGACTTAGCGGTGAGTGGGAGCGCCCTAATTCTGAGGCCGTATATAAGCTGAATGGTTAGAGACTAAAGGATCGCTTCAACGACGGAAAAAACGTGGTCCATTAAAACGTAGCACGGTTACAAGTGTACTGCGGTAATACACAATCGTAGTTTTGACCAGTAACTATTCTATATACAGTAAACTTACTCTCCCCATTCATCAGCCTCTTCACACCAACTGTCCTTTTCCTGAATCTTTGGAGCCTTCAGTGACGATACAAAGAACAAATTCATGTGTGTAATATAATGAGGTTATGTTAATATCCAAGGTCAAGGAACTGCGCGAAGGCTACGGAGAACAGAGCAGGTAACCATTCAATAACAATAACTTTGGCGAGGTGCACCTATAGATGGCTTGCTGGTTGGTTAACTACAGTAGCTAGAGAACAGGTTCTCAGCAACGTTTTCATGGCCCGCTGTCACAAATTCTGTTAAAATTGTACCAGGTTATGTCTGCGTGGGCGTATGTGAGTGCGTATATTAGACTAGTATTTTAACAATCCACAAATGAGCGAATATTCACCTTTGCCTCTTGTACATTCTCAACCCGTAATTGGCACCTGAAAACTTTCCAGCTGTTTAAAAATATAAATAATTAGACATTAATTCTCAACTTACATCCATAAAAGCATAAGTATGCCAGTTTTGTACAGCTTGCCACTACAGTCAATTGGCCAACTCAGTTCTTAAGAGCTTGTTCCTACGACTTTAACTGGGTTGTGATTTGGCTCTATTGAGACAGTATAACTTTAAATGGACAAATGCATATTACTGTAGTACCTTTCGTTTTTGTTCCAACATGAAATGTTTGTGCAACCAAATATATACAGCACACGGTGAAAAAATGAATTCTCTAGAGGACAGTAGATCTGGGTAACCAATGGAAGGAAAGCATTGCATAGATTGCATTGTGGGTATTCAATAGAGGTATCTTGTATCCAGTTCTAAAAGTCAATTATATAAGAAACCTTGAAAATCATTTTTGTTTAAGTATGTGACAGTAGTATTCCCTGCTTATACAGGGTTTGACATTGCCATATTTTCTGCTTCCATTGTCTTCTGTCTATCGCGTCATCTGTCCTCTTCATAACCCCAGTACCTGCATATCCTCATCCAGTCTTCTTCCATGTATCATCCTCTTGGAGTTGACCCTCCCACCTCCATCCTCACACATCTCTTCACCCAGTCATCATTTCCATATGCCAACCAGGGTAATTTATTTAAGGCCACCCTAGCACAGGGAGAGCTTGGGTACACAGGTAATACTGATATTGCCCACTCACCCATGGAGGGGGGAGGACACAGCCCACATGACATGATTATTAGCCTGCCCCAAATTGAGCATGTTAAATGTATGGTAACAGTTGTTTAATATGTTCACATTCAATATGCTTAATTAGACATTGCATAATTAATTAATTATCATTTCATAATTAATTATGCATTGCATAATTAATAATTATGCATTAATTATGCAATATATTGCATAATTTATAATTATTATACATTGCATACAAAGTATTTCTAATTATGCATTGCATAATCAATAATGCATATTATATATTGCATAATTAATTATTATGCATTGCATAATTAATTATTATGCATTGCATAATTAATTATTATGCATTGCATAATTAATTAATTACATAATTATTAAATGATTATGTAATTATGCAATGCAATGCATAATAATTGCATAATTAATTAAAAGGCATGCTCCTCAATCTTTATCTCAGAAAATGTCTGATAGGAATCACACCTGTAACCTTTTTGATTAGCATTGAGATACTCTAACTAATGAGCTACACTGACAAAGGTTGCAATGTGCACTGGTTCAGAAGGTTACAGGTTCAATTGGCATCAGAGACTCAGATGAGCATATGCATTCAACCAAGATATCACATTCATGGCTAATACACAAATCTTATACATTTGTTCTTCAAATTCTTAATTTCATACTTCAGTTCCCGTTAGTCAACAATGTAAGTATTAACTAATCAGTGAAACTCGTCAAAGCATGTTACTTTTGAAACTGCCCATTCATTTCTATGTCATCCACACACATCAGCTGGTCTCGTATCCCATAAAGCACCCATCAATTATTAATAATTATGTCTAGTGATGTATTATATTATGCCATTATTGTGCTCTGATGTCTGAATCGAATTAACCACAAAGGCTGTTAGGCAGGGGCATTAAGGAAGCAAGTTTAAGTGGGTGCCAGCGGGGGAAAGCTTTCACGCTCTTTTACACACAGAAAGGAGCACACTCAAATAGGTACTATTTTACTATACATGTATTTCTTTTTCGATTGAAGATAGTTTTTCCATAGTTGGTTTTTTGTAAAACTAGTAATTAAGTTTTAATAAGATGAAACATTTGTTGTCTACATCACAACATCTTCAGAGATAATATTTACCACAACATGTCAAGTGTCAACCTGCGAGCGGAGATGAGACCCTGGGTACTAGGTTGGTCAAGTGTTAGCCAATCAGAGAAGTGTTATTATCCCTTTCCTTTGTGTTTTGTGGTTGTTTTTCATAAAAGTTGGGGACGCACATGCCCCCACCAACCCTCCGCCCCCCAATGCCACAGCCGGTTTCTACACCTATGATTAGGGCATTTTAGTCACTGTTCATACTTCTTTTTTTTAAAAAGGTTAGGGCACAGAGTTGGACTCCTAATTCAATCAGTATTATTCAGGGGGTTTTGTCCAATCCCCTCTGATTATTTAGGCCGATCCAAAACGTGTAGACATGCAGTCCGCCCGGGCGGGTATATATAGACAAACAATAGAATAGCCCATCATGTGAAGTTTCGAAGAACATAACTTACAGGAGTTCCACCAAATTTATTCGTAGCCCATCCATCGTTTAAATCGTCTAGAGATGATATGACTTCGTCTGGGACACCGAAAAGTACGTGCGAATGAAATTCCATATTATGTTGAGAGTAGGTGAAGATAACATCCGAACCGACGTGTCCCGATTTTGTCCCGACGGGTGCGCGGCGCTTTTCAAATAACAATCATGGCGTCCAAGACGGAGCAGGACAAGTTGCCGATGCCACCAAGAGCTCGAAGCGTTCCTTTGCTAAGCAAGTCGGTCTCCCTCGAACCTTTATCTCCTACCCTTAGAACTCCCAGGAAAACTGCGGTGGTAAGTTTTTGCTTGTTTTCTACAAGATGTTATGATTTTGAGTGAGATTAGATTTCGACCGAGGTAGCATCTGCCGGCATCGATGATAGTACTAAAGCGATGAATCGGTTTTGGATTTACGTTGTGATCTATGCGAAGAAAACACTGGAGAGGTTCGAGTATCCTTAAAGCCGACGAGGAAAAGTTTCTTCTTTAAGTTGGTGGTTGTTTAATGTGTTAGATGGTTTCACTATGTCTATGTTCGCGGTAACAACTCTCATGTTTACAAACTGAGGGGATTATATAATATATAGACATAACGCCAGCTGCATGGCTTTAATTTATGTTCTTAAATGTTTGAGCTATCGTGATACATCAGTGCGCTTGGTTTTAAAACCCTCAGTTGATGTAATAGTCAACAGACGTGCTATTTTATAAGAATAGTACACCACAGTTTGTTTATCTTTGAAACAGATCAACAATCGATCTAGTTGTCAAGTCCTTCGCTTGCGGTTGTCACATGAAATACATTTTTAAATGCCGTACTTGAAAATTTATGTAATTACCGGTCTGTACTTGTGATTGGGGACTTCACCAATTGAATATATTACCATATTTCCGGTTTCACGCTTATGTTCTATATAGAGTAGTATATCTTCCACAATTAAATAGGGGCTAAAATACTTGTAAAATTCTGATGGAAGGTCGCTAAAACTCTTAATTGCATTAGTTGTTGATGATAGTGCGAGCAGAATCCAGAAAATATTGTCACTGCATTTAATTCAAGTCTGCACTGACAGAAATATGACATTTCCAATTTATGGCTGTAACTTGAATGCTTTGATAACTAATCAAATTACATGTAAAATCATGTAATTTTCAGACTTCATAGTTTGTTACTTCTTTGAAGCTTAGGTCTCTATAATTTTGAATGTTTTGAAATTCAAAATCAGTTCCCAGAGCTGTTTGAATAGCAGCTGACATCAAGTTGATGTTTCTAGCTCTTGTTTGCTGTAATACTAGTTTGATGTTTCAATTTTGATATTACATTGTATCACATAATTAGCAGGCATTACCACGCTCCACTGAACCAAGTTGTTCCGGCTGGGTAGGGATAGACACCCCAATCCCCCAGAGTTGCCTCTGGAGGAGGTTATCACAGAATCAGAAGTATATATATATAACCAGAAGTCCAACTTGTCAGTGTTCAGCAATATAGTACTTTGTACAGTAAAAGTATGGCTTGAAAATTTTACATGTACTTAACCCTTTACTTGCCAGAATTTCTCTTTATTGGTCTCCAAATATTTCCTATAGTACTACTTAGGAGAGGTTGTTTTACAAAGTGTCAGTTTATCTTTGGTGATCATTTCCTTTATTCTCATTACCTCTATGCTTGGTTAACTATTGATATTATTAGGAGAAATTAGATGCTGATCACTCCTTGTGGCATATGCACTGTAAATGGTTAAGTAAAAGTATTTGGCCTGGAAATTTTACTGAGCTAAAAGTATTAAAAATAATTACTTTTTCCAGAAAAGTACTTCTGAAACAAAATATAATAGTAGAAAATGAGCTCAACCAATTAGAGCCTGCGTAACATGGGGAAAAAATTAAATAACAGTTATTAAGTTAACATTTTAGTCAAATGTTTGTTAATTGTTAGTCAAATCGTTTTTGTTATAAATGTTAAGAATTTGCAACTACAGTATTTCACTGGTTAATAATGTGACTTGAGTAAGTATGTGTCTGACTCGAACCAGTACAAATATTGAAAGTAAACTGTTTGAAGATTGTAGGTTTGATTCATGCTTGGAGCTCAGGATTTTTCCCGAGTTCTTTGCTGCTAATGTACCACAACAACTTAACAATATACGTTTATCAAACTATAAGTTCTTAACATTACCGTCACTCTCCATCTGAGTCTTGGTAACTCAATGGTTAGAGTGTCTCACTAGCAATCAGAAGGTTACTGGTTCGTTTCCTGTCTGGGAACATTTTCTGAGGATTTGAGCTTGACAATCATCCATGTATCATCTGTCTACTCCAACCACACATTACTTAACTTGTTAACATGAATCAAGTAGGTGTAGGTATAAAAGCTAGCTTCTTACCAAATTTAATCTTGTTAAAACAACTGATATTTCAAGGAATTATGGTTAAATGTAATGTACCAGTTGCCATATATTTTGCTATAGTCAATTACTGGTACACTGTATTTTTATCTAGGATCTCAGTCGGACTATGCCTACTCGATGTACAAGTATGTTGAATGCCAGTGGTCCAGTTTTTGGTACGCCTTACCATCCTTCACCACTGGATCGAATAAGAGCGTCAAAGAAAAATTTATTCTTCAGTGTGGATCTGAGTCAGTCGATGCCAGAGCAAAAAAGTATATTAAACTGTAGCTTGCCTGAGATTTTGAGAGAAATGGAAGGGAAAAACAACCAAATCAAAGAGGAGGAGGTAGAGGCAGGAGAAGGACAATGGACAGGTAAAGTGTTTTTTACAGAGCAAAGCATAGTGGACTGACGGACGGAAGGTAGGACGGACGGAAGATAGGATGGACAGAAGGTAGGACGGACTGTAGGTATTTAGGACGGAAGGAAGTTAGGACGGACAGAAGGTAGGACGGAAGGTAGGACGGACGGACGGAAGGTAGGACAAACGATAGTATGGACGGAAGGTAGGACGGACGGAAGGTAGGACAGACGATAGTATGGACGGAAGGTAGGACGGACGGAAGGTAGGACGGACAGACGGTAGTACGGACGGACGGTAGTACGGACGGACGGACGGTAGTACGGACGGACGGTAGTACGGACGGACGGTAGTACGGACGGACGGTAGTACGGACGGACGGTAGTACGGACGGACGGAAGGTAGGACGGACGGACGGAAGGTAGGACAGACGGACGGACGGTAGTACGGACGGACGGTAGTACGGACGGACGGACGGAAGTACGGACGGTAGGACGGACGGAAGTACGGACGGTAGGACGGACGGACGGACGGTAGTACGGACGGACGGTAGTACGGACGGACGGACAGTAGGCGGACGGACGGTAGGCGAACGGACGGTAGGCGAACGGACGGAAGGTAGGATGGACGGACGGAAGGTAGGACGGACGGACGGAAGGTACACTAGGACGGACGGTACACTAGGACGGACGTACAGTACTGCTTAGAAATAACCTAACAAAAACCGAGGTCAAACCTAGGTTGAACCTCACCTTAATAATGATATTACTCTGTTCAGTGTTAGTTAAACTGTCTCTAAAACACACTGAATATAAATATGGACTATTTTCTGTGTTACTATATAATTCTGTTGTGCTTTGCTAAAGTTTAGCACCAGTTCTATCATTGTTTAACTGAACCTCAACCTCAGCCACACTGTTAGGTTATTTCTGAGCAGTACTGTACACTAGGACGGACGGTACACTAGGACGGACGGAAGGTACTGTAAGACGGACGGAAGGTAGGGCGGACGATAGGACGGACGGACGGAACAAACGAAGATGTTCGCCCTAAAATCTACATTCGTGCAACTGGACGAGGCCTTTCAGACCTGTTTGCTGAACATCTTCGTCCTGTGAGGTACAATGATGTTGACAAACCTGTAGCCCGCCAATTCAATATCTCTCACCATTTTGTATTTTTGTTTCAGACATGAAAGTCTGTGCCATCCTTCAAGTTTTTGTTTCCTACCGCTTTACTATACTATAGTCCCTTTGAGTATTGGACCTATCATTGCACCCTTGACTACAGTAGTTCTCCATCCCCCTCTGTCTGTTTGCTGATCCACTGTAAAAGTAGCAAATGCTTTAATATTTTCGCTTCTCATTAATTATTATAGTTTGTTTATCTCCCGTGCATTTGATTGGTCACTTTCAATTTGTGTCACCCTTTTCCTGTCCGGGACTCAGAATAATTTTTCTGAGGATACGAGCTTGACGATCGTCCATGTATCGTCTGTCTACAGCTCCAAGCTCTCCCACATTCACTACAGCAGTGTATATATTAACACATCATAATCAGTACTGTTTATATTCTTCTTTTCTTCACAGGAAACTCGTTACACAGTTTTAGTTTTGCTGCGATGCCGTGCAAAGGTAGTTTCTGCAACATTCCCGGTCAAGATACAAGTAAACTTCAGATTTCAATGAGCGCCTCGTGGCAGTTCTATGACTTTGTTGGCGGAGCTGCGACGGCAACCGTTCGACCAACTGTCATTCGCAATCCGGTAAGTTCAGGAAAATACACAAAGAGAAACTCGCATGAAAGGAAACTTGCACTACATTCATTTCATCTATAGTAATACTTTCAACTGTTTTAATGACTATAAGGCCAAAAAAATATATGTTTAACTATTTTAACCATTGCTAATCGACGACAAATTTTAAAGAAGAATAGACTCTGTTACAACTGTACAGGGGTGGGGCATTCTGCAGCAAATTGTCGTTCAAGAAGCTGTTACACATCACTCTGTGAGAAGATGTCCTCAATACCTGAACAGGCATCTGAAAAGAATTTGAGTGCCTCCAGTAGTGGAACGACAACAATCCATGCAATAGCCCATGCAAAGGTGAATGTGAATGGACAAGAGATTCGTGTAATGATCGACACAGACCGGAGCAAGCAGCTCGTATATTTGTTCCGATTTGGTAACCAAGTTGTCACTTAAACCAGTTCGTAAGGAACAGAAATGCATTGAGCAAATGTATGGGACGGTGACAAAGAGAGTAGAAATCTACAGTCGATGGCAGTGGATCACTTCGACCTACTGTAGAAGTGGACTGCATCAACGCAGAGAAAGGAGTCCTGACCTACCTACCAAATCTTTGCGTAAAAGAGTTGAAAAAGAAGTTCAGACCACTAAGGAAGCTGAGCCTAAGTGATGAAACGACCCAAGAAGAGCAGTTGCCCGTGCATATGATACTTGGTGCTGCCGGTTATCAGAGGATACGGTCAACGGAACAACCAGTCCTTGGTGAAAACCACGACAATGTCTGTTCTGTCATTGTGCTCGCTTAACTAGCTGAATAAACAGGCAAAGTTAGATCAAATCTGAGCAATGTAGTAATGTTTTCGAATTATGCTGTGAGCTTTTTCGCATGGAAATTTCCGACAGGGAATCAGAATTTTCCGACAGATGACCATCTACATGTAGATGTTCTGCCACGTCGATCCCCTCGCTCTAAATGATAAATGTAGCAGACACGACATCAAATAAAAAATGTCGTTATATTAAGGTGGCTTGATAGTTTAAATCATGAGAAATTGGATTTTTTTTATTTTGGTTTATTGCATAGCTCTAGCGGTGGTCTTGATTATTGAAACGTTTCACACTTGTAGCATTTGTATATAGAGAAATTGTGTTTATGATAAGCGGCAGATTGTATGCAAATTAGTTTTCTGGATTTATTGGAAACACACGATTTCTCCACTCAGGTAAACGGGGTCATCACCTACCTATACTATCAAGTTTTGTGATTGGTTGATTCAAACAATAAAACAATAGAATCAACCACAAAGAAACCAATGTCCTAACCCTATCACTTTTGTTCCATATAGCCAATCACAAAACCTGTTCATTTTAGGTACGTATTTACCCGGTAAACGTTGAGGGTATAAAACGTTTCAGTAATCAAGACCACCACTAGAGCTATGCAATGAACCACAATGAAGCTCAGATCTGCATTACAAACAGTTTTATGCGAAAAATGCAATTTCTCATGATTTAGACTATCGAGCCACGTTTGGCCACGAGATGCTATTTTTGTGATATCAAAAATATTTTACCTATATGCATGAAATTTTCACTGTGAGTTCATACAGGTATTATCTGTGCAATGACGAATTGATTTGTTGTTAGACTACTCCAAAAAATATCTAGAGCCTTTGGAAGAGATATAATTGGACATTTTTCTCCATCATTTTTGGGAAAGGCTAAAATATATGAAGGCATTGACCTATCTGTAAAATAATTCGTCATTCTCTGGTATTGTATGTACCACACGCCTTTAAAAATGTTGTGTTCGCGGAAAAGGGTGTGACTGCTAAGCAATTAAAGATATGGACCCAAATCTTTTTTTTTGTAAATGCTATTGGACCATGTTAACTACGTATGTAAAAAAATATGACTATATAAAATTTGTAGTATGATAAATCGTGCTCTCAAAATGACCATTTTGACTATCGAGCCACCTTAAATCTTTAATATAATGTTATTTCGTCTTTATAGAACAAAGCTGTGGTGACCATCAATGCGAAGACCTCCGAAATCTTGGTAGCCAATGACGTCGCCTGTGACATGTTCGCCTACACTCATGATCAACTCATAGGAATGAGAATGTCGAAGATGTTCACGAAGAGCGACGAAGAAAAACAGGAGGCCCTCGTTGAACAACATATAGAAGACGACGGAGCGGTGGTGATGGTCAGCGGTAAAGTGGTAGGTTAACCAAGGTGAAGAATGCTGTGTTGGCCTGCAAACGCGCCCGAAAAGGGTGTTATTAAAAGGCAACTGTAAAAAACATGTGTAAAAATGGTAACATGAAAATTTATCGAAATGACTAACCTGCACTACTAAGGGGTTGTTTACATGAATCCGGTTTCATTCCGGATTGAACGTGAATTCAAACCGCGTTTACATAGGAATTCTATCCCAGGATCGAAAATCGCGCGAAATCTGAAATTTCAAGATGGCGATCAATAACATTATAGCGAGTATGTTTCTTTCAACGATTTCAACGATTGTACTTTCAACATGTGAACTGATAATTTGGCGAAGAATAAACATAAAGAAAAGGCGAAAAGCATTACTAGCAACGATAATCGATGCGGTCGCAAGTAAACAAGCATTTAATTCACCTTTAATTTATAACGTCGTCGACAAAGAGCTATTTATATTGAACAATATGACGTCGGCGCAATTCCTATCTCTAGCTGTAAATTGTCGTGTATAAATGTTAAAAGCACGCATGTGTTGTTCGTTTCAGTCTTCTAGGTCGTATTATTCATTCCGGAATGAAATCTCGCACCGCCTTTACATGACAGCGGAACGAAATTTCAATGAAACTCAATCCGGAATGAACTCAATCCGGATTGAACTGCATCTCATTCCGGATTCATGTAAACACCTAAAGGGATTTAACAGAACCGGTATGAATTCAATCCGGAATGAAACTCAATCCGGAATGAAACTTAATCCGGAATGAGAACCGGAATGAACTCAATCCGGATTGAGCTGCATCTCATTCCTGATTCATGTAAACACGGAAACACCTAAAGGGATTTAAAGGGACACTCCGGCCCAAATACAAATGTAGTTCATATGAAAGATCTTACTGACTTTAGATTATTTCCAAAGTTTCAGCATTCCTATCAATTTGGTTAAGAAGATGTGGCTAGTTGAAGTTCTAGAGTTTGTCCAATTTCGACGCCATTTTGTTTCTCAAATATGACGTCACTGAGTGACGTGATCTTGTATTATGCCTAAGAAGCTCCTCTACTTTCCTGCATGATGAACTAAATAGTTTATTTCGACTAATTTTCGTCCAAAGACCATTCACAATAACTATCACTATGTGATCGCTATCAAAACAACTCCACTGACGATCAAGAATCACTCAATGACGTCATATTTTCAAAACCAATATGGCGTCAAAATCCACAAATTTTCAACTTCAACTAGCAATATCTTCTCAACTAAATTGATAGGAATGCTGAAACTTTGGAAATAAACTAAAGTCAGTAAGATCTTTCATATGAACTGCATTTGTATTTGGGCCGGAGTGTCCCTTTAACAGAACCGGTATGAATTCAATCCGGAATGAAACTCAATCCGGATTCATGTAAACAGCCCCTAAGTCGCCGGAAAATCCACTGATCTCGAAAGAAGACTGGATCGAGCAACTATTGTTCAGAAAATGAAGCCGGAAGTCCACCATTACTAAGGGACCAACTGAGGATCCTATGAGGTTTTTGTTGGATTATGTGCTCTTACCGACAAAATAAATAATTTTACTATAAAGAGGACCAGAAGACATTTTTCAAATTACTGGGTAAAACGATTCATGGCCTACCTACAGACTTACTGCGACTTTGGTCCCTTAATAATGGCCGCCGTTGGCTATTGGTTGAGAGAAGCCTAATATGAGACGTCAAAGGTTGAATATTTTATGCATTTAATGTTAACAAAGAAACTATATTGGCCAGACACTAAACCTATTTTGCGAGCGTCACAGTTTGATTTGCTTGCAAACTCGGAGCTTCTAATGATCTCGTCAATTTACATTATGCAAATATGCAAGCTTCAAAATCAGCTCATCATATACAATAGAAAGCTCAATCCAGTCCTATTTTTGAGATCAGTGGCGAGTTCAAATAAAATATATTTTGAAAAAAATATATCGAGGACTTGAAAGTTCTTGAATTTATGAAGAAATGCTTGAAAGTCCTTGAATCCTTCATAATTTAATTTTTATGACATTTTCTGAAAGAGAGAATTTTGTCAGCATCTGCGCGAGTTCTCTTCCTTGATGACGTTCATCTCTCAGGTAGTTTGAAATTCATTGAAGTGGCAAGTATAAGTAACAGTTTTCCATTTTTTGTGATTTTCCACTGCTTTTCAAAGCCTCCTTTTCAACCCTTTAGTCCTTGCATTTCCCGATATATGGCCTTGGAAGTCCTTGATTTTCTCCCTCTCTAACCTGTACGAACCCTGCACGTACTTACTCAGGGAGATTACGAGTCCTACTTTCTGCTCCGTATTAATTCACTTCTTTAGAAACATATTTTACCATTAAAAACAATGGCAAAGTTTCAAAGCGAATGTTCTCTGCATTCATGTTAAAATATTTCGATAGGGTAGGTACAGGGTAGTAAAGCATGACATACCATTACAAAACGTTTCTCCCCTTTTCACGTTTCACACAGTCTCAGGTGGAACGACAATGTTAATGAAATTGTGTCAAAAGCATCGAAACGGTTACACATTACATAAAAATTTTAAAACGTGCTGGATTGCCATCTACCGACCTCGCTCGCATATACCTTGCACTGGTTAGATCGGTCCTTGAGTACGACTTGCATTCCTACCTCAGTGACAAAATTGAGATGGTACAAAAACGAGCATTGAGGATTTTATATCCAAATACCCATTATAGTGATGCTTTGGTCCTGTCTAAGTGCATCCGCCTTGATGATCGAAGGCGTGAACTTTGTCACAGACGTTTTAAGAAGATAAAACAACCTAGCTCACATTTGCAGATCATCTTCTTCCCCCCTTACGCTCGCATTACCACTCATATAATTTACGCAATAGCTCAGGTTTAAGAGAAGTTTTTCCCTACTTTAATGTACAGTACTCTATGACTGAATAGACTGAATAGAGTATTGTATAGTTTAAAGGGCCCATCACCCCAAATACGATCATATTAGTAATATATATTCTACATGAAGTAATTAGTTGAATGGCAAAATATTTTATGATTTGAACTTTGCGTTGATGTTTTATAAAGGTTTATTTGTCAGAAATGCTAATGAGTGTGACGTCATTTACGGCATCATTTCGGATACAATATTCTACTGTTAAAGCAAATTAATCTAACTCAAACGTTGATGATGTCCTTGACCAGTATAGTAAAGATTTTATCAACTTTTTCACTCAAATCTTCAACCAGTCTATCACACGGAAAGCAGAAAAGAAAGCCAAATGCCGTAAATGACGTCACATCATTAGAATTTCGTTGAAACAAACCTTTATAGAACATCATCTCAAAGCTCAAATCATAAAATATTTTGGTATTCAACTTTTCACTTCATTTAGCATCTATATCAGTAATATCGTATTTGGGGTCATGGGCACTTTAAGTGTATTATCAATTTTTATAATTTTATAATATCATCAATATAGAGTTTGCAATTTTAAGGTTAAGCCTGTATCCCAGTCCCAATTTACTTGATGTATAAGATTGATCCTATCTTGAACTTGTAAGCATATTATAATTCACTAATGTTGTGCGATAGTATGTTTCATTAAATCACTATTATTATTATTATTATATTTGTGCTCAATTGTTAATGTTGTTTGTTGTATTTTTATGGTTAGCTTGAAGCTGTGGACAGTAATGGTGTCGTTTTTCCCGTGTCGCTGTGGATGAAGAAAGTCACGTGGGAAATGGAACCTCGTTGTATCGCTGTCCTGGAACCTGTCGAAAGACAAACAGCGCATTTCGTTTTTGACCACCTGGTAAATAGCTGTGCTTTTTTGTTCTTACTTTTTTGTTATTATACTTATGATATGTTCTGTATTATAGTTATTTGCTGTATAAAGCATTAGAATAAATCTTTTACTTCCAAAATACCCTAAAAACTTAGAAGTCATCATTCACTCAACTCTCCATTTTGACATTGTTTATGATGCGAATGAAGAGTTAGAATATTTCACCAATAGCCCTAGTCTTCCTATCCACAAAGAAACAAGAACTCCGAAATATAAGATGGTGGTGATCGATGTGGCGGATGTCTGTTGTTCGTTATCTGTGTTAGCTTTTCGTGAAAAATATAGACTTATTAACAGCTGAGGTTTTTGTACAGACCGAGCGATGAAGGAGCGAGGTTTGCGATAAAACCGAAGGCAAATACTTTCCAGTACAGTCCGAGCAAAAGTATTTATTTTATGACTTTTGGTTAATTTTCTTCTCTGTTTTAACGCTGTTTTCGTCGTCAACTTCTTCAGAAGCTGCCGTTTACCTTACCTCTTCACTAGTATGTTTCGCTTTATTTTACATGAGTAAGGCATTAATTTTCCGTGCTTTTAGATGACTGAAAACTTTAAAGAAAAGCAATAATGATGTTCCAGTACATTTTATTGCTCGATATTTTCAATGAAAATGTCTAGCTCTCTTTTATTTTCAATCAAATCAACTCAGAAATTTTCCCGCCAAAACCTACCGATCCGGAAAAAGCATATTGCTCTCGCAGCCTATTGGCTGGTAGGACAATACGCTTTTTTCCGGACCTTTCAGTTACCAATCAGCGTGCGTTATTTAGCGTACAGACTTGAAAATGAGCTCAGCTTATTGAAGGAAACATGACTGAGTTGTACAACATCGTACATCTTTCTAGATACTTGGCGTACGCCAAGCTATTTTCCGACGTACAATCCGGACGCCAATGTAGTAAAGCCCGTAGCGAAATATTTCCACAATGACATCATTTTTTTCAGTTCTCGACCAATGAAAATGGGAAAAAATTATTTCATCGGCGAAATGTTTCTCTAGCGGCGAGCGAACTGGTGAAGTGGAAAACGGGCTTTACGACGTGCAATTGTAAGAAAAATTGTATATATTGAGTAAATGAGCCTTCAAAGTGAAAGTGTCGTTATCCACATAGCCAAATTATCAAAACTGTCAAAGCTCAAACAAGTATTACTACCAATTACAAGAAATAAGAGCCAAAAACATCAAATACTCTGAAAGGTTGGTGTACAGCCGAAATAGTGTGTTTCAAAACTTTCCTTTTTCAACCTTTTGGTCCTTGAATTTCCTGATACATGGGCTTGAATAGTCATTGAATTTCTCCCTCCCTAACCTGGGCAGTGTGCACCAACCTTTTCGAGTTTTCGATTTCAACCTTGGTTTCTTTTGTTTGACATTTTTTTGTTTTTCGCCGTCTTCTCGCAGGGCAATATTCTGGAGTGTGATCAGCAGTTTGCCTATCTTCATGGCTATTCTTCTTCAGATGACTTGGTGAATGTAAACGTCAAAGAATTGATCCCTTCGCTGATTCTGCCCACTCCGGGAGAGCCCATGAGTAAGGTGAGGGAACCAAAGTAAGAGTTACGATCGTAGCCGCTTTCGGGTTTTGTAGCCTGGGGGATGGTGGTATTTTGAAAGGGGGGAAATTGAAAATCGCGTTAATAAGAGACAATTTGTGCAAGTATTCACTTGGTATGGAATAACTACTCCTAATTAAAGCTGCAGTTCGGCGACGCAATTTTCAATTTCGTAAACGGTCGTTACCATCCCGAAGCGTCGTTACCATCTCATCTCTCATAGAATGCTGAGTAAGCGATGTGAAATTCCTCGTGGTCCCAAGGTTCCCGCACATACTTTGTTTGGTGCGGTGACATGTTCGTCGTGAAATTCAAAATATGTAAATAGTTAGTATTTATAGTATACAGGAGAAGAGATGCAGAAGAAATTATACATGGCAAACTCTCAATCCTGGACCAGTAAATTCGATTTTGTGATCGATAGTCACAACGTATATGTAGATACTTTCCAAAAGGCAAACTACGTTATTCGGGATTTCGAAATATCAATCGCAACAACGTATGCTTCGAGGTTTCAAAATATATTTGTGGACTGACAAAATATATTTGTCGACTGAAACAATTATATGCGCATTGCATATACATGTATGGACCACCGTAATATACTGTATAACTATAAATGTAATTAAGCATTTCTGCATTTGCCATAGAATATTCGTAAAGTCACTTACTAGTCATAGATGCTTTTAAATAAGTGATAACACGTGTTGTGCTGCGTGGGCAGTGTAGGAATACGAATCAAAATGTATAAAAAGGTTGGTGTACTGCCAAAATAGCGTGTAAGTAGTCTAACGTTTCGAGCGAAGGCCCTTCGTCAGAGAGGGAAACATAAAGTGAAGTAATCACTCAGTTATTATTTCACTTTACGTTTCACTCTTTGATTAAGCGTCCCCAAAGGGACGCTTAATATGTTTATTACGCTCGAAATTATTTTTTTCAAAGAACTCGCCATATAGATGCTTGTTCGCTTTTTAGATAGAAATATTATGAAAGAACACGAGGAGCCGCGAAATAAAGTGTGCGGGAACCTTGGGAACACGAGGAATTTCACTCGGCTTACCCAACATTCTATGAGAGCTGCGATGGTAACGACGCTTCGGGATGGTAACGACCGTTTATGGAAAATTGTTACCCAACCATTTTCTCTTCGGTCCCCACCCCGGCCATAAATAATGACTGGTCCCTTATTCATCTAAAGAGAGAAAAAGAGAAAAGGCTTGAGTTCCACCTAGTTATGTTGATAAAGCAACGTGGGAATGCATCAAATTTCTCTTGACAACATGACTCATGTTTATGTTAATGTTTATGATTATGTTAATGTGTCAACGATCACTGCTTCATGACGTCATTAAACACAAGTCTTGTTCAGTCTTACGAAGCACCCATGTCTAACACCCATACAGTACATCATCACTGGCCCGATTAAATTTGAACAAAGCTTTAAAATACGTCGAAACCATGGTGGAATGGTAAATATTGTTCTTACAAGAACTGTTTGAAATCACTACTAATATAATTATTATACACGATAATATATATATAATATATAATCACATTTACCAAAATCTATCAATGACGTAATGTTGGAGGAAAGGATGGGAAAGAGAAATGAGTTCTTAGAAGTACTCATGTTTAAAGTTTGAGAAATAAATATAGGCTTTAAAATAAAATAGCACGATGCATTTCGGCAGACAACTTATCAAGTGATACGTCTGCTAAAGAAAAACCCATAAGATAGCTTATATTTATAGTCGACGAAAAGTCCAGTTACTTCAGACGCAAAGGCGTTATGACAGTGTTCCTAAAGAAGTTTTACCTGCTTTTTCATCAAGCTTCTCTGTACGTAGGAAAAACATCTCAAAGGTTAGACGACAGAATGAAACAACACGTTCCTACTAACATACGCCGAAAATTTGTTCCGTTACGACAACAGCCAAGAAGACAATACCGTCAAGACACGGTCATTAACTGTGATTCTGCCATTTCTCGACACCTGTCAAATTCTCAATGCGCCAACTCTTACAATGGCACTATTATTTCCGGATATTGGCTAAGTGTCGCTCGTCCTTTCAATTGAAGGTGTTGGATTCTCTTTACATCAAGTTGTCAGATCCTGACTTGTGCCGACAAAAGGAATTTATTTTTAAAACCTCGTTATTTTAGGCATAGTCGCGGCAGTAGTCTTTCACAAGAACACGAACGTTCGTCCCATTCGGAACGCCCATTCTGGTCACATGTTATTGTATTGCTTCTTGTTTTTACAGAAAGTTAAAAAGCAACAGGCGACTGGTCGAACTATAGATGGACCAGCCTTCCCTTTGAGTATTTCCATCAGAGAAAACGAACCAAAGGAGGATAGTGGTCATTCGGCCTCATATAGAGGTCTCGTTTGGGTGTTCACCAACATCAGTGGGTTGGTCAGTGTCTCACCCAATGGTGATATCTATAGTTGCAACAAGAATTTCTCACTTATGTTATTTGGCTATTCTGATGAAGAACTCGTCGGCAAGGTAAGAGATTTTAGAGGTTTTGAAGTTAGTTGTCTGAATTGTTGCAGGCTTTAGAAAAAATGTCTTTGGTGACTGCCATTTCTACGGCCTCAACGCTGGTCATTCTCAGAGTCATGTGTATCAGTTAAGAAATAGAAAACATTTTCCGTGTTTCGATACAGTTTTATAAAATAACAAATTAAAAACGCACGCGCTGATTGGCTGAAAGTCGTGTTTCTATAACTCGATGGAAAACATGGATTTTTCCCGCCATTTTTATAAAATGGACTGTAAGACTAACCTTTGCTCACAAACAGCTAAAATGTCGATAAATATGTTCGTGAACGTTTGAGAGAACTCGAAATAGCGTGGAAACACTCGCCCTGTGGGCTCGTGTTCCAACTGCCATTTCTCGTTCTCCCAAACTTCCACTCGTGTTTCTATAGCTCTATGGGAACACGGAAAGATGTTTTCTATTTCTTGAATAGAAACACGAGTGGCAGTTTGGGCGAACGAAAAATTCCCACGATCCCAAACTTTTACCAGTGTTTCTATAACAGTGTGGGAACAATGTAAAAATTACATTTTGAAAATATGTATAACATTGGAATAAGTTTCATTATCATTCACTTTAATATTTCTACTGTTTTGATTGGTTGATTTACCTGCAAATAACTGCGTGCAAATATCGATTCAGTTGCAAATAACTGGTGCAAATACTTTATTGAGCATGCGCACATGGAAAATGATTCGTCAGCTTGAATTGAAAAAGCGATTTGTCGTCTTTACTTGAGGAAAAGGACGCCGAAAACACAAAAAGGCAACCAAAGTTGCTTTAGAGGGTATTTACAATATTGACGTCTAAAGTTAAACTTGCGACGGTGAATGATAAAACAATTATTGAACTCGGCTATCGCAAAATATCGTGATTTATCAGTGGCTCGCAGATCAATTATTTGCCTCTGCCTTCGGCATCGGCAAATAATTGATCTGCTCGCCACTGATAAATCACGATATTTTGCTTAACCTCGTCCAATAATTGTATATTATTAAAATCAGGAAAATTTAAATTCTCCTTACGCAAAAATCACTTTCAGCTGTCAATGCGGCTGAATTGTGAAAACAAAAGTAATTCGGCAACAAGGAATATATAAATTTTGTCTTAAAAGATCAGAATTTTATATTTTCAAACTTTTTAAAAACGTTTTAGCAACTTTTCGTTTGAATTAAAAAATGGCGGGAAAATTTCCGTGTTTCTATGCAGTTGTTGAAATACGGCTTTTAACCAATCAGAACACACCTTTTCAAAATGTTATTTTATCATAATATATATTTGATGAAAGTTTGGATAAGGTAGGTAAATTTCGAGTCCGAGAATATATATATTTCAATATCATTCTTATGTAATATATCATACACGAGTAGGCGTTTATTATCTGATTTGAAAACACCGAGAAGTGTGTTGAAAAACGAGGCGATAGACGAGTTTTTTTAACCAACTTCGAGGTGTTTTCAAATCAGATAATAAACGTCTTTCGAGTGTATGATATAGCTTCTCAAACAAACCAGTGTTGAGGGAAAAGTTGGCTTAATTTATGAACGTTTATTACCACATTTACAAACAACGTCTCGGATATGATTTTCCTTTGTATTTTCCTTATGAATTATTAATGAGTTTGAGAAATATCTTTCAAAAACTCGTTAGTAATTCATGAGGAAAAGACAAAGGAACATCATGTCCGTATCGTGTCTTTATATGTGATTTCCTTCGATTTTCTCGGCGAAAATGGCTTGAATCACTGAAATAGTTGGTAAACATGGTTATTTAGATGCAGTCGTTTTTGAAGCAGTTCAAGACACTCGCAGCAGTGTTTTATCAGGTCTAAAACACTCGGCTATCGCCTCGTGTTTTATCACCCGATAAAACACTGCTGCTTGTGTTTTAAACTTCAAGTTGATCATCTAGATTGGTTTAGTCTGAAGAAAGCCTGCGTCAAGAGTATCACTAGATATTTGATGAAACTGATCAGCTTCTAAGGCTTCTAACGGTTAAAATCTCTTGACAAAAAAATCAGAAAGCGAATTCTGTTATTCAGACTTTGACGAATCGAAGGAGCAAGAAATTGAAACAACACTGGTTTTGGGGATGGAGTACTTGTCCCTTTAAATATACTAATATTGCTAAATTCATTTTTTGCCCAGCCAATCACTCACCTTATTCCTGCATTTTACGATCACATGGAACTGGTAGACGACAGCAGTATGCCATTTCCTCCGATGGACGAAGATGACGAGGTAGATCCATGCTCTCGTTATCCTTATAGTGCTGGCGAAACAGGCAGGACATTTATTCCTCGCGATACGTCTGTTATTTACTCGAGGGAGATCGATTCTCAAGCAAGTTCTATAAGTACAGGTACTGTATATGATTTCGTTCATTTAGGTAATTTAGTCTGACGAGTTATTTAGAATTGTCTGATTGGTTTGTTATTAGTTTGTTAGTTCGTTCGTTGGTTGGTTGGTTGGTAGGCAAACCACCAACCAACCAACCAACCAACCAACCAACAATGCAAACCATGCAAACCACCAACCAACCAACCAGCAATGCAAACCATGCAAACCACCAACCAACCAACAATGCAAACCATGCAAACCACCAACCAACCAACCAACCAACCAACAATGCAAACCATGCAAACCACCAACCAACCAGCCAGCAATGCAAACCATGCAAACCACCAACCAACCAACCAACAATGCAATCCATGCAAACCACCAACCAGCCAAAAATGCCAACCAACAAACCATGCAAACCACCAACCAACCAACCAACAATGCAAACCACCAACCAGCCAACAATGCCAACCAACAAACCATGCAAACCAACAACCAACCAACCAACAATGCAAACCACCAACCAGCCAACAATGCCAACCAACAAACCATGCAAACCACCAACCAACCAACCAATGGTTTGCATTGTTGGTTGGTTGGTGGTTTGCATTGTTGGTTGGTGGTTTGCATTGTTGGTTGGTGGTTTGCATGGTTTACATTGCTGGTTGGTTGGTTGATGGTTTGCATGTTTGTTGGTTTGTTGGTTGGCATTTTTGGCTCGTTGGTGGTTTGCATGGTTTGCATTGTTGGTTGCTTGGTTGGTGGTTTGCATTGTTGGTTGGTTGGTTGGTGGTTTGCATGGTTTGCATTGTTGGTTGGTTGGTGGTTTGCATTGTTGGTTGTTGGTTGGTGGTTTGCATGGTTTGCATTGTTGGTTGGTTGGTTGGTGGTTTGCATGGTTTGTTGGTTGGTTGGTTGGTTGGTGGTTTGCAAGGTTTGTTGGTTGGCATTGTTGGTTGTTGGTTGTCATGGTTGGTTGTTGGTTGGTTGTCATGGTTGGCTGGCTGGCTGGATAGTTGATTAGTTTGGTTGGTTGGTTGGTTGGTTGGTTGGTTGGTTGGTTTGTATGATTTGTTGGTTGGTTTGTTTGTATGATTTGTTGGTTGGTTGGTTTGTCAGTTCAGTTCATGAAGCGTCCATGTCTTTTTGTAGATCTTGCTAAGGATACACAGTTAAAGGTGGAAGATGAGAAGATAGACCTGAACGGCTCAACTGTGAAAGATATTTTACAGCATAATGACTACAAGTTTACTTCAAGTGAGACTCGTTGCTTGTTCAATATACAGTATACTGTTTATTGAAGAATAGCTAGCTTTATATCTATATTATAACTACTAGTGCCATAAAGTAAATGGTTTGAAACCTAGGAGTATCATTAGATGTGTGAAGTTGATCGTCCAAGGTTGTTGTAGTCTTGAGAGAGACTATTGTTGGTGACTGACGTTTCGACGGCCTCAGCGGCGGTATTCTTCAGAGTCAAGAAGATGACCGCTTGACTCTGAAGATGACCGCCACTGAGGCCGTCGAAACGTCAGTCACCAGCAATAGTCTTTCTCAAGACTACAACAACTTGGACGATCAACTTCACACATCTAATAATAGTGCCACACCGTGAACTAATGTGTTGTTTTTTTGTTTTGCAGAAGATCTGGGTAGTCTGCCTGGAATGCCTGGTATGCCTGGTAGTTCTCGCCCCAGTGACATCGACAGCACAAGGGCCACACTGGGAGACAGCTCACCAAGCACCATCAGTCTGAGTAGCTTGGTGAACGCCGATGATGGGATGGACGAGAACGAGAAGGAGACTGGTGCCGAGCAGACGACGACCGATAATCAGGAGGAGAGGCAACAGGATTTTGAAGAGACGCGGGAAAGTGGGGATCGGTGTGGTAACAAGTACGCTTTGGGGACCAGTGAAGAGAAATGTGGTGATCGCGATGGTATGAAACTGGTCGGAGGCAATGAAGATAGCGTTGTACCAGCTGGGCAGATAGAATGTTTCTTATAGATACCCTGGTACAAGTTAGGTGTTGTTTTGATGTGAGCGAATAAGGGAAGCTTGAAGACAAAAGTTCGAACGATATCGTTTCAATTTTTGTACGGTCATCTTGACCGGCGACCCGCCAGCCATTATTTTGAGCGCTGAATACTAACAGGATCCGAATACACATAGACCGTATAATATATAACCTCTGACAAAACAATAGCTCTAAATAATTGGTCTACCTCTGTTTTCAGAGAAAGATGAAGTGTCGCTGGATGGGGATAACAAGGACTCTGTAATATCGTCATCCGGAGGTCATTCGCGAGAGGATAGGGACATAATTTTAGACAAATTGCTTGAATCTACAGAAGGGCCGCTCGCCATTTCCTCACCGGTAGCCTGTTCCGGAAAGGATCAAGATTCCGGGGTTTATACTGCCGAGGATCTTTTCAGAGATATGCTCGTTAAACGCGGGAAAGGTAATGAAAGTAGTTTATAAAATAACATGTACACAACAAGCGCTCTGATTGGTCAATACCCGTGCAGATCAGAGTATCCAAACACGGGAATTCCGAACACGTCTGAGCTGACCAGACACGACTCGAACTGGCAAGGAGTGACATAAGTTACCACGATTCGTCTGCGTGCGCTTAAATATGAATGAGTTTCAACGTCATCGAACACGACGAAATTGAACAGGCGACGCAAATAACAAGTACACCTGCCGATTCTTTGTCAATTTTCAAGTGAAGATCTTTTCACAAATCCCTCAATCTCGCAAAATGTTCGAAGAGAGAGACTTTTATCGTGTATCTTTCTGTATACAATTGCTTTTCTCTATCGGCCGCCAATTCACTTCGCTCTGCCTTCCTCCATTGTTTATAAACATGCATGTGGCGCAACAAGCCACTATATTTGAGAACAGCATGGGTTCGAGATTACATTGTTTATATTCCTTGTTTCTACCGATCTGGTAGCTATAGTGGTCACTGAACGTGTCGTTCCAAAGGTCTAAGTACCATACCTCAGCTCTGATACGCTAACTGGATGGGTTACCACTATTTGCAGGGTCATACAAGCTTTGTGATTGGTTGATTAAAACAATAAAACAATAGAATCAACAAAGAAACCAATGACTGACCCTAACCACTTTTGTTCCTCGTACACAATCACAAAACCTGTTCATTTTAGGTAGGAACTTACCGGAAAATTAGTGTTACCATAATCCAATGAGTAGTGCTAATTGCAGGTCGGGATTTCACCAAGAGCCTTAAATAAAATTGGCACCAGCTCCTGCTAGGGTAAGTGGTTAATTCCAGGGATTTGAGTAGTGCCCACCCCTACCTTCGGGTAGCTGCTAGAGAAAGAGGAGCCTACAGGTCGCCTGCAGCCGACCAACTAACCGCAAATGCTCGATTTAGCTCCGATCTCGATTAAGCGCCACATCCAGAAGTAGAATAATTTAATAAGCGCCACTCACTCTCAATTAAGCGCTGCACCAATTAAGCGCTGCACCATGATACGACGCTTATTCGAAAAAGATCAATCAGCAAAAAAATAAGAACAAAACGATAAGCTAATACTAGGTACTTCGATCACGGATCACAGCTGTCCATCTTAAACGAGGCGGACACAAATCCCTTTGAAGTCACTGATTCAGATGCAGAAGATGCCTCCTATCCACATCTATGGATAGACAGTGATCAGGAAGGCAATAATGACGATGAAATTGACATTCATTTTTGAATTTATTTGGTTTTTGTGCGAATAAAGTTATGTTGTGTTTTATGAGCATTTTGTCAATCTTTTTTAATAAGCGCCGCGGCGCTAAATCGAGCATTTACGGTATATTCCTTAATGGTGACTCCAATCCGCATATGCGATATATATATATATATATATATATATATATATATATATGATAACTATATACATTTTTGTGTCGTTCAGAACTTCATGAATTGAGACCGGAATCATCATCGTCAACTGTGGAAAGCAGCACGTCTGGTCAGCGGTCGACCCCGGTTAGATCAAGCGGTCCGCGATCTAATGTCCTCACATCTACCCCGAACATGTCAAGTGCTGGGGAATCGCCTAATATCCAGTCTCCGATACAACCCATCTGTGAGGGAATGTTTGTTGGTCGAGCTCAACACAAGGATGGCTCTTCTCTTGGTCTGCTTTTTCAGGTAATGCCTTAACAATTATTAATTAGCACTGATGTATACAGTGCAGTGCAGTGCAGTGCAGTGCAGTGCAGTGCAGTGCAGCGCAGTGCAGTACAGTACAGTACAGTACAGTGCAGTACAGTGCAGTACAGGGAGCGGGGAGGTGGTATGGCAGGAGGGAGGGGTAATTGGTTGGTGATTGGTTGATTGGTTTGGTTTAGTGTAGTTAGTTGGTTAGTTTGTATGGTTGGTTGGTTTGGTTGGTTGGTTTAATTTGGTTTGGTTTGGTTTGGTTATATGGTTGGTTTTTTGTATGGTTGGTTGGTTGGTTCGTTTCGATGGTTGGTTGGTGGGTTGGTTTGGTGGGTTTGGTTTGGTTTGGTTTGGTTTGTATGGTTGGTTGGTTGGTATGGGTGGTATGGGTGGTTCGTTTGTACGGTTGGTTGGTTTGTATAGTTGGATTGTATGGTTGGTTTGTATGGTTGGTTGGTTGGTTTGTATGGTTGGTTGGTTTGTATAGTTGGATTGTATGGTTGGTTTGTATGGCTGGTTGGTTTGTATGGTTGGTTGGTTTGTATGGTTGGTTTGTATGGTTGGTTTGTATGGTTGGTTTGTATGGTTGGTTTGTATGGTTGGTTTGTATGGTCGGTCGGTCTGTCGGTTGGTTACGTACAGTTGTTGTGGTTTTATCATTTTAAAATGTTGCGTTTATTTTTAGATCAAGAGAGTAGAACTCAAGAATGGCCAAGTATTGTTTTGCACATGGATCACAAGAGATCCTGAGGACGAAGGGGACAATGTTCCGTTGCAGGGATATAGCACCCTTGGATCAAGCCACAACAGTTTATTTGTTTCGTCGGTTGACAGAATGAGAGAGGTACAGTTCATGGCTGGTGCGCATGTATTTGAGTGAAACACTTTCCGTGTTTCCACGAAACGCGAGTGTAATAATTATATAAACGCGAGCCATACTAATAACAAATAATTGGGGCTTGACTCTGTGTGGCCTCGTTGTTTTCTAATACAGCTTCCACAGTCCATGAATGAACTGAACATGAAAGACGATATATCGCCTGGACGAGGAAGATACAATGAACGATATGCAACACTTCAATCGCTTGGAAAAGGAGCGTTTGGATTTGTAAAACTAGCTAAACGCCTATCGGATGATAAGGAGGTGAGTACGGTCCCTCGACAACACACAATGTCCCTCGACAACATACAATGTCCTTCGACAATATACAATGTCCTCGGCAACATACAATGTTCACTTGATGGAGATCAGCTTGATGGAGTCTTTTGTTCCTTGCACTCAATGACGTCAAAATTGAAAATAAATCCCCGCTGAACATCGAGTCTGAGCCGTCGAGCAAACTCTAGAATGACACAAAATGGCAGCACCCACAACCATAAAATACGAGAATGAAAACGTTATTTCACTAGTACAAGAGCAGATACCGTAAAACTATTAATATTTCTGAACATTATACTAAAAGACCTTTTATTTAAAAGTAATTTATTTTTGGGGTACAGTTCCCTTTTAAAGTTTAAAATGAACTATTGAGTGAACTCGTTACATGGACTATCATGATAGACAGACGGACGGACGGACGGACGGACAGGCAATACATACAGTATATCAATCGAACCAGTACATCATTGTAACCTTCGCTCTTAATCTGAGTCTCGGTAGCTCAATGGTTAGAGCGTCTCATCGGAAATCAGATGCTTACTACAGGTTCGATTCCTGAGAGTTTGAGCTGATGATCGTCAAGCTCCCACATTCACTACAGTACCCTTGATAGATGAATCACCCGTGATTACGTAGTCTGTGCCCTAGTTCCTTGTCCCAACGCTATACTGACACCACGTGTCGTCCATTTTTAGGTTGTGGTGAAGTTTATCCGCAAAAACAAAGTATTATCTGGTTCATGGCGTGATGATCCCGCTCTGGGCACGGTGCCTTTTGAGATTTCTTTGCTTGCAAAACTAAAACATCCCAATATTGTCAAGGTAAGTAGCATTTATACTTAGACTATGTTTATAATAATACGTTTGTTCGTCTCTGTGTGTCTATCAGGGCTTTCAGAATTATTTCAAGTAGGCAGTTGCGGTGGGAAAGTAGGTGGCTGACTGTGCATCGAGGTATGGGATTGGAGAGAGTCTCTACGTTTAAAATAAATATGCTAATGTATTTTTGGTAGTAAGAACAATTACATCTCGTCAACTCAAACAATTTTCTGTAGTCGAGTTCATGTTTATCAATAAGTCATCAAAAAAGATCACTAATTATAGGGATCGTCTTGTATATCTTGATTTACTACTGCTTAACTTACTGGTTAAAATATCTTTATAATTTTCTCAACTTGTCTAACTATATGTGGGTTGGGTTTCAGGTATCACTTCATGTCCTATTGTTTGTCACCTGGTGTAATTCACTATTTATGTTCCTGGAGTCCAGCGTTCTAGACTTTATAGAACATTTCTTTTGCCGTTCATAGCTGATGGACGCATTCGAAAACGACGAATTCTTCCAGCTTGTTATGGAGAAACATGGATCTGCCATGGACCTGTTTGAGTTTATTGACAGACAACAAAATCTGGACGAAGCTCTAGCAAGTTATTTATTTAGACAGGTAATATCTTTGCCTTGATAACTTTTTATTGAAACTGTTTATTGGTCTTCATATGACGTCACATAATGTTATGTGTTATATCTCACCATAAGCCCACATCTCTATTAAGACCCCATTCTCTATTAAGCCCCTTTTCTATTAAGCCATCTTCTCAATTAAGCCCCCTTCTTGATTACATCCACTTCACTATTAAGTCCCCTTCTCAAATAAGTTCCCTTTTCTATTAAGTCCCCTTCTCTAATAAGTTCCCTTCTCTATTAAGTCCCCTTCTCTATTAAGCCTCCTTCTCTATTAAGTCCCCTTCTCTAATAAGTTCCCTTCTCTATTAAGTCCCCCTCTCTATAAGCCATCTTCTCTATTAAGTCCCATTCTCTATTACGTCCCCTTCTCTATTAAGCCCCCTTCTCTATTAAGTCCCCTTCTCTATTACGTCCCCTTCTCTATTAAGCCCCCTTCTCTATTAAGCCCCCTTCTCTATTAAGTCCCCTTCTCTATTACGTCCCCTTCTCTATTAAGCCCCCTTCTCTATTAAGTCCCCTTCTCTATTAAGCCCCCTTCTCTATTAAGTCCCCTTCTCTATTACGTCCCCTTCTCTATTAAGTCCCCTTCTCTATTACGTCCCCTTCTCTATTAAGCTCCCTTCTCTATTAAGTCCTCTTCTCTATTAAGTCCCCTTCTCTATTAAGTCCCCTTCTCTATTAAGTCCCCTTCTCTATTACGTCCCCTTCTCTATTAAGCTCCCTTCTCTATTAAGTCCTCTTCTCTATTAAGTCCCTTTCTCTATTAAGCCCCCTTCTCTATTAAGTCCTCTTCTCTATTAAGTCCCCTTCTCTATTACGTCCCCTTCTCTATTAAGCTCTCTTCTCTATTAAGTCCCCTTCTCTATTAAGTCCCCTTCTCTATTTAGTCCCCTTCTCTATTAAGCTCCCTTCTCTATTAAGTCCTCTTCTCTATTAAGCCCCCTTCTCTATTAAGTCCCCTTCTCTATTACGTCCCCTTCTCTATTAAGCCCCCTTCTCTATTACGTCCCCTTCTCTATTAAGTCCCCTTCTCTATTACGTCCCCTTCTCTATTAAGCTCCCTTCTCTATTAAGTCCTCTTCTCTATTAACACCCCTTCTCTATTAAGCCCCCTTCTCTATTAAGTCCCCTTCTCTATTAAGTCCTCTTCTCTATTAAGCCCCCTTCTCTATTAAGTCCCCTTCTCTATTACGTCCCCTTCTCTATTAAGCCCCCCTTCTCTATTACGTCCCCTTCTCTATTAAGCCCCCTTCTCTATTAAGTCCCCTTCTCTATTACGTCCCCTTCTCTATTAAGTCCTGTTCGCTATTAAGTCCCCTTCTCTATTAAGTCCCCTTCTCTATTAAGTCCCCTTCTCTATTACGTCCCCTTCTCTATTACGTCCCCTTCTCTATTAAGTCCCCTTCTCTATTACGTCCCCTTCTCTATTAAGTCCTCTTCTCTATTAAGCCCCCTTCTCTATTACGTCCCCTTCTCTATTAAGCCCCCTTCTCTATTACGTCCCCTTCTCTATTAAGCCCCCTTCTCTATTAAGCCCCCTTCTCTATTAAGTCCCCTTCTCTATTAAGCCCCCTTCTCTATTACGTCCCCTTCTCTATTAAGCCCCCTTCTCTATTAAGCCCCCTTCTCTATTAAGTCCCCTTCTCTATTACGTCCCCTTCTCTATTAAGCTCCCTTCTCTATTAAGTCCTGTTCGCTATTAAGTCCCCTTCTCTATTAAGTCCCCTTCTCTATTAAGTCCCCTTCTCTATTAAGTCCTCTTCTCTATTAAGCCCCCTTCTCTATTAAGTCGCATTCTCTATTAAGGCCCCTTCTCTATTAATCTCTATTAAGCCCCCTTCTCTATTAAGCCCCCTTCTCTATTAAGTCGCATTCTCTATTAATCTCTATTAACACTCCTTCTCTATTAAGCCCCCTTCTCTATTAAGCCCCCTTCTCTATTAAGTCCTCTTCTCTATTAAGTCCCCTTCTCTATTAAGCCCCCTTCTCTATTAAGCCCCCTTCTCTATTAAGTCCCCTTCTCTATTAAGCCCCCTTCTCTATCAAGTCCCCTTCTCTATTAAGTCCTCTTCTCTATTAAGCCCCCTTCTCTATTAAGTCGCCTTCTCTATTAACACCCCTTCTCTATTAAGCCCCCTTCTCTATTAAGTCCCCTTCTCTATTAAGTCCTCTTCTCTATTAAGTCCCCATCTCTATTAAGCCACCTTCTCTATTAAGTCCTCTTCTCTATTAAGTCCTCTTCTCTATTAAGCCCCCTTCTCTATTAAGTCCTCTTCTCTATTAAGTCCCCTTCTCTATTAAGCCACCTGCTCTATTAACACCCCTTCCTTATGGCCGCTCCCATTTTGTGAAGATCAGTGACGTAGTCATATAACATGTGAATGTTTCTTTGTTTACCTCAGGTAGTTGACGCGGTATCGTATTTACACTCAAAGAACATTCTACATCGTGATGTTAAGGTAGATCTATCGCTTTTGTCTTTAAAAGCCCGTTAACAACACGTAGTGGGCAACACTATAAATAGCCTCGTTACTCCTTACCAGGGACGTATACAGTGGCGTTTTTACACCGGTGTACCGGTATAGGGTGCGATTTAACGGCCTACAAATGGAATAAAGTATGCCGAAAAAACAGGCTTTTAGGCCAAAAAAGCATGGCCTACAAGTTTCTGAAAACAAACTTCTAGTTCAAGATTTTAGTCACTTAACGTTTAGAAAACACTATTGATTGAACAGTTCTGCATTATAAAAGATTAACAAACGAAAGGAAAGTTCAAAATAGTAATCTCACGATGATATCAGATGTACAGGAGCATGTTAAATGCAATAATACATCTAGTGCCTATAGCTTCGTTCTGCAAAATTTCGAGCGAAGAGCCGAAGACTTGTAACTCTATCCCAGGCCCTCTGTACAAAGTCGCAAAACCACATGGTCAAATAAACAAGATAGCGCCTGCAAATCGTCTCTTATTTTAATGTTCCTAAAAAAATTTCAGTGAGTCCAAAACTTACATTTGTTGGCCAGAAATTACGTGGCCTACATAGCAATATTATTTTGTGTCGGCCAAGAAAGATCCTTATCATGCCCTGCGGTATGGGTGACAAAAAAATCGCGACCAAATAAACAAATTAAATCTAAATATGATATTGTGAAAAAATAAAATAATATGATAGTGTAGAAATGCAAACATGCCTCTCTGGGAAGAAACAAAAGGAGCTTGACACCTGAGGAACTGGGTGCTATAGTTCAAGCATAGTCAATCGAGATATGGTCTGGAAACTCGGCAAACTTCAAAGCGACTATAATGAGCTACGTTTTGATGTTTAACCGTACCTTACACCGTGCACATCCTTTGTTTTAGGTTGATTAATATTTAAACAACACGGTTGAGCGATTAAACCCAAACGATTCTATTGGATGATTGCTTCATTATACTAAAATACAATAGGTTCAGTGACCGTGCACCGTGCACAAAATTGCATAAAGACGAACAAAAAGATAGAACAAAGACTTTAGCTGAGTTTCCAGACCATATCTCGATTGACTATAGTTCAAGAACTTCTAATGTTTGTTTTGTTCTTATGTTCTTCTCGAGATAGCTCGGTTATCTTGCTCTTTTAACTCTCCATTCAGGACGAAAATGTCATATTAGACGAAACTTTTACCGTCAAGTTAATAGACTTTGGTTCAGCCGCAGTCATGGAAGAAGGAAAACTCTTTTCGACATTCTGTGGGACAATGGAATACTGCTCGCCGGAAGTCCTCCTGGGAAACAAGTACGTACTCAATGCAAACCACTGATCTGCATAAGGAGACTGCATGGAAGATCTATTGTTCTGAGATTTAGCTAACGACCTCCATATTGGAGAGACCACTTTCATATAAAATAACAAATAAAAAACACATGCGCTGATTGGCTGAAAGCCGTGTTTCTATTTCACTCGATGGAAAACATGGATAATTTCCCCGCCATTTTTATAAAATGGACTGTAAGACGAACCTTTGCTCACAAACAGCTAAAATGTCGGTAAATATGTTCTGTGACAGCCAACAAGAAGAAAAACGAGAAGATTGGATGCTTTTCTTCACAGTTAAGAGCATTTATGTTCATTTGAGCAGCCGACGACGCTGTCTAGCTTGAGTAAGGAGAATGTATATTTTCATCATTTTAATAAGAGTCTTATTACTTATTTCCTCAGTGTTATTTTATAAAAGAAATAGAAAACATCTTGCCGTGTTTACATACAGTTATACAAACACTCGTAAAAGTTTGGGAGAACTCGAAATAGCGTGGAAACACTCGCCCTGCGGGCTCGTGTTCCCATGACTAATTCGTCGTTCTCCCAAACTTCCACTTGTGTTTCTATAACTGTATGTAAACACGGAAAATGTTTTCTATTTCTTAATTGCTATAGACGACAGTGAATATCTGTCTTTGATTTATTAAAATGTACTTTAGCACACAAACTACGGCTCCGTGACAGCGGAATTGCTATCCTTATACGATGGTGGATCGAGGATGAACATGCAATTAGCATGGTCAGCGGTCAGCTTTTGGCATTAACATCCAGCTGATTGCTAGACAAAAACTATTTAAAAGAGGTCACACTATAATCCCTGTTTTTTTCTTCTTATCATCAATAAAAAGTATTCTATCGCATATAAAGTAACCCAAGTTTATATTAGAAACATACTTTAAATTGTATTTGTAATTTAGTTAATTCCTATATTGAAGTTTTAATGTAAATCATTGTATTATTAAAAGAATACAAAACCGTACGCCCCACTTTCCATGCTGTATTTTATATTATTTAACATTACATCCTCCTTGATTCATAGATATAAAGGACCCGAGTTGGAGATATGGTCAATGGGAGTGACCCTTTATACATTAATATTTGGCGAGAATCCTTTTTACGACGTAGAGGAAACGATACGGTCAGAACTACACCCGCCCTACGCTGTTTCCCAAGGTAAGAAATTCATCGTGTTTAGTATACTATAGGTTAGTTACCGAAACCGAGGTGTGAAAGAACGTTGGGTATTGACCGATATGGTCTTTATTAACTTCTTCAACGTTTCGAGGACCAAGCAACTTATCAAAAGGATAAAGTTATATAATTTCGAAAAATGAAACATAAGCAATGTTTTTGGCGAAAACCTCCGCCATATTACGTCACTCGCCGCCACTCGATATCTATTTAGATCATGAGTATAGTGTAGCCAACCAGCTGTTAGCATTTGTATTAGACTACTCGTGAGTTTCTACTGATGACGTTTAGCTGTTTACCTATAGCTTTTAACTTCCTTTGGGGTACTTCCGTCACAGAATAAGGAGGTATTTACATGTGGCCTACCCAAGTTCAGATCGAACAGACTTTAGTTCGAATGTTGTGTTTCTGTAAGTTGATTACATGGGTCTGGCCTAAGATTCAGTCCACAGTATATAGGTTTAATAATTGCAATTCAATCATATCTACTCGACAGTTGATGTTTCACCTTTGTAGATCTCATGTTTCTTATTTGCTGGATGCTGCACCCTGACCATCACTTTAGAGCCATAATGCAAGACCTCCATGAAAACCGCTGGCTAAAACAACCAGTTGACATCGAGCTGTATTCCTTCACGAGTATCGTAGGTACGTTCCTGCATTATATGACTGTGGTGACGTTGTCTGGCCAAATAAGGCTAAGAGTTCGGGAAATACACGCTAAAGCCCCGTCCTGCACACGTATGCGTTTTCATGCGAAAACGGAGACTTCTTAATTCGTTTTCGCCTTCCGTCCAGTGCGTCCACACGTAAACGCCGAGTCAGCGTTTTCGACAGTCAATTTTTTATATCGATGATCATTTTCGACCCTGCAATACTATTCTATGCTAAAAAAGTCTAAAAAACGGGGATGAAAAAAACGGGATTTTCTAGCATTTCAGTAGTATTAGTATGTGTTAACGTGTTTATGCAGTGAAAAATTCAGATTTAAATAAACTCTTACTTGAAAGACATATAAATTATCAAGATTGGCGTTTACAACTCTTCCATATCTCACTTTATTGTTGATATATTAAGATTTGTTTGATATGTAAATCATCCTCACTGTGACATCACACTGTTTAATGACTTATTGAAGAAGCCTGTATATCTTTGGGATTATGTAACGAAATTATGAAAATGTGTATGTGTGTGTGAACCATGATACTAAACGTACGAAGTTACCTTTCGAGTGTTTTGATTTAATAATAATCCCAAAAATATACATGCTTTTTCAGTAAATTATATATATACTACAGTGAGGATTATTTACATATCAAACAAATCTTAATATGTGAAGAACAAAGTGAGATATGGAAGAGTTGTAAACGCCAATCTTTATAATTTATATAGTTCTTTACAGTAAGAGAGTTTATGTCGAACTGAATTGTTCACTGCACAAACACTTTAATATATACACTGCTGTAGTGAATGTGGGAGAGCTTCAAGCTCGTATCCTGAGAAAAATGTTTCTGAGTCTCGGACAGTGATCGAATCTGTAACCTTCTGATTGCCGGTGAGATGCTCTAACCATTGAGCTAACGAGACTCAGATGGAGAGCGAAGTTTCCCCTCCAAACGTTCTCTGTACCTTGCTCTTGTACGTTCACACCTCGGCTACGCAAGTGAAATATGGTCACCCTACCTCCACAAGGACATGAAATCTCTTGAAAGCATTCAACGTAGGGCATCCAAATATATCCTGAATGACTACGATTCGTGCTACAAGGATAGACTTGAAACCTTGAAACTCCTACCTGTAAGCTACTGGCACGAATTGAAAGATCTTTGCACACTGGCTAAATTACTCGATGGTTACTACGATCTGCCCGTGTCAAACTACATCACAACGAAACAAGTAGCTACACGTACATCAACTGGTCTGTGCCTGCAACCTCGTCTTACCAGAACCTTACATTTTAAAAACAGTTACTTCAACCGAATTGTAAATCTCTGGAACTCACTTCCTTAAATCCAGTTTTTCATCCAGCTCTTTTAAGTCAAACACTAATAATTACTTGATTGATACTTTTATTAAATACTTTAATGTAGACAATGTTTATACTTGGAAATCAATTTGTACAAATTGTCACAAACATGTCTCCTTACTTGTCAAATCATCAGTTCACAGATGTTTTTAACTGACTGTAAGACTAATTTTAAATTTAATGATTTGACTTATTATTTTGGCAGTTTATCTTGTTAGGTCTAGAGCCTGTTATAAACTTGCCACATTGTACTAAATTTGCTTGCTATTATTTGATATGTACAATGGAAGCAGAATAAATAAGTTACAATTATGCACTGGTTCGATTGATATATGTACTGCCTATGCGGCAGTCACTACATATCAGTAGTGCTTGGATGTGTTAATATGTACACTGCTGTATTTCATTCATTCATTCACTACGGTAGTCCATTTCTTTTTCTGTGCAGATTATCAAAACTCTACTTCCCGCTTAATTTAGGTGTTACTGAAGATTTAAAAGAAATTCTTGATGAAGAAGTAGACTATAATGAACCGCTGCACGACGATCCAACGTCCGCGAATGGCGCAACAGATCACAAGAACAGGTGCTTGCAAGCCGAGTATCAATTGTATTTAGAATCAGTTGTAAACGAAGAAGACGAGAAGCAACTGTGATCCTAGATACAGTTTGCGCATGACAAGAATAACTTCGTGATGCCCTCGTGGACACTACTCCTCGGGCATGCATAGCAACCCAAGATACAGTCGCAATCATTGCTACAGGTTGCGCGCCAGCAATCATCGATTTAATGTGAAAGAAAAATCCCTGGAAATGTCGCTACGAATACTGAGAAGTCGAATTCGCTACCACTTCGTCCTATACTTGTTATTTCGCACAACAATGCTGAGCAGTGTCTGTTTTGTGCCATGATACCTATGTAAAGATAGACTAAATCTAATACGCCGATGACAAAACGAGCGGGAAACTACGACCGCAAATGCTCATGGGATCGTTTGGAGGGACATCATTTCAAGATGGCCGCCAACGAGTGTTTATAGGTTGCGACAGAAACTCGAACGATTGTGATCTGTCTTCAGGAATATCATCTTCGGTCAAAATAATCATTCGATTTTCTCGCTCGTAATCTGGTGACCATCTTGAAATGCTGTGCCTACAAACGATCCCATAAGCCTTTGCGATCGTAGTTCGTCCCAGTTTCCAGCTCGTTTTGTTAAGTACTTTGCGAGGTGGAATTTTCTTTGAGGTGATAATCGACGTGAGCGAAGCCCGAGTTATCTAGCACCTCAAAGTACTGAGAACTAATATACAAGTGTCGTGTTGTGTAAGCAGTGTAGAAAATTAGAAATACAAATCAAATAGAAGGCCCTTAGCTTCGTCAGAGAGTGAGACATCCCGATCACTGATCTCAAAAATAGGACTGGATTTTTTTTTTGATATATGATATAAAATATATGATATATGATATATAATATTTTTGATATAAAATATTTTTTTGATATATATCCCTTTCTCGATATATGAACAACCGAAATTTAAAATTTTTATAACATCAACCCAAGTCAGTTTTAGGGTTAGGATTAGGGTTAGCGATTATATGAATTTCGGTTTGTTCATATATCGAGAAAGCGCCTGATTTTGAAGCCTGTAGATTTGCATAATGTAAATTGACGAGAGATCATTAGAAGCTCCGAGTTAGCTCGCGAAATAGGTTCAGTGTCTGGCCAATATAGTTTCTTTGTTGACATTAAATGCCTAAAATCTTGAACCTAATTTGACGTCTCGTATGAGGCTTCTCTCACTGGATAATTAGAGCCAACGGCAGCCATTACTAAAGGACCAAAGTCGCAGTAAATCTGTAGGCGATGAATCGTTTTACCCAGTAATTTGAAAAATGTCTTCTGGTCCTCTTTATAGTAAAATTATTTTATTTTGTCGATGGTAAGAGAACATAATCCAACAAAAAACCTCATAGGATCCTCAGTTGGTTCCTTAGTAATGGCGGACTTCCGGCTTCATTTTCTGAACATTAATAGTTGCTCGATCCAGTCTTCTTTCGAGATCAGTGATCCCGATCTGTAAACATTCGCTGGCGGCCATCTTGGGACCTCCCAACAATCCCAAAAGCCTTTGCGGTCGTAGTTGGTTCCAGTATATAGTAAAACTATATAGCGTGGTCACAAAAAGTTGTTGCGAAGGTGGTCTCTCCAATATGGCGGTCGTCTCACCACTCCCGGCAGAACAATAGATGCCCATGTGTCGAATGGCATTTCTGATATTTTAGCCATATTTATATATAAATTATCAAATCGTGTAAGTATTTTATGAATTTTAGTCTACCATTGTTATAATATTTAGATGCCAAAAATTATCCGTCGTACAAACTGTGTGTCTTCAGATCTCATTCGTCCACCAGAATTTACCATGGAGAAACATTAGAGAGGGTATTCAGTGTATATAGACAATACAAGCAAGCATTGCAGACCCATATAGGTCAGCGTTAGATCATATAGAGTAACGTACAGTCCCGTCTTTGGGACGATGTTTTTTAGCCAACCATAGAAAATACACATGACTGCGCATATGCGGCATTTGTTTGTGAGGGTAAGTACGTCATCTTAGGGGATATAGTAGCCTGCGTGAGGCGGGGCGGAAAATGGAGAGGCGAAAAACGATTGCCAAAATCCTATTCATAAAAGCGTACAAACTCCACCAAAAGTATCGGCTAAATTCCCATTGGTTTATTCGAGTCTTAAATGTAAATCCTTCGAGTCTTGTGTAAATAAACGGGTAAATACGTACCTAAAATGAACAGGTTTTGTGATTGGCTATATGGAACAAAAGTGATAGGGTTAGGACATTGGTTTCTTTGTGGTTGATTCTATTGTTTTATTGTTTGAATCAACCAATCACAAAACTTGATAGTATAGGTAGGTGATGACCCTAATAAACTGCCAAACTTGCCCAATACATCAAAGTAATGACCCTACGAAATTTATAATCTTAAGCGCGAACAGCGTGACTTACTTACAAATGGTCGTGATGTCGTGGCTATTTTGCCTACCGCAGTATGAACTTCTAGGACATATTCCAATAGAAATTTATTTTCTGGTTAAATGTTTCCTTACGTCAAGAGACAATAATTCCCTCACAGCAGAGGTGACTGGTGCAAGGAAACGCGAAAATGGATTGGTCGTTCCATGTGTATATGGCGCTAGAACAGCACACTTAAGAATTGCAGAGAAGTTACACGTGGAGCTGGTGAAAGCGAAAGAAACGTGCAGGCACAGGACATAAATGTGAATGACTTTCAATTAAAAAAGAAAGTTTTTTTCTAGAAATTGCGTTGTAATTTAAATTAGTATGTAGAGAGGGGCGCTTATTTGATGGGGGAGGCGCTTAATCGAGGGGGGGCGCTTATTTAAAAAATCAAGGTCTACAGGGCGCTTATTCGAGGGGGTGGGGCGCTTAATCGAGGAAACACAGTATGTGTCCGCTTGAGAGACTAGGTAGTCAATAGTCCCTTGGCGCAGTGGCACTTTTAGGTCCTTCGCGATCGAGATCTCACAATTTGTTTCGAAGTTATATGTTATCACTTATCGCGCAACAAAAGACCTCTCCTATTTGCAATGCAATGTTTTTTTTTTAGTAAAGCTTAATTAGTGAATATCTTTTGATTGGTTGTTTTGCGAACTGCTCCGCTTTTATGAATAGGATTTTGGCAGGCGTTAACGTTACTTTCGCCTTTCATTTTCCGCCCCCGCCAACCCTAAACAACCTATCTCGAAAGAAGACTGGATCGAGCAACTATTGTTCAGAAAATGAAGCCGGAAGTCCGCCATTGCTAAGGGACCAACTGAGGATCCTATGAGGTTTTTTGTTGGATTATGTGCTCAACCATCGACAAAATAAAATAATTTTACTATAAAGAGGACCAGAAAACATTTTTCAAATTGCTGGGTAAAACGATTCATGGCCTACCTACAGATTTACTGTGACTTTAGTCCCTTAGTAATGGCCGCCGTTGGCTCTAATTATCCAGTGAGAGAAACCTAATATGAGACGTTAAATTAGGTTCAAGATTTTATGCATTTAATGTATTGTTAACAAAGAAACTATATTGGCCAGACACTAAAACTATTTCGCGAGCGTCACAGTTTGATTTGCTTGCAAACTCGGAGCGTCTAATGATCTCTCGTAGTTGTAAATTGTTACATTTTGCAAATATGCAAGCTTCAAAATCAGACAGGGTTGGTGCTCAGAGCCAAATATCGTTTGAAGAGCAGCCAAAATCCACCAAATTACTTTTTGTTGAAAAGAAGCCAAAAGGATCGATATGTTGGAGAAAAGGGCAAAAAACCATGCTGAATTATTATTGGTTAGTTTATCAGCTTTACAATTGGCTGAATTTCATGAACCAGGTTATCCTTAAATTGCAAATACAATCAACCTCCATACAATCAATGTTTTTCAAAAAAATCGATAAAATTTTCGAAAAATTCTTGTCAACTGTTAAGAGGCCAAAAAGGAGCCAAAAGGCCAAACATTTTTTCGAGGCCAAACAAAAAATAAAGAAGCCAAAATCGAGTACCCTGAAATCAGATACAATAGAAAGCTCAATCCAATCAGTGATCCTAACCACCCAACCACCATATTTCATGAAGTATCTGCGTTTGTAAGGCCACAGACCGCTGACCGTCGATCTGATAACGACCAAAAGAACCAAGACCTTGGTGATCCAGAGTTGATCCAGAGTGCAGACATTGATATGGTGTGCTCGTGACAGCTACACAAACAGTTGTATATACGTTGTATAAGCATTAAGCACTATGTTGAGGTAACACAACGTATATTTGCAAGTCACTAATATGCAGACTTCAACTTCAAGCTTTCAAACTCCCAACTATGCTCATGTTTTCAAGTATAAGGACGTTTATGAACCATGCGAGGACACATTCTTAATGTTAGATGCTTTGGAGAAGGACTACGAATTTTTAAAATGTTTAAGGTACTAGGGGTGTATGAATTTTAAACATAAAGTATAAAACATCCGAAAATTATCATTCTGGAACTTGATATTTATAAAAGTACGTGACACTACGATGAAAATTCAATCCTGTTTTTTAGATTTTTAGCATAGAATAGTATTTCAGGGTCGAAAGTGATCATCGATGTAAAAAAACCCTAAAAAATGGTATTGTGAAGTAAGTTACTATTTTGAGCTCTGAGATCACTACTATTTAGGCCACCAAAAGAACGTGTTCCAAGTGAGCCCGCGATTCCAAAAGGTAATATTGTTTGTCAGAGGAGGGTGGACAGCTGTCACGTGCATATCTCGACCAATGGAATTGCTTTATTTTCTCTTCGTTTGCGCGAAGTTGATCGGCTGAAAAATTTGCATTGGACGCAGAAATACCGAAAATGTTACTATTGTTATTCAAATTTTTCTTTTAAAAGGCAGCGATACTGTTTAAACTATTATTGGGCTATCGATATCTGCAGGATTTTGTAAGGTAGATGTCTTTTTTCTACCTTGTTTTGATCATTTATGTAGGTCGTCTCGTCGCCACGTGATGACCCGAGTCCGTGTTTGTCAACAATATTCAAAGTAAAAAATCTCGAATTCCCATGGTTCGATTTCTCTAATTTTTGCACAATGAGTTAAACAAATGTCTAATCTTTGATTCTATCCGAACGACCCCCCTTGACCCCTCGACCGTTTTCACGTTATTCGCCTTTGAATCGGTCGCAGTTATTTCAGCCTTTACCGAGATGGCGCCTCGTATTTGAGGGGACATTTGCACCAATAAAATTATTATTTTTAAGAATTTCGGAAGTCCCTAGCTTTATTCTTTAGGGTAAATGTTAACTGAGTTCTAGAAGAATATTCAACGTGTGAAGTTTGTTATTTGGCTATTTTTATATATTTAAATTTGGATTTTGGGACTGGGTATCTGGTTGTCTTCGAGGATCTGAAGATATGTAAACATAAGAATTTTTGCTTCTTGAGGTTAGTTTTTTTTCTAGGCTTATAGATTAATATATCTGATGGCACAAAAAGGGATCATGCTCCACCAATTTGTCAAACACCTGGGAAAAAATACCAAAAGGAAGACCTGCTGTAGGCTTTGGGAAAAATTGGTTTGGGTTTATGAAGTTCCTTTTTTAGATTTTGGATTGTTCTACTTTGCATGCAGTACTGATCTGCCTCTCACACCATTTCTATTTTCTATGCTTATGAGTTATGCCTATAGTTTACTATAACTTGCTGCTAGATCTATATACCAAACATAATATAATTTTACTTGCCTTTCTAAAGGTATACTGGTAAGTAAAGTATCAACATTTGGTATCAACATTTGGTATAACATCTGGTATCAACATTTTGTATATGTTGCTTTACTATAATTATTGTAGATAATTGTTATTCTTATCTCATGAGGAATGCTTTTCATGCTATAAGGCGGCTAAGGCCTTTTCGGTATGCCATGGTTGGAGCCTTGAAACTATTGTAGTGCCAACTCTTACATTGCAGGAATTATCTGCACTTCAGGATTTTCAAAAGACGATTTTAGAGTAACAAGTTAACAAAGTAATATATACATGGAGGACATTATTAGAACAAGTATTCGTCATGTAATCTCAAAACAAATTAATAAAGTGCATTAAATATTACTTTTGGCATATACACTGCATCTATGCAACATTTAATTAATAAATACAGGTACATTACTGCATATAAATCACCTACAGTTTTATCACAATACTTGTTCATGATCAACACATTTTCTAAGCCAGAATATGTACAAGTGCATATGTTTATATTACAGTAGAGTACTAGAGTCCAGATACTTCCTACCATTTTTATTTAGGAATACAATTTAATCTGAAAATACTAAAAATAATACACTTATTTCACTTTGAATAACACACGTTTAATAACACACTTGAATAACATACTTGCTTTATATACATTCGCTGTATATAAACGCTCGAATATAAACACACATTTCGTCTTTCAGACAGAATTTAGAAAACTAAAATGTTGACAGAAATGCCCGTTCAAACTTTAAAATGGCGAACTACGCATAGTGAAAGAGAATTCGTAAGCAGAATCGCAACAATAGAGGTATATCACGCTCTCAGCAAAAATTCCAGCCTGACATCCTTGAGTATCAAAAGCGTCCATCTTCGGGAGATGTTACCTTCGAAACAGTCCAAGCACAAATGACAACCGCGCGGAAAAACAAGCCCGCTAACCGTGATCCTTTGCGCGTTGCTGTCCAACCTCCTCTGATTGTTTGTGATATGCCTGAATATTCGCCTGAATTTCAGTCGAGGTTTCTTGTTTTCTTCGAGAAGTATATGAAATGTCTGCCTTTCAGACAAAGAATTTGAAAAAGAACCTTGATCTTGGAGTCTTCCCATATTTGAGAGTCTGACGTCACTTCCTTACGCTGGTCAGCTAGGAACAATTGATCGATTAATGGTGGACATAACAACTCCAGATGTGGAGTCAGAAAAATAATACTTGCCATCGTCAAATTGCAAAACAGTTTCAACCGAGTACTATTTAGCAGCGTTTCAGGTTTTTGTGAAAGGGTCTGGAGAATGAAATCGATGACCCGGAGAATCAGGACCATGGTCCGGAGGACAATCCTGCTAGGGCTTCCTGGGGCATGCCATTTTGTTTATTTCAACAATTATATTAAACTCGAGTTCTCTCGTATTTTTTAAGACCAAGAGTTTGTGTTGAAGTTGGTAGTGGCAGTGGAATTGTGATTACATTCTTGTCGTCTATGTTAGGGACATGTGCTCACTATATGTAAGTGTAGACTGTTATTTAGTGAAGTATAGATACTGTAGTACTAAGGGAAGGTTCATTATTTACGATTTGGGGGCTGCTAGGTGGTAAAATAGGGCGAGGAAGTAGTTTTTAGATTTAAAAAGGGTTCCAACTTTTTTAGCATTGCTCATGGGGAGGGAGAAAAAATGTAATGGCATTTAAATGAAAGATCTTGGGGAGAATTACTCCATCGATGGAAAATTTTATTGAAGCACTCAAAAATGGTTTGAAAGATGTTTATATGCACTCCCATCATCTCATGACATGCAATCTCACCATCTCTCGTGTACTCTCATCATCATAGGCGTAACAGCCCAATTGTGTTTCGGTGGTCAATGCATTTTTTGCCCAAAGAATAAAGAACAAAATGAACAAAATCAACTCTATATTTTTATGATTTTGCTTGAAATTTCCCGAAATTGGCTGAAAAAGTGCCCGAATTTCCCAAAACAATTTCAATTGGGCGTTCCTACGCCTTTTATCATCTTATGTACTCTAATCAACTCTCATACATTCTTATCAACTCTCATACATTCTCTTCAACTCTCATTGTCCCTCATGCACTCTCATCATCGCTCATGTACTGTCTTCAACTCTCATGCACTCTCGTCATCCCTCGTCATCTCTCACCACCCTCATGTACTATCTTCAACTCTCATCATCTCTCATACAATCTCTTCAACTCTCATTGAACGTTACAAACTATATACTGGTAATTTTTAAATAATGTGAAAAGTGAAAACCATTATGACAATTTATTTTAATTCACATCAAAGTCATAGTGAAATTTATAACCATTTAGTGCAACAGACTTAAACCCAAATGCAGCCCTTTGTACTCAAGAAACTGCTCGAAGCAATGGGGCATCAGTCAGCGTCGTATGTACTAATTTGGTAAGGCATTAGAATTTGAAATCGAATTCATCAATTGCAAAAAAAATCCAATTTTTATTCATTAAATATATTGTCGATTTTTTTGCAAATTAGAAACACTGACATTTTAAGTAGTTTTAAGCCAGCACTTAAAGGTCAACTATACCTTTTGAGGTTCTATTTTCCTCCGAAAGAGATATCATCTAACTTGAGATATCAAAAAAATGAATTTCATGATATAGCGCAGGATTTATTGAGGAGTATTGTTGCACGACCGCGTTTTGAGAAGAATGGCACTATTACCGGTATGACGTCTAGTATCGTACCGGTAATAACAAAATTCCAGTGCTTGATATTTGGTTTGTCATTTATCACTCACCCAATAGTAAACAGTATTCCAAACTTCACTAAACTAAAACCAAAATATACTAAAATATACGGTATTTTCTCGGTAGTACCAGGCTTTCTTCCGACACGGTCGTTGTTCAACTAAGTTTAGCCATAAAAGCAGAACCGAGTAACCAATTTCAATTATTTCTTCGGTTTTGAATTGAACTTTTTAAATTCTAACGAAAAATAGAATAACGTTAAAAAGTATAGCTGACCTTTAAGATTTTTTTTCGAATTAATAGTTTTTGTAGTTATGGTAGTTTTTTTAGTTATAATAATTTTATTAGTTGATACATGTAGTAGTTTTTATAATGAAATCTAATTAGTTTTATAAGTCTAACTTAAGTAACTTTAGACTGTGTTGCTATAAAAGCATTGAAACTATTGTATATAATGCTGCTAAAACGTCTTTATTATTATTATTAGGTTGATGCTTTAAGGCTCTCCAGGTCTTTTCAAGTTGATGTTTTAATTTTTAACCCACCATACGTCGTGACATCTTCTGATGAGGCGAGACTGAATTTTTGTTGTTATATTATAATGTCTTGTCGGATTTACTATTCAATTGCTTCGTTGTTTTAGCAAACAGCTTGTCATTACACGCAGTTATTTGTTTTGTATCATGTTTGTCCAGATTGTTATTTTGTTTCCGTTTTTGTTTCGGTTTCCTCTACAAAAACCATCTCGGAGATATAGGTGGTACATTACCAGAAACTACCCCAAAATGGCCGCCGCTTCAGGTGTAATTTGCGTGCTATTTTAGTTTGCGTGCTATTGAGTAGTTTGTCGTTTAAAAAATATATTTCCTTATTTCGATGTCGGCAAAAATACTTCTTTTTCTTCTGTTACGTGACTCGAGACTCGTGGAGAACGTGATGTTTAGGTTTTAAACTTCGGAAACTGTCCAAGGTGAATAATCAACAGGCATATTATTATACATGCCTGCTGCTATTAAGATGCTTTGGTTGTCTTCTAGGGCTTGGAGGAGCTCTGAAAGTGCATTTTTTTGCCGACCTCAATATTGATTTTTTTCGAGGGCTGCAGATAGTCATGTTCATGATTCTCCATATATAGGAGAATTAGGATTTTGGTAATCTTCATTTGAGGGTCCCCATGGCAATTTCACCTGCATCGTCCCCAAATTGTAAGATTTTCAGTGGCGGATCCAGCATTTTGAAAAGGGGGGTTGCCGCCGGAAAATCTTTGTATTTTGGATCTCTAAAACAGCATTTCCTGCATTTCGAGGGCAATGTAATGTTTGTCGTCTCTTGCATGGGCTTTCTAGCAATAAAGCCACAGGCGTTGATAAGATTTCTTGCAAAATTATTAAAATAGCTGCTCCTGCCATTTCAGATTCACTGACACTTATTTTTAATCGGGCTATTACTTTATCTTCTTTTCCTAATGAATGGAAAGTGGCTAGAGTAATACCACTGTATAAAAACGGTCAACGGAATATTCCAGGAAACTACAGGCCAATATCAGTTTTGCCGGCCATTAGCAAGATTATGGAAAGAATTCTATATGATCAACTGTACAACTATTTAACAAAATTTGAACTCTTAAGCGATTTCCAATTTGGTTTTCGAAAATTTCACTCCACAGCCACTGCATTACTGGACTGTCCCAATGATTGGTATGTGAATCTAGACAGAAAAATGTTTAACCTAGTAGTTTTAATTGATTTAAAAAAAGCATTTGATACTGTTGATCATCAAATTCTGTTGAGGAAGTTAGAGCTCTATGGAATAAAAGGACAAGCTCTAACTTTGCTCAAATCATATCTTACATACCGAAATCAAAAATGCCAAGTAAAAAACTATCTTTCATCAGAGCAACTGATTAAGTGTGGTGTACCACAAGGTTCCATTTTAGGGCCACTATTCTTTTTGTTATATATTAATGACTTGCCTGAATGTCTAAATAAAACAAAACCTCGGTTATTTGCCGACGACACAAATCTGACAGCTTCGGGAGATTCTATAACTGACCTTGAAGCTGCAGCAAATTCTGATTTAGAAAACCTTAGAAAATGGTTAACCACCAATAAACTTAGCCTTAACGTAGCAAAGACTGAGTTTATGTTAATTGGTTCAAAACCGATGATAAAAAGTATTTCTGATTGTCATCCGAATGTTTTCATTGAAAATAAACAAATTAAGCAGGTTTATGAATGCAAAACTCTTGGAGTAACAGTTGACCAGCATTTGTCTTGGAAAAGTAATACTGAGAATATTTGCAAAAAAATAACAGCAGGAATATCTGCAATTCGTCGAGTCAAACCCTTTGTTGACAAAGATACACTCATTTCAATATATAACGCTATTGTTCGACCATACTTTGATTACTGCTGTGATTGGTGAATCGCAATCAAAACGACTCCAAAATAGAGCTGCTAGAATTATTTTGAACATGAGCAATGACGTAAATCACTCTATTGCTTTACGTGCATTGGGCTGGGAGCCACTCAAAACAGAAAGGAAGAAAGCTAAGGCAAAAATGATGTATAAAGTATTACATAAAATAGGTCCCAAATCACTCACTAGTATGTTTTCATACAAGAGTGAAAAAACGAACTACAATCTTAGAGACATTTCAACCGGTCTTAGTTTACCAAAACCACGTACTAATAGCATGAAAAATAGTTTCATGTATGACGGCGCATACCTTTGGAATTCTATTCCAAAGGAAATTCGGGAAAGTGAAACTCTTTCTTCCTTTCGAAATAAAATTGCTACTCACATCATTGACATAGAGTAACTAGTAAGTAAATTAATGTGCCTGTAAATATTCTAATAACCTTCTTATCAGATAAATTGTTTAATATTCTACCTTTTTAAATAGTTATTCTATTTTTGTAAAATAGCTCCTATATGTACCATTCTTCTTCAATCTTGTAAAATTTTTATATTTTTGCACACGCCCCCCGTGGAAATCAGCTTCGGTTGACGGGGTCAGCGTGTATAAATAAAGTTTCTATCTATCTATCTTGAGCAAAATATAAAGTTTTGAAATCCCATTTTTTAGTTTATTAGATTTATCACTCTTTGGTGAACGGAATACCCCAACAGGCTAGAAGCCCAATTGATAGGGGTTCCGAGGGCCTACGATTTAAGGTCGTTATCCGAGAAGACCCGAAATTCAAACCATTTGCTGATATTATTGCAAAGGCAGCACTTTCTCCTCGATTATTTTTAAGACCCTGAGTGGAGGTCCGACCCAGGATTTGAACCTGTGTCTCCCAGCTCATAGACATGTGTGGTAACCACTAGACCACAACTGCACAACAGCTGGTTTTTAACAGTGTATCTCGTCATTTTTAAGATATATTTCTATAAAGTAGAATAAATAATTACAAAAAGGAACAACAGTTTATTTAACAAAGTAGAATAACTAATTACAAAAATAAAACAAATATGTAGTATTTACAAGAACTGAAGAGGAGATAAAAGTGCAATCATACAAACTTTGACCGATCGAACGGCGACCATGTGTTGGAACTATCGTACGCTAAAATCAATTCCATTCTACAAATCTAATTATTTCGAGCGTAAAAACATGCTCGGCTTCAGAAAGGGGGTTCCATGGAACCCTCGGAACCTCCCTGGATCCGCCACTGATTTTCCAACATAACTTTGCACAATTTCACATCAAAAGTTGACAAGTTATTTCGTTTCACCACAGGTGTCAAACCACGGGATTGCTGCCGCATGGGCTGGTGGAGAGTATGGAAGAGAAGTATTGTTTTTCTAATGTATTGATATTTATAAAATTTGATTTTTGTTGTTTCATTGATAATTAAATTGCCTATATGTGAACCACAAATACGATATTACTGATATAGATTATATATGAAGTAAATAGTTGAATGGCAAAATTTTTATGATTTGAGCTTTGCGTTGATGTTCTATTTAAGAAATAGAAAACATTTGCCGTGTTTCCATTGAGTTATAGGAACACAAGTGGAAGTGTCGGAGAACGAGAAATGGCATTCCATGCTATTTCCAGTTCTCCCAAACTTTCACGAGTGTTTCTATAACGTATGGGAACACGGAAAGATGTTTTCTATTTCTTTTATAAAATAACACTGAGGAAATAAGTAATAAGACTCTTTTATTAAAATGATGAAAATATACATTCTCCTTACTCACGCTAGACAGCGTCGTCGGCTGCTCAAATGAACATAAACGCTCTTAACTGTGAAGAAAAGCATCCAATCTTCTCGTTTTTCTTCTTGTTGGCTGTCACAGATCATAGTTGTAGACATTTTAGCTGTTTGTTAGCAAAGGTTCGTCTTACAGTCCATTTTATAAAAATGGCGGGAAAAATCCATGTTTTCCATCGAGTTATAGAAACACGGCTTTCAGCCAATCAGCGCGTGCGTTTTAAATTTGTTATTTTATAAAAAGGTTTGTTTGTCTGAAATGCCAATAAGCGTGACGTCAAACCAGAGTTTGGGATTATAGGCAGATTAAATAATTTTAAAGCGATCCTCTGATAAAAAATAAACTCACATTTTTTAAAAATAATGTTAAAAATATCATGTCAATTAGTAATCATTTAGTATCTGCCATTAAAATGGCCGAGCTTGGGAGGAATGAGTCGAGAATGCTTTTGCCGTCATAGCCTGCTTCATAGCCTCTACAAGCTTGGCTCTGATTTGTTGCTCTTGAAGTCATGATGTCATAACTTGTTAAGTAATATTACCTAATGGCAGCATACAAAATTTCCGTTTTACACGTAAAATACAACCTCTTTTTCAACGAATTTTGAGATGAAATTGCGCTTGGTTACTAATTGTGGAAATAACTTTAAGATCATTTGATAAAAAGGCGGCGTCTTTTTCCATTGCAGAACCACTTTAATGTTTTCTTGCAAATTAATTTCTGGATGCGCGTTTTGTTTTATATGATTTTCTAGGTCATGGATAAACTATTCCCAGTCGTCCCTCGCATTTTATCCGATGAAGGAGTATTTTATTTACTCACAGTGGAAGAAAACAAACCAGGTTAATAATGCGTTGTTGTTATTGTTAACACGTTCTCAAGCTTCACGATCTCAAGCTTTCTAGAATGCGTTTGCTCGCAGAACCCTGGGATGGAATATTTTTCAATTTTTTGAGATACCTTCAATTTTTTCGCACTATTCCGCTGCAGACATCAAACTTTCCCCCCAGTTTACTCCAACCGTTTATTTTCTCGTACTTGTCCTTGTAATCGCGCGAATTTTTATTGTAAAGACATTCATATTTTTGCAACTCTTCCGTGAACAACTAGTTCACGTTCGATAAAGTTTCCGCCATTGTGTTTGTCACACCAGTTTATATACTCCCGCAATCTGCTCTGGGATAGATCTCGATCGCTCCTGTCGCTGACATACGGTTGCCATTAGGTAGCAAGATCCCTCTGAATACATTTTTAATACCATACAATATAACAATTAACCCTTACAACCATTTGATAGAACATATGACAAATAATATTTCCACACAAAAAGTTTGCATAAATTATGCTAATTAGCACGAAATGGCCGCCGATTGGTCAAAATCGGGATATACTTCAAACAAGATTTCTCAGGCAGTTTTAGAGATAAGGTCCTGAAAGTTTCTGAGTTTATAGCTTATATACTAAGGCATATTCTGGTGGTAGCATTTTCAATATAAACTTTCAGCTATTTTCTGACATGCTTTTTTCTTTTTTTTTCAATTTCCACCACCCAAATTATATTAATTATGTCAGATAATTCAACAAGTATGAATCAGATTCAAAATTCCTACCACCATTCCCTAGATATTCCTGTTAGGAGGCTGTGGTGAATTTTATTGAAATATATGGGAAAATGAGGGAGAAATAGTGTTTGGAAAATGGCAAATTTGTTTGAAGTATATCCCAATTTTGACCAATCGGCGGCCATTTCGTCAGCTAATTAGCATAATTTATGCAAACTTTTTGTGTGGAAATATTATTTGTCATATGTTCTGTCAAATGGTTGTAAGGGTTAATTGTTATATTGTATGGTATTAAAAATGTATTCAGAGGGATCTTGCTACCTTAATCGTTACATTGCCGCGATCGCCGAGATTAACACTGGCTCCCTCCTCCCATCTTTCCCGCCCGCGCTTTGCATGCTGGTTATGACCGACATTCTATAGCATCCTCCGAAACTGTAAATGTTTGAGTAAATCCATCTTTCTTTGCAGATGAAATCTGCAAGATCATGTCAAGCTACGGCATGCAAACGAAAACCATTCTGAACCGAAAAGCTAGAAATGAGAAGTTGTGTGTTTTAAAAATCCAGTGGAATGCCTGTAACTCGGTTGTAAAATAAGTATATACGATATAAACGGGAGTTTGCTTAACGAGTATTATGACTGCCCTTGTGACAGATATTAATTAGTTTTTCTTATGTCATTGTTTTTTTATGTATATTTGTATATAAAGGGGGTGCCTCGCATGGGCTATTAACACCCGTTCGCACCTTTCCCGTTTGGGTTGTGTACTTGTATGTAGTTTTATTTAATTTTATATTTTCCTAATAAAGTTATTAAACATTGACTACAAAAAATTACTTCGTTTTAGGGAGTGGTCATTAAGTATGCGGGGGCTGAGGCTATTTACAAAATTTAGAAAAATGATTCGTACCCCGTTCATCCATTCACGAAATTACTTGATACCCCTCAAATAATTTAAAAAAATTTCGCTCCTTGGTATTTTAATGAAAAACTAATTCACACGTGTGAAAAACTAATTCACACATGTGAAAAGCTAATTCACACATGTGAAAAACTAATTCACACATGTGAAAAGCTAATTCACACATGTGATTGAAAAACTAATTCACACATGTGAAAAACTAATTCACAAATGTGAAAAGCTAATTCACACGTGTGAAAAACTAATTCACACGTGTGAAAAACTAATTCACACATGTGAAAAGTTAATTCACACGTGTGAAAAGCTAATTCACACGTGTGAAAAACTAATTCACACGTGTGAAAAGCTAATTCACACGTGTGAAACGCTAATAGCTAATTCACACATGTGAAAAGCTAATTCACACGTGTGAAAAACTAATTCACACGTGAAAAGCTAATTCACACGTGTGAAAAACTAATTCACACGTGTGAAAAGCTAATTCACACGTGTGAAACGCTAATAGCTAATTCACACATGTGAAAAGCTAATTCACACGTGTGAAAAACTAATTCACACGTGTGAAAAGCTAATTCACACATGTGAAAAGCTAATTCACACATGTGAAATTATAGCCCCCAACATTTGAGATGGGGGAGCCCCGCCAATATTTTTAGGATTTTAGAGCTAAAACACTGTTTGTTCCCTTGTATAACTGGTGGTTTAATTAAGTAAATCGAGCTTGCAACGCCTGTGCCATGTCGGTTCTTACAGACTTTCTCACCTCTCAAACGTGCTCATTTTGGGCACAACCAATGAACCTGACAAGTCTGTGAGGAACAGTCTCAGAATGCAGGAAATACCATTTCAAAGAGAATCTAGAGACTCTAGTATTCAAATTTTTCTGGGGGAGCATGCCCCCCCAACCCCCCTAGAGGTTGCAGTTAGCCCCCCGCCAAAACACTATATCTTCCTCCGCCAATGGTCGGCATGAGTACCATCAACTCTTTTCGAACGCGATTCAACAATCATAGAAGTAGCTTGAATCGCTACGTAAAGGGTATAAACGTGGTATGCCAGGCGAGCATCTTTATGCGCATTTCTTTAGCGAAGGCCATAATGGGCTTGCCGATTTATCTGTAAATATTGTCGATAGGACAAAAACTTTAAATCCCACAGATCGAGAAGCATTCTGGACATTCAAATTAGATACTTTTATCCCCAATTGAACTTACGCGACTTCATCTAAATTACCATATATGTAAATATGATAGGCTGTATAAGAACTCGGGCTTGTACATTTTATTTGATTCTGAAGAAGGGGCTTGCCCCGAAACGTAAATAACAAACGTGTATACCCTTCGTAAAAACCTCTATGTAGTTCGTCAGGTCACAAATCGCCAATGGCCGCTTTGGGAAAATATTGCTCTATCCAAACATTGTTCCATTCAAACAGTCAACAGATCACCCAAAACGACTGTTTACTTCCTTATAAGGAGTTGGGTGTTGAACACCGCTCAGGTACTAATCAGACAAAGCCGCCATGCAATAAAGTACTGCAAATAACCTTTTATTTCAGCACTTCAGGACCCGCGTAGCAATTTTTTAAAGTGGGGGGCTAAAAAAAGAAACCTCTATGGGGCTCCGGGGAAATTTTTGAATTCCAAGGCGAATCGCGAAACGGCTATTTCCTGACTTTTAAAGTGCCCCTAACCTCAAATTTGTTTATTGTTTTATTTGGAAGAACTTTTAAAATGAAAAAGTAACTTCTTTTGAAGATTTTCGTTTCTTAGGAGAATCCATAGATTACATATATGTAAATTCCCACAGAAGTTATACGACCTTTAAAACAAATAATTTGTTTTCACTGACATTGTAGTTGTCTCCGCTTAAAGTGCCCATAACCTCAAAATGTTTTATTGTCTTGTTTGGAAGAACTTTTAAAATGATAAAATAACTTATTTTAAAGATTTTCGTTTCTTTGCTTTCTTTTTGAGATATATCAGTTTGTTTGATATGCAAATGTACAGAATTTACGTTGCACATGCATAATGACTTATTGGAGAAATGTGTGTATCTCTTTCATTCTCGAACGAAATCCTTTAAAATCAAGAAGTATGGTGTTGTGGGAGAAACACGCATACGTGTTTTTCACTCTTCAGTGTTTTTATTTCATGAACGCAAAGATATATAACATTCTCTGATAAGTCGTCATGCATGTGTGACGTAAATTCCGGACATTTGAATATCAAACAAACTGATATATCTCAAAAAGAAAGCGAAGAAACGAAAATCTTCAAAAGAAGTTACTTTATCATTTTAAAAGTTCTTCCAAATAAAACAATAAAAAATGTTGAGGTTAGGGGCACTTTAACAGAAATATTAAGATCATATAAACAATGACAAACCATATTTTTTAGTCATCTCATCATTGAATTTAGTATTAACCAAACCTTTGAATTTAATAACTATAACTTCAAATATATGCACAGCAAGCGTGATTCTATGGCATTGGTTCAATATCGTCAATCGACAGCCCAACGACGTAAACAATTCGAAAGCTAAACACATGACAATCGGTTTTTCTAAACAGATTCTAACTATACGTACAGGCTGTGGATGAGTGTTAAAAATAGCTAAGCCTATTAAAGGCTAGCTGTCACGAAGTATGAAACGGATTCTTTAACTTTTTAATTTAAAGTGCCCATGACCCCAAATACGATATTACTGATATATAGATGCTACATGAAATGAAAAGTTGAATGCCAAAATATTTTACGATTTTAGCTTTGCGTTGATGTGCTATAAAGATTTGTTTGTCAGAAATGGTAATGAGTGTGACGTCATTTACGGCATTTGGCTTTCTTTTCTGCTTTCCGCGGTGTGATAGACTGGTTGAGGAAATCCTCAATTACTATAGTGGTCAAGTACATATCATCAACGTTTGAGTTAGATTAATTTGCTTTAACAGTAGAATATTGTATCTGAAATGATGCCGTAAATGACAAACAAACCTTTCTAGAACATAATAATAATAATAATAATAGACGTATTAGGAGCATTATACAATAGTCTCAATGCTCTTACAACAATATATTCTTAATTTTACTTATAAAACTTATTACAGTTTCATTATAAGATAAAGCCTACTACATATTTTCCCACTATGAACAAAAAAAACTATTAATTTTAAGCTCAAGTAGCAGATTACTGTCTGATGATCTCAAAGCACGAGTAGGTTTATATTTATTTAGAAAATCAGTAATATAAACAGGCGCCTGGCCATGCAAAGCCTTGAAAGTAATTATTAGTATCTTAAATACAATCCTTGATCTCACCGGCAACCAGTGAAAATTACGAAGCACAGGGGAGATATGCTCCGATTTTTTAACCCCTACATCAAAACTTGACAGCTGCAATAGCATCCTATATGGCTTACCAGAAGCTGAATTGAGCAAGTTACAGCGAATTCAAAATACAGCTGCAAGACTTGTGCACCAACTTCTCACAGTCCTTTTTACTCAAATATTTCCTGATCTTGCCGATATTTCTGATATAGCAAAAGTAGCCGATTTACAGATGTTATTTACATGAGTATTTAATTTTAGATGTCTATCTACAGCAACACCGAGATCACGTGCAACCGGAGCCGGTTGGATTTTCACATCATTGACATTGCTGGCATTGGTTCACAATGCATAAAACGTGATGATAGATGGACAATCTCGGTTCATATAAGGCCATTCATAGTACACCAGTTGGTGATGTCCTTAATACATAACTCAAGTTTATAGCTAGAGCAGCAGGTCGATCACATGGAGATTTTATAGGCATATACAGCTGTGTGTGATCATCGTACATTATGCAATCAAGGCCATGGGCTTTGATCACATCTTCCAATGGCGCAAAGAAGAGTGAAAAGAGAAGTGGACCCAGTGCAGAACCCTGAGGTACACCATATTGCAATGGTTTGTTTGAGGAATGGATATTCTTCACCATAACTGACTGTACCCGATCAGAAAGGTATGAGTGATACCAGGCTAGTGCAGTTCCACTAAACCCATAACGATGCTGAAGTCTCTCTAATAGAACGGTGTGGTCAATGGTGTCGAATGCAGATGATAAGTCCAACAGTACCAACACTACTTCCTGATTTTCATCAAGTGCATTAAGGATGTCATTGAAAACACGCAGAACTGCTGTCTCTGCTATGAATTAAAGAGTCTATAAGCAGATTGCATTTTTGCAAGGAGGTCATTCTCAATAAGATAGTCTGTTGTCTGTCTGGCAGCAATCCGCTCTAATACTTTTGACAAGAAAGCCACGTTAGTAATAGGTCTATAGTTAGGGAATTGCTCTTTATCACTAGTAGGTTTTTTAATAGATGGGCAGATGAGACCTTTCTTAAGCGGTGAAATGCGGACAAAGATGAATTGATAATGTCAGTAATTGGAAAACACAAAGCTCAAATCATAAAATATTTTGTCATTCAACTATTTACTTCATGTAGAATCAATATCAGTAATATCGTATTTAAGAATCCAGCCCCTCCCCCTCCGCGGTAAAATATTTAGAAAAGTAAAAATATAATCGGTAGCGATTAATTGTTTTGACAACATTATACTATGTCGCGAAAGGCTATCGTGTAACTAGCTTGTACGACCCATTTTGACTGGGCTGGGCCTGGACACTAGGAAAGAGTTAACGCAAATATCCTTGGACGACCTCAAGTGGAATGATCACGTGGCGAACATATAAAAGCGCTTGTTTTTTATCATTCAGCTTAGAAGTGCCAAAGTTCCTACGCTGCAGGAATACAGTTGCCATGTTTTTCATTATGCCTTTCCTGATTAATATCTTTGTAATCCATCATTTACCAGAACACAAACTACGAAGATAATCTTAAGTCAAGTGGTCTTATCACTTTACGTGACAGGCGAAGATCGCATGCATGAAACGTTTTACCGAGAATAACAAAATCTATAATCTATATATACTTAATAACTTAATAATATAACAGAAAATACATATCCTCACATTTTTCGAATTTGCTGTTTAAATTTAGCCATAGCATATTTTTCTATACTACCATATACATAATAATAATAATAAAAACCCTTTATTTGAAGAGGGTTATTTGTACCGTTAACAATACAAAATAACTGCCTATAATTAAAGAATAGTATAGGTGTAACAATGACACATAATTAACTATAACCAGTTTCATTTCAAACACCTAAAATAACGTTAAAATAATATATCAACTTGCATACATCAACAGACGTGAACAGAAAGAAACATTTTATAACTTTGAAAAATTTCTTCATACAAAAAATACAATTTCTTCAATTAAATCACCAGCTGATTAACCATATAAATAAATTATCCTGCATGTAATTCATGTAAGCATGTATATAGTAAATTATGTGTCATTGTTACACCCATTTTGTATTATTAACGGTATAAATATAACCCTCTTCAAATAAAGGGTTTTTATTATTATTATTATGTATATGGTATAAATATGCTATATGTTAAATTTAAACAGCAAATTCGAAAAATGTGAGGATGTATTTTCTGTTATATTATTAAGTTATTAAGTATATAGATTACAGCATGGTATTAACAGCATGGTTTGGATACTGCTCAAGTTATATGCCGGGACTTTGAGTTGCAAACATGCACTCCGGCTGGAAAGGTTGTTTTAGAGTTGGGACCACAAACTGATCACATGGCCTTCTCAGGTTATAGCGCGATATATTCTTGGGGGATAAAAACTCGCGAAGTTATAGTTATGATCTTGGTTTTTGTTATTCTCGGTAAGACGTTTCATGCGCATGCGATCTTCGCCTGTCACGTAAAGTGATAAGACCACTTGACTTAAGATTATCTTCGTAGTTTGTGTTCTGGTAAATGATGGATTAGAAAGATATTAATCAGGAAAGGCATAATGAAAAACGTGGCAACTGTATTCCTGCAATGTTACATACTATATTGAAATGCTCCCAATCGGGCTTTTCAGCATACAATTACAATCAGTAAAAATGTTAAAAACTCTATGTTAAGATCGCTATATATGTTACAAATAATGTTATAAATTAGAATAAAAAATATCTAAAATATGTGATTTAATTTTCTTTTTAAAATTACTTAAAGTGCCCCTAACCTCAACATTTTTTATTGTCTTATTGGGAAGAACTTTTAAAATGATACTTTATCATTTTAAGATTTTAGATTTAACTTCTTTTTAAGATTTTAGTTTCTTCGCTTTCTTTTTAAGATATATCAGTTTGTTTATTATAATAATAATAATATTTTAATGATCCATCTTTAGTTTAAAAAATACAATGGATTTACAACAATGTCAATTTCCATGCAATTATATTACAACTATCAGAAGTTTTTTATATGTACAAGTTTGGTAATATTAAAATCTAAAAATTTTTTTGATATGCAAATGTCCGGAATTTACGTCACACATGCATAATGAGTTATCAGGGAATGTTATATATCTTTGCGTTCATGATCAAATAAAAACACTAAAGTGTGAATAACATGTGTGCGTATTTCTCCCACAACACCAAACTTCTCGATTTTAAAGCATTTCGTTCGAGAATGAATAGATACACACTTTTCTCCAATAAGTCATTATGCATGTGTGACGTAAATTCCGTACATTTGCATATCAAACAAACTAACATATCTCAAAAAGAAAGCGAAGAAACGAAAATCTTCAAAAGAAGTTACTTTCTCATTTTAAAAGTTTTTCCAAATAAGACAATAAACAATTTTGAGGTTAGGGGCACTTTAATGAAGGTATATGTTTAAATTCATCTGCGAGATTGTTCCAGATTTTCGTAGCTCTGTAATGAAACGTCCTCTGGCCTGAAGCAGTTCTATAAAAAGGAATGTGTAAAGTGTCTTTAGCACGGACTTGAAGATCATGTAACTCAAAGCGTTTCTTGAACTTATTACATAAATAGCCGGGCGCAAGATTGTTCATGTACTTGTATATGTCATCACTGAACCAATTTAGATCTCGCAAAGCTGGCGTGATGTGATCAAATTTCTTTGTTTTTGTGATGATCCTGCAAGCGAAGTTCTGTAACAGCCTAGGGCTTTTTCAGATTCGTAGAGGAAGTATTGGCCCAGACTGAGGAGCAATATAGGAGCTGAATGATATCTGAAAGAACAAGCGCTTTTATGTTCTCCACGTGATCATTCCACTTGAGGTGGTCTCTAATGGTAATACCAAGGATTTTTGCGTTAACTCTTTCCTAGTGTCCCGGCCCAGCCCAGTTGATTTCATAAACAATTAGTTGCATTTTGAATGTTCATGATGCTACGAGGCGTATGCAAGATGGGCTTTTCTAGAAAAACGAACGTTTTTCAACCTAATTTGTGATAATTACTTCTAATTGATATTAAAATAATGTGTCTTGTTCGGGCAATTTAAAAGCATTGGTAAAAGCCGGTTTTTTCTTTCAGAAAAATGTATAGCTTTCGTAACAGTTATGGTTATTTCAAGAGATATCAATAGAACAAAGAGGTGGTTCAATTTTGGATGTTTTTCATCCGGACAGGAAAGAGTTATATAACGACCAATTCGAGATCCCAATGCAGACGGAGATTATATCCGCAACAATCTGTTATCCGCCGATTAGATGCTCTCAAGTTGCTAGGACACAGATGATACGACCATCACAAGTGTTGTTCTGTCATTATAGACTGGATATAAAAGACTAGGTAAAGGCTCATTGATGTTGAGGATGTTCAAGTTGCCGTTTACGGGAAATCAAATAAGAGGCTCTGTTCAGGCCCATCGGAAGTGCGCGGGGGGGGGGGGATGTAAAATAAATAAATAAGATTTAAAATAAATAAAAAATAAAAATAATAAAGACTGTGAGAAGTTGGTGCATGCATTCATAACATAAAAACTTGACAGCTATATGGCTTACCAGAAACTGAATCGAGCAAGTTACAACGAATTCAAAATACAGCTGCTAGACTTGTTACAGGGGTTAAAAAATCGGAGCATATCTATTCTCCCCTGTGCTTCGTAATCTTCACTGCCGGTTGCCGGTGAGATCAAGGATTGTATTTAAGATACTAATAATTACTTTCAAGGCTTTGCATGGCCAGGCGCCTGTTTATATTACTGATTTGCTAACTAAATATAAACCTACTCGTGCTTTGAGATCATCTGACCTCTGCTACTTGAGCCAAAATCCAAAACGGTGACTCATGGAGACAGAGCATTCTCGGTTGCAGCACCAAAACTGTGGAATCTATTACCACAGGAAATTAGAAGCTTTGAAATGTTAAGTAGTTTTAAGTCAGCACTTAAGACTTTTCTTTTTTAAAATTAATAGTTTTTTGTTTATGTTGGTAATATATGTAGTATAGGCTTTATCTTGCAATGAAACTGTAATTTGTTTTATAAGTAACTTTAAGAATATATTGTTGTAAGAGCATTGAGACTATTGTATAATGCTCCTAATACGTCTTTTATTATTATTATTATTATTATTGGGAAGATTGCAGCCCCCAATAATTTGTTAAACATTTTTGTAACATTCTTTTAAAGAAAAAAATATTTGTCGTATAAAAACACACAAACGTAAACCCCATTTATACGGAGCTGATTATTTATTTATTTACTTATTTATGAAACAAATATATATATATATAGTGTTTAAGCCAATTAAACGACGAATATTATCAAGATTGCGATTGCGTGAGCTCTCGATCCTGATAATTTGGCTCCGCGCACTGATCTCGAAAGAAGATTGGATCGAGCAACTATTGTTCAGAAAATGACATTACTAAGGGACCAACTGAGGATCCTACAGTATGAGGTTTTTTGTTGGATTATGTTCTCTTACCATAGACAAAATAAAATAATTTTACTATAAAGAGGACCAGGAGACATTTTTTTCAAATTACTGGGTTAAACGATTCATGGCCTACTACAGATTAACTGCGACTTTGGTCCCTTAGTAATGGCCTCCGTTGGCTTTAATTATCCAGTGAGAGAAGCCTAATATGAGACGTCAACTATTAGGTTCAAGATTTTATGTATCTAATGTTAACAAATAAACTATATTGGCCAGACGCTAAACCTATTTCGCGAGCGTCACAGTTTCATTTGCTTGCAAACTCGGAGCTTCTAATGATCTCTCGTCAATTCACATTATGCAAATATGCAAGCTTCAAAATCAGCTCATGTCTGCTCATCAGATACAATAGAAAGCTCAATCCAGTCCCTGCGTACAAGGATTGAGACGCCTGGGTACGAGGCAGATCCAGTCCTATTTTTGAGATCAGTGGCTCTGTGTAATTCGGGTTCTAGAGAACAATAATAAAAACTGTAGAAAGGACGCCATGAACATGAAATTTCTTAGTCAACATGTAACTAAGGGAAATATAAAATTTGAACTATGCATGCCGCAAAATCGGAGCCCAAAACATTCACTCAAATTACAGGAAATGGTGTTTCCGAGGTTCGATCTTTCAAAGATTTCCTGGGATGCTCTCGGTGCCCTTAGAAATGCGGTCACTAGTTTTGGATGTCCCCGCCCTTTTCAGATCCCCCTTCCTGACGACGCTGGCTCTGTTCCATGTGCAACACGACATGAAGGTCTTCTTTAATTTCAAAATTCACTAATCTGTTTCTGTTGCAGGAAGTTGACCTTTGTCTGTTGTGTATAAAATAGCTAGGTGCAGCACCTGTATCTCACAACTTCCATCCAATTGTCCAGCTCACCGACAAGTCTTCGGAAAATCAAGTATATAATCATAACGATGAAAGGCCTTGGTGGTTTGGCGGTCATGACTGTATTCGTATGCTGTTTGGCAGCAGGTAATATTAATAGGAAATAAAAAAAATAAAAATGAATGAATGAATAGAAATGCATTCTGGATCTACCCTTCCTTTGTGATATTAAATACGAAGAACGACTACTTACGACTAAACTCCTTCCTTTAATGTACTGCCATGAATGCCTAGACATTGTATTTTTCTACAAAACTAACCACGGCATCAACATCCTCAACAAGACCACCCTACCAACTCCTCAACATCACCAAAAAACAAGATCATCCAACCCTGACTGCGACAAATTATCAAACCAAAAATCTAATACTACGACATACCAAAAATCATACACAATTCGGACAACAAGAACATGGAACATACTACCAAAAACTATTGCAACAAAAAACATCACACTCTCAAACTTCAGGAAGTTACTATTCAACTACTACATTAACGCACTTAACAACACATATGACATAGACGACTCACGAACATGGAAAATGCAATACAGCTCGAACCTTACGAACCCACCATCGTGTTGCTTTTAGTATATATCGTAGTAAATTTGTTGTATTTAATGTGTGTTGTATATCGCTATAGTATCTTTAAAGTGACTGTTAAATCGTACTTGCTTTGGGGCCGCAACGTATTTTATTGTAATGTGTATGCAGGCAAAGTTAAAATAAAATAAAATAATAGCTAAGTTTGAGTTAGCTATATTATGGTTAGGATTAGGGTTAGACAATACAGGAGTTAGAAGTCACGACTGAATAAAATTATATTGAAATGCTTGCATATTGAAATATTGTAACTATATTGTTGCAAGACGATGTGCTAAAACTATCATTATCAACTCCGCTTCATCTAGATTCATCTGCCACCGAAACTGACGACATTCATGTCTCAGATCCAAATGTGTATTTCACTCCACGAGAGGTGGCAATGTATCTAAAGAAAGCAAAGTTAGAAGAACTTGGCTTAAAGAAAACTATTGCAAGAACAGTTGAAACTGACGAAAACGGGCGGAAAAAAATAAAGAAACTAGTGCGGTACGTGGTCAGAGACAAGTGTAAATCTGCGCGAATCTGGGAACAAAAGTTAGCAGAACGCCTACCGAAAAAGTTCTTTCCATCAGGCCTTGTCAAACAAATGGTACATGAAGTTGAAAATCGAACAGCCGATCGCGACACCAAGTATTGCGACTTTGGATTTGATCTTCCTTACAAGCAATGCAGTGAAATTCCAAGCTGCCAGTACAGAAAACGCCGGATTCGTATTTCAATTAGAATTGAAATACGAATTTGCATTCATTTTTGAAAACTGAAAGTATAGTCCCACATTTCATCAAATTGTTTAAACTACTTAGCGTAGTTATGCATTTGTTTGTTGTTATTGAGATTTGTTTTGAAATTAAGACGTTTGACTTTTGCTAACGTTTGTTCAGCAGTATACTCTCGATTTCCTATAGTAGTAATTAAGTTTCATCAGTTTATCTCATAGGACACATGCATATTGTTTACGAAATAACTCTATGAAGTTTTCCAGTGAAATCAATGTACGTTTTGTCCAATTAAAATAATTTTAAGCCAGCTGGCATCTGTATTGTATGTTATAATAGATGAATAAAGCAAAAATGCGTGCTTGATGTTATTCTGATAAATGTGTTGAGTTCAAGACCATCAGCGCTCATATAAGCGTATGGGGAGGGGGGGGGGGGGGGGGGGGCAGAACTGTTTTTGAGACAGTGCGAAATTCGTCGAGAAACATATAGGGGGTGGTCTATTATTAATGTTGGCAAAATGGAAACTTTGATTTATTTTGAGAAAAACTATTGGTGGGTAATAGGTTCCTATCTACGACGTATGTGCAGTATTATCGTGATCTAGGTGAAGACGCGAACTTCGCCATTGATGTGTATATATGTAAGCACGCGCTGTTCACGCGAAAGACATTCGTTGCACAAATACTTTTTTCTCAGAGTGATCCTGAAGAAAATCGAAAATGTTTTTTTCTGCGACACTCCGGTCACTCACGTTACAATGGCTTGATTTTTTGTAAAATAAGTCTAAAAGTGCTCCTGTAAATGAAGGAACCATAATGAGCCAAGATGGCAACAAGACGCCGGCCTGGAAACGATATTCAAAGGATAATTAACGCTTTTGGATGGCGACATTTTCAAACATTTGATTCCGGACTAATTAGAGAACATTAATACGATACATATATTCATGTAATATTATATAACTACTACTGACAGTAATATATATATATATATATATATATATTAAAATTAGAGATGGTTTAATATAGTCATATACATATATAGAAAAAGTGACTGCCCCAACCGGGAATCGAACCCTGGTCTCCGAATCAACGTGGCGCTCTAACCTTTGAGCTATTGAGACACGGTCAGAACAGTCAGTGATTTCTCCATATACATATTAAATTCGCCGCTTTCACTCGACACCAACAGGCAGACATCGCATCTAACCATAACGTGGAGCAAGGCCTCTCGAGCGCACTTCCCAAAGTAGCTCAAAATCAGCCGTAAATCTGTAAAAAGCTCAAAATCTGTGAGAAAATACCTTTTCCAATCAAATGCCAACCACATAATACATTTATTTCAAAAGGATTATAAGATTTACCTGCTTTGTAAATTACAAATTTTGTACAATTTTTGTTGTCCCACAAATTATTTCAGTCTTCTTATATATAATGAAATAATATATACTTGTATGTACTATGTACATCAAACCTTGTGTTTGGGAACTCACACTAGTGCTTGTACAGTCAACAGTGTACTATAAAAATATTCGTTTACTTGATTTCTTAAGTTTGAAAATTATCTAATCTAAAGTTTGCAATAATATCACGAAGCAGTGTGATCTGCCTAGTAATAGGTCTAATGGCCTCTAATAGCATATCATGGCATGCTGCTTCATGTTATTGTAAATTGTTTCCTCAATTAGTCTTGTTGTGGTAGTGATCAACATACTCGAAAGCCTTAGCTCCTTTGGCCATGAAACTCCATTTCTTTGTTACTTTTTTAATTCTGTTTTTTATTCACAAAATTGTAAATAATTAAACAGATTATTAATTGAACAGATTAGGGCAGTCACTTGTGGTCTTACTCTGACACGAAGGGCTCCGCTCGAAACGTCAGTATTTCGTCACTAAAAATCTTGACAGTTTACACGCTTATCACTTTGCTAAAATCTTACAATGATGTTTACCACTGACCAGGCAAAAAGTACTAACGTGGGCTCTAATCTCTGGATTTTGCCACATTTTGCAGAAGTTTATAATCGATCAGCAATGATCTTGCTTTACTAATTCTGTATATAATCACAACTGGTAGCTCTCCTATCTCTGTGATCCTTTATCACCGTCATGGATGTTGATTTACAAAACGCAAAGACAGAGGCTTCAGTGAATGCTAGCAGAGCTGTCGCGTCGTATTTGCAGGTAAGGAAATATTAAACATTTTGGTAGATTTAAATATCCAGTCAAACTGATCGAGTCAGTGTCTGTGATCTATTGAATACTGATTAGACGTTGGAGATAAATTGTATTGATTAATGTAGGCTATCTCTATCAGTTTTGCTATTTTTTTTCGATAGGCCATATCTCCTAATACAGAATATTTTGCTGAGCTTTTGTCTCTCCAATAATTAATTTATTTTCATGCATTTTTCACTCGATCTCGATCTTGATTGGTTGTTAGACTAGGTTTATTGACAATTTGTCGCATATTTATCAAATAGTTTTTGTCCTGAAATATACTCGACACTGTAAAGCTTACTGTATTCTGTAAATAATTGTTTTGTAATGTACTGATCAATTCAAAACATCACCATTGGCATCCCCCCGGAAATTTGAACTTTTGAAAATTTGGTCATTTAGAAGTCCTTGACGAAAGTGGAATCTTTCCCTTTAAAATCTAACATTAACAATCGTTCAACTGATCGCCGCCATTGTAAAGAAAATGGTGGCTGTGACAAAGCTTTAGTTAGACCGTAAGCACTGAGCAGGAATTCTAGTGACCCAAAAAACGCACAAATTCTAGACTCCCTCCTGTCAAATTCCCCAGGCGGAGATAAGACCCTGGGAACAAAGGTTGGCCTGGAATGTCAAATTCCCTACTCCCCGGACACAGCTTGGAGGGGGGTGATGGTGATGTTTCAAATTGATCGGTACATAACCTCATCCAAAATGTTCTTGGCTTTGATGGTTGGCCCAAGATTATCTAACTTGTATTCATATATGTTAATAAATTATTTATAAATGTAAATATAGATATAACTTAGCTGTATGTAGACAATATGAATAATGGTACAGTTGAATTCCAAATTGCATATTTTATAACTTAATTATTACAGAGGAAAAGTTGTTGGCCATAGCATTTGATGCACATTTAATTTATATAAAAAATAGCAAATAATAAATAGTGGAAGTGGAATGGAAATTTTGTATGTAATGTGCCTGTATCTAGGTTTGTTATTTTTCACTTTTGATTTGTTGTTTTCTCTTCTAGCATCCTGATCAACTTGATAAAGTTGAACAGTATCGTAGAAGAGTGATGAGGAATAAGGTAATTTTATCAAAAATGATTAACAATACCAGGTCTCTATCACCCAACTATAAAAAAGACAATTTTCAGCTGGTTTTGTGCTAATGAAAGTCAATCTACAGTCTATAATTTCAGATACTGTACATAATACCTTAATCACTAGTATCATCACAACTTGTCATTGCCAAGTCACACACATCACACTGTGTGAGTATAAGACTGTTGGGATTAAGTAAGGCAACAGCCTTACTTAATCCCAACAGCCTTACCTAATTAGTTGCTCATTAAATGAGTAATTAATTACTGTAGTTAATGCCGTTGGGGACCCAAACAATGTGATGTGTGTGACTTGGCAATGACGACTGACAACGATAGCATTTAAGGTATATACAGTATATGTATTTGAAATTACATGTAGATCGACATTCATTAACTCAAAGTCTCAAAGCAGCGAAGTTTACCATAAATTTCCACATGAAGAAATATGCAGAATCCTGAATGATCCTGCCCTTACAAGATCCTGCAAGGATTATTTAAAATTATTTAAAATTCCTTAAGGATCCTTGAAGGATCCTGTCCTTACAGGATCCTGAAAGGATTATTTAAGATTCCTTAAGGATCGATCCTGAATGGATTCTGTCATTACAGGATCCTGCAAGGATTATTTCAAATTATTTAAGGATCCTGAAAGGATCATTGCAGATCCTTAAGGATCCTTGAGGATCCTGTAAGGTTTTTCACCAGGGAAGACACTTGTTAGATCAAAAACAAATAAAAAATAAATGAAACTTTACTAAAGAAGTTTTAATACATTTGACATGGTGTGTACTGTATATATATATACAGTATATACTTGCTGGAATGGAGAATACTTTAATTGAGTTATTCAAATTTTATTTTGGTCCTTGAGTTTCGTCTTGTAAGGAAAATACAGAGTTTCGTCTTTCAACGAAATTACAGAGTTTCGTCTTTCAAAGAAAGTACAGAGTTTCATCTTTTAAGGAAAGTACAGAGTTTCGTCTTTTAAGGAAAGTACAGAGTTTCGTCTTTTAAGGAAAGTACAGAGTTTCGTCTTTCAAAGAAAGTACAGAGTTTCGTCTTTTAATGAAAGTACTGTACAGAGTTTCGTCTTTCAAAGAAAGTACAGAGTTTCGTCTTTTAAGGAAAGTACAGAGTTTCGTCTTTTAAAGAAAGTACAGAGTTTCGTCTTTTAAGGAAAGTACAGAGTTTCGTCTTTTAAGGAAAGTACAGAGTTTCGTCTTTTAAGGAAAGTACAGAGTTTCGTCTTTTAAAGAAAGTACAGAGTTTCGTCTTTCAAGGAAAGTACAGAGTTTCGTCTTTTAAGGAAAGTACAGAGTTTCGTCTTTTAAGGAAAGTACAGAGTTTCGTCTTTTAAGGAAAGTACAGTGTTTCGTCTTTTAAGGAAAGTACAGAGTTTCGTCTTTTAAGGAAAGCACAGAGTTTCGTCTTTTAAGGAAAGTACAGAGTTTCATCTTTTAAGGAAGTACAGAGTTTTGTCTTTTAAGGAAAGTACAGAGTTTCATCTTTTAAAGAAAGTACAGAGTTTTGTCTTTTAAGGAAAGTACAGTGTTTCGTCTTTTAAGCAAAGTACAGAGTTTCGTCTTTTAGAGAAAGTACAGAGTTTCGTCTTTTAAAGAAAGTACAGAGTTTCGTCTTTTAGAGAAAGTACAGAGTTTCGTCTTTTAAAGAAAGTACAGAGTTTCGTCTTTTAGAGAAAGTACAGAGTTTCGTCTTTTAGAGAAAGTACAGAGTTTCGTCTTTTAAGGAAAGTACAGAGTTTCATCTTTTAAAGAACCCAGCGGGCACACGACGTTGTTTCGACGTCGATTTTCGGTCGAAATCGGGTCGCGACGTCGATCAACCACATATCGACGTTGTTTCGACGTCTACTTTGCGACGTTTTATCGACGTCGGAAACAGACGTTGTTTCAACGTTGAATCGACGTCTATATCGAGTCGTTGAATTTCACGTCGGTTCACGACCAAACATCGACGTTGTTTCGACGTCTGCTTTTCGACGTGTAATCGACGTCGGAAACAGACGTTGTTTCAACGTTGAATTGACGTTGATATCGAGTCGTCAAATCACGTCCGTTCACGACCAAACATCGACGTTGTTTCGACGTCTACTTTTCGACGTTTTATCGACGTCGGAAACAGACGTTGTTTCAACGTTGAATTGACGTTGATATCGAGTCGTCAAATCACGTCCGTTCACGACCAAACATCGACGTTGTTTCGACGTCTACTTTTCGACGTGTAATCGACGTCGGAAACAGACGTTATTTCAACGTTGAATTGACGTTGATATCGAGTCGTCAAATCACGTCCGTTCACGACCAAACATCGACGTTGTTTCGACGTCTACTTTTCGACGTTTTATCGACGTCGGAAACAGACGTTGTTTGAACGTTGAATTGACGTTGATATCGAGTCGTCAAATCACGTCGGTTCACGACCAAACATCGACGTTGTTTCGACGTCTACTTTTCGACGTTTTATCGACGTCGGAAACAGACGTTGTTTCAACGTTGAATTGACGTTGATATCGAGTCGTCAAATCACGTCCGTTCACGAACAAACATCGACGTTGTTTCGACGTCTACTTTTCGACGTTTTATCGACGTCGGAAACAGACGTTGTTTCAACGTTGAATTGACGTCGATATCGAGTCGTTGAATTTCACGTCGGTTCACGACCAAACATCGACGTTGTTTTGACGTCTGCTTTTCGACGTTTTATCGACGTCTGAAACAGACGTTGTTTCGACGTTGAATCGACGTCGATATTGTATCGTCCAATCTCTCCTCACGTAACGACCAAGCATTGGCCAAGCAAGTTACTTATATAATTGGTGATAAAATATTTTCGTTTCGACATCATATATTGTCCATCAAAAAAATAAACCCAGACGAGTCAAAATGCTATAGTTTCTTACTTTATTTTGTAGGTATAAAAGCAACCTACTTTATATCAACTCAGACATGCGATGCAGCGACAGGAAAAAAGTCAGCAATGACTGTAACTGTAGTTGGATTTGAAGTGTCCTTCGGTTCGAAGACTTTGTCGGCGATCAGGGACAAGGACTATGCTTCAAGAACCCATCTATTTTTGAAGAAACCTGTCTTAATTCCTGTCAACAATAATTTTTGGCCTAAGGTTTACGTTCATGCTGCTGTCGGCTATAGCCGCCGCTTTTAAGTCTGATAATGCCGTACGACTTATTGGCTTTTTTACCTTCTTTGTAAATCGTATTATTGCCTTTTTTACTTTTCTTTGTGAATCGTCGAGTACTGTCCAAGTTATTAAACATATATTTTATGTCTAGTTGAGAAAAGTTTTGTTCTGTTCTTACTTGTAATACTGCAGTCTGCATGCTCAACAAATTTGTAAATCTTCGAAATCAGATTGTTTAAAATTGATTACAAGTAATAAACAATATTATATAATATTAAAACTTAGCCGGTTAAAAATTTGAAAACGAAAATAATAGCCATCACAGTTCGTAAGTGCCTTTGCTAATTCATTATATACGATAAATATTACTATATATTTAAGATGGGCGGGTTAGAGCAGCGGGTTAGTCGCGGAACCTTAGGTTAAGTTAAGTTAAGTTAAGTTAAGTTAACTTAAGTTAAGTTAAGCAAGCGCGGGTGGTGGGTACAGGTCACCGGTTGGTCTTCCGAAAGTGGGAATCTCACTCCTAAACACCTAGGGATGGTAGTTAGTCATGGCTTAGTTTTTCTTCAAAAAACGGGGGTAATTTTTACTCCGAAAAACGGACGGTGTGCCTCCAATAACTGAAATTGACGTTGAATCGACGTCGATTTCACGTCGTTCAACGTCGTGAAAACAACGTCGATCCAATTTGCGTTTTCAACCTTTTTTCAACGTCGAATCGACGTCGAAGAGCGACGTCGTTTCAACGTCGCGAAATTGACGTTGAATTGACGTTGAATCGACGTCGATTTCACGTCGTTCAACGACGTTGTTTCGACGTCGTGAAAACAACGTCGATCCAATTTGCGTTTTCAACCTTTTTTCAACGTCAAATCGACGTCGAAGAGCGACGTCGTTTCAACGTCGCGAAATTGACGTTGAATCGACGTCGAATTGACGTTGAATCGACGTTGAATCGACGTCGATTTCACGTCGTTCAACGACGTTGTTTCGACGTCGTAAAAACAACGTCGATCCAATTTGCGTTTTCAACCTTTTTTCAACGTCGAATCGACGTCGAAGAGCGACGTCGTTTCAACGTTGAATCGACGTCTTTTTGCCCGCTGGGAAAGTACAGAGTTTCGTCTTTTAAGGAAAGTACAGAGTTTCATCTTTTAGAGAAAGTACAGAGTTTCGTCTTTTAAAGAAAGTACAGAGTTTCGTCTTTTAAAGAAAGTACAGAGTTTCGTCTTTTAAAGAAAGTACAGAGTTTCGTCTTTTAAAGAAAGTACAGAGTTTCGTCTTTTAAGGAAAGTACAGAGTTTCGTCTTTTAGAGAAAGTACAGTGTTTCGTCTTTTAAGGAAAGTACAGAGTTTCGTCTTTTAAAGAAAGTACAGAGTTTCGTCTTTTAGAGAAAGTACAGTGTTTCGTCTTTTAGAGAAAGTACAGAGTTTCGTCTTTTAAAGAAAGTACAGAGTTTCGTCTTTTAGAGAAAGTACAGAGTTTCGTCTTTTAAAGAAAGTACAGAGTTTCGTCTTTTAAAGAAAGTACAGAGTTTCGTCTTTTAGAGAAAGTACAGTGTTTCGTCTTTTAAAGAAAGTACAGAGTTTCGTCTTTTAAAGAAAGTACAGTGTTTCGTCTTTTAAAGAAAGTACAGAGTTTCGTCTTTTAAAGAAAGTACAGAGTTTCGTCTTTTAAAGAAAGTACAGAGTTTCGTCTTTTAAAGAAAGTACAGAGTTTCGTCTTTTAAAGAAAGTACAGTGTTTCGTCTTTTAAAGAAAGTACAGAGTTTCGTCTTTTAAAGAAAGTACAGAGTTTCGTCTTTTAAAGAAAGTACAGAGTTTCGTCTTTTAAAGAAAGTACAGAGTTTCGTCTTTTAAAGAAAGTACAGTGTTTCGTCTTTTAAAGAAAGTACAGAGTTTCGTCTTTTAAAGAAAGTATAGAGTTTCATCTTTTAAAGAAAGTACAGAGTTTCGTTTTTTAAGGAAAGTACAGAGTTTCATCTTTTAAAGAAAGTACAGAGTTTCGTCTTTTAAAGAAAGTATAGAGTTTCATCTTTTAAAGAAAGTACAGAGTTTCGTCTTTTAAAGAAAGTACAGAGTTTCATCTTTTAAAGAAAGTACAGAGTTTCGTCTTTTAAAGAAAGTACAGAGTTTCGTCTTTTAAAGAAAGTACAGAGTTTCGTCTTTTAAAGAAAGTACAGAGTTTCGTCTTTTAAAGAAAGTACAGAGTTTCGTCTTTTAAGGAAAGTACAGAGTTTCGTCTTTTAAAGAAAGTACAGAGTTTCGTCTTTTAAGGAAATTTCAGAGTTTCGTCTTTTAAGGAAAGTACAGAGTTTCGTTTTTCAATGAAAGTACAGAGTTTCGTCTTTTAAAGAAAGTACAGAGTTTCATCTTTTAAGGAAAGTACATGTACGAGTTTCGTCTTTTAAGGAAAGTACAGAGTTTCGTCTTTTAAGGAAAGTACAGAGTTTCGTCTTTTAAGGAAAGTACAGAGTTTCATCTTTTAAGGAAAGTACAGAGTTTCGTCTTTTAAAGAAAGCACAGAGTTTCATCTTTTAAGGAAAGTACAGAGTTTCGTCTTTTAAGGAAAGTACAGAGTTTTGTCTTTTAAGCAAAGTTCCTTTAAAGCCTTTCATTTTACCATCTCTAGGCGTCAGTCGAAGCTCGCCTTAAAAATGCCGTACAGTCACAACTGGATGATGTGAGATCTGGTCTACACCAACTGCAAAGGTAAAAATAATTTTATTAGTTTTATAAAATTAACCCTTCCTTTTTTAATTGGTTATGTCTTTGTTATACGGTCGTGTCGTGGTTGTGAGTGGTCCGAAACACGGAAATCTGATTGGTTCATGATACAACTGTCGTAATATTCCGCATCTGCTCGAGCTTTATAAGAAAAGAAAAACTACTAGAAAAAGTAGAAAAGGCGGGCGAGGGTTTTTGCGGAACGTATTTATAGTATAATGAGGAAGAAGATTATGAGAGTGCATATATCCAAGAATACAGTTATTTCTTTGCATTTTATTAAAAAATGTTATTAAACGCTCTAAGCATTGAGCAACCGAGACTCAGATGGAGAGCGAAATTTACAGTGATATACTGATTCAATTGATATATGTACTGCCTAAAGCGTCTCACCAGCAATCAGAAGGTTACAGGTTCGATTTTTGTCCGTGACTCAGAATTATTTTCCTGAGGATATGAGCTTGACGATCGTCCATGTATCGTCTGTCTACTCCAAGCTCTCCCATATTCACTACAGCAGTGTGTATATTAATTAACACACGTATGCATCGTGTTTTAGTATTCGCGCCTCTTGAATCTTGATTATGGCTATCCTAAGAATGATTTGCTGGGCAATAATTTTCATTACAAGACAATATACATCGCATGCAAATTGTTCACCCAACCATTTCTCTTTAGTGCTCTGCAAGATGTGAAGCAAGTCAAGAAAAAGTACGTTTGTGTGATTTTTAACGACATTTTTTACAATTGAGATTGAAATGGATGTAAAATTGATTGAAATTTATCGAAAATAACACTTGTTCTAATGAATAATCACACTTGTGTTTGGCGAAATATTACTAAATACCACTCATGGCGTAGACAGGGTCATGGCTTTTCCGGGAGGAGGGGTTGGGGTAGAAATGTCCACATGGTCTTCTGTAAGCGTGGTCCACGTGCTCCACGTGGATTTCTAGGGTCTCTGAAACACCATTTCCGGCATTATGAGGCGAGTTTTTAAAAGTAATATGAAGGCCATAAATCGCAAAATTTTGTTATTACTAAATCAGAAGATGGCACAATACACGTCAGGATATCTTGAAATTCATTGATAAACAACTCTAAATCGAAATATTTCTTAGAATAATAGACCATTTAAATTGGTCCATTTAAAATAGACCATTTAATTTAATCAGTTAATTTTTCCATTCAGGAAATTTTGTTTTTCTTGTTTTGGGTGACTCCTAACGCAAAGTGAGTCTCGTATATATTCATAAGTCGAAAGATCTGGAGGTGCAGGAGCTTACGCCATTTTACATAATTGCATAATACACGAGTCACTCACATGGCGCTAGAACATTGACACTTGGTTACGTTTAGCCGCTGACCAACACATTTTGAATTTTTTGACAGCGATGTCATTGGCACTAGCCGGATGCCCTTGCTTTAAATCTCCGTCTATGCCGAAGACCACGCGAATTATCAGATCCCTGCGAGTTGCCCATCGATATGTTTTTGCAATTTGATAATTGGATTTGACTTCAAATTTCTCCCCATGAGATTTAGATATTTCACGAGAACGGTCTTGGGGACCATTAGGGGGTGTCCCGGTGGCGTAGCTAAGGGTGGTGGGCGAGGGGGATACCACTCATACTACGGAGCAGGGGCGTAGGAAGCAGGGGGGCCGGGGGGGCCGCGGCCCCCCCAATATTATAAAAGGGGGGGCCGGAATAGCTTTCGGGCCCCCCCAAAATGATTGAATTTGAAAGAAAAATTGCAGTAAAAATTCGAAAGTAGAAGTTTGAAAACATCATCTTCCTATTAATGTTCTGTTAAAAAAATAATCACATTATCTTTGCATGTTAACCCGAGTGTTTTACTAAACTAAAGTACTAATATTTCTCTAGTTTACGCAGCCCTACTCTAGTTGGCTTTCTTTTTTAATTAAGCAGAATTGGAAGGGCGGAAATCGCGGAATGATTGAGGCTAAAAGGTATGTCGGACTCGCTGACCATTGCATTAATATGTTGTCAGTGGTTCCCGGAAAACTATTCGATTGGGGCTCACAGCGGGAGAGCAGGGTGTGTCATAATGTCATTGTTTGGGGCCTGCTTGGGGCCGACCACAGTCCAAAATATGAAATTTTAATTTAATTTGAAATTTTAAACTTCTGAGCTGAAAAATCACCACTCAGAATGGAGGAAATGCCATTTGCGGGAATCTAGATTTCAAAATTTTTCGGGGGCATACCCCCATACCTCCTAGAAAGCCTCACGCTTACCCCGGCCATTTGGGACTAGTTTCGCCACGGACAGGTGCAACGAAAATTTTTCTTTGGTCGGCCCCCCCAAGTTTACAAAGCTTCCTACGCCCCTGCTACGGAGTTGTGGTAATATGAATATTTTGTCAAACACGCTTGTGATTTTCAGTGAGTTCTTCTCGAAGTGTGTTACATCGATCGTATTGATAGGATCATGATTTTGTATTTTATTACTATATATAGGTTTGACAATGATTTTGAAATAAAGTGACCCTCTTTCAACTCATCTTTCGTCCTGTTTATTTACTCAAATCTTTTGACATGTTCACTTGTTCTTATTTTACTTAGTATGTTTGAAGTCGATGAAGTTTTCAAATCATGCACGCATCTTGGCGAAGAACTGGATGAAATTAAGAAGTGTCACGAAAAGCAGAGTGAGGTATTGTGAACGAAACGGCAAATAAGAAGTATTTCTGTATTTATCAGTGGCATATATGAATACCGAGGCCTGGGTATTGGTCGAAGGCTGTGAACTCTATAAAAGACTGGAACGATTGGGGGTGACATGTACTGTAGGAATAAAACACGCGTGTTGATTCGCGTGTAGTGCACGAAACGGCAGTGGCGGGAAAAATCGTATATATTTTTAAAAAGCCGAAAATGGGTGAGATGGCACAAACTTCCATGTCTGCCAACGTGCCAACTGCCAACCAATGGAAGTGCTTATTTTTTGTTTTTCAGGCAGCCAAAGCTTGTCAACATTTGAACCAAATTTTCACAGTCCCAGCCAACGTTAGTTATACAGAAGATTGCATTGAAAACGGGAAACTGCTAGAAGCTCATAAAAAGTATGTTATAACTTCGTCGTTTTATGCCATATGTTGTCTATAATCCGCTCCTGGCAGCTTAATAATTAGTAATCAAAGGGGGTGATGTGGGTTTAATAGAGGGAGGGGGCTTATTCAGTTTGTCCAAGTCAACGTTCTGTGGGCTTATAAATTAGCACGGAGTCGCACACGCCGATAAATTCAATGCATCAACAAAATCAGGCAAGGTGCGAAACTGTGTACCTTTCAAGTACACTGTTAGGTAAATAACATATATTTCTTTGCTTGCTTCAATTTTTTCTCACGTTAGGTAACCATAGATTGTTTTTGAATCTTGTGTTATAACCATGTGCATCATTGTTGGTTATTAATTGCATTGAGTGTGATGAAATGCCATTCACGCATTTATAGATGTAGAGACAGCGATGGAACAATCTTCGCTGATCGCGTGTATGCCACCTCCGGATGTATTCGATGCATTTGTAGCAGATGAGTGCAGAGGTCTTTCTAAAATAATGTTGGTACTGTAGCTTTATTTTGTAATACCTGCAAGTTGGACATGAGTACATCATTGTTTTTATCTCCCAACACTATATCAGCATAATCAAATATGGGAAGTACAAAACTATTGTAGTAAAGAATTCGCGTGCTACGTGGTAGTAAATGCTTGATTCTACGCTGGATACCTAATATCTGATTTATCTTGGTAAAATTATATATATGTGAGCACTGCACTAGCATCGTAGGGTCGCGGATTCAATTCCAGCCGGAAGGCCTTGATGTTGCTTTTTCGCAACTGGTTATTACTTGTAATACCCAATACTCCCGGCATTACTAACATTATATATACAGAACTCGCAACTATAAACAACAGCCTCCGTAGCTCAGTGGTCAGAGCACTGCACTAGCATCGCAGGGTCGCGAGTTCAATTCCAACCGGAAGGCCTTGATGTCGCTTTTTCACAACTGTCTTATAATGTATATATTCCTACACTCGAAATATTCCTTCACCATAAATCCTTAGAACATATAGTTCAATCGATATAAGTAATATAACTTAATTAGATAATATATATTAGATGTGTGAAGCTGATCGTCCAGGTTGTTGTAGTCTTGAGAAAGACTATATTGTTGGTGACTGACGTTTCGACGGCCTCAGCGGCGGTCATCTTCAGAGTCAAGTAAAGCGTGTTTGTCAGGTTTGCCTATATATACGTCTGGTTCATTACGTCATCGTTTGTTTGTGTCATAATCAATGTGAGTGGGTGTTGCGTCATGCGTTAAGCGTGTATTGTTTGTCAGTAGGTATATTGTTCGTTGGTGCGTGCGAATAAGTCTTTTGTATGGTGTCGGTAATTGTTGTGATCTGTTAAGTGGTATATTTCCAAGTTGGTATACCAACTTTCTAATGTAAGTCGCTGTTTGTAAACTACCGATCACAACAATTACCCACACCATACAAAAGACTTCTTCGCACACATCGAAACGTCAGTCACCAACAATAGTCTTTCTCAAGACTACAACAACCTGGACGATCAACTTCACACATCTAATGATACTCCTAGGTTCAATATATTCATCGCCTTTCATGTGATTTTGCTGTTAGGTTGAGTGAGTTGGAAGAAACTAGGGATGAAGTTCTGCTGGAAGTTCACAAGATTGGAAGAACTGACTTGGCGTCTAAAAAAGAAGCACATGTAAGAACAGGATACTTCAATTGCCTGGAACCCCAAGTACTTATTATTACTGATATAGATTGGCGATACATGAAGTCAAGATACGTATTTCAACCAATGATTTTCGCACATGATTGGTCAGTTCATGTCCACCCTAGCAACGGGGTAGCAACCGGGAAAGACCAAGATATTTACATGAACAAAACAATCTCCGTGGTTGAAGTTCAATCATTTTTGTTTTCTTATAAGTTTTTTGATAAGATTTGTTTTCTTATAAGATTTTTTGTATGTAAATTCAAGATGGCGTGCGAAGGCAAACTCCTTTTCACTATTTTAAAGGTGTTAGCATACAGTTACGAAGATATCATGTACGTATGTCCGAATCTGTTTATCAAGCGTTGATTTGATATATAGCATGAGAATTAAAAGGCCGTAGTTCAAAAGATATCGTCGTCGGAAGACGTTATTAGCTCCGACGTTTTTAGCGTAAATCAAAGACGTCCGAATTCCAAGATGGTGTCCGAATTCCAAGATGGCGTCCAAACTCTAACATGGCGGTTAGATTTGTTTCACTAATAACATTTTAAATAATCGTCCTACAAATATGTACGATATATCGAATGAGAGCTCTTGGCACGAGCTTTGATTTTATACAAAACTGAAGTATCGTACACAAAGGGAAAGGTTTTAATTGTTATACAATGCTCGTACAATCTCGATTGTGCTTGACTAAAAAACCTACAGACAATTCTTGACAATCCTTGCCACGTACAAAATATCAAACATTGTCTGTAGGTTACGTAATTGTCTTTGCGCCGTGTCTTACTTCGTTCCTAAACTCGCTAAAGGCTTCTACATTTATAATTGTATAATAAAACAATTATACAAGAATTATCCAGACCTCTGTCAATATTATCCCCCTCAGCCTTCGGCTTCGGCAGATAACATAGACCTCGGTCTGGATAATTCCTGATATCATGCTCAGCCTCATCCAATAATTGTTTATTATCAGAAATCTGACCCTTAATTTTAAAGTTTCCCTGTGATCAAATTTTTGGTATCCCGAATTTTTACATATTTGAAAGAGCATGGCGTTCTTACTTAACTTGCCAAATTTCAAGCAATTGCGTGCATGGCAAGTCGCCTTTTCAGACTGTTTTTATACGATATTATACGGCCGCCATTACTTGAACATCTTCCGGACGCTTAGGTTACGATTAGAGGAAGTGACATCAAAGACTCAACACGTGGCTAGTTGTGTATGAATATAAAGCTACTTGGGGAAAACTTTCTATTGTAACTTGTCGTATAATTTCCATAAAGCTTTGTCACGTGTTGAGTCTCTGACGTAATGTAATATGTAATTTAGACAATCAAAATCTACTTCTCAGATCTGAGAAGCTCGCAAGTTTTCACAGACTGAATTACAGGTGTATATTCAGGCTGTACATAGGCTACTGAAACCTTGTGCCATATATAAAATCAAAGCCCTTGCGTAATGCTTATTTCATGCTTCTAACTACGAGATTTCTCTCAAAACGTGCTCAAAACTCATATTCAAGTTAATGATGACTAGTACGACTTTGTAAACACATTTCCCCGCCTTTTATTTTAAAATTATTGTATTTATGTGTGCACATGAATAAAAAAGAGAAATACTGATACGTTATACCTTACTTTCTTCTAATTTCAGCTGGTCTATGATTATTTCTCTGGAATTGAAGTTTTGTCGGTAGGAATTTTCAGTATCAGTATAATTTATATTAAAGGGGAACTGTACCCAAAAAATAAATGACTTTTAAATAAAAGGCCTTTAAGTATAATGTTTATAAATGTTAATAGTTTTACAGTATCTGCTCTAGTACTCGAGAAATAACGTTTTCATTCTCGTATTTTATGCTTCTGGACGCCGCCATTTTGGAGTTTGTTCGATGGCTCAAGATTGATGTACAGCGGCGCTTTTCTTTTCAATTTTGACGTCATTGAGTGCTTGTCTTTTGTTCCTTGCACTCAAGTGACGTCAAAATTGAAAATAAACCCCCGCTGGACCTCGAGTCCGAGCCGTCGAGCAAACTCGAAAATGGCGGCGTCCAGAAGCATAAAATACGAGAATGAAAACGTTATTTCTCGAGTACAAGAGCAGATACTGTAAAACTATTAACATTTATAAACATTATACTTAAAGGCCTTTTATTTAAAAGTAATTTATTTTTTGGGTACAGTTCCCCTTTAAGCTTACGTTTACATTGTTATGTTAGTAACTTAGTAGGCTTATTGATTTCTATTTTAACATTGTAATAATTTAAAACAATGCAATATTTATGTTTAAAGCAAGAGGGCCACATGTTTATTAGCTTTGCTATTATAGTGCCCTAACCTCAAAATGTTTTATTGTTTTATTTGGAAGAACTTTCAAAATAATAAAGTAACTTCTTTTGAAGATTTTCGTTTCTTCGCTTTCTTTTTGAGATATATCAGTTTGTTTGATATGCAAATGTCCGGAATTTACGTCACACATACATTATGAGTTATCAGAGAATCTTATATATCTTTGCGTTCATCAAATAAGAACACTAAAGTGTGAATAACACGTGCGCGTGTTTCTCCCACAACACCAAACGTCTTGATTTTAAAGGATTTCGTTCGAGAATGAAAGTGATACACACATTTATCCAATAAGTCATTATGCATGTGTGACGTAAATTCCAGACATTTGCATATCAAACAAACTGATATATCTAAAAAAGAAAGCGAAGAATCGAAAATCTTCAAAAGAAATAAGACAATAAAAAAATTTGAGGTTAGGGGCACTTTAAGTGTTATCCTTATGAAATAAATACTTAAATAAGTACTGGCGATGCCTAAGAGGTAAGGTAAATTGTCTAAAGACTAAAACAGCGTTAAAATGAAGAAGGAGTGAACCAAAAGTGATATAATGCATTTCTTTTACCTCGTTTGCTCCGTGTGTACGGATAATTATTTGTCGTGTATAGTACGAAAACCTCAGGCAAATGCTTTTCCGTATGCAAACCACGCTGTCGAATAAACTGCCTATCTCGCGTTTGGGGATTTTATATATTCGTAATATTTGGATCTTCCTGAGCAAAATCATAATATATATGTGTTGTCAACCGAAAATTTCATCTTCATTGGAGTTTTTTTGCTGTCAAAGTTACCGGATGTGATGTCACAAGAGGCATTCCAAACCAGTTTTCTTTTGTTATTTGCCACAACTTTAACAGAAAAAACTCCATGAAGATAAAATTTTCGGCTGTCAAGATATATTACGATTTTCTCAGGAAGACCCAAATATTATATACGAATATGTAAAATCCACAAACGTGAGATATGCATTTTATAAGTGTTTATTGTCTTTAGAAAAAGTTTGTAAAGCAATTGGTGGTGATTTTGGAACGAATCTTGAGCACAGTGCGTGGTGATCCTGCGAAGCTTGTGACGGTGTTGCGAATTATCGAACGCGAAGAGAGGTGAGTTGAGTGATATGTTGCCATAGAATACAGCATATAGCATGCATAGTACATAGCTGGCACATACAGTAGCACATAGCATATACCATATACACTGTAGCATATAGCATATAGTAATAGTGTATAGAATTTAACAAATATATTCCATTTTGCCGTTGTCTGTTCAGTTATAGATGCACAGATGATGTCAGACTGAACGTGGTAAGAACAAACAAGTGGCCCACGAGACGGAGTCGAGTGGGTCACTGATGTTCTTATCACTTTCTGACGTGATCTGTGTATCTATAACTGAACAGACAACAAAAAATGGAATTTATTTGTTTTATACAATCAAAAACAACCCCAAAAGTTTATCAAAGCTGTTGGGGCATGAAAAAAGAAAAACACAGCTGCTGACGTGATTTGACGCCATCCGTGTATCTGTCCTTTATTAGTAGAAACTGACCATGGTCTATTACAAATGCTGCATTCTGATTGGCTACTCAACCGTTGTCTATTCGTTATAGACAACGTTTGGGAAACGCGCTCAAAACAATGGCAGAAAACTCTCGTTTTAGGGAGGTTTCAGATGAGTTTTTGGATAATTTTTTTGAGAATGCATGATTTGTAATAGTACACTAATTTGTTTCTACTAAAACAATTAGACAACTCGCCCTCGTTGTCTATGAGCGAATAGTCAACTCAGGCTTCGCCTTCGTTGACTATTCGCTCATAGACAACTCGGACTCGTTGTCTAATTGTTAAATGGATCATGGGTAAGAACCAATGAAAATGCATATATAAGTCACGTGATTGTATAAATAGCATGTAACATATAGCATAGCATATAGCATATATTATTACATATATACATCCATTATTACCAAAATAATGGTATTCTTCCTAATGGCCCTCATTAAAATACAGTAAAAATCTGTAAACATGACATATGACTATCAAGTCTACAAACCATTGCCGAAACATTGGCATATATCATGTTTACAGGCAGTACAAGATAATTCATCTACATGATTAACGTTATGGTTTAATTGAAGAAAAAGATTTTAGAAGCAGTGTGATTTTCAATGACTTTAAAATCAGTAGTCTAGTTAGGAATATTAGTGCCCAGCAAATAGCTTTAAAAAGAGCCATAACAACATAACTTATGTTATGGCTATTTTTAAAGCTATTTGCTGGGCACTAATATTCCTAACTAGACTACAATTCCCGCCTGGTTCCTCCATTGCGACGATTTGGATCGTCGAAATCATTAGGTAACGAATTGAACAGACTTGCACCACTATAGGATAGCTTGGATTGAGCTAGCTCTATTTTAACCGAAGCGGTTCAGTTTGAGGAGCTAGCTCGAGCCTCGAATCAGTTTGAGGAGACCTTGTATTAGCTGTGCATGACGCTTCGCGGCAAAAGGTGAATAAATTTCCTATTCCTAAATGCGTGGCACGGCACGAATGCTTTAAAAACTCAGAAAATTTTCGAATCATGTTTAGCATAGAAAAATACAGACATACATATCGGTATTCATTGATCTTTTATGCAACTCTTAACAACTTATTGATTATACATCTAGAAACGTTAATTCTTGTGAAACAATTGAAAAGACATGTTTCCATGCAAGGACTAAACGTGGCCTGAGAGGTAATTAAAGCTTATCGTAAATATGATTTTAAATTTCAGGGCAGATAACCGTGCTAAGGAACGGCGTGCGAGTACGAAGTTTATTCCACCAGGTCGTCCAAAAGATTTGAAGAAGAAATGCTTTGAAACGCTGCAGACATCCGTCAGTCACAGGTAAGTAGCTAGGCGTCTCATGTATATTTAGAGGCACTTGTTCTTCCAGCCGCCGTAAAGCGCGAGAAACGTTTGATTAACGAATCAACATGGCTGAAATTCACATGGCTCTGGGATCATCCCCTTTTTCTGCTTCGACATGTTCGACTTTGTGAATTCATGTCAAGAACAAGAAACATCAGAGCTGTCTGGACGAAGATTGTGTTTGCAACTATGTACGTGAAACCTGAATATATACGAAGAAACTGACACAAGTTCAACGGCCGCTACGGCCTACGGTCAGATAACGTTATTGATATATTCACCGTAACTTTTTATGCTCAACTGTCTTTGTGAAGCACTATATAAATTAATTTGTGTTCTGCATTTGAAATTATAACGTTTTGTTGTTTAGTTGTTCATAAAAACCGATCAGAACGCTCCTCAATAAAGCCGCTGTTACACGATGCAACGATTTGTGAAACCTAAGGTTTCGTGGCAGATTGCAACGTGCAACATCCTTCAATTCATGAGCCTCATGTGTCGGATTCCGTTGCGCGACAAGTTTCGCCAAAAGTACTGAAAAGGTTTAACTTCACGCAACGATTGCGAGTTCGTATCGCTAGCATTTCACCGTGTAACTCCTCTCGCTAAACCTGTCTCGCAATGTTTCGAAACGCCTTGAGCAATCAGCCAATCAGAGCAAAGAACAATACCGCAGAGAGCCAGCGAGTTTAAAGTACAATAAACATGGAGGACGAAGTCGAAAAAGTTATGGAGGACGAAGTCGAAGAAGTTATGGTGGACAAAGTTCTTGTAACTGCGGCTTCGTCCTGTAACTCAAGCTCCTGTACTACTATTGGTGATAACATGCAAGCTATTGTCTTCTTTCGATCTACGATCTCACCCACGTATTCCTTTTCCTTCTTTTTGGATTCTGCTCAAGTTCATCATCTTCTACGTCGAGAATTATCAAGATTACAAGAACACGCTTTCTTCGGTTGCACTTGATGCGCTTTTTACAGTCAAGGGCTTTTAGACTCTAATCCCCGTGGGCTCTACGACCCTGGTTCATACAGAACTTGAATGTTCTTGAAAGTACTTGAATTTGCAAAAATAATTCAAGGACTTAAAACTCCTTGAATTTATGACGAAGTGCTTGAAAGTCCTTGACTCCTTCATAATTTAATTTTTATGACATTTTCTGAAAGAGAAAATTTTGTCAGCATCTGCGCGAGTTCGCTTGCTTGATGACGTTCATCTCTCAAGTAGTTTGAAATTCATTAAATAGGCAAGTATAAGTAATAATTTTACATTTTTCGTAATTTTCCACTGCTTTCCAAAGCCTCCTTTTAGTCCTTTGATCCTTACATTTCCCGATATATGGCCTTGAAAGTCCTGGAAAAGTCCTTGAATTTCTCCCTCCCTATAAGCTTGTGTTACACGCTGAAATTTTTGCTTCGACTTGTGCCGCGAAACAAATTGTTGCAAGTTGTACGACGTGTAGCTGAATCATGAATGTGTTGTGACTTGTGAGTTTAATGAAGGGCTTATAAGATTCATAATAAAGTAATAAACCTCAAAATTACCTGGTGAAAACAGCCTCTGTTCCCACATACCTTACGGTTTCTGTGAACTTTTAATATATAATTTTCCAACTCCAACAAGAGAAGAATGGGCAAAACCTTCCGTCTCCGATTCGTCCTTCATATTAAGTCCGCAGTAGTATAGCAAGTAGGGCTGCGAGCTCAATCGACCTCAACCGTGAATATAAATACCAAAACATCACCAAATTTTGCCAAGTCGCGACTCGACAAATTTGGTGATGTTTTGGTATTTATATTCACGATTAACATCGAATAAGCTCGCAGCCCTACTTGCTATACTACTACAACGATCGTTAGTCAATCTAGACACCCCTCACACGTTTTCTACTAAATTGATGTCAAACACATGCGAGATTAGCGAAACAATACCAAATTTATACTAAATAGCGACTCTCGCTAAATTTGACACCATTTCAGCCATATTTAAAAAATAGAGAGCGTCGTTTCAAAGTTCTCACAAATTTATGTCAAATTACATTTAGGAAAAAATAGAAAGTGTCATTTCAACATTTTCGCGTGTTAAAAAATAAAATGTGGTACGAGCTCACTCTCACATATTAAAAAAATAGAGAGTGTCATTTCAACATTTTCACAAATTTGTCGAATCGCATTTAAAAAATAGAAAGTGTTGTTTCAACATTTTCACAAATTTGTCAAATCACATTTTAAAAAATAGAAAGTGTCGTTTCAACATTTTCACAAATTTGTTAAATCACATTTTCACAAATTTGTCAAATCACATTTAAAAAATAGAAAGTGTCGTTTCAACATTTTCACAAATTTGTCAAATTACATTTTTACAAATTTGTGTATCGTAAAAGTGTCTCACGCGTGATAAAATTGCCACCTGTTATGCAAATTAGGTTATTGCCACCTGTTAATAATAGATTAGTCCGTTTGTTCACTACTACTTTCAGCGTTTGTCGCCTCACTTCTAAAATGGTGATCGTACACGTGTTTCGACGTTATAATTCCTCCAGACAACAAGCCCAAGAAAGGCACGTACGGCGTCACAAACGCGACGATGCTCTCAACGTCTCTCTTTAGTAACGGATCTTTTTGTAGTTCATCATTTAGCTCGTCAGGGTTCTCGATAGCGTTCAACCCATCTAGTAAGCTGGCGAATTTGCTGATTAGCAAGTCGGTGAGAAAAGCGTTTGCGATCTCCATTCTCTTCAACTCGTATTGGTGCCATATCTTATCAATAACTTTTGCGGACGCTTTTTTAATGTATGCTTCAGATTGGCTCACCATACCATCACCAGACAGTCTAATAAGTTCAGCTCTCCTAACGTCAATGTCGTCTTCCACAGTCGAGGCACTAGCGGCTTGAGTATCCTCAACTAACTCCTCAATCGTAGGATTTTCTTCACTTTTGCGTTTTACCATCGCGCTATTACTTATACCCATATTTTATTGCGGAATAACAACTTCGTGACTGTATGGATAGCGCAGTGAGATTTCAAGTCTAGCGTACTTATTATTTTTTAATGCGGTCACAATCGCCGACGATTTTTCTCTGCTAATGTTTCCAAGGTAATCGTCGATAACGACCTTCATATCACTCCTACTTGGGCAGTAGAAGCAAACGAGCTTACTAATATTTTCTCTGTACGGTTTTGCGATCGACGTCAGTTGTTGTGTGATGACAATAACGCTCAGCATAAAATGTCGCGCGCTAAAAGCCAAGTTGACCAATTGACTAGTCCTATTCTTAACATCTTGAGAACTCGCACAGTCGTCCAACACAATCAGAGTGTTAGTGCCTTTAAAAACATTTGTTACACACTTGAGAACAGCGTCGACATTATCCTGTGTGCAGTCTATCGCTAACACGTCGGGGTCGCGTATGTATTTCCAATCTTGATACGCTTTGTTCCACTCGAAAGTAGGACAAATCAACACAATGTAGTCAAATTTACTAAAGTACTCAGATTCCAATGTTTCCAGCAAATAATGCGTCTTACCACAAGCTGTCATACCAACAATTAACATATTAAACGGAGTCTCCATTAACTCACGTTTGATTTAATACTGGATTGATTGCAGCCCATTGTTCATAAAGTTGACCAACCCATCACTTATCACAAACACCCTGCACATGACATTTGCAGTCGTCGCTTTCTTAGTGATTTCAAGAAGCACGCCAGATTGTGTATTCACAATGTTCTTGCCAGTGGCGACATTGCGATTATCTTGGACGCTCCTCAAGTCAATGACCAACGCAAAACTATTTTTATAGAACTTCTGTATGGTCATGAACTGAGCGTGTTCTTCACCCAACCCAAACAGTCGCTTCGCTTCTGCGTAGAACTTCGACTTTGGAATACCCTGTGAGTACACGCTATTTGGTACACCTTCGATTGTGACTCTAACACTCTCAATATTTGGGTAAAGAAACTCCTCGCTGTCTGTTCGCACCTTATTCGTGAATAGCAACACGATTGCCTTCATGCTTTTTCTTGGTAGATTAATGTTTTCATTCACAATGGTCGTACCTTTATCCCATTCGGTGGTTTTCATCAATGTAACGTGCTCATATGACAAACTACGACCACTTGCATAGCCCGACGCTATTTCGTCAGCGAGCTCCTGGTTATCAATCGTCTCATACTCAAGCTCGAGGTTCTCCAGAGTGTATCCGCCCACAGCGCTACCGGATTGCGCCACCATGATGTCTGTGGCCTTCGGAAGTGTGATCACATACTGCAAGTTGTTGTTCATGCTAAAAGGAGCGTACAACCCATGGTCATTCATGATCTTGCCAAGCTTAATCCGCTGCTTTGTTCCAATCACACCAAACATCAACGCGTCACTAACTTTAGCGACGTTCCCACTCGTCGCACCACTGTCATCCTTAGAAACTAGCTTTCTCAAGTTCTCACCACCAATACCATAGTCAATCATTTGGTCTCGCGCAGTAACACTTTCCCAAAGGTCGCGATAAACACCAGTGTAATTTTCCCCACTGTTGTCATACACAGCTTCTCCAGCTAGTCTCACAACAAGTTTCTCAACCAACAACTTGCTAACATTGTTCAAGAACCAGCTTTTGGCGTTCGCATTCTTAAAGTCGAACACTAGACCCAACGATCCAGGCACCAAACAGCTGCTAACCTTAAGCTTCGGTATATCAATGTAGAGTTCCTCGCCAGGACTGACCTTATTAGGGTTCAACGTGATTACGTGTTGCGTTCTCACCCCTTTTATGACGCCCATGGTCGCTCGTCTAAAACCAGGACTCAACTCTGCTGACGTGACGTTCATATACCTTTACATATGTTTTATCGCTACCGTTTTAGCTTGTAATAATCATAAGCAAACCACGCAAGTACCACCGCGAGCACCCACAGATTTTGAGCCAACCAAGCGAGACCCTTCGCACCCAACGTCAACGCGTTGTAAACTAAATTAGCCAACCCAACAGCCCATGGACCCATCTTCGTTATTGCGTTCTTAACAGCCTGTGCGAATGACCTCGTGGCCATAGCACCCCTCATAACAGCAGATCTCCCAGCGATAATAATAGTTGTTATAATTCCAGCCACTGAAATTGCTACAGCGCTCAACCCAACCACATTTTCTTTAGCCCATTCCTTAAATTTCTGAAACCTGTCAATGTCGACTTCCTGCTGCTCTCTAACCTCTTCTATTTGTCGCTGCTCAATAGTTCTGTCTCTGGCTTGCTTGAGTCCTGACTCTCTTTCAAACAAACCAGCGCGCTCTCGCCCTTCGTCGGGCGTGAGACCAGTTTGGTTAGTTTTTTTATCAAGCTTTGCCAATCTCCCACTCGTCTCATCTATCGTCTCTTGAAAGTGGTCTACCTGCGCTTGCAACGCACCATCATCACCCGTTCTTGACTCAGGCACCACACTATCGCTTGGATTAACCACACCACTCAGATCACGGTTCTCGTCTGGTGTTAGCCCAGGTACGTCGACATAGCCCACTTTTGTCTCAATTACTGGGAAGCTATCTGGGACTACTTCTGTTGTGACAGCTGTTGTCTCTGTACTCTTAGGGATTTGACTAACTAACTCTTTGAACTGCCCAATCGCGTTTTTACTACTCACATCTTTACTATAGTTCAATTTGTTTCCCCAAGGTACTAGAATTCGTTTGGGTACTCCATATTTACCATCTTTGTTTATCGGTTTGAAAAGAATAGCCCCTGAGTCCGTAACCTGCGACCTGTTGACTATTTTCCTTGACGCGTCGTCTTGGCCGAGTGCCTTTTTGCTCAATTTACGTATTTTCTTGTTTATTAGCTTGATTCTTTTTACGTTGTCTTCTGTTAGCTTTTTGTTGGACGCTTTTAGCTCGCCCAGTCTTTTCTTAATTTCGTCCTCCTCTTTAAAAGCTATACTAAAACTCTCGTCATTGACGTCACCATACGACTTCTGTTCAACAAACACTACTGTTGGGACTTCTGTGTTAGTCCCCCTTATTGTCACCGTCTTACCATCATCAGTGTCAGTGAACGACGTCTCTGTTTCTCGAGACCTTCTATCCAGTTCGCCCTGCAATCTATTCGCTCTCCCATTCAATTTCTCATACTCGACACGTTCGATGTGTGGTATATTGTCGTTGGTGTATATTTTCTCAATTGAATTTATACGTTTAGTGAGTTCTTCAAGTTCGACGTTTATTTGATCATCAGTGTAAGCTCTACCAAGGTTCTCCATCTCAATCTCGTCAAAAACTTCCCCACCTTCAGCCATATTACATTAGCTCACATTTTGAATATCGCTCTCTGACTCCCACGAATCACATTTTCTCTCTAGTTTAGATAATTGTACGCAAGCCACGCGAATGTCACCGCAAACACCCACAGATTTTGAGCTAACCAGGCAAGACCCTTCGCGCCTGTCACCAGCGCGTCATAAACTAAGTTCGCCAATCCAACAGCCCACGGACCCATCTTCGTTATCGCGTTTTTAACAGCCTGTGCAAACGACCTCGTGACCATAGCGCCTCTCATAACATTGGACCTACCAGCGATAATAATAGTTGTTATAATTGCAGCTATTGCAATCGCTAAAGCGCTAGACCCAACCATATTTTCTCTAACCCATTTCTTGAACTTCTGCAACCTGTCAATGTCGACTTCCTGCTGCTCTCTAACTCCCTCCATTTCTCGCTGTTCAATAACCATGTCTCTAGCTTGTCTAAGTCCAACCATTCTCTCAGCTAGATCGATGAACTCTTCGTTCTCTGCGATCGTGAGGTCCTCTCTGTCAAGCTCCGCTATTCTTTTGCTCGCTTCGTTTATCAAGTCTTGAAAATGGTCTGCTTGTATTTGCAATGTGCCAGTGTCGCCTACTCTCGACTCAGACATCACATTCTCACCTGGATTGAGCATGCTATTCAGCTCGCGGTTCTCGATTGGTGTTAGTCCAGGTATGTCGACGTACTCTGCGTGTGTGGTGTCTAACAATGGCGCACTCCCCGCAACGTCCTCACGATCTCTTACGATGTCATTAACCCGCGTTGTAATATCGTTAAAATCCTCCTTCATGTGTTGACGAAATCTTACATCACGTTCACGCCTCAGTCCACTCTCCACTCTAATTAGTCTAATTTTCTCATCGACTGTGACGTTTGGATCGTTCCGAGATAGTTTGCGATCTTGAGTGGCTCTTTCGAGACTATACTTTAGTTCGTCGTCAGTGACATCTTTGTATTCGTCAGATCTCTCCATCTCAAGGTCGTCGAAGCCACCTTCAGCCATATTACACTAGCTCACATTTTGAATATCGCTTTCTGGTATCCACGAATTATGTTTGCTCTCGTAACCCAACCATTTGACCAGCGCCATCTTCTTCCCTCTGACTTTCTTTCTTTTCAACACCTTTTCAACTCTGTACACATCGTCGCCATGTTTCCTATTGACCAGCGATAATTCCTGTTCATAAAATTTACCAATAATCTGTTCACCGGTGTGATCCTCAATCTCGTACACATTCGGGTCACCACGAATAACCTTTACCACTTTAAACAGCTCTTCAGTGAAGTTGGCTTCATAACCCTTTGTGAACACACTCTTGTATTTACTAATTCTCACCGATTGACCAACTCTAAACTTTGGCAATGGATTGTCTGCAAATTGGTGACCAAACAAAGTGGTCCACACTTCACCCTCATTCGACTTATTGACATCCTTTGGCTTCATCATAATGCTGCGATTCACATTGCTATTATAATTACTCACAAACTGGTCGAGAACGTCAATCCATTTGTACGTTCCATGGGTATAAAAGTACTTCCACATAATACTCTTCAGACTTCTATTGAAACGCTCAACAACAGCAGCCTTTTTATCGCTCTTAGTGCTGAAATATTCAACACCATGTTTTCTCAACAAACTTTTCACACCAACATTGTAGAACTCAAGTCCATCATCGAATTGTGCTAACTTAGGTGTGGTCCCAAACCGATCTTTGAAGTCGTTCAACAATTTTCCAACAGCCTTAGTCATGTTCTTAGTGTCTTTTCTATAAACTGCAATGCCGAAAGCATATCTACTCAATATTTCAATGCCTGTCAGTATCCAATAATACCCCTTGTTCTGTTTTGAGTGCTTACTCATGTCCACTAAGTCCATTTGGAGCTCTTCACCAAGAAACCCAACAAAGGTCGCACGGAATTTATGCCTTCTCACAATAGGTTTGTACCTAGTGTAAGTGTCCTGCGCTGTCAACCATTCTTTCACTGTTTTTCTAGTTACTTTCAATCCGTCTCCCAACGCACTTTGATACAACCTCTCTGCACCACTGTACCCTGTCTTGGGATTATAGTAAATGTCTCTCAACCCCTGCTCTGTTTCCACACCAAGCTCCATATAATTCACACAATATACAGTTCCAATAACACCGCGCCAATTTTGAGATCGTCGTTATTTGGTTTGACGCGAAACGTCATACTTGAGTAAACACCTTTTTTAATGCCCACCTTTGACTCAATGTCTACATGGCGTTGCACTGACCCTTTCAATGACTGTTCGGTAGGTATTGGCAACGTTGTGATCACATCGCTACGCTTCCCATCAATACCCACGTCGCTCTCGGTTTCAACAACGTCACACGAAACTTCTATGTACTTCAGACCTCTATACATGTCGACCTCGTTTGGGCTAGTGTGCCACTGTGAGTCATTCTGAATCACCTCACCCTTCGCGAAACCAAGTAGAGGCCCAATGGTGTCTAACACAGCTGAACTACTAACCTTGACCCTACATTTGCCTGTGGGCACTAGTTTCTCTATCTCAAGATCCACCTTAAGCTCGCTAGACTCGTGTTTCAAGACTTTGACCAATGCGTCGAAGCTAAAGTACCCTTCACCCACTTTAATCTTTTTAAAAGAGCCAACCCTAGAGTTATCCAGCGTGAAGACCTGAATGCTGTCGTCATTTGTTGTGTTATGGTAGTCCCAAAACACGGTGGCTGTCTTGACCACAATGTACGGGTTATCGTGTATGACCATCATCGCGTTGTCAAAGGACACAACTTTTTCCGCACCTTCAATGAGTACTGTCAACTTTCGCGTCATGTATAACATACAGTATATTATATGCAGAAAGCCCTTCGTGAGTACTATGGAAAGCACTACGAACGTGCGATGGCTAACATATCGAAGGCCACACACGACGCAAAGGCAGACCTCATCAAAAAGTACCCACACGCTACTTTAAGCAAATTCGAGTTCGATCCAAATATTTCGCAAGATGGTAAAATCATGAGTGTCGACGTGTATTTCAGAAACAATGACATCCTTAGCACAGACATAACCAGCGCAACCTTCAAAAATGATAAAAACATGTGGAAGTGGCTACACAATAGCAAGTTCCCAATAATATGGCAAGGTGGTGGAGCTATCCAACCACTGCCAAAAGGTCATAAGAACCACTGGGGGCTTTGGGATGGTTATCCAACAGAAAATGTGTTAAATTATCCAGTGAATAACTTCAAAGTTTTTGTTAACCAAAGTAGTTACTTCATGTCAAAGCTGCCAGTCTTGCGAGTCACCACGTCAAAGACAAAATCAGAGTGGGATGACAGCGAGTCTTACTATCGCGTTGTGTTTGCGACGTATTGTGCGAGTTTCTGTTGTGGGGTGTCATTGCAACATTTATCAGTGTCACAAGAAGTTCACCCCGTGGTCACAAGTGTAATGAGATTTCATTTGTGCTTCACCATTAGAAGACTTCTCAGAAGAATGGAAGGTGGTGAGACCATGAAATCAATAAGTAGAGAATTCAACGCTTCCGAATTGTATGGTAAGATTTCTAAGATTCCCAGGAAACATTACTACCAGAATAAAGTCCTGAGCGATGGTACTTTAGGCGAATCCAGAGTGTTCACACTCAACGACGTTCAGAATGATTACAAACGATACGTCGCGCGATTGTCAGACGGTTTTACCAACATTGGGCTGCAATATCTAAACCAAAGCATAGAAGCCTTTGTGTACTCCACACTTGGTGCACAAGCGAGAACACGTGTATCAGTCGTTGGTGGTTCTGCAGGAAGTCTAGAGACCCAACAAGAATTCCGCAAGTTGTTTTCTGACAGTGTTATACAGTATGACGTATCGACATGGATTCTCAACATGAACAAATCGATTAGAGACACCAACGTTGTCCAAAATCTTGCAGTGTCGCCAAGTACATGGTTAATGCCGAGTAATGTGGTGATACTCAAGAATAAAATCGCTGGGTACAACAACTTATTAAAGATTGCTACAGAGTCCATGAGATTTGGAGTGAACACTCGCTTGAATGCAACAACACCAACGACTGTGGCTAAAAAAGTCCACCAAGAAAATGTGGTGACTAACTTAGTAACGCCAGCGAGTCTTGCGGCTAAAAAAGTTCACCAAGAAAACGTGGTGGCTAAAAAAGTTTACCAAGAAAACGTGACACCACTTCCTGTGAGGAAAACAGTGGCCACCACCACAAGCGAGTCAGACACGACAACGCTGGCGATAGTGTTAGGGTTCTCAGCAGTCTCTGGCTATCTACTAACCAAATACATCTTGAAGTAGTAATGAGTCTAAACTACGGGTATGAGTCTGACGACCCTCACGATAAAATACTAAAGAGAACGAAAAGACATCTGGACGAAGATCCTAAGTTAAGTGCGACCGGTGGAAGGATGTCTGGAATAATAGACATGCAAGGCTCAGCAATAAAAAACGTAGCAGACCCAGTCGATGACTCAGACGCCATCAACAAGAGAGCTCTAGAGCAATCACTATCAAGCTACCTCAAGAGCCAGTCCTACAACATTGTGCTCGACTTCAACGTTAGCACACACGCCTTGAAAAACGTGGAGTTTCACACCAATGGTTCAAACAAAGTGAAAGCCATTGGTGAAACAAGTAAATTAGTGCAAAACAACCCAACTTATGGTCCTATTATCGGCACCAGCAGTGTAAGCCAAAGTTTTCTATCACCTGTGTTAACACCAATCCCACTTGAGTCAGGTCTTCATTTTAATTGTCCGAGTATGCAATGGTGTGATCTCTCTATTTTTGTTGTGGTGAGGTTACCTACTCGCACCGCTGGATCAAATTGGGAGACAATTATATCAAACGACGACGGTCAGTGGGATAAGTTCATAGGGTACAAGACTGGTATGACCAACGGACTCGCATATGGTGGTAGCGTCCCAGCGATGGAGAGCATATGCACTATTCCGAGTAGCATTGACATAAGTAAAACGCATATGATATCAATACATTGGCAAATGGACAATTCACATGTCAGAGTCAACAACGTTAAGTCAACCGATTCAGACTTCATAGCGAATATGAAAAAGATAGGCACACCCTATGGAACAATTTTTGGAATACATCGACCAAGAATACCACTCGCACCTTATGCGTACCCATCGTTGATAGAATTCTACGGTGTGAAAATTGTGAGTGGCTACATGACGAACCGAGACATCATAATCATGGGTGGAGAAATGATGAAGGAATATGGTGTAAAGTAAATGGGAGCATGTATTTCGAGAACTCACGAAACATATAAAATAAATAAGACGACTGATCACATGTTCAAAGCTGGTGGATCATTTGGTCGCGGTGACGTTACTCTCGAGCTCCACGCTGAGATTGGTATGAGGTCTAAAAAGACTTACGGCGAACCTATTATGTTGCCAGAGTCAGACACTGTGGGGGTGGTGGGAGACGTGACTTAAGTTATGTAATGGGTTGGCTTAGAAAACTGGCTCGTAACATTAGAGACTTTTTCAGGCGACGTAGAAAACCGAAGACTAATAAAACACACCTGCTGCATTGGTACACAACAAACCAGATCTATAAAAAACCTGACACCTATGTCGAGTAGTCTTTTTTTGCGAGGCTATAGTAATGGCAACCAACTCAGTGCAATTATTCGATGGTCACCAAATCACAACGGTTAATCACAACGGTGAAATATGGTTCAAAGCGAAAGAAGTCGCAAGCGCTCTAGGTTATGCTCGACCAAAAGATGCAGTTAACGACCACGTCGAACCTGACTGTAAAATGAAGATGGAACAGGCCTCGTTTATCAACGAACTTGGGGTCTACTCATTGACGTTCTCGAGTAAATTGGAGCGCGCGAAACACTTTGGAAGGTGGGTGCACTCAGAAGTCTTACCAAGCGTTAAAAAAAGTTTAGCTGACGTCGGTCTCAAACACAATCAGTTTAAAATGATCACTGAGTTCGACCTTCATACGAAAGTTGTTGGTTTTCTTAGGAAATATTATCCAGAAGCTATTTTGATAGCTGCTTGTGGTGAAAATCAAGACACTTCGAGTAAAAGAATAAATTCGTGGAAAAAAGGTTACCAACGTGGAACGCCTGACTTGATTATTGCCAATGCAAACCGACAGCACAGCGGGCTCGTGATTGAGTTCAAGAATCCAGGTGGCACAGGCAAGACGTCCAAAGAGCAAGACTCCCTGCTACTCAGATACAAATCCGCTGGTTATCTAACACTCTTGTGCGACTCGTACGATGACGCTATTACTGCAGTAATAAAATATTTCTTTGACGTTGGGTTTCAGTGCCCCCAGTGTTTTCGTAAATTTAAAAATAAATCAGCGTTGAGTAACCACGAGAGACACTATTGCAAAGAGACTTTTTAGACAGCGAGTAATAAGTCGAATTAGCACTCGTTCTCGTTGTTGAGACGACGTTTGAAGCGACAACTGCTCTAGCATTTTTAAAGACGTTTTTTTAACTCGATAAAAATATCTGCGAAACTTTCTCTATTTACTTCACAAACCTTCTGACCACTGTGTGAAAAAAATGTTTCTATGACATTGGACGCTTCATGTGACCAATGTCTAAATTTAAAAAAGTGGGGTATCCGAGAACACCCCTAATTTTGTGTGGAAGGATGATGACGTCTGCACACTGCACGATATTGCTCAGCACCACCAACAAACGATGGTCCTGGGTTGTATCTCCAATTGAATGACGCTTCAACAGTTGTTCCGTAAGTGTCACGACAAACAGCACAGTACGCTTTTAGAAATGTGATGTCGTCCGCTACTGGGAACAGTGTGTCGAGCTCACCAAGTTTTTTTAAGTGCTCTGTTGTTATGAGACCACAAATAATGACGTGAATGCCAGCTTTGATGTATTCATGGGTAATTGGGAGTAACCCAGAGTACCAATGGCCTTCATCAATGCCGATGACGTCATAATCAGCTATCTCGGAAGAACTTGGAAGGTTGGTGATTAACTTCGCAGGTAAACTGTCTGATCCGACAACAATGGTCTGACGATGTGTGGAGAACGCGTGGTCAGTTCGCCTAGTGTCACCTGCGTTGTTCATGTAAAGGACTTTGAGCCCTGACTTACTTAACGTGATTAACCTGCGGAGAGTCTCTGTTGTTTTTCCTGCAAACATGGGACCAATCACGATTTCTAGTTTACCGAGTTTCTTCATGATTACTATACCTCCAGAGAAATGTTCTCTCCTCTTGCGGCAACTGTTGTTCGTTGTTAAATATCCGCTGAAGCTCTAAGTTTTTAAGATGAGACCTCGAGCTCTCGTGTCTTGAGCGATGCATTGGGTTGTTGGTAACCACACCACATGGGTAACAATTGTACGACGCGCCGCCGTGCGCAAAATCTAGGTGAGTGTGTGAGAGTATGTGACTCATAATATCGCCCGCACTCAGTATCTCATTACACCCCACCCTACAAACGTTGACGTCACAGTTTGCGGCGAGCTCTAGCCACGCTTTGGCTTTGGTTGAGCATGGTTTCCATAGAAGGGTCGCCAAGAACACTTCGAGGTAGTTACCGAGTAGTGTAGCGGCAGACTCGCAGGGGTTGCTCAAGTAGTGGCTACTTGCTAACGTAAGACGTTTGAATGGTGAGTAGCACCACACAGGGATCATCTTGGCTAGTTCGTTAACCATCTTGTTGGCTCTAACTTCATCAAGCTCGACCCAAGCCTCATGAGCGAACTTTGTATAGAGAATCTGGGCACCAAATTGTCTCGACACCTCTTCGTTTTTACGATCGGGGTCGCACAACTTGAAGACTTGCGAGTACCCTTTTAAGACGTTGGGTCCAGAGGCGCCTTGCGGGGTAGACGCATCGACAAAGGACATTCTCCGCATTGCGTCGATCTCCTCTTCTTGGCGGGCTTGGTCTTGAGTCATCTCTTCTGCGATGTCTTGGACTTGAGTCATTATGTTATACTCCCAGAGAAAATCCTAATTTTTTAGTGCGTTTGGTCTGGAACTGTGAGATACCTGTGAGGTCAACTGTGAGACACCTGTGAGGTCAACTGTGAGTAAGATAACACGTGATAATGTATTAGATGGTTGAGGACTCACAGACGGCTGTCGACGCTAAGATCACAGCTGATGCGAAAAGTGTTAAGGTGAAGGACCCAAAGCGCGTCGCCGCTGGTAAAAAGTTGGCTGAGATATCGAAAGCTGCTAAAGAAAAGAAAATGCGTGAAATGATAGTCAACGAGGAACAGGGTGGTGAGTGGAGCTACGGTTATATTGTTGGGACACTTGGTGTTATCATTGCTGGTGCTTCATTGTGGTACACAATTAGCAGTGAAAAAGAACCTGTGAGTACTACACCAACACCTGCGTTAGAGAACCACAAAACTCGCCGTTCAGCGTTAGACACATTTGATTCTTGAACAAAACACACGACAATGTATATGACTGCGATCGATCGAAAAGAACTTATGAACGAATTGTACGATGCGCTACTTGTCACGACTGGTGCTGTGGCAGTGAGTATGATTTCTAAAAAGGCTTTGGGAGAACCATTGGGAACACCAGAGACAGTGAAAGGCACAGTGAAACTTGCTGCAGCTGTTGGTGCAGGAACGCTGTTAGTAAAATGGGCGCAATCGAAAAAGTGGATACCGACAGATCCATTCAAATCAACGTAAGTTAATGGCGAGCGTTGTGGCTGGAGGGATATTTAATGCAGTGGCTTTTGCAGGCGCTGGCTTTATGTTTTCAAAGTTTAACCACTCAGGCTATGAAGCTGAGATGAAAAGACATAACCATGCGTTGGAGCAGTTAGCCAGCGCGAAAGAAGTGTGGTATGAGAATGAAGTCGCTAAGAAAGATAAGATCCAGCGTTTACGACAACGGCTCTCTGACGCTAACGCTGACATCAACGACACAAACCACGCGTTGGAAGAACTTAGAAGCGTAATGACCATACAGTACAGCGGACGAGTGTTCACTGACCTCCCGAGGGTTGCGGATTACTACCAACCGAGTGCGGAAATGAAGGAATACCAATTATTGTTTGTTAGCGCGTTAGGTTTGGGTAGTGGAATAGTGGTGTGGGTGCTAACTCAATAAAAAAATGTTGGAGTAGTATAAGCGATGGACAAACTTATGAGGCAGATGAGCTACGGCTTGACAATTGACGAGATCGCCAGCGAGACGCAAACTGAGTGTGGAGACACCTTCAGAATTTACTACTGCTTGGATTGTGACGTTGTGAAACATGTGACTGACTGCGGTGGGTACGCGTGTCCAAAGTGTGGCGACACCGAATGGGGTTACACTCAGAGTTACAGCGACATGAGACTCACGCGACTAAAAAGCGTTCACAAACGGTCTTGGTGGATGGGGAGGAGACTGCGGAACGTTGTGAAGGGTGAGCACCTTGAGTTGATAAAAGAGGACTTCCTGAAAGTTGTCAATGCGCTGCACTCATGCGATTTGATCAAGGGTAGAAATGTCAGCAGATATGGATACTACATTATTAGGTTGTGCCATAGAAGACGAGTCGAGACACTCAAGAAGGTGTCAGACCTCAAAGACGGGAAGGTGAAAGACTTGTTTGACGATAATTTGTTTGGGGTGGTGTACCCAAAGCTGGGATGGTGTGAAAGTGATGACAATTATTACAACGAGTGGTTTAGGAAAAAAAACAAGTGTAGTATATAGAAGCCAATGAGTCGGGCTGCGAAAAACCCACTGACGAAAAGACGGGCGCATAAGACGAGTGCAGCCGTTGTCAATTCACTAACAGATGAAGCGACCAACGTTCACGGCTTCTTTAGAGATCAAGAGGGACAACGTCTAGTCGAAGACCTCGCACCGTCAACGCATCTGTTGGATCGAGCACTGAGAGGGTTCACAAGGTCCTATGGAGTCGAAGTGATTGACTACAGAGACATCAATCAGGTAAATGGTAGTAGAAGTGCTGTCACTAACCTTTTGAGACGTGAATTAGGTGAGACCAACGGAATGAAAGTGGTAGAGACAGTCAAGGTCACTTTTGAGAAAGTTTTAGAACTTGATAAGACCACATACAAAACTGCCTACTTTAACAGCGAAACGTTCGTTGTCATTAACGAGCATGACATCGAGGGTGTTGCCAATCGCGGGTCGGAGCAGATTTTGACGCGGATAGCTGGGTGGTTATCTGAGGGGTCTGGATGGACTATCGACAAAATAGATGCACACTACGTTAATGTCGCTATTTACAGACCTTTGCATGGGAGTAGCTACATTGTGTTGCCAAAGGAGCTGCGCAACAGTATGAAGGGTCTGATAAACGTAAATAACGATGATGACAACGAGTGTTTTAGATGGTGTCACCTTGCACATAAGTTTCCTGTTGGAAAAAACTCTGACAGAACGTCAAAATACGTCAGACATGTCAGTAAGCTGAATTATGACGGAATCGACTTCCCAGTCACACTCAAAGACTACGACAAGATCGAAAAGGCGAACGATATTAGCATAAACGTTTTTGGGTATGAAAATTTGCAGCCATTCCCTGTGTACGTTTCTAAGGAAGCGTATCCTGACCATATGGACCTATTGTTGATAACTAATGACGTGGGCAACAAGCATTATGTGTACATTCGCGATTTCGACAAATTCATGTACCGTCAGACAAAGTATAAGGCGAGAAAGCACTTTTGTAGATATTGCCTGCAGTGTTTTACCCGAGCGGACGTGCTTGAAAGTCACATTGAAGTATGTTTGGTCATCAATGGGAAGCAAGCTATTAAAATGCCGCAAAAAGGTGCGAAAGTGAAATACGAGAATTTTAGCAGACAATTAAATGTACCATTTGTGGTGTACGCAGATTTCGAGGCTATCACACAGAAGGTGCACACAGCGACACCATCAAGCGAGTGTAGCTACACAAGTGCTTACCAGAGGCACGTTGACTGCGGTTATGGGTATAAATTGGTTTGTTGCTATGATAATGCGTATAGTAAGCCAGTGAAAGTGTATCGCGGTGAAAACGCAGTCAACAAGTTCATTGGGGAGATGTTAGAAATTGTTGAGTATTGTAAAAAGACATCTGAGAGCCACTTTAACAAAGAAATGATACTGACTGATGACGATAAGAAGAACTTCGACGAGGCTAAAAGTTGTCATATTTGCAGTGTTGAGTACACTGGTGCTGACGTTAGAGTGAGAGACCACTGTCACGTGTCAGGTAAGTACAGAGGGTCCGCACATCGTGATTGTAACGTGAACTTTAAGTTGACTGACAAAATTCCTGTGATCTTTCATAACTTACGTGGCTACGATAGCCATTTCATCATGCAGGAGATTGGTAAGTTTGGTCAAGACATTAACGTGATACCGAACAACATGGAGAAGTACATGGCGTTCATGCTTGGAAAAAACTTGGTATTCTTGGACAGCTTTCAGTTCATGAGTAGTGGTCTAGACAACTTGGTGAAGAACCTACCAAGGGACGCTTTCAAATACACGTCAGAAGTGTTTCGTGACGAGGGGTTGGCACTTATGACAAGAAAGGGAGTCTACCCCTATGACTATATGGACTCCTTCGATAAATTCGATGAATGCGAGCTACCCTCCAAAAAGGACTTTTACAGCATTCTGAATGACGAACATATTACGGAAGAAACGCATGAACGCGCTTGCGATGTGTGGGACTACTTCGACGTTGAAAACATGGGTGGGTATCACGACCTGTATTTGAAAAGCGATGTGCTCTTGCTCGCTGATGTTTTCGAGAACTTTAGAAAGACATGTCATCGTGAGTATAAATTAGACCCTTGCCATTATTTCACATCGCCCGGATTGGCTTGGGATGCCATGTTAAAGATGACTGGAGTAGAACTTGAATTATTGTCCGACATTGACATGTTCCAGTTTGTAGAACTAGGCATGCGTGGTGGTGTGAGCTACATATGTAACAGACATGGTGTGGCGAATAATAAATATATGAAGGGGTATGATAAAGAGCAAGAGTCGAAGTATTTGATGTACCTTGACGCCAACAACTTGTATGGATGGGCAATGAGTCGAAGTCTACCCACGGGCGGCTTCAAGTGGTTGACTGAGAAAGAAATAGAAAAAGTTAATCTGCACGACTATCACAACAATAGTAAAAAAGGTTTACTGCTCGAGGTCGACTTGGAGTACCCAACCCATTTGCATGACCTACACAACGATTACCCGTTGGCTCCCGAGAAGATGGAGATAACCGTTGACATATTGTCGGAGTACTGCACGAAAATCAAAAATAAGTTTAACGTGAGTGTTGGTGGTGTGAAGAAGCTGGTGACTAATTTGATGGACAAAAAAAAGTATGTGTGTCACTACGGAAATCTGCAGTTGTACATGGATCTTGGATTAAAAATCAATAAGATTCACAGGGTCCTGCAGTTTGACCAGTCCAAGTGGCTAGGCAAGTACATCGACTTTAACACAGTCAAAAGAACTGCGGCTAAGAACGCTTTTGAGAAGGACTTCTTCAAGTTGATGAACAACAGTGTGTTCGGAAAAACGATGGAAAACTTGAGGAAGCGTGTGGACGTAAGATTAGTGACCACTGCGGAGAAATTTAAAAAGCTTGTCTCAAAGCCAACGTTTGTGTCTTGCAAGATATTTAGCGAGAACTTAGTTGCTGTCCACAAAGTTAAAGAAACGTTGACACTAAATAGACCTGCGTATGTGGGTATGTGCATACTAGACTTGAGTAAAACGCTGATGTACAATTTCCACTACAATTATATCATGAAAAAGTACTCTAGCGACACCTGCAGATTACACTTCACCGACACTGACAGTCTGTTGTACTCAATCAAAACTGACGACGTTTATTCCGACTTTATGATGGAGTGCGAAAAGTTCGACAATAGCGACTATCCTGCAGACAGCCCATTCTTTTTTAGAGAGAATAAGAAAGTTATTGGGAAGATGAAGGACGAGTGCGCTGGAACGCCAATTGTTGAGTTCGTCGGGTTGCGCAGTAAAATGTACAGCTATTTGAAAGAGGGTGGGGGTGGTGGGAAAACCGCTAAAGGTATTAGAAAGAATATAATTAAAAAAGTGATCAGACACGAAGATTACAAAAGTGTGTTACTCGAGCAGAAACAGTTGCGACACACAATGAAGACCATTAGAAGTGTCAAACATCAGCTCGGTAGTTACGAAATTAATAAAGTATCGCTATCCTGCTTTGATGATAAACGATACCTTTTAGAAAACGGTATTGACTCCTATGCGTATGGTCACAAAAACATTGTAGTGAGAGACACCACTGAGAGTAGTGAGCAAACGGACTAACTCGCAAAACGATTGGCTATTTGTTAGTCAATGTTGTTAACCAATCAAAAGAGCACCATTTCGCTATCCACTTGGATAAAACATCACCACTAGAGTCAAAATCTGGTGGCTTTTTTTTCGCGCGTGAGTTGAGACAACAGCAGAACGCGTCGGTTGAAATGACACTCTCTATTTTTTTTAATATGTGAGAGTGAGCTCGTACCACATTTTATTTTTTAACACGCGAAAATGTTGAAATGACACTTTCTATTTTTTCCTAAATGTAATTTGACATAAATTTGTGAGAACTTTGAAACGACGCTCTCTATTTTTTAAATATGGCTGAAATGGTGTCAAATTTAGCGAGAGTCGCTATTTAGTATAAATTTGGTATTGTTTCGCTAATCTCGCATGTGTTTGACATCAATTTAGTAGAAAACGTGTGAGGGGTGTCTAGATTGACTAACGATCGTTGTAGTAGTATAGCAAGTAGGGCTGCGAGCTTATTCGATGTTAATCGTGAATATAAATACCAAAACATCACCAAATTTGTCGAGTCGCGACTTGGCAAAATTTGGTGATGTTTTGGTATTTATATTCACGGTTGAGGTCGATTGAGCTCGCAGCCCTACTTGCTATACTACTGTCCGCCATATTCAAGATTCCCGCGGTGGACCCAAACCGCTGTCAGAAAATTTTCAAAGAATTAGGCATGTAATACCCTCTCATTCAACTTAGGTCGTCGCGCAACATATTTTTTTCGCGGCACAAGTTGCAGCAAAAATTACAGCGTGTAACACAAGCTTAACCAGTACGAAACCTGTCTAAAGTTACTGTTTTTGCTAGCATGGGCGAACAAAAATAACGGCTTCTCACTTAATTGCCTTCGCCACTCGTAATTTACCTTATAATTTGATTCACCGCGTGTAAATGCCAAATATTAACTTTTTTCAGATTTGAAAGCCTTCAGATGCATTTAGCTGATCGTGGCGAAGACAAAATGTGGCTGGTAAAACATCTTGAAAGAACGAGACAAACCATGGTTGATGACTTGATCGTAGTGAAGGTGGATATTAAAGAAATATAAAATGGTTTTCCATGTTTATATTTATTGCTCGAGCTACCTGTTGTTCTAGCCGAGTCTAGGTTTCGGTGGCTTTACATAATTATTTTTTCGGAGCGACAAATAGACCTTTCAACTAGCACTCATCCGTGTCGCCTTTTGATCCGTGTCGCCTTTTGATCCGTGTCGCCTTGTTTAATAACTTCGGACACGCGTGTTGCCATTTGAATGGCTGTTAAATAAGTTCGGACAACAAACAGCCAATGAAAAGGAGACACGCATGAGTGGTATCTGTCGTGCGGAAAGGTCTATTGCAATTATTGCATCATCCCGATAGGCTTTGCGAAACCACGCGGTGTTCTCATCTTCATGCGCCATCTTCTTTGTTCGCTATTACTCGAGTGTTTGCTCAAATTATCCAAAGAAATATAGTAAATTTGTGATAAGATTCATAAGGAATGTGGCTGCCAAGTATCTTTCAATTCAATCTTTCGATCACAATTAAGCGCTAGTACATGTAGCCCTAGTTAACGCCTAGCGGGCGTCTTTTTTATTTATTAAAAGGCATCATTTCCGATAGAATATGGTTTATTATGATAAAGAAAGGTCGTTTCCCATATTCTTTGACATGTTATTTGAAGAAACATTCATCAAAAATGTAAAATATTGTAAGTTGTAGAAATGATTTTTCTCTAAGTTTCTGTTATAACACGTAAAAGAAAAGAATTATTAAGAAAAAAAATTATGGTCACCGACCTTCTTTAAGAACTATGGCCTTAAACCGGCATTATCAAGTAGTTTACAAACCTACTTGCACAGAGAGCCCTAGCTAGACTTGTGTAACCGTTCGCGGAGAAAAATTGATTTAGTTCCTTAATAACTCTTCCCTACCAGTACATAAGTGATAAGCGGCCATTGTTTTGATTCTAAAATGTTCGGAATTTGAAAGTGTTGCATAATGGCTATAAAACACTGATTATTGGATGTGCGTAGTAAATGTGCGCAATGCAAAACTGAGGAATCACCTTAACGTCACACTAATTAGCATTAAACATAAACCTTTATAAAATATCGAAGAAAATATCAAATCAAAGAAATATTTCATTGTTCAACTATTTGCCTTATATAGAATCCATGTTTATAATTAATACAAAATTTGGTGTTATAATTTATCATAAACTCACTTAACTCTTTCCTGTCAGGCTGAAAAACATCCAAAATTGAACCACCGCTTTGTTCTATTGATATCTCTGAAAATAACCATTTATTTATTTATTTATTTATTAACAATTTACAACCATACAAGAATGTAAATATACAGCAAATAAAGAGAGCAATACTTGAACATGATTGAAGGAATGATTAACAGGACAGGAGTCCCATGTGAAGACCAACCGAACAAATAATTACATTAATAAACATTAAGTAAAAACACAATAAGAAAAACAAACCAATACGCAAAATAAATTACATAATTGCGAAAGATATACATTTTCTGAAAGTCCAATAAACCGGCTGTAACCAATGCTTTTAAATTTCCCGAACAAGACACATTATGTTAATATAAATTTGCATTAATTATACTAAATTAGGTTGAAAAACTTTCATTTTCCTAGAGAAACACATCTTGCACGCCCGCGTAGCATCATGAAAATTTAAAATGCCACCAATCGCAGAGTTTATTATGAAATCAAATTAAACTTGGCATTTCAGTGGATCTCGTGTGCCTGGCGCTTGTCGAGTTTCAATTTTTATTCTTGCGTTACCGTGTGCCGTGTTTTTCGATTGACGACTTCATCAGTCTTCGAGGACTGATTTTGACTGAGCCAGACAGGAAAGAGTTAAGCTTCATCGATATCCAATAAATTAATTTTCTTTATTCTGTTGTCAGACTTCCTGTCAGCCATGCTTTCCACCAAGTTACAATATCTTTGACAAGCATGTCAAGATGTACCACAAGGAATTGTCGGCAATGGTGAGTAATTAGTTGTGTGTGCCTACTAGTGTGTGGATGTTGCGGGTGTAACGATACAGTCTGTCTAAAATACGACATGTAGATCAATACGTGCAACAGCCACGTTACGATTCATATCTATATATATATATATATATATATATATATATATAGTAGGAATTAGGAAACCAAATATTGTTTTAATTATTGAACTAACTTGGAACAGATTGTTAATCAAGTAAATGATTATATACTGTATTACTATACAATAACCCTGGAATTCCAGCGTCCAGACGGTTGGGGAGGCACTGCCACTGAACAATTATTGCATAAGGTTGAGCATAACAAGGAGAAGGAATAAGAATAATTTATTTAACGTCATTAACGTAGGGAGGAGTCGCCTCATCTCCCGAGCCATTGATTTAACAGCTTTATTGGGAAATTGAATACAACAGTTACAAGCACAGAAAAAAAGTTAATTACAGGATATATACTACCCAATGGGGTACTAAACTATACGATAAACATCGAGTGCATTTACAGTTAATTTTGCACTCTCTAATTTTCTTTATTTAAGAAATAAAAAACGTGTCGCGTGTGATTATCGAGTTATAATGGCACGAGAGATGCGTGTAAGACAAAGTTTTTTATTTCTTTTATAAAAGAACGGCCATTAAATTAACAATAAAGCCATGAAAAATGTAGATTTACCTGTTATAAATGACGTTACTATGTGTGTTGCTAGGAAGCCAATGATGAAAACACGTTGGCAATTTTAGCGATGAAAATGCACTCAACGTTGCAGTTAAAACATTCTGTTGTGTTAGTACCTTGATTAGCTTTGTATCCAGCTATTCTTTGACTTTCTTTTGTAATTTAAACTACTTAAAATCCGTCAAAAAGTAAAAAACGACAAAATCTACGCGAGGAATCACGTCAGCTTATGCTTTATTGAGTTATAATGCACGGTTTTTGAGGTAACCAATCAGATAGTGTGTACTCGCTCATTTACTTCCGGTTGTTTTATAAAGTAAATTAGCATTACGTATGTTGCACGTACGACAGCTAGTAACACAACGTAGCCTTTGTTCTGCCATCTGAGTTCTGGTAGCTCAATGGTTAGAGCATCTAACCGGAGATCATGAAGGTTGCGTGTTTGATTCCCATGATCTCATGGGGCTCAGAAAATTTTTTCTGAGTTTGCGTAGAAAAATAGCTTGTATATACAGTAGCAAACAATTTATTATATTGTCTTGTTTATTTTTCTTCAGTTGGAAGACCTGGTTTGTCAGTCTCTAGAATCCGACGAATCTGTCAGCATTCTGACGTGGTTGAGAGAATACGAGTAAGACAAAAGGTTACAGATAGATGGGAGTAAAGGGCTCATTATATGGGAGTCCAATCTCGTCCAATCTAGTCCAATCCCAGAGCCTGCGTTCCTTTTGGACACTGCTGGCCGCAGGCTCTGGGAACGAGATTGATGGATGCAGGACGGGACGAGTAAGCGGGACGAGACGTTTTTCATCCTGAGTTTATGTGAGGATGTTTCCAGACGGGACAATTGCACCCGGGACCAAACTAAAGAACATGGTCTTTGGTTAGATGTTTTACCAAGTTTCGTATCATTAGAACTAGTTTTTGGTTGATATATCACTGTTTTCCCATCAGTACTCATTATGTAAGCTATTAAACGATTAACTAGCTGCTAACTGGTATACACTCTGCTATCAATTCATGTTTTTTCATAATCTACATGAATGTAGCTTCCATTTAATACCATATATAGCCAATAAATTGTGTATATTGTACCCAGGTATTGTTTTTATATATATCGGCCAAATTTTCGCCCATTTTCACGTGTTTGCCACTTTAAGCCTGTTGTGCATACTAGTAAATATACCCAAAATCCTCTCCCGGTATTACCACCATTATATATGCAGATATCGTGACTAGGCTCTCGGGTCGCGGGTTCAATTCCAGCCGGAAGGCCTTGAAGTTGCATTTTTCGCAACTGGTCCCGGTTTGGTCTTAAAATGTATATATTGTAACACTCGAAATTTTCCTTCACCATAAATCCTTAAAAATGTAGTTTAATCGAGTGAAATACTATAAATATATCATACTCACTCTTACACTCTTACTAATTTTCTACATCTTCCACCAGCGGTCCTGGTTTAATGATGCATCCTGAATTACAAGTCGACGCTCATGCTTTGGAACCGTTACTCAAGCCACACATCCTGGATGAACTGAAAAAAACGTATGTGACGGTTTTCAAAAAATGTAGATATTTTCACTTTGAAATGATTAAAGTTTTTACGGAAGGAAATTGCTATGCCACGCGGTTAAATTGCATATCTCACGTTTGGGGATTTTTGTAATGTTAATAATATTTGTAATATTTGGGTCTTCATGAGCAAACTCATAACATATCTTGTCAGCCGAAAATTTAATCTTCATGGACTTTTTTGCTGTTAAAGTTATCGGATGTGATGTCACCAGAGGTATTTTTGTGGCAAGTAACAAAGGAAAACTGGTTGGAATGCCTCTTGTGACATCACATCCGGTAACTTTGACAGCGCAAAACTCCATGAAGATGAAATGTTCGGCTGACAATACATATTATGATTTTGCTCAGGAACACCTAAATATTTCGGATATGTAAAATCTCCAAACGTGAGATAGGCACTTTAAATGTAAAATACAAAATTATAATTCTTCGAGCGAAGCTATTCGCAACCTCGTACCCAGGGTCTTCTCAGTGCCCGGAGAGGGAGCGCCGGGATAGGAGGGGAGTGGAGCGAGGGAAATGAAGACCCTGGTAAAGGCTGGTCACGTGACTCCAAGGATATTGGATTATTTTGTCACCTGGCTTATTCTCGCTTATATCATCCGGGGGGCCGGATCGCTGTGAAAACATACCACAAACTTCTATAATTGAAAGTATAAACAGTATATGGATAATTTAAAAAGATTACAATTTATTGGAAAGAAAGTACGGACTGCAGACAAGTTGAAAGCCTTGAAAGATGGTGGATTACTTCGAAAAATACGTTGATTTACTGGACATTTGTTGCTGTCATAAGATAAACATGATTAGTATTTAAAATAATAGTCATAGTCTGACTGTATTAAAATTGTAAATTCGAACTGTTCTGGCGTTGATCATGTTTATCTTATGACAGCAACAAATGTCCGTAAATCAACGCATTTTTCGAAGTAATCCACCATCTTTCAACTTCTGTCTGCAGTCCGTACATGTCTTTCCAATAAATTGTAATCTTTTTAAATTATCCATATACTGTTTATACTTTCAATTATAGAAGTTTGTGGTATGTTTTCACAGCGATCCGGCCCCCCGGATGATATAAGCGAGAATAAGCCAGGTTACAAAATAATCCAATATCCTTGGAGTCACGTGACCAGCCTTTACCAGGGTCTTCTCTTCCCTCGCTCTACTTCCCTCCCATCCCGGGCGCTCCCTCCCCGGGCACTGAGAAGACCCTGGGTACGAGGTTGAGCTATACGAGCGGGAAACTGGAACGAACCACCAGATTGGTTGCTTAAGGTGGCTCCTGTGGTTTTATGACGCGCGCGAGCTGGAATCTGGAAATTTTAAGACGTCAACACGAGTAAAAAGCCCGAGCATAGTAAACGCAAATATCTTGGGTTTTTTTCGGTGAATTGTTTTGATAAGTTGCACACTTCAAGATGAAGCTTATACCTTTGTAATTTCGTTTTTTTCAAAAAATTCTATCAGACACATTTTGCTTAATGTTAACAAACATTAAATTTGGTGATATTGACAAAACCATCTGAACAACCCTACATTTATTTTTGACTAAAATGTTTCTCGAAGTAAGTCCCACAAGACTGTGAAAGTTTGAAGAAATTTCACCGAAGGAAACGCGAGAAATGACAAGGAAAGATGAAAAATACAAAGCAAAATTGTTATATTTTAGACTCGTTGTTGCCATGGCAACGATCTTGAAAAGGTAAATAACAGCACGACAGTAATTGCGAGAATGTCACTTATGTTAATGGCGAATTTCATGGGTAAAAAAACGGTAAAAAAGGGTAAAAAAACTAGGTTTCCTTAAAGTTCCACTACGATGAAAATTCACCCCCGTCTTTTAGATTTTCTTTAGCATAGAATAGTATTTCAGGGTCGAAAGTGATCATCGATGTAAAAAAAAAACTAAAAAATGCTATTTTGAAGTAAGTATTTTGAGCTCTGAAATCACTACTATTTAGGCCACCATTACTAAAAACGTGTTCCAAGTGAGCCCGCAATTTCAAAAGGTAATATTGTTTGTGACGTCAGATTCTCAATGCTACGCCTGAATTTCGGTCGAGGTTATTTGTTTTCTTGTTTTTTTCGAGAAGTAGATGAAATGTCCAGCCTTTCAGACGAAGAATTTGAAAAAACGACCTTGATTTACTTGAAGAATTAGCCACGTGGAGTCTTCGCGTTGAGAATCTGACGTCACTTCGTTACGCTGGTATAACAACTCCAGATTCGGAGTAAGAAAAATAATACTCGCCATCGTCGAATCGCAAAACGGTTTCGACCAAGTAATATTTAGCAGCTCTGCTTTATAAATACGTAAAATATCGATAGGTAAAAATTTGATCGTAGTGGCACTTTAAGCACTTTAGTCCAATATATATATAGTTATGCATTATGTAGAAAACCTTAGGGAGCCACCTTAAGACTTATTTTGTATATAGTAAATTGTTACTACTCGAGCTTTAACGCAAACTCAGTAAAATGTTTCTGAGCCACAGACTGGAATCGAATTACTTTCTGATCTCCGGTGAGACGCTCTAACCATTGAGCTACCAGAACTCAGATAGCAGAGTGAAAGCTACGTTGTGTACTACAGTGGTTCGTACGCGCGACATACCTACTACTAAACAAGCACTGTCGATATGTCTGTATATCTTTCATCAAAAAGATAAAAAAAGATTTGCGTTTGCATTTAAATAGCAAACAATTTACTTTAGATAAATATTAAATATGACTTGAAGTTTCGTTATTTAAATAACCAAAATATAATAGTCACATTTAATATTTAATTTATTTTGTAATTACAGATATTTCACGACAACGACCAACAACATCAAAGAATGGATGAATAGATTAGCGGAAACTGATGTGAAGGTGCGATTTACTACTTCTTATTTGATGCCAATGAGTGTGACGTCAACGCAGTCATCATCTCGGATAATAATAATAATAATAATAAAAGACGTATTAGGAGCATTATACAATAGTCTCAATGCTCTTACAACAATATATTCTTAATTTACTTATAAAACTAACTACAGTTTCATTATGAGATAAAGCCTACTACATATATTACCACTATGAACAAAAAACTATTAATTTTAAAAAGGAAAAGTCTTAAGTGCGGACTTAAAACTACTTAACATATCAAAGCTTCTAATTTCCTGTGGTAATGAATTCCACAGTTTTGGTGCCGCAACCGAGAACGCTCTGTCTCCATGAGTCACCGTTTTGGATTTTGGCTCAAGTAGCAGATTACGATCTCAAAGCACGAGTAGGTTTATATTTAGTTAGCAAATCCGTAATATAAACAGGCGCCTTCGAGGTTAAAGCGCGGAATTCGAGTTTAAATTGACTGGTCACGTGGTACAAATCTAGCTCTTTGATTGGACAATTTATAGTTGAGGTATAATATTGGAAAATATCAGACCGAGCTCTTGACAGTACGAAGTCCGTTCAGTCCGAGGTCTGATATTTTCCCGTAATGACGAACCACACGAGGTTTATAAGAGGTTTATTGTGTGTCATTTTTGGACAGTATCTCAATAGCGTGACAAAGAGTGAGCGTCACGCGCTGTTCAACAGAACACAGCAGCAGAATATTGTATCTTGCATTCATAACATCGAGACTTGACAGCTGTAATAGCATCCTATATGGCTTACCAGAAGCTGAATTGAGCAAGTTACAGCGAATTCAAAATACAGCTGCTAGACTTGTTGCAGGGGTTAAAAAATCGGAGCATATCTCCCCTGTGCTACGTAATCTTCACTGGTTGCCGGTGTGATCAAGTATTGTTTTTAAGATACTAATAATTACTTTCAAGGCTTTGCATGCTCGTACCCAGTACTCGCGCGTAAACCAAGAAGAGCCTGTAAACAATGGAGGAACAACAAGACGTTTCTAGACGTTTCAAGACAGCATTCAAGATTGTTTCGGTATAATATATCATCTATAGACCCTCCGCTCGGGGTATTCGTCGAAATATTACCGCTCGGGATGATATATCCCTGGGTCTATATAAATGATAATTATTATATGACTATTTTCGTGAGCGGTCCGGAACGTGAAATCCTGCAATTTGATTGGTTCGTGAACGGTCTGGAACTTGCCGTTCCGGACCGCTAGCTAAGAGCGCGGGAATTTTATAAACTTTATAAAAATGAAATTTTAAGGTATTTGGCAACAAATAAATGGAAAAGGGAATGGAAGGCGGAATAAAAGAAAGCGTATGATGGAAAACAAAATAACCAGTTACCAAGAAGAGGAAATATCAAGTTTCGGTCTTTGGCAAACACGACAAGAAGACGCTGAGAGTGCAAGATTTTTGGTCATATAATAAACTACTTATTGATCTCGCTTGTTCGGGCTGTACTAGTGAAATATCGGACATCCGTTTTCTGCACGGACCTCGTGAAATATCGGACGTCGGTGCGATATTTCACCAGTACAGACCACCGCACTCTCGGTAAATAGGAAGTTATTCCACTAGCTTTCTCTATTGTCTTGTGAGCGCTCGGTTGGGGCTAATTACCTATCTATTCAATTTTCACAATATAAATGATAATAATAATAATAATAATAATAATAATAATAATAATGATGGAAACTTTATTAATATAAATTTTTCTTATATATTTACAATTGCAAATCTCACTTCTTGAGGTAATTTACAATTGGCTAACTTGAATCACATATGATTATATACAGTATTAATATTTCTAAAACAACAGAAACAAATTTATAATTAAACATTTAGTGGTTCAGGATTGGTCCATTCTTTGTTTCTACAACAGAAGATATAATACGTCGTTCTAATGGCGATAGAGATCATGTTTCGGATGTAGTATTGCTGATGTTTGTTATCGAGTCCTAAATCATTTAACATTTCAATAAAAGTATGGCATTTTTTATCGAAAATTCCGAGTGAGCTGATGGAGAGATTAACAAATTTAACACTTGTGAAGTCCTCATTCTGTTTTCTTACTAGAGCTTTGTACTTAGCTTTCTTCCGGTTAACGTTGTTGGTAAGGTTAGACTCAAATCCTACGGTAAGTTCAACGATGTAAAGGTCGTTGTTTGAAGTGGAAAGAAGTAAATCTGCGCGTTGTTCGTCTCCAGTTATAACTGAGGGGATTTCAAATCCAGGAAGATCAACGAACAGGTTACATCCGTCTATAGATTGAACTTTTTTTGCGAGAAAACTGAGAATGGAATCGTGTCTCCAAGTAAATCGCTCTAGGTAATGTTGACAACCGGCAACAACATGTGGAAGAGTTTCAGGACGTAAACAGAACGAGCAGTCAGAACATGGTGAAATACCCCATCTGCTAAGATTCTTTCGTGAGGGAAGTGTGTTATTTATGTAACGAACTGTAAAATTGAAAATGATAATAATAATAATAATAATAATAATAATAATAATAATTTATTTCTATAGCGCCGTTTCCTATAGCTCAATGGAGCTTTACAATGTATTGCAAAGTTTTAAACTAATACAGAGTTTTATACTTGGTGTTAGACTATTAACAAAACCATCAATTTATAAATATTATAACTACTATAAAACTATAACTACAAAAACTACTATATATATAACAGCTATAACATTTAAACCACTTAGTCATAAAACTGTTTAAACAAATATGTCTTCAATCTTATTTTAAAAGTAGATAATGATTCACTGTTACGAGTGGAGTCTGGTAATTCATTCCACAACTTATGAGGCGCAGCATATGATGAAAACGAACGTTCACCATAGTTCACTAGTTTTGCTGGAGCTACTGCAAGAAGTCTTTTCGATGATGAACGTAAATTCACTGATGATGTAAATGGTTTTAACATATCAACGAACGTTCACCATAGTTCACTAGTTTTGCTGGAGCTACTGCAAGAAGTCTTTTCGATGATGAACGCAAATTCACTGATGATGCAAATGGTTTTAACATATCCCTAATGTAACACGGTGCTAGACCATTAAGTGCTTTGTAGGTAATGAGAAGCATTTTATAGATGAAATGACGGTTTTAGTTGAGGTTTCACTGAAGTTTATTGCGTTTGACTTTAGGATTGGCACGAATCATCATTGCCCGATTCTGATGGAGAAGGATACTATATCACCCCGTTGCCAGTGTTTTTATTTCAAATGGTGGACCAAAATGTAAGTATTAAAGTGAAGGCTGTAGTCATGTACATTTATCCCCTCGCAAGCGAAGGTGATAATCTCGCCGCGGCAGGGATCCATTTCTCACGAAAGGTTTGTACATATATATATATATATATATATTTATATATTTAAGCGGATCATAGTAGGACTAACTCCTTATAAGAAGTAAAAAGTCGTTTTAGGTGATCCGTTTGCATCGGACAATATTTTTCCAACGCGAAGGGCGGCCATTGGCGAGTGGTGATCTGACGAACTATATAAAGAGGTTTTTACGAAGGGGTGTTATGTATTTAGACTCGCTAATTCCAAATCTGTTTTATTAATTGAAAACGGTTAAATATTGATCGAGATAACGTTCAAAGTATACGATGAGCGGCCGGGCCGGCTGGCTGATTGCCGACAAATTTCTAAGTTCATAAACCGTTTTTACGAAGGGTATGCACGTTCTCGTAATATAATAGGTACGTGCATGTGTTATGTATTTAGACTCGGTAATTCCAAATCTGTTTTCAGAATTGAAATCGAGTAAATATTGGCCGAGATAACGTTCAAAATCTACGTACGACGAACCGGCCTATTGGAATTTATTATCGACAGAGACTAGAAATACAAATACTGGGCACTGGGGACCATGGATGGGGAAAAGAAACTCTAGGGGTGTGGTGGGGGTGTGGGTGGTAGGAAAGGCGGGCGAGGGGTTATTGCGGATTCGTATTTCTAGTTGCCAGACTGGAATCCAGCGGAATTTGTCAGTAAATACGGAGTACCTAAAATGAACAGGTTTTGTGATTGGCTATATGGAACAAAGTGGTTATAGGGTTAGGACATTGGTTTCTTTGTGATTGATTCTATTGTTTTATTGTTTTAATCAACCAATCACAAAACTTGATAGTATAGGTAGGTGGCGACCCGAATTTGTTTGCTCGCCAAAACATTTGACGGTACCGAAAAATGTGGCGTTGAGTTTGTTGTAATAACAGGTAGACATTGTGTAACATTTCAGAATCATTCTGAAAGCCGGATTTGAACTCGCACCTTTGCGATTCCGGTCCGCTGCTTTACCAGTTGAGCCACTGTGTCAACTGGGAACAGTGTGCTAATTTTATGTGTAGTGTTTCAATTCTGTTACAGAATCATCCTCAGGGTAACATGCAAATTAATAGACATGATTAACCCACACTGTTGAGTCGACTCGAGCGGGATTTCAACTCGCACCTAAATAGACTTAAATACATTTGGATAAAATTAGCATACAGTACTGTTTCCAGTTGACTCCTGTTTTCCAGGTACAATGTAGCTCAATTGGTAGAGCAGCGGACTAGAAATTCTATCATTCGTAACTCTTCGTTTCTTCTCTTCGAATTCGTTTTCACATCTGAAATATTTTCATCAATGATCATGTGTTGTCTTTCGTTGTTAGCTTCAAGTTGGTGCCCAAGCTGGTAAAGAAACACAGATTATTGTAAGTATTCTTTAAAACATTTGACAAGTACTAAAACAAAGTTTTTTCGATAGACCTAATCTATAGACGGCTATATCTTGTAAAAAAGGTTCTCCATTGTCTTGGGTGACTCAGCCGTGAGAGCGGCTACCCTTACCACGAATGCAGATTCGCATATTTGATCGCACAGTTTGTCAAGTCTCGGCCAAAAGTCGTGGGGTTTATCTGGGTCCTCCGGTTTCCTCCCACAGTGAAAGTTGACAGGGTGGGTGAGCGGGCCAATTATAAAGTATAAAGAGTATAAAAAGTATAAAGTATATAAAAATTATAAAGTAAAAGTGTGAAGTGAAGTGAAGTGGAAGTAGCTACTTTTAAAATTTTTTCTAAGACTATAACATTATAAATGTTGGCAACTTGCGTAACCTGACAAGAACCATGTACTTTGATCAAGGTTTTAGATACCTGTGCTGAGCAAATGCAAGAGTTTCAGCGAGAATATCGAGGTATGGTGAATATGGAAGTTTATAAAATAGATTTCTTGAAAAGGTGTCGTCTTATTGGCTAAAAGCCGTGTTACAAGTAGAAAATTGCTTGAGTGTCTCTGTTTAACAATTAGTCACTGAAGTCGAGGTGATTATCGGTGAATATGTTTTCTTCACGCTTGGCAGCTTTCGAAAACACACTGAAGATCAAAACGGACGTAAAAATTATACGATAAACAACTTCCTCCCACTTAGACAGTTCTATCTTGAGAGAAATCTGATATTGTACAGTGTCTTTATGCGAAGTTTTTGAGCCCTTTCGACGATTTATTAATTATAATAGTATAGTCGCCATTTTGAAAAAACATTCGTCATATTTTAAAACCATACATCAAAATGATGATTAGGAGAGGGGACTGGAACGAGTAAACTCAGTCTGGTCACAAAAAAACACTTTTTCAAGTATGGTTTCTGGTGATGTGATAGTCACCACGCTACGCGGTTACTGGTCAGTCAGCCAATCAGAACTCGTTTAAGCTAAGAAATTAGTAACATGAATGACGTCATCTCAACCGAAAACACGAGACAAAGCCAAGTGTTTTCGAGGCTAAAAACACACAAGGCAAGGCCATGTCATGATCTAGTGGTTACCACACATGTCTATGAGCTGGGAGACACAGGTTCAAATCCTGGGTCGGACCACTTCTCAGGGTCTTAAAAATGATTGAGGAGAATGTGCTGCCTTTGCAATAATACCAGCAAATGGTAAGACTTTCGGGTCTTCTTGGATAACGACCTTAAATAGTAGGCCCACGGAATCCGTATCACATTTTCGTTTTATAAAACAGCCCCTCTTTCGGTACCTCGTTTTGCACCTCTTTTCTGGCTGAAGTCGTATTTATCTTTTATAACAGACGCCGTACGAAAATATAAAGGACAACATTTGGAAGACAGAAGTGAACCTCAATTTTTTGTCCAGTTTACGGTTCGTGTTCTTTTCGTTTGTTTGTTTACGTATAACTAGGTCTGCTTAAGTTACAGAATAACCTTAATTGTTTTTTAAAATTAAAATTGTAAAATAGTAGGAACGCGTGGAAGTTGGATTAACTTGTTAAGTAAAGGTGAATGCCAATAACTCTATAGTTCAAGTCGTTTTTTCAGAAATGTTTATGTATCACGAGCACCATAGTGTTTCTGCAATGTCTCTGTTAAGTATGCTTGGGAAACTGCTATATTATGAGAAATAAAATTAGATTATTAAATAAAATATTAGATGTCCTGTCAAAATTAAAATAACAGCATGTCTTTTTGATTTATATTATATGTTTGTAATTGGTTCTAGTGTATAGTAAAATCAAAGTTGCCCGTGCACAGCCAAACGTTTCCCGGCCCAGCGCCCGGGCTTGTCTTCACCACTGTTGTAGTAGTTTTAATTCAGTACTTAAGAATTTTCTTTTTTTAAATTGATAGTTTTTTGTTCATAGTGGTAATATATGTAGTAGGCTTTATCTTATAATGAAACTGTAATTAGTTTTATAAGTAACATTAAGAATATATTGTTGTATTGAGACTATTGTATAATGCTCCTAATACGTCTTTATTATTATTATTATTATTAGTACATTTATGGCTAAATCGGTGGTTGTTAAAGGGGCAGTAAGCTAATTCTTCATTTTCGATTTTTTTTCTACTAAATCGTTCGTTTAACTGACCTAGACAACAGACATTAGCATTTTATTCCATAAAAAAAGACCGAAGTCATTAAAGGGACACTCCACCGCAAAACAAGTGTTGCTTTAATAAATGAAAGTTCTTTGTCGCCTCACGTGAGAATGGGAATTAGTTTTCTTCTAATCTTTATAGTTTTAGAGAAATTTGGTTTTGTTTATCGTATTTTTGGTCACACACAGCTAGCCACATGTTGAGTCTTTGACGTCACTTCCTCTAATCGCAACATCTTCGAGTAATGGCGGCCGTATAATCTCGTATAAAAAACAGTTTGAAAAGGCGACTTCCCATGCTCGCGATTGCTTGAGATTTGGCAAGTTATGTAAGAACACTATGCTCTTTAAAATTGAAGGTCGCCATTTTGTTCTGATTGTGGGCGAATGCGGTCGACCCCATTATTTTTTGACGTCATTGAGTGATAGACACACTATACAAAGAAACCCTTCACAATAGCATGACAATAACGTGGTCTTAGTCTATTGTTCAGATTTCTATTCACACTATTGTGAAAGATTTCTTTTCATAGTGTTTCTATTACTCAATGACGTTAAAAATTAATGGGAGCGACCGCATTCGCCCGCAATCAGAACAGATATGGCGGCCTTCAATTTACCAGAAATACGATAAACAAAGCCACATTTCTCTAAAACTAAAAAGATTAGTAGACAACTAATACCTATTCTCATGTGAGGTGACAAATAACTTTCATTTAAAGGGATATGGCAATATAAATTAACTTTGTCTCATTTGAAAGAACTCGTAAAATGGTATAAGAAGACCTTTTACAATTTTTCTGTATCTTTCTTGGTTTTGAAATATTTCAGATAATTATGACAAAAGACAGTCTACAATCCGCCATCTTGTTGCAATATTTGACCTAATTAACTAGGAAATTGGTGACGTCACAAGCAAGGTAAACCTGATGATATTACTCCATAGGTGACCGAATTTCCGCGGAAGGCTTTTTAAAATGTTGTGGGCCAATTGAAAATGGAAATAGTGCAACATAATCGAGTTTCTGGCTCATAATGTCGTAAGGTTGGTAAGATAAAAATTTCACTTTACCCTACTTATGACGTCACATGCATATCGAAAATAATTCCAAGATGGCGGACAGCACGCTGTCTTTCGTCAAATTATTTCGAAAACGAAAAAAGATAAGGGAAAATTGTAAAAGGTCTTGTTATACCATTTCACGAGTTCTTTAAAATGAGACAAAGTTAATTTATATTGCCATATCCCTTTAAGCAACATTTGTTTTGGGGGGGTGGAGTGTTCCTTTAAAATTTAGCGAGTTTGAATTACTTCTCCGCTAAATTTGAGCCCTTCAATCAACTTCCATTTTACCCAACACCCCCCAAATGTCTATATATGTCCAACAGGAAAAGGCGTACTAATGGATACTAATCTGTTTTCAAACAATATTTAAATCATTTTGAATATATACGTTTAAGATAATGATGGTTTTTTATGATAGTTGTTTTAAGAAGCTTGCCTGGTACCCGAGCAAGATTTTATATATGTTTCTGTGTTTATTTACGTCTCTGTTTATGTCTTTTGTAGATTGCTATCGCTAACAATTGTTTGAAATGTGTGGAGTTCACGAATCAACTAAAGGTAAGACATTTTCTTGTTTGTTTTTAGCGCTGTTTTCATTGCTTTACCTTATCCCTTAATCTTCGTCGTGCTTTTGCGTAAACAGCATCAAAGAAAAGCATCACTAATGTTCCAGAATACTTCATTATTCGGGATTTTTCAATGAAAATACCTAGTTCTCTACTATTTATGCTCAAATCAACACACTGTCAAAAAATCCGTATGTACCATTTTGTTCAGATTTCTGGAGAAAATCGCTTCCTAAATCGCACCAAAAATCGCTAGTAAAGTAAATGGTTTGAACCTAGGAATATCATTAGATGTGTGAAGTTGATCGGCAAGATCGCTAGTGTAACGGGCCTTATGGTCGTTATGTTCACAGCACACAAAGACGTGTGACGGTGGAGATGTATTGATCCCATCTCAATTCAACTCAACGTTTCGTGTAAAAACGTTTCCCACATTTTCGTAGGATCGCATGATGAAAGAACTCCAAGCTGGCACGTTTGATGAAGAACGACAGCGAACGTTTAAGAGCCTGGTGGATTTCTTTGAACAGATGGGAAGAGAATGGTATTTTTGAATTTTCTTCATGAATTATTAATGAATTTTACAAGTATACTGTGATATATATTGTGAGACTTGGAGTGTGTGAGATATGGACGCCATTCTGTATCGTTTCAAGAATTCTTTCAAATAAGACAAAGTTAATTTTCGTTTCATAGGAATATTAAGGGTGTTCGGATGTATTTAGATTTGCCGACCTTATATCCGTTGCTAACGAATTAACAAATTTGCCATAGAATTTTACATATTTAAGAATCTATCAAGGCAGTTTGTCATGGTATATCATTATGTGGGCAAAACTCTTTCGTTTGATAATGTCATATGATGACGTAATTATGACGTCACCAAAATTTTTAATTTTTTTAAATTTTAAGGTTTTTTTAATTTTTCGCATGCGAACAGAATCTGGACTGTTAATTTCAAAAACGTATACGCATTGATTTTAAGAATTTTGAAAGAGTCGCCGGAATATCGAATTTTTAAGGTGATTAAGCACAATAAAGTGTTAATAACTTCATTTGTATTTAATTTATCAACAAATCCATACGATTTTTTTGTAGGAGGTAATTTAGGTATTCATGACACTCACAAATGTAGCATAATGTCAAAAATGTAGAAAATTATAGAGTTTTTGTGTTTGTCGATGACGTCAATGTGACGTCGTCGAATTACGTCACCAGACGAAAGAAGTTTGCCTACATATTGCACGCATAAAATATCTTGGTTATACCTTGAATTTATTGTCCACTCACGAAGTATATTGGGCGTGGAATGACCTGTCCTTACCAACCGGATGTTTGAATAATTCGTCTATTCAACTTGTGTTCTTGTTTTAGTTGTAACATCTTACTTGATGAAGTATTTCTTGATACAGAAATGCATTTCAAGCTTATTCTAACAAGAAAAGATTGGTAAGTGGTTGCAAGCATGCTATAAACCATGTAATTAAGAGTAACAATAAGTAGACAAGATAGTAAGTACAAATGTTTCTGCTGTTTATAAACTTTAAAACCTGCAAAAGGAATATTCATGCACTCGGTTAACTTTGTTATATATGGTTGTTTGAAGTTGATCGTCCAGGTTGTTGTAGTCTTGAGAAAGACTATTATTGGTGACTGACGTTTCGACGGCCTCAGCGGTGGTTATCTTCAGAGTCGAGTAAAGCGTGTTTGTCAGAGTTTGCCTATATATACGTCTGGTTCATTACGTCATCGTTTGTTTGTGTCATAATTAGTGTGAGTGGGTGTTGCGTCATGCGTTAAGCGTGGGCCAATATTGTTCGTCATCGGTTGTTTGTGTCATAATCAGTGTGAATGGGTTTCGCGTTATGCGTTAAGCGCGGGTGTATTGTTTGTCGGTAGGTCTATTCGTTGGTGCGTGCGAAGAAGTCTTTTGTATGGTGTCGGTAATTGTTGTGATCTGTTAAGTGGTTTATGTTCCAAGTTGGTATACCAACTTTCTAATGTAAGTCGCTGTTTGTAGTTTGTGTTAAAGGCGATACATTCAGCCGAGTCCCAGTCAATATCGTGTTTTGTTTGTACGTGGTGTTCAGCTATGTGATTAGTCCTATCCCCGTTTCTAGTAGCTCGTTTGTGTTCAGCTATAGTCTGATTTTTAGGTTTCTGCCGGTTTCACCAATATAAGTGTCCTGGCAGTCGGCGCATTTGATCTTGTAAATTGCACCTTGTCTTTCGCGAGGTTGCTTTGTCTTTCGCGTATTTTCGATGTGCGTGTGACGTCACAACGGAGTAAAGCGAAATTTTAAACTAGCCATCCTTATGACTTTATAAGTCTGAAACTTGATTTTTGTGAATGTCTTCCTTTTTCAATTGAATCACACCATTTTAAAAAGCATTCCGCGGAAACTCGCCACAGAGTAGTTTCATCAGGTTTACCCGGGTGTGACGTCACCAACTTCCCAGTCAATTAATCAAAGTATTACAACAAGAATGCGGATGACAGGATTGTCTTTGGTTAAAATTAGTGCTGTTGTTTTGTACAAGAGTAGTTTTGTTTACTTGGATTACCTTCGTGAGCCTGTTTGTTAATCAGAAAGTAAAAATTTGAAATTATGATTTTTGTTGCCAATGTCCTTGAACATCTGGATTTAGATGAATAAATTAGACTCTAGCTGAATTAATTAGTTTCAAAACTGAACAATACGATTATAGAATCAACCGCTCGATCCCAGGCCATTTTCGCCGACCTTGCACCGTGGAGGCGAAATGCCCTGGGTACGAAGTTGAATTTTATTTAAAGTTGAATGTTAGAAACTTACATCACAGGGCTTCTAATTTGATAGGGGTATCTAGTACGTATAGGGGTATCAGGGTATCGTATAGGGGTATCTAGTACGTATATGGGGTATCTAGTATGTATTACTTATAAGGAGGCGCAAATAGAAGGCATTGACGAGCAAATAGAGTGAATTAACGAGCAAATAGCTGACACGTTGAACCCTCGTACCAGCCTCCTAGTTAATTGGATTGTAACCGACCCCAAAACAACAAAGGTCCTAGCGTTCCACTCCCCTATTTGGGGAGCTAGATTACTAGAATAGTGAGACAGACTAAGCATGTGGGATTATAAATTGACTGTTAGACGCATGCGCTTAGTAACGTGTTAACAAACCCACATCCAGTGGGCTGGTACGATGGCAATCTATTTGCTCGTCAATACCTTGTGCCTTGTATTTGCTCGTAGGCCACTTCCTTATATGGAATACGTACTAGAAGTACATATGTCTAGTTTACATGTTTCACGAGATAAGGACGATGAACGAGATAAGGTATTGAGAAACCGAGAAAGCCATTCTGTCTCATTTTAAAATAATGTTAGATAAAATCAAAATTGGGTAGACGATTTTTCATCTTAGTAGTAAATACATTAATACTGCAACTTGTAGTTGATGGTTTTTTATAGGTATGAAACTCCACTTCCAGTTCAAACCATTCTAGCGACCATCGAGGACTACAACAACGATTTTACTCACGTTCTTCCACTGTAAGTTTGTTTTGCATTTTAAGTAATGTGAATTTGGTCATGTTCCTGGTCTGTTCTTGTAGTTTTATACGTTTAAGGTTACAGAACACCCTAGCAAGCCCATTCACGAAATTTGTTACCGCCCGCGCAATTTGTCTTCGATTTGTCTCAAATTTGCACCAAATATAGTTAAGTATGCGAAGAACACTCTCAAATTGTGAAAAAAATAAAAAACACAATATGTTTCCAGATATATTCATCAATTTAAAATCATATGACCTTCGCGCCGCGGTTTAACCTGGTCTTTGGTTTTACCAAAAAGCTCTCAATTTACCATATTTACACTTCTCAATGTTTGTTCTAATAAAGTGTGTCGGGGTTTTTTTATTACTGGAGGAGTTTAGCAGCTAGGATATTTTATTCCTCGACCTATGTTGTGGAAGAAGCAATTGATGAATAAAGGCCCGTAACTCAGTTAGTTTTTACATTAAAAAAAAACGCCGACACACTTTTGTAGCCCAGCTGTTCGCTGACACCCTGTGCAAGTTTGGTGGAAATCGGTTAAAACGCGCGATCAGGTTACACCTTTTAGTGCCCCTATGTGACTCAAAATTGATGTGGTAATAAATAAGCCGTGAAAGTTTGGCGCAGTTTTAACAGCTATTGCAAATTCTCCGCCCCCTCTAATAATTGAATTACTTTCCACCAATAAGAACAACAGCGATATTAATTGTTAATGTTTGTTTTGGGTGAGTTGCAATTGCAAGTACACTGAAATAGCCCTAAGATAATGCTAAGACATTTTTCTGTTGCGGCTTTGCCTTTTCCTATTGCTCTGAAAGCAACAACAGAGGATGTATTCACCGAAATTCACGTCGTATTTCTGGCCTGTTCTTTTCGAAATCGGTTCAGGAAAACATGTTTGGTGCGAAAACATGTCTTACTTGAGCAAGAGAAAATCCATTTCGCTCCTGAACCTTGTCTCGAATTCATTTTTTCAAGTATTTTTAGTGGAAGCTGGCACTCCTTACACACTGCAGAGTTTTCTAGCATTAATTCCAAACAATCTGGACTAACAATATAATTGCCAACGGGTGGTTGGTAACAAGCATAACTGTCATCCTCATTTTCACTTGAGTTAAATCCGAATCAAAATCATCTGATTCAGATTGTGATTCTGACCAGTAATGCCGCTTTTCGCTTCTGGAAACTTCCATACTTGTCTTCAGTTCCTGCTCGCTTCTAGAAGACCTTTGGGAACGTTTATCGCTGTTCGCAATCACGTCTCGCCATTGTGTCTCTTGTTCAAAGTATGAACCCTTGTCGCTGGCAGATAAATGTTCCTTTTTTCATCCAAAAAGACGTCTTTGTCAGCTTTCTTGCATTTGGCCCGTATTTACGACTACCACAGAATGGATTTTTATTCCGTTTACTGTCAGACATAGAGCTAGAGAGACGAGTTGAAGTTGTGTTTATTTTTCCAATTTCTTTCGTAATGTGATACAAGTTAGCTGTCATTCATCCTGTTAATTAATAGTTGACTTTCCCGCCACGGATAATAACCGTAAACCGTTTTAACACGATAACTCGCTCAATTTGCAATATTTTCAATTCAAATTTGTGCAGCTGATAGATCTAATGGTAACCTTTACAAACATATCAAAACACCATTTTCAAAAAAATTACCATTCTAGGGTATTCTGTAACCTTAAGAGCATTGAGACTATTGTATAATGCTCCTAAAACATCTTTATTATTACTATTATTACTACGGTCCATGACATGCAAAACGAAATTGAAGCAAAACTGTGAAAAACTTTTGCAATAGTTTAAATGAAAATTCCGCATAAATTGGGACATACTACCAAAGGAATTAAAAACTGATAGTTATATAAATATGATGATTTTATTTTTTAGACACCACACTTATGTGTTGGAACATTGCTTAGATCGTGTGATAGTGCTGTACATAAGAGCGATAACCGAGAGGTAACGTACATATCTCAAACATATATATATGAATTTCAAAAAAAAAATTCAAAAGGTTTATTGAAGACTTAGGAAATGTTCGGAGCATGGGAGGAAAAAAACAGTCTCTTTGAATAATGATCTATACAGAACAAATCCCAAAACAATATTGTGTTGCAATTCGTTTCTGTGACGTCGTCCATGCGTCTGTGTTCTAATAGACCACTCAGAGTGACCGCCAAAAATTTCCTTACGTTTTGCTGCTCGTTCTCTTGTATTATTTTATTTTATAAAAGAAATACCTAATGGTTTTCCGTGTTTGTATACTGTTATCCAAACACTTGGGAAGTTGCTCGACTTTCGAAAAGCTAAAAACCGTCAGTTCGAGTACATTCTCACTCCCTTCAACTACCGGCTGCTTACCCGAGCAGCAAATTCCTTTCCAATTGTTGACCAATCAGAGTCAGACTTCCAATATCTGGAAACCTGATGTTCGACCTTGAGCTGACCGTTTGAAAACTAGTTCAGTAAAAATTTTGCGTAAATAGAATCAATATAAAGATATTATCTGTGAATTACAATATAATAATAATAATAATAATATCTTTATTGAAGTGTCAATGTATTTAGCCTATACAGACTAATTGGGGACACTATGTAGACTATTTGATTAAAAGGTAAAAACTACATGCAATTCTACACTAATCCTTAATCCTATGTATGTATTCTATCATAAAATATTTTATAATTAATTTGTGTACAATACTAAGATTAATCCTATATAACCATATATAAACATTTATCAATTATAATAAAATATAAAATTATGAGATGAATCCAGTGAGATCTTGTTTTCTTATATTACAGAGTAGGTAGGTCCCTCATTTTACTACTTAATTTTGACCATAAAATGGCCCTAAATACCTAACTGAATGTTTTCCATGACGAACAGTATTGAAGCATGGAATTTCAAAGTCACTGTTCCTTAGCAAATATCTGTTGTCCTTAATCCTGAACAGATCCGAAACATTTCCAGGTGCAAGAACATATTTAACTTTGTACATAAATATCATAATATCTTGTAGTCGTCTGTTGTATATATGAATACATGTACATGAAATAAAGTTAAAAGCGCCACCACCTGGAATATGAAACTGAATAACATCGAGGTTGCTAGCCAGACATGGCCAGACATCCCCGTATTAAAGATTTATTATCCGCTAGATACATGTCGCCGACGCTTGTAGCTTTTTAAAAGCTTTTCACACAGATTTATTTACACAACCAGCAAGAACATATTCATAATACAATTCTTCGTAAACTTTGTAAAAAGCTCTGAGCTATAGTAAGCGAAATATTAGCTTTCAAGTAAACATGCAGTCGATTAAGTCAAGACACTAAACACCTTTTGTTTACAATCTTAAATTTCTCTTAACGCTCTCTGACATTCACGCTTATTTGTTTGCATAGGCCGCAGCAAGAACATAGTCAAAACAATATTCTTCGTAAATTTCGTGAAATTCTAGGCTAAACTTTTCAAAATATAAGCTTTATTTAGCAACACCATGCATGCATCCAGGACGGCTTTATTTAGCACGACAATGGTGTAATTTCATTGGTCCATGTGAGCAGACGTTAGTACATTTGATATGTTGGGTAATTTTAAGTTAGCAGTTAAGACTTTTCTTTTTTAAAATTACTAGTTTATTTGTTTATAGTGGTAATATATGTAGTAGGCTTTATCTTATAATGAAACTGTAATAAGTTTTATCAGTATATTTAAGAATATATTGTTGTAAGAGCATCGAGACTATTGTTTCGTGCTCCTAATACGTCTATTATTATTATTATTACATGGCGAGGTATTAAAGTGCCCCTAACCTCAAAATTTTTTATTGTCTTATTTGGAAGAACTTTTAAAATGATAAAGTAACTTCTTTTGAAGATTTTCGTTTCTTCGCTTTCTTTTGGAGATATATTGACTTATTGGAGAAATGTGTGTATCTCTTCATTCTCGAACGAAATCCTTTAAAATCGAGAGGTTTGGTGTTGTGGGAGAAACATACACACGTGTTATTCACACTTTAGTGTTTTTATTTGATGAACGCAAAGATATATAACATTCTCTGATAACTCATTATGCATGTGTGACGTAAATTCCGGACATTTCCATATCAAACAAACTGATATATCTCAAAAAGAAAGCGAAGAAACGAGAATCTTCAAAAGAAGTTACTTTATCATTTTAAAAGTTCTTCCAAATAAGACGATAAAACAGTTTGAGGTTAGGGGCACTTTAAGCGAGCCATTAGAACGTCTTCGAAGGAGGCTAAGGTTAGGGATACTTAAACGGCAGCCCTTTTTATCATCTAGACGCATGAAGTTTAAAAGTTACTCAGAACGTAAAGTTGCAGCTGACAGGATCAAGAAAGAAACGGATAAAATTCAAGAAACTTTCAAAAAACTGGGCTCGGATGCCGAAAAGGTTGGTTTTACGCGAGGATAAAAGGTCGTTTCAGACTTACCACAACTTGTGGACTATCGTGTGCACTATTTATGACTTTACTTGCTTTAGTCGTACTTTATTCTCATTTTTCTATTTAATATGTTCCTTAGCTGTGAAATTATATTTATTAGGTAACCGAGAAATGTTCTGTTCTGCCAATGTTGTCTGAAATAATCAAGTTGAAAGACACTTCGTTGATGTCCTTGGAAATTTCGGTGAGTGACCCACAAAATTCATCTTCCCATTTCCTCATACCCATACCCTTCCCCTCGCATCCCTTCCCTTCGCATCCCCACCCTTCCTTCACCTCCCTTCCTCTCCCGCCCTTCCTCTCCCGCCCTTCCTCTCCCGCCCTTCCTTCTCATCCTTTCCTTCCATTCCGCTCCCTTCCTTCCACTCTCTTCTTTCCCTCTTCCCCTCACGTCCCTTACTTCCCTCGGTTCACCTCCCTTCCACTCTTCTAACCTTCTCATTTCCTTTCCCCTTCCCTTCACCTTCCCTTATCATTCCCTTCCCTTATCATTCCTTTCTCATTCCCTTCCCTTCTCATTCCCTTCCCTTATCATTCTCTTATCATTCCCTTCCCTTATCATTTCCTTATCATTCCCTTATCATTCCCTTCCCTTATCATTCCCTTCCCTTATCATTCCCTTCCCTTATCATTCTCTTCCCTTATCATTCCCTTCCCTTATCATTCCCTTCCCTTATCATTCCCTTATCATTCCCTTATCATTCCTTTATCATTCCCTTATCATTTCCTTTCCCCTTCCCTTCACCTTCCCTTATCATTCCCTTCCCTTATCATTCCCTTCCCTTATCATTCCCTTCCCTTATCATTCCCTTCCCTTATCATTCCCTTATCATTCCCTTATCATTCCATTCCCTTATCATTCCCTTCCCTTATCATTCCCTTCCCTTATCATTCCCTTATCATTTCCTTCTCTTCACATTCCCTTATCATTCCCTTCCCTTATCATTTCCTTATCATTCCCTTCCCTTATCATTCCCTTATCATTCCCTTATCATTTCCTTCTCTTCACATTCCCTTATCATTCCCTTATCATTTCCTTATCATTCCCTTATCATTTCCTTATCATTTCCTTCTCTTCACATTCCCTTATCATTCCCTTATCATTCCCTTCCCTTATCATTTCCTTATCATTCCCTTCCCTTATCATTCCCTTATCATTCCCTTCCCTTATCATTTCCTTATCATTCCCTTCCCTTATCATTCCCTTCCTTTATCATTCCCTTCCCTTATCATTCCCTTATCATTCTCTTATAATTTCCTTATCATTCCCTTATCATTTCCTTCTCTTCACATTCCCTTATCATTCCCTTATCATTCCATTCCCTTATCATTCCCTTCCCTTATCATTTTCACATTCATCCCTTATATTTTACAAACTGCCTTGTTTTGGTAGGGTGTGGCTGCTAAATACAAAGACTTCACCAGTGACCACGCTATGGCTTTGTTGGCTATGAGGGAAGATGTTGGGAGAGGAGATGCCAGTCAAGTAAGTATTGACTGTTGTATTGTATGATTATACCAATCTGTTGTTGGGATGTTTAAAGGGATACTCCAGCCAAAATACAAATGTAGTTCATATGAAAGATAATAATAAGTCTTATTAACAGACACGACAGACGTGTGTCTTTACAAATGTTTAGCTCGAACGTGGCCGAGTCGAAGGTAAGTCAAAGCGCCGCAGGCTTCCACCGACCACCATACGACCCATGTCTGACCAGGGCCGCCGAGAGGTTCTTTGTGACCCTGGGCAAAATATCGTTTTGGGGGCCCTGATGACGTCATAATTTCCAGTGGGCCGGGGATGCAGGGTTTCTTGAAAGGAGGAACGCACGTAATATTTTGTGACCGCATTTGTAGGGGGTCCGGGTGCATGTTCCCCCGGAAAGTTTTTGAATTTAGGGTCTCTGAAATGGCATTTCCTGCACTTTGATATCCCATTATTTTTAAGAAAATATAAATAAAAATACAAAAGAGCCACCTTGGCGATAAATAATTGAATTACAGAAGAGCATGTTTAATCAGAGGCGTAATGGAGCTACCGAGACTGGGACACTTAGGGAATTTGCGTTCGGGGCCTCCCGCCCCCATACATATACAGTATGATATATTTCAAAAATAGGTTTCAAGAAGTGATGTGGAGCTTTCTGGGCCCCTTAATAAATGACCTGTTGTCAGTTTTGATGTCGGGGGCCCTTGTGCGGCTCCTGCGCCACAGTGGTCGAGGACCCTTACTCCCACCCAGTTGCCGTCGATTGCGATAGTGTCTTTAATCTTCATCATGTCCAAAACTTCAAAAATTCTGGGCGGGCCAGTTCCTACGTTTCGGAACTTGTCAATGCTGTGAGAATGCTTGTTCCGCCTTTGCAACCTTACTGTATTTCAATGAGGAAATATGTTCTTGTTTTAATATTAAAAGTGTATATTCCCGTTCGTTTGTTCGATTTGAAATATGACCGCTCGACCGCCAGATAAGTCGTTCAATTCAGCAAATATTACAAACGTGAAGTTAGATTTGGCAAACGTGTCGCTTGAATGGAAAATTTATAACTTCGCGAGGCTTGGTCGTTTCGAGTAAATGTTGTTCGAATTACATGTATGGCGTTTAAATGGTCATTGAATTTTGACATTATAAACGCGCCATATGATTACCGTATGTTATTTTAATATTACAAGGCTATATGATCACCTTGATACGTGGTTTAGTTTCTACATTCTATTTATTTGTATTAATTTGATTCTCATGCTATAGAAAATTTCTAGCATTATTTTTTTTTAATTTTTTAAAATTAATTTTGCCCATTTACAACTTTCGTGTATTATTTACAAAGATTTATAATTACTGTAGGGCTAGGGATCTACTAGAAACCTTTACAGGCTTTTTATTAAGACCGCTAGTTAACATTATATTTTAATTAATATTTAAATAAAAATCAGTTCAAAATATTAATATAAAATAATAATTGTTTATGTAATATATGAACAACGAGTTTGAGTGTTTCATCAGGGGATCCAAACACGAGAAAACATGATGAAAACACGAGCGCGAAGCGCGAGTGTTTTTATTGTTTTCGAGTGTTTGGATCCCCTGATGAAACACGATAAACGAGTTGTTTATATGACTTCTCAATCGAACACGGATTTAATTGGATGTTTACTTAAAACGCATTTGAGAATAAACCCTAGCTCATGGGACTGAACTCACGAGGGTGTGTAAAATTTATTCAGAAAATTAACAGACTCTGTTCAGTTGAGGATGAGCGAAAAAATGAATTATTAATTAAGATCTCAGCAATTAGATCAAAACCGGGTTTGTCTAATAACTGTGGTGGTATATGATTTTTACGTGTTTTACTCGAGTATCCAGCCTCAGTCATGTGATAAAATAAAGTGATTTAATTGGCTAATTGGCTCATGAATTATTAATGAGTTTGAGAAATCTATAGGAAAGATTATAAGAAAATTGTCTATGTCTAAAAGATAATATAACTAAAAACATTAATACGTATAGTACTATATATTTATATATAATACACAATGGCTTGGTTAAAATCAGGCCGGGGGGGGGGGGTATGGGGGTGCGACACCCCCCAAAAAATTATTTATACGAGTTTCAGTCATTGACTTTTAGCACTTATCGGTTTAAATTAATTTAAAACTACCAAATTTAAAAGACTCACAAATCTAATGTTGATATTAAATATTTTGTTTATACTTTATATGTAAATGTAATCAACAAGAGAACGCCAAAGACATCGATTTATTAAAATGTCATCATGTTTTCATTTCGTATTGAGAGTGCGTTATTAACGTAGCACTAATTAACCATTTCACCAGCTGACCAGGGTCATTTTAGTAGGCACCCAAAGGAAAGACAATATTTTGCAGTGGCGGATCCACGCACGCGGCGCGCGCACCAATGCATATAATAATGCAATATTGAAGATATGGAAAAACAACAGAATAGTATAACGTATATAAAGATGATTTATAGAAAGGAAAAAACTTCATTTATATATGATAACTAATTACTACATATTATTACTATTACAGTTACAGCTACAGCTACAGTACAGCTACAGCTATTGTTACGGCTGCTTCTACAGCTACAGTTACAGCTACAGTTACAGCTACAGCTACAGCTACAGCTACAGCTACAGTTATTGTAACGGCTGCTTCTACAGCTACAGTTACAGCTACAGTTACAGTTGCAGTTGCAGTTACAGTTATACAGTTGCAGTTACAGTTACAGTTACAGTTACAGTTACAGTTACAGTTACAGTTACAGTTACAGTTACAGTTACAGTTACAGCTACAGTTACAGTTACAGTTACAGTTACAGCTACAGTTACAGTTACAGTTACAGTTACAGTTACAGTTACAGTTACAGTTACAGTTACAGTTACAGTTATAGTTATAGTTATAGTTACAGTTACAGTTACAGTTACAGTTACAGTTGCAGTTGCAGTTGCAGTTGCAGTTACAGTTATACAGTTACAGTTATACAGTTACAGTTATACAGTTATACAGTTACAGTTACAGTTGCAGTTGCAGTTGCAGTTGCAGTTACAGTTGCAGTTACAGTTACAGTTGCAGTTGCAGTTGCAGTTACAGTTACAGTTACAGTTACAGTTGCAGTTATACAGTTGCAGTTACAGCTACAGTTGCAGTTGCAGTTGCAGTTGCAGTTACAGTTACAGTTACAGTTACAGTAATACAGTTACAGTAATACAGTTACAGCTACATCTATACAGTTACAGCTATAGCTATAGCTATAGCTACAGCTACAGTTGCAGTTACAGTTGCAGTTACAGTTACAGCTACAGTTATAGTTACGGCTACAGCTACAGCTACAGCTACAGCTACAGTTACAACTACAGTTTCAACTTGATAATGTAGTTCGCTACGACAAGCCCTTGTTGGCTTGCCGTTAAAGCTTTTTCGCCTCACTTCTCAAAACGCGATTTCGCCAAAAGAAAATTACAGAATTCAGGGTTGAAGATGTCATTGCGAAGGTAATACTCCACGACCATAATATCCAGCCAACGACAGGAAGCCCCCAAAGAGAACTTGTTACAACCGTCGGTGCAAAGCATAAGAAAGTGCAGCCAACCACGATCAGGCAAGAATTAGCTAGCTTTATGTTCCGCAAAATTGTTTTCTTACTCGAGGTTGCTCCATGGACTGAAATACGATTCCTCGCGGAAGCACGACTTGCGAGAAATATTCTCACGTAAATGAAGATCAGAATAATTATTAAGAGAGATAACTCAATACTGAAAATTATTTTCGCGACATTACCATCAATAAAGGAAATGCACATCTCCACGACAACGAGACACCAGAAAATAAATGAAGCTGTTAAAAGTTTACTTTTGGTCACTTTGTTTCGATGAAAAATAGGATGAACGATACCCAAATATCGTTCCAAGTTCAGCCAAAATAATGCCGTAAAAGACATACTAGACAAAGTAAATGACAGTGCCGTAAATACAGCAACCATAGGACATCTGTTACCTCCTTGTATATCTACCATGAGTAGTATAGCAAATGATGGGTTGCAAACTGTTCCAACTCCAAGATCGCTCAAGGAGAGAAGCATGATAAGAAAATATGATGTTTTCTTCTGTAGATGAGATGATCTCCAATATGCAAGCAGTGTTATGGCGTTAATAAAGGTCGTTGAGAATGTCAAAAGGATGTTGACTACGCAAAGAATAACGCCACTGACATAAACCTCTTTCGGGGGAGGCACTCCTGAGGTGTAAGGCTGTTCTGCCTTCAAACATTTCCACAGATGATTTCTATAATGAATAGGGTTCGTTGCATTCATATCCACATAGAGTACTCGCCTTTCCTTGAGACGGTGGCTGTGTGAACTCAAATTAAATTTGTGTATATATAGTGACGGGGAAATAACAATTAGGGGTGGATCTTTTGAACACATTTGGCACTTCATTTCGCTAAAACAAACGTAATTCCACTTGCGCTAATGGTAAGAAATGTAATATATCTGAAGCATAGTATATACTTATCATACAGCTATAAGCTTGTTTTAAACCTAACTTAGAAATTAAGTGATTTTCTGCCTAAAAGCATGTACACTCGTATTAAGCAATATCTTCCTAAAAAGGGTTTAATCTGTCTTCTCAAATATATTAAATATGCATGATTTATCGGCCAATCAAATTGCAGTCAAGTCACCTGACGTATCTTGATATCGTGGAAACTTTATAAATGAACATAATTACTGCACAATTTATTTCAATACTGTTTTTAAAACTACATTTGTTTTACATGCTCCTATCTTTCGAACAAGGTAAATCCTGATGGAGTGATCACTCACACCAAGATGATGAACTCCAAATATGACAATCCGTCTACTCGAATTAGATCACACCAATCAATCTTTCTTTCAGCTGCAACGGCGTAATTATGATTAATAATATATTCAATTTTTAATATAATAATATATTTAATTTCCCAACATTGTAGGCATAGAGAATTAGGTTTACATGACATGGTTGCCTTATTTACGGCACTGTCATTTACTTTATTTGGTATGTCTTTTACGGCATTATTTTGGCTGAACGTGGAACGATATTTGGGTATCGTTTACCCTATTTTTCATCGAAAGAAAGTCACCAAATTTAAAGTTTTAATAGCTTCATTTAATTTCTTGTGTCTCGTTATCGTGGAGTCTACTCTCATCCGCAGGCAACTCTGTGTCTTACTAGCTGCAACGTTTTCAGTTTGTGGCGACGTTTTCAGTCTATATGTTTTGCCCGAGCGAAGAAATAAATAAGAGCATGGGCCCGAGCGAAAAAGCGCGACGATTTTTCGCTCTGGCCAACGCTCTTATTTTTTTTTGGCTCGGCCAAAACATCATATAGACTGAAAACGTCGCAAAACTGAAAACGTTGCAGCTAGTAAGACACATAGTTGCCTGCGGAGGAGGCCATGTGGAATCGTGCATTCTCCTTTATTGATGATAAAGCCGCAATGATGATCTTGAGTATAAAGTTATCTCTCTTTATAATTATTCTGATCTTCATTTTCGATAAACTGAACCCAAGAGAAATGGCTTAGATTTGGTTATGCAAATTTCAATCCAAACAGCCTCCAGTTCAAAATTGTCTAATTCATTTAATATCCTTTAGGAAAACTGCTATGCCTCCGCCATGTCTATTTCTATCTTTCCTCACTGTTGAGTACATGTACCCCAATCTATTAATCTCATGTTCAAGAACACTTTCATCCAGCCATGATTCAGAAATGCACAGAATATCTAACGGAGATGAAGCCATGAATAACCTTACCTTGAGATGACCTATCTTGAACCCTATTTTATGTATCTTCCAATTGGTTGTGGTAGACAAATCTGGGTTGCATATAACTGGGCCAGGGTTCGGATTTATATCACCAGATAAGAGAGCAAGATACAAGGCAAAAAACGTGAGATTTGTTCTGTGATATCATACAGTTTTAAACTACAGTGTAGTCCTATTCCCTCTACTCTATGAATATTTATGTTTAATCTACTCTTTTAAGAATAAAAGGAAGACCCAAAAGGAGTTTCCCATTTTCAAGAACTATAGTCTAATTCCAAACCTAACCCTAACTTTGATCCTAACTTTGATCCTAACCTTGATCCTAACCTTAATTTCACTGAGAGTCGAAATTTAAATATGTTTACTTCGATGCACTCAACTTATAGCCCCCGACGATACGTGCGCAATTTGCAAAAATTATTTCTTTTAGTTCACATAAACGCATAATGTTTGACATTTTCTCTTTAAAATAATTTGTACATAAACTATATCATTCATGGGATGATATATAGTTGTTGCTAATTGATGAAATTATTTAATAATTCATCACCTACTCTCTTTTCTAATGAATTTAATTCCCTTCACTGCTTTAAGAGAGTTAAAATTCCGGAGTATTAATTGAGTTAATGCCCGGGTACATCAAAGAAAATCAAGGTGATCATGAACTTATATATTTTTTCTTGCTAATTAATTTTGCTCCTTTTTTAGAATTACTTTAGCCAAGGGAATGATACCTGATTTAGTCAACCCTGATATAAATGTGCAGGGAATCCTTAGCCGTAAAATATTCTACTTATTTTGAATTGTGTATTTCATTCGAAAGTATACAGCTGCAACAGCGTACTTATGATTAATAATATATTCAATTTTTAATATAATAATATATTTAATTTCCCATCTTTGTAGGCATAGATAATTAGGTTTACATGCAATAAAATATGTTAAACATTTAAGTATATATATATATATGATAGTACAATACATGTTAAAATTGATTGACATGCAGTACGTATTAATAAATTCTTAAAAGTCGCAAAATTAACTAAACGTTTCATGGGAACATGGCCTGGTAATGAAGAACATTTTATGGTCGGTCTTTGAATAAATATTTATATCACTTAAATTATATTTGGATTCCGTGGCAAAGAACAAGAAACGGTTGTATTCAGATGAATGCTTTTCAAATGAGCGATATAAAAGTGTTGTCCTGCGTATGGTGTACTGCTTCCAAAATAATATGTAGGAGGTCTAACGTTTCTAGCGAAGGCCCTTCGTCAGAGAGTGAAACATAAAATCCAATCAATACTTGTATTATCATAATTGTAGTAGTCCAATGAGACTATTCAAACATTAAAAAACATTTGCCGAAAGACCTTTTTCGCCTCACTTCTCAAAACGTGGCTTCGCCAAAAGAAGATTACAGAATTCATGGTTGAAGATGTCAACGCGAAGGTAGCACTCCACCACCATAATATCCAGCCAACTACAGGAAGCCCCCAAAGAGAACTTGTTACAGCCATCGGTGCAAAGCATACGAAAGTACAGCCAACCACGATCAGGCAAGATTTGGCCAGCTTTATGTTCCGCAAAAATGTTTTCTTACTCGTGGTTGCTCCATGGACTGAAATACGATTCCTCGCCGAAGCACGACTTACTAGAAATATTCTCCCGTAAATGAAGATCAGAATAATTATGAAGAGAGATAACTTAATACTCAAAATCATCGCTGCGGCTTTATCATCAATAAAGTTAACGCACGACTCCACGACAACGATACACCAGAAAATAAATGAAGCTATTAAAAGTTTACTTTTGGTGACTTTGTTTCGATGAAAAATAGGGTAAACGATACCCAAATATCGTTCTACGTTCAGCCAAAATAATGCCGTAAAAGACATACCCAATAAAGTAAATGACAGTGCTGTAAATACGGCAACCATAGGACATCTGTTAGCTCCTTGTATATCTAACATTAGTAGCATAGTAAATGATGGGTTGCAAACTGTTCCAACTCCAAGATCGCTCAAGGAGAGAAGCATGATAAGAAAATACGATGTTTTCTTCTGTAGTTGAGATGATCTCCAATATGCAAGCACTGTTATGACGTTAAGAAAGGTCGTTGAGAATGTCAGAAGGATGTTGACTACGCAAAGAATAACGACATTGACATAAACCTCTTTCGGGAGAGGCACCCCTGAGGAGAAAGGCTGTTCTCCCCGCAAGCATTTCCACAGAGGATTTCTATAATCAATATGGTTCGTGGCATTCATATCCACATAGAGTACTCGCCTTGCCTTGAGAACGGTGGCCGTGTGTGAACTCAAATTAAATTTATGTATATAGTAACAGCCGGGGAAATAACAATTAACGGTAAAGCTGTGAACACATTTGGCACTTCATTTCGCTAAAACAAACTTCTACATGCGCTAATGGTAAGAAATGTAATATATCTGAAGCATAGTATATACTATAAGCTTTTTTAAACGCAACTTAGAAATTTAGTGATTTTCTGGCGAAAAGCATGCACACTCGTATTAAGCAATATCTTTTTAAAAATAATTTAATCTGTCTTCTCAAATATATTAAATATTCATTATTTCTCGGCCAATAATTGCGCTCAAATCAGTCACATGACGTATCTGGATATCTTGGGAAGTTTATAAATTAGCATAATTACTGCACAGTTTATTTCAATACTGTATTTAGAACGTTTCTAAATAATGTAATTAGAAATGTAGTTCTAAATACAGAAGATATGCAAAACAGTTGTTCTGACCAAGCGCAATTTCAAATACCAATATATCAATGGCAATTAGAAAAGGACGTGTAATCTATCTATTTATTTATCTATATAGTAATGTGTTAATATACACACTGCTGTAGTGAATGTGAGAGAGCTTGGAGTAGACAGACGATACATAGACGATCGTCAAGTTCGTATCCTCAGAAAAATTATTCTGAGTCCCGGACAGGAATCGAACCTGTAACCTTCTGATTGCCAGTGAGATGCTCTAACCATTAAGCCACCGAGACTCAGATGGAGAGCGAAGGTTACAATGATGTACTGGTTCGATTGATATATGTATGCGGCAGACACTATATATCGGTAAGGTTTGGATGTGTTAATATACACACTGCTATAGTGAATGTGGGAGAGCTTGGAGTAGACAGACGATACATGGGCGATCGTCAAGCTCGTATCCTCAGAAAAATGGGCATCTCCTTCGTGTACTGGACACACAATGGACACAGACTACGTCATGGACACATCAAGGTTATTTTCTCGGGATTCAGAAGCTTTACAAGAACAAAACCCCTAACCATAACCATAACCCAAACCATAACCATAACCCATATAAAAACTCTAGTCCTAACCCTGAAATAAAGGAATACTAACCCTCCTTTTAAACTAAGTATTTCAATGATGTAATATTCTGTGTCCGGTACACGAAGTATAGGAGCCGAAAAATGATTCTGAGTCCCGGACAGGAATCGAACCTGTAACCTTCTGATTGCAGGTGAGACACTCTAACCATTGAGCCACTGAGACTCAGATGGAGACGATCGCCCATGTATCCTCTCTATATAGTAATAATAATAATTTTATTTAGGCAAGGTAGCATCACTCAGCTAAAAGCTGCTTTCCAGGATGGCCTTGCATTTAAAAACTATATTACTTACAATATTAACTAAATACTGAAATTACTAATTATACTATAACTTACAATGCCAACTAAATAGTGATTACGAGAATGAAATATATCTCGAAACAAACATGCGATACTTACAGTTTTGTTAAAAGCTTAAAAGCTCATAAAATTGAACAAGTCGTATTAATATAACTCAATGTATTTTGAGTCTCGGTATAATGTAAAACAGTAAAAACTCGTTGCTCTGTGGTCAGTTGAACCATTTTTATTCGAACTGATGATATGACTAATTAGTACTTTGACAATTTGTTATGCAGTTATGTTCCTTCATACGATTAGAAGCTATTTTAAATTCCCATGAAGAGCATAAAATCTTGTGCTTAACAACAATAGGTTAATTTCTAAAGGTCTCGTTTTTTTATACACCCTGTATAGTTGTTGTATACTGGTAATTGAAGAAATTACTTAATAATTCATCACCTACTCTCATTTTCTAATAAATTTAATTCCCTTCACTGCTTTAAGACAAAATTCTGGAGTATTAATTGAGTTAATGCTCGCGGTACATCAAAGAAAATCAAGGTGATCATGAACTTATATATTTTTTCTTGCTAATTAATTTTGCTCCTTTTTTAGAATTACTTTAGCCAAGGGAATGATACCTGATTTAGTCAACCCTGATATAAATGTGCAGGGAAATCCTTAGACGTAAAATATTCTACTTATTTTGAATTGTGTATTTCATTCGAAAGTACAGCTGCAACGGCGCGTAGTTATGATTAATAATATATTCAATTTTTTAATATAATAATATATTTAATTTCCCATCTTTGTAGGCATAGAGAATTAGGTTTACATGCAATAAAATATGTTAAACATTTAAGTATATATATATATATATATGATAGTACAATACATGTTAAAATTGATTGACATGCAGTCCTAGGATATTTCAAATCTAAGTATAAGGGACGTATTAATAAATTCTTAAAAGTCGCAAAATTAACTAAACGTTTTATGGGAACATGGCCTGGTAATGAAGAACATTTTATGGTCAGTCTTTGGATAAATATTTATATTACTTAAATTATATTTGGATTCCGTGGCAAAGAACAAGAAACGGTTGCATTCAGATGAATGCTTTTCAAATGAGCGATATAAAAGTGTTGTCCTGCGTAGGTAGTGAAGAAATCAAATACTTTAAAAGGTTGGTGTACTGCAAAAATAATGTGTAGGACGTCTAACGTTTCTAGCGAAGGCCCTTCGTCAGAGAGTGAAACGTAAACGATCCAATCAATACTTGTATTATCATAATTGTATTAGTCCAATGAGACTATTCAAACATTAAAAAACATTTGCCGTAAGACCTTTTTCGCCTCACTTCTCAAAACGTGGCTTCGCCAAAAGAAGATTACAGAATTCATGGTTGAAGATGTCAATGTGAAGGTAGCACTCCACCACCATAATATCCAGCCAACTACAGGAAGCCCCCAAAGAGAACTTGTTACAACCATCGGTGCAAAGCATACGAAAGTACAGCCAACCACGATCAGGCAAGATTTGGCCAGCTTTATGTTCCGCAAAAATGTTTTGTTACTCGAGGTTGCTCCATGGACTGAAATACGATTCCTCGCCGAAGCACGACTTACTAGAAATATTCTCCCGTAAATGAAGATCAGAATAATTATGAAGAGAGATAACTTAATACTCAAAATCATTGTTGCGGCTTTATCATCAATAAAGTGAACGCACGCCTCCACGACAACGATACACCAGAAAATAAATGAAGCTATTAAAAGTTTACTTTTGGTGACTTTGTTTCGATGAAAAATAGGGTAAACGATACCCAAATATCGTTCTACGTTCAGCCAAAATAATGCCGTAAAAGACATAGCAAATAAAGTAAATGACAGTGCCGTAATACGGCCATCATACTGTAGGACATCTGTTACCTCCTTGTATATCTACCATGAGTAGTATAGTAAATGTTGGGTTGCAAACTGTTCCAACTCCAAGATCGCTCAAGCAGAGAATCATGATAAGAAAATACGATGTTTTCTTCTGTAGATGAGATGATCTCCAATATGCAAGCAGTGTTATGACATTAAGAAAGGTCGTTGAGAATGTCAGAAGGATGTTGATTACGCAAAGAATAACGGCATTGATATAAAGTTCTTTCGGGGGAGGCACCCCTGACGGGAAAGGCTGTTCTCCATTCAAACATTTCCACAGATGATTTCTATAATGAATAGGGTTCGTTGCATTCATATCCGCATAGAGTACTCGCCTTGCCTTGAGACGGTGGCTGTGTGAACTCAAATTAAATTTGTGTACATAGTAATAGGTAAATAACAATTAGGGGTAAAGGTATTGAACACATTTTGCACTTCATTTCGCTAAAACAGCTAATAGTATAAGAAATGTAATATATCTGAAGCGTAGTGTATACTTATCATATAGCTATAAGCTTGTTTTCAACGTAAATCGCAAAATTAACTAAACGTTTTATGGGAACATGACCTGGTAATGAAGAAACTTTTATGGTCGGTGTTTGGATAAATATTTAGCACTTAAATTATATTTGGGTTCTGTTGCAAAGGACAAGAAACGGTTGCAAGAATTCTAAGGATCCATCTGAATCTTTTTCAAATGAGCTATATAAAAGTGGTGTCCTGCGTAGGTGGTGAAGAAATTAAATACTCTAAAAGGTTGGTGTACTGCCAAAATAATGTGTAGGAGGTCTAACGTTTCGAGCGAAGGCCCTTCGTCAGAGAGCGAAACGTAAACGATCCAATTAGTACTTGTATTATCATAATTGCAGCAGTCCAATGAGACTATTCAAACATTAAAAAACATTTGCCGTAAGACCTTTTTCGCCTCACTTCTCAAAACGTGGTTTCGCCAAAAGAAGATTACAGAATTCAGGGTTGAAGATGTCAACGCGAAGGTAGCACTCCACGACCATAATAGCGGGCCAACTACAGGATGATTCCAAAGAGAATTTGTTAGAGCCATCGGTGCAAAGCATAAGAAAGTGCAGCCAACCACGATTAGGCAAGATTTGGCCAGCTTTATGTTCCGCAAAAATGCTTTCTTACTCGTGGTTCCTGCATGGACTGAAATACGATTCCTCTCCGAAGCACGACTTGCGAGAAATATTCTCACGTAAATGAAGATCAGAATGATTATGAAGAGAGATAACTTAATAGTCAAAATCATCATTGCGGCTTGATCATCAATAAAGGAAACGCACAACTCCACGACAACGAGACACCAGAAAATAAATGAAGCTATTAAAACTTTACTGTTGGTGACTTTGTTTCGATGAAAAATAGGGTAAACGATACCCAAATATCGTTCCACGTTCAGCCAAAATAATGCCGTAAAAGACATACCAAATAAAGTAAATGACAGTGCCGTAAATACGGCAACCATAGGACATCTGTTAGCTCCTTGTATATCTAACATGAGTAGTATAGTAAATGATGGGTTGCAAACTGTTCCAACTCCAAGATCGCTCAAGGAGAGAAGCATGATCAGAAAATATGATGTTTTCTTCTGTAGATGAGATGATCTCCAATATGCAAGCACTGTTATGGCGTTAAGAAAGGTCGTTGAGAATGTCAGAAGGATGTTGACTGCGCAAAGAATAACGGCATTGACATGAAATTCTTTCGGGGGAGGTACCCCTGAGGGGAAAGGCTGTTCTCCCTTCAAACATTTCCACAGATGATTTCTATAATGAATAGGGTTCGTTGCATTCATATCCACATAGAGTACTCGCCTTGCCCTGAGACGGTGGCTGTGTGAACTAAAATTAAATTTGTTTACATATGGAAATAACAATTAACGCGGTAAAGCTGTTGAACACATTTAGCACTTCATTTCGCTAAAACAAACTTCCACTTACGCTAATGGTAAGAAATGAAGTATATCTGAAATATAGTATATACTTATCATATAGCTATAAACTTGTTTTAAACGCAACTTAGAAATTTAGTGATTTTCTGCCTAAAAGCATGCACACTCGTATTAAGCAATATCTTCCTAAAAGGGTTTAATCTGTCTTCTCGAATATATTAAATATTCATGACTTCTCGAATATATTAAATATTCATGACTTCTCGCCCAATCAAATTGCGGTCAAATCACCTGGCGTATCTGGATATCATGGAAAGTTTATAAATTAGCATAATTACTGCACAATTTATTTTAATACTGTATTTAAAATTACATTTCTAAATACTGTATTTAGAAATGTAGTTCTAAATACAGAAGATATGCAAAATAGTTGGTCTGACCAAGCGCGATTGCAAACACCAATATATATATATATATATATATATATATATATATATATATATATATATATATATATATATATCAATAACTATTAGAAACAGGCGTGTAATTTATATATTTATTTATCCATTTATCTATCCATATCTATGATATCATACAGTTTTAAACTGTAGTCCTTTACTTTAACTAAGAGGATGACTGAAAAGTACCTTCCCATTTTCAAGAACTAGAGTGTAATTCTAATCCTAGTCCTAACTTTGATCCTAACCTTAATTTTACTTAGAGTCGAAATTTAAACATGTTTACTTTGGTCTTCGATGCACTCAACTTTTAGCCCCGAATATACGTGCACATTTTGCCAAAAATATTTACAACTATACTACATCTACAGTTAGAGTTACAGTTAGAGTTACAGTTACAGTTACAGTTACAGTTACAGTTACAGTTACAGTTACAGTTACAGTTACAGTTACAGTTACAGTTACAGTTACAGTTACAGTTACAGTTACAGCTACCGAGTTACAGCTACTGAGTTACAGCTACCGAGTTACAACTACAGTTACAGTTACAGTTACAGTTACAGTTACAGCTACCGAGTTACAGCTACCGAGTTACAGTTACAGTTACAGCTACAGTACAGTTACAGCTACGGCTGCATTATCATATAGCTATAAACTTGTTTTAAGCGCAACTTAGAAATTTAGTGATTTTCTGCCTAAGCAATATCTTCCTAAAAAGGGTTTAATTTGTCTTATCGAATATATTAAATATTCATGACTTCTCGGCCAATCAAATTGCGGTCAAATCAGTCACCTGACGTATCTGGGTATCGTGGGAAGTTTATAAATTAGCATAATTACTGCACAGTTTATTTCAATACTGTATTTAAAATTACATTTCTAAATACTGCATGTATTTCGAAATGTAGTTCTAAATACAGAAGACATACAAAATAGTTGTTCTGACTAAGCGCAATTTCAAATACCAATATTATACATGGAAATCTATCTGCACCAGATGTAACACAGCGCGTGGTCTCACGAGTGCGACATGTTGCTGTAGCTGACAATTTTTAGAATTTTGCGCGCGGAGCGAGATTCCTTTGTCTTTTGAGCTCTTAATAAAATTACTTCCGCACGAGAGCTCACATGTCAGGGCGTATCGCTCCGCGCGCGGACCTAATTTATTAATTCTTTTTTCTATCAACTCACTTCGGGACCGCAGTAATTGGCGATTGCTGTTGCGGCCACCCTGCCACATGTACTATACTTATAATACAACCTTAGCAAATAACTTATTAATTAATCCATAGAATCTTAATCACTACACATTCCACTACACATTCCAACTATAGACCGATAACATCACTCATAACTGTAGATAAGATTTTTGAGAAGTTACTCTGTGAACAGGTGACCAACAAGTTTGACGCAACACTACATAGTCGAATGACAGCCTACCGAAAGAGATACAGCTGCGAGACGTCCCTGTTATGCCTGATAGAGGATTGGAAACAAGCAATAGATAGAAAAGAACTCGTATGTATACTCTCTACTGATATGAGTAAGACTTTCGATTCTCTTAGTCATACATTGACTCTAAAGAAGCTTGAGGCGTATGGTTTTGCCCCAGCGTCCTTAAACCTTATGAGATCTTTCTTTGAAAAACGCATGAATAGAGTCAAGCTGGGCAACATAAGGAGTGAATGGAAAGAGATGATAAGGGGGTGCCCCCAAGGATCATCGTTTGGTCCTACATTGTGGAATCTCTTTCAGAATGATATGATTTATCACGTTAACAATGCAAACTTGACGATGTATGCCGACGACCATCAGTTATACAAATCAGGGACAGATTTCGGTGAAGTGAAAGATAGTTTAGAGAAGGAAGGACAATGCGCTGCGACATGGTATAAGGACAACTGCCTTTTAGCGAACCCAGATAAGTTTCAGGTATTGATTATAAATCCACGGAATCTGAACATCAGCTGTCGGAGTCCTGATATACATATAGACGACAAAGTTATCAAGATTACTGACCACATCAAATTGGTAGGGGTATATTTTGATGAAAGCCTAAATTTTAGTGGTCACATCAGTGAGATGTGCAAGAAGTCCAGCAAGAAAGTGGGAGTGCTTATGCGGCTACGCAATCTAATCCCGTGTTCTGCCAAATTGATGATCTTATAAAACATCGATCCTCCCATTTCTTACATATTGCCATGTGGTTTGGCATTTTTGCAAGGCTTCTGATAGTAGAAAGGTGGAGCGTATCCAGGAACGTGCGCTGAGAGCAGTCTATAAAACAAAGTCAGACACGTATGAAACACTCCTTAATCGAGCTCGGCTGCCAACGTTACACAACAGAAGATTACAGGAGTATCGCAATTTATATGTATAAAGTAAAAAACAAACTTTCACCCATAAGTGTAGCTGAAATATTTACTTTTAAACAATCAAATTATTCACTAAGAAATAGCGATTTTAATATAACTAGATTTAATACCGTAAATTATGGAAAGCACTCAGTACGCCATTTTGGGCCAGTGTTATGTTCAAAACTGAGCAATGACATTAAGAATTCAGCTAGCTTAAGTGTATTCAAGAGGAATATACGTAAATTAGATATCAATAGTATGCTGGATAATAACTGCAACTGCTGTGATATGTGCAGAGAATGACTCAGTTTTTATGAACAGTATTTCTTATTCTATATATAAACATATATGTTTCTGTAGGTTTTAATGTTTTTACTATATTTAATTATTCATAGGTTTTTACATATAAATAAATAGTGTCATCAATTAGTTTGTAAAAAGCTAAATAAGCTGGACACTTCAATAAAGTTTATTATTATTATTATTATTAGAATGAATAGGGTTCGTTGCATTCATATCCACATAGAGTACTCGCCTTGCCATGAGACGGTGGCTGTGTGAACTCAAATTAAATTTGTGTATATAGTAACAGGGAAATAACAATTAACGGTAAAGCTGTTGAACACATTTGGCACTTCATTTTGCTAAAACAAACTTCCACTTACGCTAATGGTAAGAAATGTAATAAGCTTGTTTTCAACGTAAATCGCAAAATTAACTGAACGTTTTATGGGAACATGACCTGGTAATGAAGAACATTTTATGGTCGGTGTTTGGATAAATATTTAGCACTTAAATTATATTTTGGTTCTGTTCAAAGGACAAGAAACGGTTGCAAGAATTCCAAGGATCCATCTAAATCTTTTTCAAATGAGCTATATAAAAGTGGTGTCCTGCGTAGGTAGTGAAGAAATTAAATACTCTAAAAGGTTGGTGTACTGCCAAAATAATGTGTAGGAGGTCTAACGTTTGGAGCGAAGGTCCTTCGTCAGAGAGTGAAACGTAAACGATCCAATTAATACTTGTATTATCATAATTGCAGCAGTCCAATGAGACTATTCAAACATTAAAAAACATTTGCCGTAAGACCTTTTTCGCCTCACTTCTCAAAACGTGGTTTCGCCAAAAGAAGATTACCGAATTCAGGGTTGAAGATGTCAACGCGAAGGTAGCACTCCACGACCATAATAGCGGGCCAACTACAGCATGATTCCAAAGAGAATTTATTAGAGCCATCGGTGCAAAGCATACGAAAGTACAGCCAACCACGATCAGGCAAGATTTTGCTAGCTTTATGTTCCGCAAAAATGCTTTCTTACTCGTGGTTCCTGCATGGACTGAAATAGGATTCCTCGCCGAAGCACGACTTACGAGAAATATTCTCACGTAAATGAAGATCAGAATGATTATGAAGAGAGATAACTTAATAGTCAAAATCATCATTGCTGCTTTATCATCAATAAAGGAAACGCACAACTCCACGACAACGAGACACCAGAAAATAAATGAAGCTATTAAAACTTTACTGTTGGTGACTTTGTTTCGATGAAAAATAGGGTAAACGATACCCAAATATCGTTCCACGTTCAGCCAAAATAATGCCGTAAAAGACATACCAAATAACGTAAACGACAATCCCGTAAATACGGCAACCATAGGACATCTGTTAGCTCCTTGTATATCCAACATGAGTAGTATAGTAAATGATGGGTTGCAAACTGTTCCAACTCCAAGATCGCTCAAGGAGAGAAGCATGATAAGAAAATATGATGTTTTCTTCTGTAGATGAGATGATCTCCAATATGCAAGCACTGTTATGGCGTTAAGAAAGGTCGTTGAGAATGTCAGAAGGATGTTGACTACGCAAAGAATAACGGCATTGACATGAAATTCTTTCGGGGGAGGTACCCCTGAGGGGAAAGGCTGTTCTCCCTTCAAACATTTCCACAGATGATTTCTATAATGAATAGGGTTCGTTGCATTCATATCCGCATGGAGTACTCGCCTTGCCCTGGACGGTGTCTGTGTGAACTCAAATTAAATTTGTGTACATAGTAACAGGTAAATTAACAATTAACGCGGTAAAGCTGTTGAACACATTTGGCACTTCATTTCGCTAAAACAAACTTCCACTTGCGCTAATGGTAAGAAATGTAATATATCTGAAGCATAGTATATACTTATCATATAGCTATAAACTTGTTTTAAACACAACTTAGAAATTTAGTGATTTTCTGGCTAAAAGCATGTACACTCGTATAAAGCAATATCTTCCTAAAGGGTTTAATCTGCATGTCTTCTCGAATATATTAAATATCATGACTTCTCGGCCAATAAAATTGCGGTCAGATCAGTCACCTGCACGTATCTGGGTATCGTCGGAAGTTTATAAATTAGCATAATTACTGCATAATTTATTTCAATACTGTATTTAAAACTACATTTCTAAATACTGTATTTCGAAATGTAGTTCTAAATACAGAAGATATACAAAATAGTTGTTCTGACCAAGCGCAATTTCAAACACCAATCGTGTCGCCGATTGCCGTCGACACCACCATCAAGAGTTTATAGCTATGAAATTAGAGTATCTAGAATATCTTACCTCGAAAACGTTTAACTCTATATTTAGTTGTTTCTTTAGTTTGTTTTTGAATAGCATTTTCTTTAGTTTCATTCGCTTTTTCGTACGTAATATCGATAAATCGAGAAGCCGCCATTTTTAAATCGCTGAAAATGTTATAGTCACCTCGCGCGAGGTGACTATCACAAAATAGGCCGTCCATCTCGACCAATCACGGCACGAGAAACTCTATAGTCACCTGTCAATTTCTACTAAAACTCTATGGAAACTCTTTTAACGCAGGTCAAGAGTAAAACGACGACTCAAAAGTAGCTTCCCATTTTCAAGAACTACAGTACTCTAATACTAATTCTAATTCCAAACCTAACCCTAAATTTGATCCTAACTTTGATCCTAACCTTAATTTTACTGAGAGTCAAAATTTAAACATGTTTACTTGGATGCACTCAACTTATAGCCCCCGAATATTAGCCTGTGTACAACATGAATATACACCTGTAATTTAGTCTGTGAAAACTCGCACGATAGCTTGTCAACCCCCCGTTGAGCTTCTCAGATCTGAGAAGTAGATGTTGAGTGGTTTAATACTCATATGATTCATAATTGTTTATTTGATTGGATTATTTGATCTCACAAGAATTCCCAGAGAACCAATTGTAACTGGAACAAGACGCCCGCTAGGCGTTAACTCGGGCTACTTTTAGGGATATGCATTGGTGGCATGTTATACAGTACAGTTGGAATTAGAAAACCCACTCACTTGTCTTATATTACAAAGGATAATTTTTAATGCATTGATTTCTGTAATCAGGCACTGAAGGCTTGTGCAGCGAGGTTTACAGGTCTCGGTAAACTTTTCCAATTGCGATTCATTGCCAATAAAGCGAAAGTTCGAACTCGCTTCAATTCGCTTGCATTGAATTTGAATATGTTGTCATGTTGACGTTTCCGTCCACGGTTCTGCGAGTTCTTTCTTTAATCTCTCATCTGTGTTTCTCTCATCCAGTTATCCTGGAGAGAATCTTTGCATTGGTTTGCGGCTGCATTTCTTGCATGTTTCGCAAAGCCTATGTAGCCCGAGTAATAAGTCAAGAGTTGTGATTTGAACAATCCAAATCTACTACTCAGATCTGAGTAGCTCAGCGGGGGGTCGACAAGCTATCGTGCAAGTTTTCACCGACTGAATTACAGGTGTATATTCAGGCTGTACACAGGCTACCGAAGATACGTGCGCATTTTGCAAAAATTATTTCTTTTAGTTCACATAAACGGATGACGTTCGACATTTATCTATGATATCATACAGTTTTTATAATTAATTAATCAATTATTGTATTTATTTTAATTTATTTTAATAGCTAACTATTATTAGTTTTTAATTATGTATATTTATTTATATTTATTTGATGTCAGGGTCACTCGGGAGAACAGCTTTTACTGAGGGTGTTCCCTGCTTAAATAAAGCTTTTATTATTGTTTTAAACTGTAGTCCTATTCCCTCGACTCTATGAATATTTAAGTTTAATTCACTTTTTAACGCAAGTCAAGGCTAAAAGGAGCTTCCCATTTTCAAGTACTAGTCTAATTGCAAACCTAATCCTAAATTTGATCCTAACTTTGATCCTCACCTTAATTTTACTGAGAGTCAAAATTTTAACATGTTTACTTCGATGCACTCAACTTATAGCCCCCGAAAATGCGCACGTGCGCATTTTGCAAAAATTATTTATTTTAGTTCACATAAACGCGTTTGACATTTTCTCTTTAAAATAATTTGTACATGAATTATATATATAATTCATGGTGATATATAGTTGTTGTATACTACTCATTGTAGAAATCACTTAATAATTCATCATCTACTCTCTCTTTCTAATGAATTTAATTCCCTTCACTGCTTTAAGACTTTAAAAATTCACGAGTATTAATTGAGTTAATGTCCGCGGTACATCAAAGAAAATCAAGGTGATCATGAAGTTATATATTTTTTCTTTCTAATTAATTTTGCTCCTTTTTTAGAATTACTTTAGCCAAGGGAATGATACCTGATTTAGTCAACCTTGATATTAATGTGCAGGGAATCCTTAGACGTAAAATATTCTACTTATTTTGAATTGTGTATTTCATTCGAAAGTACAGCTGCAACGCCGCGTACTTATGTTTAATAATATATTCAATTTTTAATATGATAATAATATTTAATTTCCCATCTTTGACAGGCATAGAGAATTAGGTTTACATGCAATAAAATATGTTAAACATTTAAGTATATATATATATATGATAGTACAATACATGTTAAAATTGATTGATATGCAGTCCTAGGATATTTCAAATCTAAGTATAAGGGACGTATTAATAAATTCTTAAAAGTCGCAAAATTAACTAAACGTTTTATGGGAACATGGCTTGGTAATGAAGAACATTTTATGGTCGGTCTTTGGATAAATATTTATATTACTTAAATTATATTTGGATTTCGTGGCATGCTTTTCAAATGAGCGATATAAAAGTGTTGTCCTGCGTAGGTAGTGAAGAAATCAAATACTTTAAAAGGTTGGTGTACTGCCAAAATAATGTGTAGGAGGTCTAACCTTTCTAGCGAAGGCCCTTCGTCAGAGAGTGAAACGTAATCCAATCAATACTTGTATTATCATAATTGTAGTACTCCAATGAGACTATTCAAACGTTAAAAAACATTTGCCGTAAGACCTTTTTCGCCTCACTTCTCAAAACGTGGTTTCGCCAAAAGAAGATTACAGAATTCAGGGATGAAGATGTCAACGCGAAGGTGGCACTCCACGACCAGAATAGCGTGCCAACTATAGGAAGCATCCAAAGAGAATTTGTTAGAGCCATCGGTACAAAGCATAAGAAAGTACAGCCAACCACGATCAGGCAAGATTTCGCCAGCTTTATGTTCCGCAAAAATGCTTTCTTACTCGTGGTTCCTCCATGGACTGAAATACGATTCCTCGCCCGACTTGCGAGGAATATTCTCACGTAAATGAAGATCAGAATAATTAGGAAAAGAGACATCCCCATACTGAAAATTATCTTCGCGGCTTTATCATCAATAAAGGAAATGCACGTCTCCACGACAATGAGACACCAGAGAATAAATGAAGCTATTAAAAGTTTACTTTTGGTGACTTTGTTTCGATGAAAAATAGGGTAAACGATACCCAAATATCGTTCCACGTTCAGACAAAATAATGTCGTAAAAGACATGCCGTAAATACGGCAGCCTTAGGACATCTGATACCTCCTTGTATATCTACCATGAGTAGTATAGTAAATGATGGGTTGCAAACTGTTCCAACTCCAAGATCGCTCAAGGAGAGAAGCATGATAAGAAAATATGATGTTTTCTTCTGTAGATGAGATGATCTCCAATATGCAAGCAGTGTTATGGCGTTAAGAAAGGTCGTTGAGAATGTCAGAAGGATGTTGACTACGAAAAGAATAACGGCATTGATATAAAGTTCTTTCGGGGGAGGCACCCCTGACGGGAAAGGCTGTTCTCCCTTCAAACATTTCCACAGATGATTTCTATAATGAATAGGGTTCGTTGCATTCATATCCACATAGAGTACTCGCCTTGCCTTGTGACGGTGGCTGTGTGAACTCAAATTAAATTTGTGTATATATAGTGACAGGGAAATAACAATTAGGGGTGGAGCTTTTGAACACATTTGGCACTTCATTTCGCTAAAACAAACGTTCCACTTACGCTAATGGTAAGAAATGTAATATATCTGAAGTATAGTATATACTCATCATTTAAGAAATAGAAAACATTTTCTGTGTTTCCATAGAGTTATAGAAACACGAGTGGAAGTTTGGGAGAATGAGAAATGGCAGTGGGAACACGAGCCCGCAGGGCGAGTGTTTCCACGCTATTTCGAGTTCTCCCAAACTTTCAGGAGTGTTTCTATAACGTATGGGAACACGGAAAGATGTTTTCTATTTCTTTTATAAAATAACACTGAGGAAATAAGTAATAAGACTCTTTAATTAAAATGATGAAAATATACATTCTCCTTACTAACGGCAGACCCCAGCACGAAATTTAACATTTAAGTACATTTAAGGAGACCTTAAATCCTTCTTAAAGTTAATAATTTAACTTTAAGTGGTATTTAATGGCATTTAAGCGCTTAAATACGCATTAATGGTTTGCTGAAGTTCCTTAAATGGTTCGCTAAGTGCCTTTAAGTTACGCCTTAAATCTACCCTAAATGGTTCGCTAATGGGTCTTTAAGTAAGCTTTAATTTAACTTAAATCTTAAATTTCGTCCTGCGTCGATCGTCGGCTGCTCAAATGAACATAAATGCTCTTAAATGTGAAGAAAAGCATCCAATCTTCTCAGTTTTCCTCTTGTTGGCTGCCACAGAACATATTTATCGACATTTTAGATGTTTGTGAGCAAAGATTCGTCTTACAGTCCATTATATAAAAATGGCGGGGAAAACCCATGTTTTCCATCGAGTTATAGAAAACGGCTTTCAGCCAATGAGCGCGTGCGTTTTTAATTTGTTATTTTATAATTAAGTTTAATCTACTCTTTTAATAATAATAATAATAATAATAATAATAATAGACGTATTTGGAGCATTATACAATAGTCTCAATGCTCTTACAACAATATATTCTTAAATTTACTTATAAAACTTATTACAGTTTCATTATATAAGATAAACCCTACTACATATATTACCACTATGAACAAAAAAACTATTAATTTTAAAAAAGAAAAGTCTTAACTGCTGACTTAAAATTACCCAACATATCAAAGCTTCTAATTTCCTGTGGTAATGAATTCCACAGTTTTGGTGCCGAAACCGAGAACGCTCTGTCTCCATGAGTCACCGTTTTGGATTTTGGCTCAAGTAGCAGATTACGGTCTGATGACCTCAAAGCACGAATAGGTTTATATTCATTTAGCAAATCAGTAATATAAACAGGCGCCTGGCCTTTCAAAGCCTTGAAAGTAATTATTAGTATCTTAAATACAATCCTTGATCTCACCGGCAACCAGTGAAGATCACGAAGCACAGGGGAGATATGTTCCGATTTTTTCACCCCTGTTACAAGTCTTGCAGCTGTATTTTGAATTCGCTGTAACTTGCTCAATTCATTTTAACGCAGGTGAATGCTGAAAGACGACTCAAAAGGACCTCCCACTAGTCTAATTCTAATTCTAATCCTAAATTTAATCCTACCTTTGATCCTAACCTTAATTTTACTTAGAGTCAAAATTTAAACATGTTTACTTCGATGCACTCAACTTTTAACACCCGAAGATACGTGCGCATTTCGCAAAAATTATTTCTTTTAGTTCACATAAACGGATAATGTTTGACATTTTCTCTTTAAAATAATTTGTACATGAACTATATATAATTTAAGGGATGATATATAGTAGTTGTATACTACTAGTTGAAGAAATTACTTATAATAATTGATCACCTATACTCTTTTTCTAATGAATTGAAGTCCCTTCACTGCTTTAAGACAGTTAAAATTCCGGAGTATTAATTACGTGAGTTAGTTCCCGCGGTGCATCAAAGAAAATCAGGGTTTAGTTTAGTTTATTAAAGTTATCACTCTTAGGTGAACGGAATACCCCAACAGGCTAGAAGTCCAATTACAGGTGTTCCGAGGGCCTACGATTTAAGATCGTTATCCGAGGAGGGTGATCATGAAGTTACTATATTTTTTCTTGCTAATTAATTTTGCTCCTTTTTTAGAATTACTTTAGCCAAGGGAATGATACCTGATTTAGTCAACCCTGATATAAATGTGCAGGGAAATCCTTAGACGTAAAATATTCTACTTATTTTGAATTGTGTATTTCATTCGAAAGTACAGCTGCAATGCCGCGTACTTATGATTAATAATATATTCAATTTTTAATATAATAATATATTTAATTTCCCATCTTTGTAGGCATAGAGAATTAGGTTTACATGCAATAAAATATGTTAAACATTTAAGTATATATATATATATATGATAGTACAATACATGTTAAAATTGATTGACATGCAGTCCTAGGATATTTCAAATCTAAGTATAAGGGACGTATTAATAAATTCTTAAAATTGTTAAAAAGTCGCAAAATTAACTGACCATTTTATGGGAACATGGCCTGGTAATGAAGAACATTTTATGGTCGGTCTTTGGACAAATATTTAGCACTTAAATTATATTTGAGTTCTGTGGCAAAGGACAAGAAACGGTTGCAAGAATTGCAAGGATATCCATCTGAATGCTTTTCAAATGAGCGATGTGTTGTCCTGCGTAGGTAGTGAAGAAATCAAATACTCTAAAACGTTGGTGTACTGCTTCAAAAATAATGTGTAGTAGGTCTAACGTTTCTAGCGAAGGCCCTTCGTCAGAGAGTGAAACGTAAACGATCCAATTAATACTTGTATTATCATAATTGTATTAGTCCAATGAGACTATTCAAACATTAAAAAACATTTGCCGTAAGACCTTTTTCGCCTCACTTCTCAAAACGTGGCTTCGCCAAAAGAAGATTACAGAATTCAGCGTTGAAGATGTCAACGCGAAGGTAGCACTCCACCACCATAATATCCAGCCAACTACAGGAAGCCCCCAAAGAGAACTTGTTACAGCCATCGGTGCAAAGCATACGAAAGTACAGCCAACCACGATCAGGCAAGATTTGGCTAGCTTTATGTTCCGCAAAAATGCTTTCTTACTCGAGGTTGCTCGATGGACTGAAATACGATTCCTCGCCGAAGCACGACTTGCGAGAAATATTCTCACGTAAATGAAGATCAGAATAATTATAAAGAGAGATACCTCAATACTCAAAATCATGCTCGCGACCTTAGCATCAATAAAGGACGTACACGACTCCACGACAACGAGACACCAGAAAATAAATGAAGCTATTAAAACTTTACTTTTGGTGACTTTGTTTCGATGAAAAATAGGATGAAGGATACCGAAATATCGTTCAAAGTTCAGCCAAAATAATGCCGTAAAAGACATACCAAATAAAGTAAATGACAGTGCCGTAAATACGGCCATCATAGGACATCTGTTACCTCCTTGTATATCTACCATGAGTAGTATAGTAAATGATGGGTTGCAAACTGTTCCAACTCCAAGATCGCTCATGGAGAGAAGCATGATAAGAAAATATGATGTTTTCTTCTGTAGATGAGATGATCTCCAATATGCAAGCAGTGTTATGGCGTTAAGAAAGGTCGTTGAGAATGTCAGAAGGATGTTGACTACGAAAAGAATAACGACATTGACATAAACCTCTTTCGGGGGAGGCACTCCTGAGGTGTAAGGCTGTTCTCCCCTCAAACATTTCCACAGATGATTTGTATAATGAATAGGGTTCGTTGCATTCATATCCGCATAGAGTGCTCGCCTTTCCTTGAGACGATGGCTGTGTGAACTCAAATTAAATTTGTGTGTATATAGTAACGGGGAAATAACAATTAGGGGTGGAGCTTTTGAACACATTTGGCACTTCATTTCGCTAAAACAAACGTAATTCCACTTACGCAAATGATAAGAAATGAAGTATATCTGAAGTATAGTATGTACTTATCATACAGCTATAAGCTTGTTTTAAATGCAACTTTCTGCCTAAAAGCATGTACACTCTAATTAAGCAATAACTTCCTAAAAAGTTGTGGTTTAATCTGTCTTCTCAAATATATTAAATATTCATGACTTCTCGGCCAATCAAATTGCGGTCAAATCACCTGGCGTATCTGGATATCGTGGAAAGTTTATAAATTAGCATAATTACTGCACAATTTATTTCAAAAAACTACATTTCTAAATACTGTATTTCGAAATGTAGTTCTAAATACAGAAGATATGCAAAATAGTTATATATATATATATATATTCTATTTATATATTCTATTTATATATATTATATAAAATGTATGTATTCCAACACTCGAAATTTTCCTTCACCATAAATCCTTTCAGCATGTAGTTTGATCGAGTGAAATGCCAAATATTACCTATATATATATATATATATATATATATATATATATATATATATATATATATATATATATATATATATATATATATATATATATATATATATATATATATATATATATATATATATATATATATATATATATATATATATATATATATATATATATATATATATATATATATATATATATATATGACAATTAGAAACAGGTGTATAATTTATATATTTATTCATCTATTTATTTATTTATCAATATCTATGATATCATACAGTTTTAAACTGTAGTCCTATTCCCTCGATTCTATGAATATTTAAGAAATAGAAAATATTTTCTGTGTTTCCATCGAGTTATAGAAACACGAGTGGAAGTTTAGGAGAATGAGAAACAGTGGGAACACGAACCCGCAGGGCGAGTGTTTCCACGCTATTTCGAGTTCTCCCAAACTTCCACGCGTGTTTCTATAACGTATGGGAACACGGAAAGATGTTTTCTATTTCTTTTATAAAATAACACTGAGGAAATAAGTAATAAGACTCTTTTATTAAAATTATGGAAATATACATTCTCCTTACTCACGCTAGCCAGCGTCATCGGCTGCTCAAATGAACATAAACGTTCTTATCTGTGAAGAAATAATCCAATCTTCTCGTTTTTCTTCTTGTCTGTTTGTGAGCAAAGGTTCGTCTTACAGTCCATTTTTTAAAAATGGCGGGATAATTTTCCATTGAGTTATAGAAACACGGCTTTCAGCCAATGAGAGCGTGTGTATTTAATTTGTTATTTTATAGATAAATATATAGATTACAAGTCCTTTTCTAATTATCATTGATATATTGGTATTTGAAATTGCGCTTGGTCAGAACAACTATTTTGTATATCTCCTGTATTTAGAACTACATTTCTAATTACAGTATTTAGAAATGTAGTTTTAAATACAGTATTGAAATAAATTATGCAGAATTACTGTTAATTGCTAATTTATCCCAAGATATCCAGATACGTGATGTGACTGATTTGAGCGCAATTATTGGACGAGAAATCATGAATATTTAATATATTTGAGAAGACAGGTTAAACCCTATTTAGGAAGATATTACATGCTTTTAGGTAGAAAATCACTAAATTTCTAAGTTACGTTTAAAACAAGTTTATAGCTATATGATAAGTATATATCATATGCTTCAGATATATTACATTTCTTACCATTAGCACAAGTGGAAGTTTGTTTTAGCGAAATGAAGTGCCAAATGTGTTCAACAGCTTTACCGCTAATTGGTATTTCCATGTTGCTACACAAATTTAATTTGGGTCACACATGCAGCCACCGTCTGAAGGCAAAGCGAGTACTCTATGCGGATATGAATGCAACGAACCCTATTGATTATAGAAATTATCTGTGGAAATGCTTGACGGGAGAACAGCCTTTCCCTCCCCTGAAAGAATTTTATATCAATGCCGTTATTCTTTGCGTATAAGTCAACATCCTTCTGACATTCTCAACGACCTTTCTTAACGCCATAACACTGCTTGCATATTGGAGATCATCTCATCTACAGAAGAAAACATCATATTCTCTTATCATGCTTCTCTCCTTGAGTGATCTTGGAGTTGGAACAGTTTGCAACCCATCATTTACTATACTACTCATGGTAGATATACAAGGAGGTAACAGATGTCCTAAGACTGCCGTATTTACGGCACTGTCATTTACTTTTTTTGGTATGTCTTTTACGGCATTATTTTGTCTGAACGTGGAACGATATTTGGGTATCGTTCACCCTATTTTTCATCGAAACAAAGTCACCAAAAGTAAACTTTTAATAGCTTCATTTATTCTCTGGTGTCTCCTTGTCGTGGAGACGTGCATTTCCTTTATTGATGATAAAGCCGCGAAGATAATTTTCAGTATTGGGATGTCTCTTTTCCTAATCATTCTGATCTTCATTTACGTGAGAATATTCCTCGCAAGTCGTGCGTCGGCGAGGAATCGTATTTCAGTCCATGCAGGAACCACGAGTGAGAAAGCATTTTTGCGGAACATAAAGCTGGCAAAATCTTGCCTGATCGTGGTTGGCTGTACTTTCTTATGTTTTGCACCGATCGGATGGCTGTAACAAATTCTTTTTGGAATCTTCCTGTAGTTGGCCCGCTATTATGGTCGTGGAGTTCTACCTTCGCGTTGACATCTTCAACCCTGAATTCTGCAATCTTCTTTTGGCGAAACCACGTTTTGAGAAGTGAGGCGAAAAAGGTCTTGCGGCAAATGTTTTTTAATGTTTGAATAGTCTCATTGGACTACTACAATTATGATAATACAAGTATTGATTGGATTCTGACGAAGGACCTTCGCTCGAAACGTTAGACCTCCTACACACTATTTTGGAAGCAGTACACCAACCTTTTAGAGTATTTGATTTCTTTACTACCTATACGCAGGACAACACTTTTATATCGCGCGTTACACGGGATAGCCGAGTCTTAAATCCGGCTTCATTTCTGTGTTCGTCGTCGTCGTCTTCGACTTCGAGAGAATGTAATTATTGCGTGGGCGTATAAATAGCGAATTAAAGCGATTTCGGGCAGTTTTATTGTCAATGAATCGCAGTCTGAAAAGCATGACGAGACCTGTAAACCCGCAAACTAATGCAAAGATTCTCTCCCGAATAACTGATGAGAGAAACACAGATGAGAGATTAAAGAAAGAACTCGCAGAACCGTGGACGAAACGTCAACATGACAACATATAGTCGTTGGCGTTGCAAGGCATGCAAGCGAATTGAAGCGAGTTCGGACTTTCGTTTTATTGGCAATGAATCGCAGTTGGAAAAGTTTACCGAGACCTGTAAACCCGCAAACCATTGCAAAGATTCTCTGCAAGATGAGAGAAACACAGATGAGAGAAACACAGATGAGAGATCAATCATGAAGACGGAATGGACAGCCGAAGGACAGGAAAATATTATTGCTGCCGCAGCGAGCGAGCCTGAAGCGAGCGAGCAAGGCAGCACAGACCTAAATAATGTAGTTAGGCTTTTTTCAAATATTGCTTTAGCGCATTGCATTGTGGTCGGACTAAGATAGACCCAACATGCAGTGCGCGGAACAACCAAGCACAATACAAGCTTTTCCTTTACAGGGACGTTTGCTCAATACTCGTGCATTTTGTGAGTTTCATCTTTTAAATACATCACATTATACATATATAAATCGCCTCCAATTCATACGTGAAAGCGTTTGGAGTTCGTTGTGAAATATTATCCGAGTTATCGTGCGAGATTTTTGTGTTGTTTTGAATAATTTGTTAAGACGAGTCATCCATAAATTTCTGTTACATCCTCATCGTATGTTAATTAGAATGTCAGTAGAACCAGTGGAAAAACAGCCTCGTGCGGGTTATGGATGAAATATTGTCTGACTTGACAAATCTCATCAACCGTTTTTGCGTGTGCACTTTCCGAGACAATGCCCCTTTAAAACTTGTGTATACTATTTATTTGTGCGCACTGGAAAATCAGTTACCGGTTACCGATCAAACACTTTTTGCATTCGCTTTTACGGGCTTTTATTGTTATGGCTAGAAAGAACATCACGGTTACAGTGAGCGTCGTATACATTAACAAAATCCAAGCACAGGCGCGCTTTATAAATATCTCCATTCGAAGTTAATTTCGAACATATTCCCGTCAAGTCTCACGGAAGTGTATGTCAACGACGATGACTTTTGAAACATTCAGTTTCCCAGTGAGTTTTCAGTCAAGTCGCATCTGTTTTGAAAATTATATATCATTTGTATTAAATCTCCCGGAAAGCAATGTAGCAATAAAACTACCGGAACTAATTACATTGTTGACGTTTTTGGACAAATTGAGAAAGATTATCTATGTAATATTTCACGTGCTTGGAAAAAACGCAGCCCGGCATGCTAGAAGATCCAGTGCGATGGAAACAAAAGGCAGCATTCAGTACCTTGCAGGTAACCTAGTTATACTGTGTTGACATTTATCCGTGAAACTGCGTAATATTAATCATTATGAAATGTTGTGTTTTTGTCCGATTTAAATCAATTCTATATCGAAATGATCACTTGAATATGGCGAATCGAACGCTGTTGGTTTCTTCTACTTAAAATGTGAAGATCATGAGAAAATGCGTGAGCGATTAAAGCGAGACTCGTCTTTAAAGTCAAAGGACATGGCTTCATGATCTATTCGTCGTTTACCCGATGATTTAATGCTTTTATGTCCATTAAACCGATGTAATTTCGTAACAGATATGTTTCGTATACCTTGCCGTTGATTTTTATATAAATTTTGACACACGAAGACCTTCAATCGAACAAATATTAGAAAAATAGCATTGCCGTAGTGTTTACATTAAATTTCGTCTGCGTGTCAGGCGTTCTTCTTTGGGGGGGGGGGGGGGGGGGGGGGGGGCTAGCCTGCGTGTAGACGCCTGATTTTTCTTCGTCCTCACTCTAGCCCAACTTGCTTCTAAAAGTTTCCCACTTTAAACGAACGCTGCACAATGCCTTCTGCAGTGCCTGATTACAGAAATCAATGCGTTAAAAATAATCCTTTGTAATATAAGACAAGTGAGCGGGTTTTCTAATTCCAACTGTCTAACATGCCAATCCATACCCAATGCATACCCATCTCCGCAGGCAATATGCGCGCCATGTCCCTAAAAGTAGCCCGAGTTAACGCCTAGCGGGCGTCTTGTTTGAAAAGGATCCAGATACCGTTTCTTGTCCTTTGTAACAGAACCCAAATATAATTTAAGTAATATAAATATTTATCCAAAGACCGACCATAAAATGTTCTTCATTACCAAGCCATGTTCCCATAAAACGTTTAGTTAATTTTGCGACTTTTAAGACTTTATTAATACGTCCCTTATACTTAGATTTGAAATATCCTAGGACTGCATGTCAATCAATTTTAAGATGTATTGTACTATTATCAGCGATTTAATGTCATTATAACTCATATATATACTTAAATGTTTAACATATTTTATCGCATGTAAACCTAATTCTCTATGCTTACAAAGAAGGGAAATTAAATATATTATTATATTAAGAATTAAATATAATATTAATCATAAGTACGCCGTTGCAGCTGTACTTTCGAATGAAATACACAATTCAAAATAAGTAGAATATTTTACGTCTAAGGATTCCCTGCACATTAATATCAGGGTTGACTAAATCAGGTATCATTCCCTTGGCTAAAGTAATTCTAAAAAAGGAGCAAAATTAATTAGCAAGAAAAAATACATAAGTTCATGATCACCTTGATTTTCTTTGATGTACCGCGGGCATTAACTCAATTAATACTCCGGAATTTTAACTGTCTTAAAGCAGTGAAGGAATTAAATTTAGAAAAGAGAGTAGATGATGAATTATTAAATAATTTCTTCAATTTGTAGTATACAACAACTATATATCATCCCATGAATTATATATATAGTTCATGTACAAATTATTTTAAAGAGAAAATGTCAAACATGCGTTTATAAAATAAATAATTTTTGCAAAATGCGCACGTGCGCATTTTCGGGGGCTATAAGTTGAGTGCATCGAAGTAAACATGTTTAAATTTTGACTCTCAGTAAAATTAAGGTTAGGATCAAAGTTAGGATCAAATTTAGGATCAAAGTTAGGGTTAGGTTTGCAATTAGACTAGTTCTTGAAAATGGGAAACTCCTTTTAGAAGTGAAAGGTCCTTGAAAGTGGGAAGGTCCTTTTGAGTTGTCCTTTTAGCCTTGACTTGCGTTAAAAAAGTGAATTAAACTTAAATATTCATAGAGTCGAGGGAATAGGACTACAGTTTAAAACTGTATGATATCATAGATATAGATAAATAAATAGATAATTAAGAAATAGAAAACATTTTCCGTGTTTCCATAGAGTTCTAAAAACACGAGTGGAAGTTTGGCAGAAAGAGAAATGGCAGTGGGAACACGAGGCCGCAGGGCGAGTGTTTCCACGCTATTTCGAGTTCTCCCAAACTTTCACGAGTATTTCTATAACGCATGAGAACACGGAAAGATGTTTTCTATTTCTTTTATAAAATAACACTGAGGAAATAAGTAATAAGACTCTTTTATTAAATTGATGAAAATATATCACTTTACTCACGCTAGATAGCGTCGTCGGCTGCTCAAATGAACATAAACGTTCTTAACTGTGAAGAAAAGCATCCAATCTTCTCGTTTTTCTTCTTGTTGGCTGTCACAGAACATATTTATCGACATTTTAGCTGTTTGTGAACAAGGCTTCGTCTTACAGTCCATTTTTAAAAATGGCGGGACAATTTTCCATCGAGTTATAGAAACACGGCTTTCAGCCAATGAGCGCGTGCGTTTTTAATTTGTTATAGAAACATATGTTTAATATAGGTTATAGAAACACGCGTGGAAGTTTGGGAGAACTCGAAATAGCGTAGAAACACTCGCCCTACGGACTCGTGTTCCCACTGTTTCTCATTCTCCTAAACTTCCACTCGTGTTTCTATAACTCGATGGAAACACGGAAAATGTTTTCTATTTCTTAAATATTCATAGAGTCGAGGGAATATGACTACAGTTTAAAACTGTATTGATATCATAGATATTGATAAATAAATAGATGAATAAATATATAAATTATACACCTGTTTCTAATTGTCATTGATATATATATATATATATTGGTGTTTGAAATCGCGCTTGGTCAGAATATCTTCTGTATTTAGAACTACATTTCTAAATACAGTATTTAGAAATGTAGTTTTAAATACAGTATTGAAATAAACTGTGCAGTAATTATGCTAATTTATCCCAAGATATCCAGATACATGATGTGACTGATTTGAGAGCAATTATTGGCCGAGAAATCATGAATATTTAATATATTTGAGAAGACAGATTAAACCCTTTTTAGGAAGATATTACATGCTTTTAGGCAGAAAATTACAAAATTTCTAAGTTACGTTTAAAACAAGTTTCTAGCTATATGATAAGTATATACTATGCTTCAGATATATTGTTTTAGCGAAATGAAGTGCCAAATGTGTTCAACAGCTTTACCGCTAATTGGTATTTCCATGTTGCTACACAAATTTAATTTGGGTCACACATGCAGCCACCGTCTGAAGGCAAAGCGAGTACTCTATGCGGATATGAATGCAACGAACCCTATTGATTATAGAAATTATCTGTGGAAATGCTTGAAGGGAGAACAGCCTTTCCCTCCCCTGAAAGAATTTTATATCAATGCCGTTATTCTTTGCGTAGTCAACATCCTTCTGACATTCTCAACGACCTTTCTTAACGTCATAACACTGCTTGCATATTGGAGATCATCTCATCTACAGAAGAAAACATCATATTTTCTTATCATGCTTCTCTCCTTGAGCGATCTTGGAGTTGGAACAGTTTGCAACCCATCATTTACTATACTACTCATGGTAGATATACAAGGAGGTAACAGATGTCCTAAGACTGCCGTATTTACGGCACTGTCATTTACTTTTTTTGGTATGTCTTTTACGGCATTATTTTGTCTGAACGTGGAACGATATTTGGGTATCGTTCACCCTATTTTTCATCGAAACAAAGTCACCAAAAGTAAACTTTTAATAGCTTCATTTATTCTCTGGTGTCTCGTTGTCGTGGAGACGTGCATTTCCTTTATTGATGATAAAGCCGCGAAGATAATTTTAAGTATTGGGATGTCTCTTTTCCTAATCATTCTGATCTTCATTTACGTGAGAATATTTCTCGCAAGTCGTGCGTCGGCGAGGAATCGTATTTCAGTCCATGCAGGAACCACGAGTGAGAAAGCATTTTTGCGGAACATAAAGCTGGCAAAATCTTGCCTGATCGTGGTTGGCTGTACTTTCTTATGTTTTGCACCGATGGCTGTAACAAATTCTTTTTGGAATCTTCCTATAGTTGGCCCGCTATTATGGTCGTGGAGTTCTACCTTCGCGTTGACATCTTCAACCCTGAATTCTGTAATATTCTTTTGGCGAAACCACGTTTTGAGAAGTGAGGCGAAAAAGGTCTTACGGCAAATGTTTTTTAATGTTTGAATAGTCTTATTGGACTACTACAATTATGATAATACAAGTTGATTGGATTTTACGTTTCACTCTCTGACGAAGAACCTTTGCTCTAAACATTAGACCTCCTGCACACTATTTTGGCACTACACCAACCTTTTAGAGTATTTGATTTCTTTACTATACCTACGCAGTACGACACTTATATCGCTCATTACTCTGGATAGCCGAGTCTTAAATCCGGCTTCATTTCTGTGTTCGTCGTCGTTGTCTTCGACGTCCAGAGAATGTAATTATTGCGTGGGCGTATAAATAGCGAATTAAAGCGATTTCGGGCAGTTTTATATTGTCAATGAATCGCAGTCTGAAAAGCATGACGAGACCTGTAAACCCGCAAACTATTGCAAAGATTCTCTCCCGGATAACTGATGAGAGAAACACAGATGTCATGAGAGATTAAACAAAGAACTCGCAGAACCGTGGACGAAACGTCAACATGACAACATATAGTTGTTGGCGTTGCAAGGCATGCAAGCGAATTGAAGCGAGTTCGGACTTTCGTTTTATTGGCAAAGAATCGCAGTTGGAAAAGTTTACCGAGACCTGTAAACCCGCAAACCATTGCAAAGATTCTCTGCAAGATGAGAGAAACACAGATGAGAGATCAATCATGAAGACGGAATGGACAGCCGAAGGACAGGAAAATATTATTATACCTCTCTCCTAGGAATGCGCTAGAGGGTAATGGGAAGAGGAAACCCGCTGAAAATCGGAACGCGGGCGAGCGGAGAAACGAGAGGAGAGAATTGAGGAGAGAGAGTTAGCCTCTGCTAGATTTCAGGCCAAATATGGCGCCAAACCGGGGGTGCAATCTTCTTTGATATATTCGAGACTCGAGAGAACAACATTAAACGTACGTTAATCTGAATAATTTACCATTGATCGAGATATCTTGGAACGATGTGCTCAAAATATCGACTTTAGAATCTACAGAACAGTTCATATCAACAGCAACTGCCTTCTGGCTCAGTGTAAATTATCATCCGGCTCTTCCATCGCATCAAAACAACGTTAAAATACATAAATTAAGACGTCAGCCAAACGCTCTTGGTCGCATGTCTCCTTACATGAAAAATCCGAACGAGAAACAAAAGGATTGCCGAGATATAAAACGGATTACAAGAAATCGCCGATTTCGTAAAGATATCGCCTGAAATCTGGCAGAGGCTAACTCTCTCTCCTCTCGTTTCTCCGCTCGCCCGCGTTCCGATTTTCAGCGGTTTCCTCGTCCCATTACCCTCTAGCGCATTCCTTATCCGAACATATAGGCCCCCTCTACTGAATTGGAAGCCTCTGCGGAGGAGAGAGTTATTATACTGTGTTGACATTTATCCGTGAAACTGCGTAATATTAATCATTATGAAATGTTGTGTTTTTGTCCGATGTAAATCAATTCTATATCGAAATGATCACTTGAATATGGCGAATCGAACGCTGTAGGTTTCGTCTACTTAAAATGTGAAGATCAGATGTTATATGAGAAAATGCGTAAGCGATTAAAGCGAGACTCGTCTTTAAAATCAAAGGACATGACCTCAAGATCTATTCGTCGTTTACCCGATGATTTAATGCTTTTATGTCCATTAAACCGATGTAATTTCGTAACAGATATGTTTCGTATACCTTGCCGTTGATTTTTATATACATTTTGACACACGAAGACCTTCAATCGAACAAATATTAGAAAAATAGCATTGCCGTGTTTAGTGATTACATTAAATTTCGTCTGCGTGTCAGGCGTTCTGCTTTGGGGGGGGGGGGGGGCAGCCCGCGTGTAGACGCCTGATTTTTCTTCGTCCTCGCTCTAGCCCAACTTGCTTCTAAAAGTTTCCCACTTTAAACGAACGCTGCACAATGCCTTCTGCAGTGCCTGATTACAGAAATCAATGCGTTAAAAATTATCCTTTGTAATATAAGACAAGTGAGCGGGTTTTCTAATTCCAACTGTCTAACATGCCAATCAATACCCAATGCATACCCATCTCCGCAGGCAATATGCGCGCCATGTCCCTAAAAGTAGCCCGAGTTAACGCCTAGCGGGCGTCTTGTTTGAAAAGGATCCAGATGAATCCTTGCAATTCTTGCAACCGTTTCTTGTCCTTTGTAACAGAACCCAAATATAATTTAAAGTGCTTATAAACCCAAAATGGGTTTTGATGATTCGGATAGAGCATAAAAAAAGTTCTAGATTAGTTTTTGCGTTAAACTTTTAGTTTCGGAGATATAAGGGCTCAAAGTAACAATTTGTGAAAAAAAGTAGCGCAGGCCGGGAGACTGGATCCGAGGAACGTGTTATGTTTCAATACTTATAAAAATATATTACAATTCGAGTAGACAAGATAACATCGTAAAGACACATCGTTTGGGCATTTTTCAATAAAAACTCTTAAGATAGCTGTATTCTCCTATTCTCTTATACAAAAGCCTAGTTGTTGTTGAAGATGGGTTCCTCGGATCCAGGTCCCTGTGTGTTATTTTGGTGGCGCTACTTTTTTCCAAAAAATAGCACAATTTGCATGTTTGAGCCGTTATATCTCCGAAACTAAAAGTTTAACGCAAAAACTAATCCATAACTGTAATAAATATTTATCCAAAGACCGACCATAAAATGTTCTTGATTACCAGGCGATGTTCCCATAAAACGTTTAGTTAATTTTGCGACTTTTAAGAATTTATTAATACGTCCCTTATACTTAGATTTGAAATATCCTAGGACTGCATGTCAATCAATTTTAAGATGTATTGTACTATTATCAGCGATTTAATGTCATTATAACTCATATATATACTTAAATGTTTAACATATTTTATCGCATGTAAACCTAATTCTCTATGCTTACAAAGAAGGGAAATTAAATATATTATTATATTAAGAATTAAATATAATATTAATCATAAGTACGCCGTTGCAGCTGTACTTTCGAATGAAATACACAATTCAAAATAAGTAGAATATTTTACGTCTAAGGATTCCCTGCACATTAATATCAGGGTTGACTAAATCAGGTATCATTCCCTTGGCTAAAGTAATTCTAAAAAAGGAGCAAAATTAATTAGCAAGAAAAAATACATAAGTTCATGATCACCTTGATTTTCTTTGATGTACCGCGGGCATTAACTCAATTAATACTCCGGAATTTTAACTGTCTTAAAGCAGTGAAGGAATTAAATTTAGAAAAGAGAGTAGATGATGAATTATTAAATAATTTCTTCAATTTGTAGTATACAACAACTATATATCATCCCATGAATTATATATATAGTTCATGTACAAATTATTTTAAAGAGAAAATGTCAAACATGCGTTTATAAAATAAATAATTTTTGCAAAATGCGCACGTGCGCATTTTCGGGGGCTATAAGTTGAGTGCATCGAAGTAAACATGTTTAAATTTTGACTCTCAGTAAAATTAAGGTTAGGATCAAAGTTAGGATCAAATTTAGGATCAAAGTTAGGGTTAGGTTTGCAATTAGACTAGTTCTTGAAAATGGGAAACTCCTTTTAGAAGTGAAAGGTCCTTGAAAGTGGGAAGGTCCTTTTGAGTTGTCCTTTTAGCCTTGACTTGCGTTAAAAAAGTGAATTAAACTTAAATATTCATAGAGTCGAGGGAATAGGACTACAGTTTTAAAACTGTATGATATCATAGATATAGATAAATAAATAGATAATTAAGAAATAGAAAAACATTTTCCGTGTTTCCATAGAGTTCTAAAAACACGAGTGGAAGTTTGGCAGAAAGAGAAATGGCAGTGGGAACACGAGGCCGCAGGGCGAGTGTTTCCACGCTATTTCGAGTTCTCCCAAACTTTCACGAGTATTTCTATAACGCATGAGAACACGGAAAGATGTTTTCTATTTCTTTTATAAAATAACACTGAGGAAATAAGTAATAAGACTCTTTTATTAAATTGATGAAAATATATCACTTTACTCACGCTAGATAGCGTCGTCGGCTGCTCAAATGAACATAAACGTTCTTAACTGTGAAGAAAAGCATCCAATCTTCTCGTTTTTCTTCTTGTTGGCTGTCACAGAACATATTTATCGACATTTTAGCTGTTTGTGAACAAGGCTTCGTCTTACAGTCCATTTTTAAAAATGGCGGGACAATTTTCCATCGAGTTATAGAAACACGGCTTTCAGCCAATGAGCGCGTGCGTTTTTAATTTGTTATAGAAACATATGTTTAATATAGGTTATAGAAACACGCGTGGAAGTTTGGGAGAACTCGAAATAGCGTAGAAACACTCGCCCTACGGACTCGTGTTCCCACTGTTTCTCATTCTCCTAAACTTCCACTCGTGTTTCTATAACTCGATGGAAACACGGAAAATGTTTTCTATTTCTTAAATATTCATAGAGTCGAGGGAATATGACTACAGTTTAAAACTGTATTGATATCATAGATATTGATAAATAAATAGATGAATAAATATATAAATTATACACCTGTTTCTAATTGTCATTGATATATATATATATATATTGGTGTTTGAAATCGCGCTTGGTCAGAATATCTTCTGTATTTAGAACTACATTTCTAAATACAGTATTTAGAAATGTAGTTTTAAATACAGTATTGAAATAAACTGTGCAGTAATTATGCTAATTTATCCCAAGATATCCAGATACATGATGTGACTGATTTGAGAGCAATTATTGGCCGAGAAATCATGAATATTTAATATATTTGAGAAGACAGATTAAACCCTTTTTAGGAAGATATTACATGCTTTTAGGCAGAAAATTACAAAATTTCTAAGTTACGTTTAAAACAAGTTTCTAGCTATATGATAAGTATATACTATGCTTCAGATATATTGTTTTAGCGAAATGAAGTGCCAAATGTGTTCAACAGCTTTACCGCTAATTGGTATTTCCATGTTGCTACACAAATTTAATTTGGGTCACACATGCAGCCACCGTCTGAAGGCAAAGCGAGTACTCTATGCGGATATGAATGCAACGAACCCTATTGATTATAGAAATTATCTGTGGAAATGCTTGAAGGGAGAACAGCCTTTCCCTCCCCTGAAAGAATTTTATATCAATGCCGTTATTCTTTGCGTAGTCAACATCCTTCTGACATTCTCAACGACCTTTCTTAACGTCATAACACTGCTTGCATATTGGAGATCATCTCATCTACAGAAGAAAACATCATATTTTCTTATCATGCTTCTCTCCTTGAGCGATCTTGGAGTTGGAACAGTTTGCAACCCATCATTTACTATACTACTCATGGTAGATATACAAGGAGGTAACAGATGTCCTAAGACTGCCGTATTTACGGCACTGTCATTTACTTTTTTTGGTATGTCTTTTACGGCATTATTTTGTCTGAACGTGGAACGATATTTGGGTATCGTTCACCCTATTTTTCATCGAAACAAAGTCACCAAAAGTAAACTTTTAATAGCTTCATTTATTCTCTGGTGTCTCGTTGTCGTGGAGACGTGCATTTCCTTTATTGATGATAAAGCCGCGAAGATAATTTTAAGTATTGGGATGTCTCTTTTCCTAATCATTCTGATCTTCATTTACGTGAGAATATTTCTCGCAAGTCGTGCGTCGGCGAGGAATCGTATTTCAGTCCATGCAGGAACCACGAGTGAGAAAGCATTTTTGCGGAACATAAAGCTGGCAAAATCTTGCCTGATCGTGGTTGGCTGTACTTTCTTATGTTTTGCACCGATGGCTGTAACAAATTCTTTTTGGAATCTTCCTATAGTTGGCCCGCTATTATGGTCGTGGAGTTCTACCTTCGCGTTGACATCTTCAACCCTGAATTCTGTAATATTCTTTTGGCGAAACCACGTTTTGAGAAGTGAGGCGAAAAAGGTCTTACGGCAAATGTTTTTTAATGTTTGAATAGTCTTATTGGACTACTACAATTATGATAATACAAGTTGATTGGATTTTACGTTTCACTCTCTGACGAAGAACCTTTGCTCTAAACATTAGACCTCCTGCACACTATTTTGGCACTACACCAACCTTTTAGAGTATTTGATTTCTTTACTATACCTACGCAGTACGACACTTATATCGCTCATTACTCTGGATAGCCGAGTCTTAAATCCGGCTTCATTTCTGTGTTCGTCGTCGTTGTCTTCGACGTCCAGAGAATGTAATTATTGCGTGGGCGTATAAATAGCGAATTAAAGCGATTTCGGGCAGTTTTATATTGTCAATGAATCGCAGTCTGAAAAGCATGACGAGACCTGTAAACCCGCAAACTATTGCAAAGATTCTCTCCCGGATAACTGATGAGAGAAACACAGATGTCATGAGAGATTAAACAAAGAACTCGCAGAACCGTGGACGAAACGTCAACATGACAACATATAGTTGTTGGCGTTGCAAGGCATGCAAGCGAATTGAAGCGAGTTCGGACTTTCGTTTTATTGGCAAAGAATCGCAGTTGGAAAAGTTTACCGAGACCTGTAAACCCGCAAACCATTGCAAAGATTCTCTGCAAGATGAGAGAAACACAGATGAGAGATCAATCATGAAGACGGAATGGACAGCCGAAGGACAGGAAAATATTATTATACCTCTCTCCTAGGAATGCGCTAGAGGGTAATGGGAAGAGGAAACCCGCTGAAAATCGGAACGCGGGCGAGCGGAGAAACGAGAGGAGAGAGAGTTAGCCTCTGCTAGATTTCAGGCCAAATATGGCGCCAAACCGGGGGTGCAATCTTCTTTGATATATTCGAGACTCGAGAGAACAACATTAAACGTACGTTAATCTGAATAATTTACCATTGATCGAGATATCTTGGAACGATGTGCTCAAAATATCGACTTTAGAATCTACAGAACAGTTCATATCAACAGCAACTGCCTTCTGGCTCAGTGTAAATTATCATCCGGCTCTTCCATCGCATCAAAACAACGTTAAAATACATAAATTAAGACGTCAGCCAAACGCTCTTGGTCGCATGTCTCCTTACATGAAAAATCCGAACGAGAAACAAAAGGATTGCCGAGATATAAAACGGATTACAAGAAATCGCCGATTTCGTAAAGATATCGCCTGAAATCTGGCAGAGGCTAACTCTCTCTCCTCTCGTTTCTCCGCTCGCCCGCGTTCCGATTTTCAGCGGTTTCCTCGTCCCATTACCCTCTAGCGCATTCCTTATCCGAACATATAGGCCCCCTCTACTGAATTGGAAGCCTCTGCGGAGGAGAGAGTTATTATACTGTGTTGACATTTATCCGTGAAACTGCGTAATATTAATCATTATGAAATGTTGTGTTTTTGTCCGATGTAAATCAATTCTATATCGAAATGATCACTTGGATATGGCGAATCGAACGCTGTAGGTTTCGTCTACTTAAAATGTGAAGATCAGATGTTATATGAGAAAATGCGTAAGCGATTAAAGCGAGACTCGTCTTTAAAATCAAAGGACATGGCCTCAAGATCTATTCGTCGTTTACCCGATGATTTAATGCTTTTATGTCCATTAAACCGATGTAATTTCGTAACAGATATGTTTCGTATACCTTGCCGTTGATTTTTATATACATTTTGACACACGAAGACCTTCAATCGAACAAATATCAGAAAAATAGCATTGCCGTGTTTAGTGATTACATTAAATTTCGTCTGCGTGTCAGGCGTTCTGCTTTGGGGGGGGGGGGGGGGGGGGGGAGGCAGCCCGCGTGTAGACGCCTGATTTTTCTTCGTCCTCGCTCTAGCCCAACTTGCTTCTAAAAGTTTCCCACTTTAAACGAACGCTGCACAATGCCTTCTGCAGTGCCTGATTACAGAAATCAATGCGTTAAAAATTATCCTTTGTAATATAAGACAAGTGAGCGGGTTTTCTAATTCCAACTGTCTAACATGCCAATCAATACCCAATGCATACCCATCTCCGCAGGCAATATGCGCGCCATGTCCCTAAAAGTAGCCCGAGTTAACGCCTAGCGGGCGTCTTGTTTGAAAAGGATCCAGATGAATCCTTGCAATTCTTGCAACCGTTTCTTGTCCTTTGTAACAGAACCCAAATATAATTTAAAGTGCTTATAAACCCAAAATGGGTTTTGGTGATTCGGATAGAGCATAAAAAAAGTTCTAGATTAGTTTTTGCGTTAAACTTTTAGAAAAAAGTAGCGCAGGCCGGGAGACTGGATCCGAGGAACGTGTTATGTTTCAATACTTATAAAAATATATTACAATTCGAGTAGACAAGATAACATCGTAAAGACACATCGTTTGGGCATTTTTCAATAAAAACTCTTAAGATAGCTGTATTCTCCTATTCTCCTATACAAAAGCCTAGTTGTTGTTGAAGATGGGTTCCTCGGATCCAGGTCCCTGTGTGTTATTTTGGTGGCGCTACTTTTTTCCAAAAAATAGCACAATTTGCATGTTTGAGCCGTTATATCTCCGAAACTAAAAGTTTAACGCAAAAACTAATCCATAACTGTAATAAATATTTATCCAAAGACCGACCATAAAATGTTCTTGATTACCAGGCGATGTTGCCATAAAACGTTTAGTTAATTTTGCGACTTTTAAGAATTTATTAATACGTCCCTTATACTTAGATTTGAAATATCCTAGGACTGCATGTCAATCAATTTTAAGATGTATTGTACTATTATTAGCGATTTAATGTCATTATAACTCATATATATACTTAAATGTTTAACATATTTTATCGCATGTAAACCTAATTCTCTATGCTTACAAAGAAGGGAAATTAAATATATTATTATATTAAGAATTAAATATAATATTAATCATAAGTACGCCGTTGCAGCTGTACTTTCGAATGAAATACACAATTCAAAATAAGTAGAATATTTTACGTCTGAGGATTCCCTGCACATTTATATCAGGGTTGACTAAATCAGGTATCATTCCCTTGGCTAAAGTAATTCTAAAAAAGGAGCAAAATTAATTAGCAAGAAAAACTATATAAGTTCATGATCACCTTGATTTTCTTTGATGTACCGCGGGCATTAACTCAATTAATACTCCGGAATTTTAACTGTCTTAAAGCAGTGAAGGAATTAAATTTAGAAAAGAGAGTAGGTGATGAATTATTAAGTAATTTCTTCAATTTGTAGTATACAACAACTATATATCATCCCATGAATTATATATATAGTTCATGTACAAATTATTTTAAAGAGAAAATGTCAAACATGCGTTTATAAAATAAATAATTTTTGCAAAATGCGCACGTGCGCATTTTCGGGGGCTATAAGTTGAGTGCATCGAAGTAAACATGTTTAAATTTTGACTCTCAGTAAAATTAAGGTTAGGATCAAAGTTAGGATCAAATTTAGGATCAAAGTTAGGGTTAGGTTTGCAATTAGACTAGTTCTTGAAAATGGGAAACTCCTTTTAGAAGTGAAAGGTCCTTGAAAGTGGGAAGGTCCTTTTGAGTTGTCCTTTTAGCCTTGACTTGCGTTAAAAAAGTGAATTAAACTTAAATATTCATAGAGTCGAGGGAATAGGACTACAGTTTAAAACTGTATGATATCATAGATATAGATAAATAAATAGATAATTAAGAAATAGAAAACATTTTCCGTGTTTCCATAGAGTTCTAAAAACACGAGTGGAAGTTTGGCAGAAAGAGAAATGGCAGTGGGAACACGAGCCCGCAGGGCGAGTGTTTCCACGCTATTTCTCTTTCTGCCAAACTTTCACGAGTGTTTCTATAACGTATGAGAACACGGAAAGATGTTTTCTATTTCTTTTATAAAATAACACTGAGGAAATAAGTAATAAGACTCTTTTATTAAATTGATGAAAATATATCACTTTACTCACGCTAGATAGCGTCGTCGGCTGCTCAAATGAACATAAACGTTCTTAACTGTGAAGAAAAGCATCCAATCTTCTCGTTTTTCTTCTTGTTGGCTGTCACAGAACATATTTATCGACATTTTAGCTGTTTGTGAGCAAAGGTTCGTCTTATACAGTCCATTTTTTAAAAATGGCGGGATAATTTGCCATTGAGTTATAGAAACACGGCTTTCAGCCAATCAGCGCGTGCGTTTTTAATTTGTTATTTTATAGATAAATAGATAGATTACAAGTCCTTTTCTAATTGTCATTGATATATTGGTGTTTGAAATTGCGCTTGGTCAGAACAACTATTTTGTATGTCTTCTGTATTTAAAACTACATTTCTAATTACAGTATTTAGAAATGTAGTTTTAAATACAGTATTGAAATAAATTATGCAGTAATTATGCTAATTTATCCCAAGATATCCAGATACGTGATGTGACTGATTTGAGCGCAATTATTGGACGAGAAATCATGAATATTTAATATATTTGAGAAGACAGGTTAAACCCTTTTTAGGAAGATATTACATGCTTTTAGGTAGAAAATCACTAAATTTCTAAGTTACGTTTAAAACAAGTTTCTAGCTATATAATAAGTATATACTATGCTTCAGATATATTACATTTCTTACCATTAGCACAAGTGGAAGTTTGTTTTAGCGAAATGAAGTGCCAAATGTGTTCAAAAGCTTTACCGCTAATTGGTATTTCCATGTTGCTATATATATACACAAATTTAATTTTGGTCACACATGCAGCCACCGTCTGAAGGCAAAGCGAGTACTCTATGCGGATATGAATGCAACGAACCCTATTGATTTTAGGAATCCTCTGTGGAAATGCTTGCAGGGAGAACAGCCTTTCGCTCCCGCGAAAGAATTTTACGTCAATGGCGTTATTCTTTGCGTAGTCAACATCCTTCTGGCATTCTCAACGACCTTTCTTAACGCCATAACACTGCTTGCATATTGGAGATCATCTCATCTACAGAAGAAAACATCATATTTTCTTATCATGCTTCTCTCCTTGAGCGATCTTGCAGTTGGAACAGTTTGCAACCCAACATTTACTATACTAATCATGATAGATATACAAGGAGGTAACAGATGTCCTATGGTTTCCGTATTTACGGCACTGTCATATACTTTATTTGGTATGTCTTTTGCGGCATTATTTTGGCTGAACGTGGAACGATATTTAGGTATCGTTTACCCTATTTTTCATCGAAACCAAGTCACCAAAAGTAAAGTTTTAATAGCTTCATTTATTCTCTGGTGTCTCGTTGTCGTGGAGTTGTGCGTTTCCTTTATTGATGATAAAGCCGCAACGATGATTTTTACTATTAAGTTATCTCTCTTCATAATCATTCTGATCTTCATTTACGTGAGAATATTTCTCGCAAGTCGTGCGTCGGCGAGCAATCGTATTTCAGTCCATGCAGGGACCACGAGTAACAAAGCATTTTTGCGGAACATAAAGCTGGCAAAATCTTGCCTGATCGTGGTTGGCTGTACTTTCTTATGCTTTGCACCGATGACTGTAACAAAATCTCTTGTAGTTGGCCCGCGATTCTGGTCGTGGAGTCACTGGAGTGCTACCTTCGTGTTGACATCTTCAACCCTGAATTCTGTAATCTTCTTTTGGCGAAACCACGTTTTGAGAAGTGAGGCGAAAAAGGTCTTACGGCAAATGTTTTTTAATGTTTGAATAGTCTCATTGGACTACTGCAATTATTATAATACAAGTATTAATTGGATAGTAGTAGTTTTATTCAACCTCCCCGAAGGGCTTTTCAGGTTTAAATTACAAAATTAAATTATCTAATTTACAATGTGAAATAAAAATGTTAAGTACTATAAGCTATTACAAATATTAAAATTCAACAAAGGTCATGTTAAACCATGTAAATTCATAAAAATTAAAAATAAGTTCCATTCAATGTTAAAACGTTTAAAAACTTTTGACGAAGACGTTTCTTCACTGCGTTCTAAAATTGAGATAATGTTTTCAATTGTTTCACCTCTTCCTCTAGAGTATTCCAGAGTTTACACGCCCTAAAAATAAAAGAGCGTTCGGTGTTTTTAATACGACATTTGGGCGGTCTCAATTCATCTTTGCTTCTTGTATTATAAGCCTTGTTCTTAATCTTGCAAGATTCGAGTTTTGAAGATAAGTATTCTGGTACTAGGCTATTGATGCACTTATAGGTCATTACAGCTTCTCTTAAATAGATTACATCAGGAATGGGAATCCAGGATAACCTCTGTAATATAGGTGTAATATGACAAAATTTAGGTTCTCCAGTAATTATCCGGGCAGCAAAGTTTTGGATGTGTTGTAATTTGTGAACGTTCGATTTACTTGTTGAGGACCACACTGTTGAGCAATAGAGCAGTTTACTCAGAACGAGTGACTGAATTAAATGTTCCAGCGTGGTTTTGTCGAAAAGATGTTTAACTCGGCGTATTTGAAGCAGCTTGAAATGACATGATGACACAGTTTTATTTATGTGGTTAGTATAGGATAAGGTTTGATCAAGTGTAATTCCCAGATCCTTAACATGTCCAGTAGGTATAAGAATTTTGTCAAGGAATGGAAGTTTGATATTTGACGGGACGTAGCGCAAAAGTTGGTTAACGCCAAACAAAGTAAATTGAGTCTTATCCGGATTTATTAGGAGTTGGTTTACGCTACACCATCCGGCGACTCTTTTCAGATCCTCCCCCAGTCCAGCAAGGCCGTCATCCAAATCTTTCAATGGGAATGCGAGATAGAGTTTACTATCATCAACATAGGATTTAACGATTGCGTTAGTAGTTACGGAGCTAAGTTCATTGGTGTAAATGCTAAACAAAAGAGGACCCAAAATAGAGCCCTGAGGTACTCCATGTTTCACTGGAAGAGGTTTTGACAGTTCAGATTCTATTCTCACCTGTTGCTCCCTATTACAAAGATAGCTTTTGAACCAATCTAACGCAGTATTTGAGACACCAATCCGTTGAAGTTTGGTTACCAAAAAGGAACGACTGATACTGTCATAAGCTTTGCTGAGGTCTAGCAAGACCATGGCTGTAATTTCTTTGCGATCCATTGCATTAAGGATATAATCAGTTATCTGGAGGCCTAATGTTTCGGTTGAATGGTGTCGTTTGTTACCACTTTGATGAGTTGATAAAAGTTTGTTGATCGTTAGGTGGTATGTGAACTGTTGATGTACAACACGCTCACAAATCTTGGATAATATCGGGAGCAACGAAATGGGACGATTATTACTAGCGGGTTCTGCTTCGTCAGTTTTAGGAATAGGTACGAGTTCTGCTTTTTTCCAAACTTTAGGAAATATACCTTGAGTTAAACTGGAATTAATAATGTCGGTGATAGGCTGAACGATATGGGGTAGACAATCTGCTATGAACTTCAAAGTTATTTTATCGAGTCCCGGCGCTTTGTTTTTGGGCATAGCTGAAACAATATTTCGAATTGTTTCACAAGAAACTGGTTCAAACGAAAATGTTGGAGACTCCGCGGAGATAGTAGTTTCGTTCAAATATTCGTTAAATGGGAGGTTAATGGTTGTGATCTCCTTAGCTTTTTCCGCCGTTTTTTGTCCAACAGATGTAAAATACTCATTGAACTCTTGGGCGATGACAGATGGTTCTTTGCTATAAGTAGATTTCATTGAGTCCCGGATAGGAAGACAACGTCTGATGGTTTTCCATAAACCATTTGGGTCATTCTTATTCGTTTGAATTTCATTCCTTACGAAATCTGATTCAGCAAGTTTGAGGCGAGTTTTAACTTGACGTTTAATATTCCCAAATATTAACCAGTCTCGAGCATTGTGTGTTTTACGAGCAATTCTGTGGGCAATGTCTCTCTGATGCATAAGGGTTTTTATTTCTGATGTGATGAACGGGCAGGGTTTGGATTTGGTTTTAATAACTTTGATAGGTGTGTGATGGTCAAGGACGTCATTAAACAATGAGTTAAACGAAGCAAGTTTTTCATCTACGTTGTCAAAATTTGATAACACATGCCACGGCACATTGGCCACGTCTTCAGAAAATGTTTTTGAATCTCATGACTTCCGGCTTCGTACTAAAAATTTCGACGTTTTCAGTCTTGGTTTTCTCAGGTTTAATGTTGTGTACACAAGAAAGTGAACACTTATGGTCAGGTCCATAACTCACTGCTGCGCACTAGGTTGGTGTTGGAAACTATCATCACATCAATCAGTGTTTGAGAGGTCGCCGTCACTCTTGTAGGTTTAGTTATTAATTGTTTCATATTAAAGTTATTGCAAAGTTCAGTAATACGTTGTCCAACACCGGTAGGTCTAAGTAGGTCGCAATTCATGTCTCCAGTGATGACAATATCTTCGTTTATCGTAAGGGCATGGTTAATTTTTGGAGCTAGATATTCGTCCAAACAGGACACAGGGCAGTCAGGTGGTCTGTAAGCAACGCATATTATGACGGATCGTTTACGTTTCACTCTGACGAAAGACCTTCGCTCGAAACGTTAGACCTCCTACACATTATTTTGGAAGCAGTGCACCAACCTTTTAAAGTATTTGATTTCTTCACTACCTACGCAGCACAACACATCGCTCATTTGAAAAGCATTCAGATGGATGAGATCCTTGCAATTTTTGCAACCGTTTCTTGTCCTTTGCCACGGAACCCAAATATAATTTAAGTACTAAATATTTATCCAAACACCGACCATAAAATGTTCTTCATTACCAGGTCATGTTCCCATAAAACGTTTAGTTAATTTTGCGATTTACGTTGAAAACAAGTTTATAGCTATGATAAGTATACACTATACGCTTCAGATATATTACCATTAACGTAAGTGGAAGTTTGTTTTACCGAAATGAAGTGCCAAATGTGTTCAATACCTTTACCCCTAATTGTTATTTCCCTGTTACTATATATACACAAATTTAATTTGAGTTCACACAGCCGTCGTCTCAACTCAAGGCGAATACTCCATGCGGACATGAATGCAACGAACTCTATTCATTATAGAAATCATCTGTGGAAATGCTTGAAGGGAGAACAGCCTTTCCCTCCCCCGAAAGAATTTTATGTCAATGCCGTTATTCTTTTGCGTAGTCGACATCCTTCTGACATTCTCAACGACCTTTCTTAACGTCATAACAGTGCTTGCATATTGGAGATCATCTCAACTACAGAAGAAAACATCATATTTTCTTATCATGCGATCTTGGAGTTGGAACAGTTTGCAACCCAACATTTACTATACTACTCATGGTAGATATACAAGGAGGTAACAGATGTCCTATGCCTGTGTTATTATGACATTAAATCGCTAATAATAGTACGATACATCTTAAAATTGATTGACATGCAGTCCTAGGATATTTCAACGTATTGCACTGTAAACGTAGTGTGCGATAGCATACTGCCTCTCGCCCGCCCGCACCCTCCCTCTCGCCCGCCCGCACCCTCCCTCCCTCGCGCCCGCACCCTCCCTCTCGCCCGCACCCTCCCTCCCTCCCTCTCGCCCGCACCCTCCCCCCGCAGACTGTGTAAACAGAGCTCAGAAAATGCAATACACTAATACTTCGATCGAATTTGGTTCTCTTGAGAGAGGAGAGACTGAATATATCCATTTAACTTCTGCTTGTGATAAAGCTGAGGGGAAATGGAGTCTGTCGGAAAGAGTTGCTACAAAAATATAATTTGGATGAAACGAGCACAACTGCATGAGTACTCGAAGAGAGAAAATTAATTACCAAATAGATATAGCATCATTTATTTATAACAATGTTTGAGTAGGAAGCTCCGCTCACCAATTAGGTGGTTTTCAGGGAGGTCCTACGATAACAACTAAAATATACATAATTTAACTATATTAATCTATATACAAATCAAGAAAAAATAAAACCGTGACAATCAATAAAATTAAATAATTAAAATACATGTATAAATTAACCTATAGTGTTATAGAATATTTAATATAGAGTTCTTAAAAGAAGTCAGACTGGATGATTGTCTTTTTTGTAAGTCCAGATTGTTCCAATCGTTAACCGCATGGTAGACAAAGCGCTGTTTTCCCCAATTTGTGCGCACTCGTAGAAGATGTAAATCCTGACGGCGGCGTGTATTATGACAGTGGATTTCAACATTTCGTACGAGATTAAAATTAAAATTTATAAATTTGTTTAAGCATTTATAAATAGCAATACAGCGATGTTGACGGCGACGCCCAGCTAGAAGTGTCCAGTTTAACTGCGCAAGAGCCTGAGTACCAGAGAAGAATTTGGGCAAATCCAGTATAGTTCTTGCTGCGTTGTTTTGTAAGACTTGGAGATTATGCATTAAGACTTCGTTGTTTTTGTCTCCCCATACAATGTCTGCATAATCAAATAACGGTGAGATAAGATAATTATACAGATTTAAACGGCCATGTAGAGGTAACAAATGTTTAACCGTAAAACGCCAAGTCTTTGGTTGACTTTTTTGCTTAATGCGTCTATGTGATCTGACCAAGACATATTTTGACGGAGTTTAATGCCGAGGTATTTGAAGGTTTCTCTGCGTTCTAAAATTTGAGTATTAATCTCTAATGATAAGTCACAAAATGAATTTAGTTTGCGCGGACTACCAAAGATTACAAATTTACATTTCTCTACATTCAAGGTTAAAAGATTATTATTGAACCAATTGCATAGAATTTCAAGATCAGTGTTTAATTTGTCCTCAAGCTCCCTCAAAGTAGAGGAAGAGAAATAAAGTACCGTGTCGTCTGCATACATGGTCACTTTACAGGACTTGATGTAAGAAGGCATGTCGTTTACGTATATTAGAAATAGGAGTGGTCCTAGAACACTTCCTTGTGGAACTCCAACTAAGACAGATTTTGCAGAGGATGTAGCATTATTCACTCTCGTGACTTGCGTTCTCTGGGATAGATATGATCTGAACCATGTTACAACAGCATCAGTAAACCCTGTCTTCGATAACTTTGAAAAAAGTATAGGATGGTCCACGGTGTCGAAAGCCTTCGACAAGTCCAGAAAAACTGCCCCAGTAACAACACCTTTGTCCATATTCTCAAGAATTGAGTCAGTGAAATGCGTCAGAGCGACTTCTGTTGATAGGTTTGATCTAAAACCAAATTGGTATGGCGATAAAATCTTTTTTTCTAACAAGTAACCATATACTTGATGATGAACAACCTTCTCTAAGATTTTACTGACTATAGGTAATATGGTAATCGGTCTATAATTCCCAGTATTACATCTATCGCCAGACTTGAACAGTGCAGTGACTTTTCCAGATTTCCAGATCGAGGGAAATTTCGAAGACAAAAATGACCGGTTAAACAGCTTGGTTAAAACAGGTGCTAAGACTGAGGGGGAGTCCTTTAAAAGACGGGCGCTAATCCTGTCAAGGCCTATGGCTTTGTTGGTTTTCAGCCGATTAAGTTATTTACGTACAAGCACTTCTTCCACACGTTGAAATGCAAAACCATCCTCGCGATTTGCATCAACATTCAATGAAGGATTTTGCCAGATGCAGTTTAGACCAGCCTTTATCTTAGTATGTCCAATAGAGGAAAAATGATTATTCAGGACCTCGGCAATAGATTTCGAGTCCGTATACGAAACGCCATCCGTTTCGATACAAGTGACAGGAGATGTTAATTTGCGTGATGTGATTTCATTAAGCGTTTCCCATAATCCACTAGAATTTCCTTTGTTGTTATTAATTAATTCGAGATAATAAGTGGCTTTGCTCTTCTTATACATACTCCAGTGAGATTTAGAATTGCTTTTGATAGCTTTCCTGTGATGGTAGTCTCGCATTGCATCTTTCAGTTTTGCCGTTAACCAGGGTGTCTGAGACCCCGTTTACACGGTAACGGACGAATTTGGGACCGGGCTGAAATTCGGCCGTTTCGGCCTTCCGTTTACACGAGAACCACGGAACCGGACGAATTTGAGACCCCCTAACAGGACGAATTCGCGACCCGAAAAAAGCAGGTCTAATTTTTGACCCGAGCGGTTTTAAATTCGTCCGGTGCCGTGTTAACACCGGAACCGGGCTTGTTTTGGCTCCGATAGCGCGGTAGAGGATTGGGTATGAGAACAATATGCTTATTTGGTTACTTTACATGAAGTATAACCTCTCATAATTTTGTGAGTTTTTTAAAACAAACCAAAACAAGCGAATTATTTCGCGAGTTTTACACATGAATAATGAAAAAGGAGTTACTGGCATCAGTTCTTCTAACTTTGCTGGCGGGGGTGGCTGGTGTGATTCAATTCACCCTTCTTCAGATGGCAATTTGTTCGGCTATCCAGCGCAAAAACAGGGCGATAGCTGCAAAGTCTTTTTTATCAACCTGTGCATTTGTCGAAAGACGGAGAAATAGAACCAGTACATTAACGATAGCACCAAGAAGATTTTGGATAAGACTCCAATCCAATCCTTTAGCTGCTTTTTCCGCCTTTTAATCAGTCACAATACTCAATAACAAGGTAACTTCTTCATCTGTCCAAACAAAATTTTTTCCCGCCATTTTGAAAACTTCGCAAGCAACGTTACGCGCATGCGCCCAATAACAAAATTCAGTCTGGAGGAACTGGGTTCTAGGTTAGGACTTCACGATCTACAATTCGTCCGGTACCGTGTAAACACTCGAAAAAAAAAGACCAGAATTTGCACGGTTCCGTGTAAACAGGCGAAAAAGGACGAATTTCAGCCCGGTCCCAAATTCGTCCGGTACCGTGTAAACGGGGTCTGAGTTCCTCTAACGCGAGTCTTTTTAATTGGCGCATGTTTATTAGCAATATCAGAAAAGAGCAAATCCCATGCTTCAACAGCAGAATCAAGATCATCGTTATCTTCTATCATATTCCAGTCTATTGCTTTTAGTCACGAACAAAAGAGTTCTTATCAAATTACGATAAGAGCGATATTCAATTGTCTTGGGTGGAGCTTTGGGAACACCAGATTTCACCGTGCAATAAACAATACAATGGTCGCTAATAGCCGAGGGAATTACACCGCTTTCAACAACACGATGACAGTTATTAACAAACACTAAATCGATGGAAGTTCTTGTCTGATTACAAATTCTGGTGGGAGTTTTGATCAATTGTTCAAAGTTGTTCAGGTTTGCAAATCTTTGTAATTTCTGTTTCAGTTTATATGCGGTGTCATTCCTTTTGGCTAAGAAATCAGCATTAAAATCTCCCAGTATTATAACTTCTGATTCGGCAGGTAATTTTGTGAGAGAGGTATTTAAATATTCAATTAAAGAGTCACAGCAATAATCTGGAGATCTATACACACAGCATACAATCAGTTTTTTACACTTAGCACGATTTATTTCAATCCAACATGCTTCGACTAGCTCATCAGATAAATCCGTATAATGTCTGTAGGGGATGCCATTTCGAACAAATATCGCCGTACCGCCACCGCGCTTGCCACTGCGGTCATGCCTTACTAGAGTATAGACGACTTTCATAATGGCTGCCATTTTAAATATTCTTTTATGTGCATATAAATTAGTCTTTACTCTACTAACTGTGGCCTTTACAACCTCGTTACGAAGCAAAATTCTTTTGAATTGCTGACATGCAAACGAGGCCATAAAGGCTAATTTAGATGCACATAAAGGAATATTTAAAATATTTAAATTAGCAGCCATTATGAAAGTCGTGTATAGCCAGGCAAGTTTACTTCAGAGTCCAGTATAGCGGGAGTGAGCCAAGTCTCTGACACTGTAAAGATGTCAAACGATTTATCTCGCACTAAGAGGCCGATGTCGTCTATTTTATTTAGCATACTTCGTACATTAAGATGAGCCACTTTGAAGCCACGAGCTCTTGGAAGACTATCATAATTACTAGGTCCATGATTTATACTCACATCGCCGGCCAAGAGAACTAAAAAAGAAGCGGCCATGGTTACGTTAAGCAGATGTAGACCAATCTTCATTTTACAAGATGGTGGCAGACAAGCACTGGGCGGCGAGTGTCTCGATAAACCAGGCGTATTTCTTCTCGGAAACTGCTTCATATCCAGTTTAAGAGCAAGCATTAAAGAGGAGGCACCTTTAGCGACCTTTTGATAAGGTTTAAGAAACTCCAAGAGCAAAAAGAGGGATAAAAATAAGACTAAAACAGCGGAGAAGCTGGGAAGGCATCTTCTCGCCATAATTCTTTATGCTATAATAACATATGTATTTCATACATTTATTATTTATTTATTATTATGAGCATTTGGACAAAAAGGTCACTGGAGAAATAACAATATGACACTAGGTCCCTTACAAGGTTATCCTCCACCTAACTAAATACATTATTGCATACTAAATTACAAATTCAACATTAAGTTGGAACAGACAAATATATCTACACACAGTAAGTACAAATACAGTAACTAAAAAGATACAGACTAACAGATCGACAAACTAAACAACCATTAGATTGAAGACACTGAAAGGACAGATGATACGCCATGTGCGGATGTCATTCGAAGAAAAGATTAATTTCAGGAGGCAAAAATTTCAAGGAGGCAAAGATCCAAGCCGAACCTACGCTTATAAGCGGCTGGTGCAGCAACTGATGGTCCAACATGGTTACGAGAAGTTTTTGTTGAATGTAAACAATGGTATAATATTACTTAAGTTATGTAGTATCTGCATTAACCGCTTATATAATCGCCAATAGACCTCTTTCATAATGGCACCTACATTAAATATTCTTTTATATTCATTTAAATTAGCCTTTTGACCTCGTTCGTGTGTCTGTAATTCCAAAGAATCTTTGCTCTGTAACGAGACCAGAAAGGGTATTTTTTGTTTAAACAATATTTTTTTATTAAAGGCAATTGCCCCAAAGCGGTAAGCTTATCGAGGGAGCGCTTGCCATTACATTGATAAATAAGTAATAAAGTAAATAAAGAGCGAGCAGACGAAATGGTAACTAAGAGTGAAGATGGACAAATACAACCAGTTACTAATAAAACGATGCGAATCAATTATAAAATTTTGAACACATAAAAAAAATTGAACATTAGTTATCAAGGAAACTTCTAAGGTCACTCCATTTAGGAGCCATTTGAGACGAATCCGTTTAGAAGCATTTGACCATCTTGCACCAAGAAAGTGAGCAGCAGAGGTAAGCAAATTTAAACGAGGAGAAGCATATCGGTCACATTCTAAGAAAAAATGGGCGGCAGTTTCCTTCGGAAAAAGGAGAAGAAACACAATTCATTAAAAACAAATCATAATTTAAGGTGCTATTCCCCAGCCTCAAACGTGTATGAAGAATAGATGCAAGGCGATCGCCAATGTAATACAAAGGATTAGGAGTTACGATATCACGCCATCTAACAACATTTGTTTTGAAATTAGCAAATGATGAGCAAGAACAAATGTTTTTAGGTAAATTATTCCAAAGCTTAACGGAAGAACAAGAAAAGACTTTTTAAAGTGTTCATTCGGGCGTATGGAACAACCATGTCGTCACTTGCACGTAAACTATAATTAGTTCTAGAGCTGAGTTTAATAGGATTCAGTTCTAGTAAATATAAAGGAACTAAGTTATTTACAATTTTATACAACAGAAATAATTTATGATTACTACGTCTAACTATTAAAGGTTCCCATGCAGTTTCATTTAAAAGTCTTTCTGGCTAAAAGGAACCCACGAACTGAAGACTTTCAAGTACACAACATCCGCGTATTCCAAGCACGAACGAACAAGAGATTTGTAAAGCGTTTCAAGAGTTTTTCTTTCCAATCTATATTTCAAAGGTTTTAACATATTAAGTCTTTTTGAAGCTTTTTGATAAATTTTCAAAACATGCTTATAAAAGAATATTTAGACTGGCCGCCATTATGAAAGAAGTATATTACCATAGCAAGTTGTGCAAACTTTGTTTCCGGTTTCGTTGAGCGTCCTATCCAGTTCCCCTTCCATTATCTATGGATAGAACAACTGGACTTTAAGACCGACAAAGAAGTTGCGTCTTTGCTAATTTCTATATCCTTATCTCTACTTCCATTCGATTTACTACCTCTTTCTTGTTGACACACCCCTCCACAAGAACAGACCACATCGTTTGCTACATAATTGTTTGCATTTTGGAACAGAGACGGAAAATCTCAAGCGTGGAAAACAAATGAGCAATACATATGCTTCATGTTCAGTGTTTATATAATGGGATGTAAATAAATCAGGTAAACAGAAGCGTAGAACGGACTTGACGGCACCTTTAACAATTGAGCCACTAGAACTCAGATGGCAAGGTTAATTACGGTATTTAAACCTGAGTTCGAGTCCTGTCTGGTGCTCAGAGTTGTTCTGAGTAGGCTAATGCGATATATCGATATTTTCGATAAATATCGATATTTTACGCATATCGATAAGCGACATTCAATTTTACGCATATCGAAAATATCGAAAGTTTCAACTTCACTAAACACCCAAGCCGATTTTTAAAAAATAATTTCGGCAATTATTGTCGTAAAGTAGAGAACAGCATACGCTGATCTTATTGCGTTTAAAAACACGGAGCGCCGGTCCCGCAAAACAAAAGACCAATGCCTCCCATAGACGAGATGTCGCGTAGGAAGACAACTGAAATAGCGTTGTAAACAAAGTATAATTACGCTAATTATCTCGTGAAATATTACGCTAATTCGAATCAGTTAATCTATTTCTCAAACTAAAAGTCTCGGCTTGGTTGTTCTGTGAGAAAATAGTTGAGATAACTGTCAGCCACAAGACGAAGTACGTGCTCTTAATGATTTGAATCAATTGAATGGCGGTATTGAAATAGATTTAAATAGAACTTACGCAGTTTAGCAGTTGCGCGTAGACCAAACAAAGTATATTCGGAATATCACGGCTCTTTCTAATCCCGCAGTTCTGTCGTGAAGTAGTCAAACTAATTTCGTTAACGTTCAAGTGTTCAATCAACTCAAGTCTCTAAAATGTCGAAAAACGAGTCCTACTTAAGCCAAACAAAGCAAACATGTTGGTGTTTCTTGCTGAAAATTTGTAAATTTCTCTTTGTAGAATGAAAAAAATTGTAAATAATTACTCTCTGTAGATTGAACATTCCATGCTTAATAAACCTTTAACGTTTTAACTTTTTTGCGGTTTTTTTTACATGCGCCTGCGCTTACCGCGCGTACACCGAGGTAAATTGAGTTTTCGTATTTGCTTCAATTTCGATATTCGATATCGCCGATATTATCGAAAAAATTTTCGATATCGATATTTTTCAATATCGATATTTTTCAATATCGCATTAGCCTAGTTCTGAGTATTGACAACTTAGCACAGCAAAACCTTTACGACTTTACACTAATAAATTATTTGAAATACGCAAAGAAGGAGGAGTATGTAAATTCCCTGTTTGTTTCTTTCAGCTGATCATGGAGACTCCGTTGTGGGAACGAAAAGAAGAATTACCAAGCGAAGAGGGGATCTTCAGTCAAATTACCGTCGCAGCCAATACTCTTTGGGATAAATTCGAGTTGGTCAAGGCAAAAACAACAGGGAAAAGCAACTGAGATAAGTGAGCTGTACTGCTGTAACATTAAGGCTACGTCCATGTACTTGTCTTTTTGTCTACTTAACTTCTTTTTTTCGTTTTGAAAAAGTTTTCCGTCCACACTCGTCTACACGAAAACTCCAAAACGATTCGACAAACGCTAAATACCTGATTGCGCATGGGTATAGTTAGCTAGAACCAGCGATCACATGGTCATCGTCATAGTTAACGTAAGTAAAACTAGAGAGGGCATCCAATCTTCATTTCAGTCAATCGCGGGTTGCCAATTGAACGCCGCCATCTTGGATAAATTGGAGGGCAATTTTATATTTATATTTCATATTAAATTGCCCATGAAATGAAAATTAAGTTTGTCTTATTTAAATGGACTCCAAAAATGATGAGGATTGGTAGAGTTCTTTCGTATCTCGCGTCGTTCTTGTGATATGCAAATAACCTATGACGTCAAGATGTTTCATTACATTTTTTAGAAACTTGAAACTTTGCACAGTACGACACTTTGTGACACCTAACAGTGGCGGATCCAGGGTTGTTCGAAGGGGGGGGGGGGGGGGGGGTGCACACATGAAGAATCAGCTGCGAACCCATTAGGGGGTCTGGGGGCATGCCCCCCGGAAAATTTTTAATTTTGCAAACCCCAGAAGTGTTTTTCCGGCAATTTCTGATAATCGATTTTCCGAAATTGGGGCACGACGCCGTTGCTAAAAATGCATGATAACAAAGGGGCATCAAGATTATGAAACACTTTAATATAAAATCGGAAGTAGAAGTATCTTGGAACCCATGTTAAACTATCTATGAGCGCATGCAAACTGGCTTTTGCAATGAAAATTGGATAAGCTACCAAAACATTGTGTTTATAATAGGTCTTATAAAATAACATTTCGTAAACGCAAGCGGTGATTGGCTAAAAGGATTTTTCCCGCCATTTTTATAAAATGGACTGTAAGACGAACCTTTGCTCGCAAACAGCTAAAATGTCGATAAATATGTTCTGTGACAGCCAACAAGAAGAAATACGAGAAGATTGGGTGCTTTCCTGAGTCTAGCGTGAGTAAAGAGAATGTATATTTTCATCATTTTATTAAAAGAGTCTTATTACTTATTTCCTCAGTGTTATGTTATAAAAGAAATAGAAAACATCTTTCCGTGTTTACATACAGTTATAGAAACACTCGTAAAAGTTTGGGAGAACTCGAAATAGCGTGGAAACACTCGCCCTGCGGGCTCGTGTTCCCACTAATTTCTCGTTCTCCCAAACTTCCACTCGTGTTTCTATAACTGTATGTAAACACGGAAAATGTTTTCTATTTCTTAAACATATAATATTGCGTTTATCACTTCGACTGCTTCGTCATGACATGGTAAAAAACAGAAAACACTTGTTTGCGGAATTTTAAAGGCGGGGGGGGGGGGGGGGGGGGGGGGGGGGCGTGCGGATTTCGCCCCTGCCTAACATCATTACATCGGAATAGCGATCCCAAATTAATTTACTATTTCTAATTTCTTAATTTTCTATATCACAAAAGTCTAAATATCTCCAGAACGACGTGAGATATGAAAGAGCTCTAAATTACCATTCCTCATTATTTTAGGAGTTCGTTTAAATGAGACAAACTTAATTTTCATTTTTTTGATCATTTTGATCTTTTACTCAGCAGAAAATGTTGCAAGTATAAGTCTACCGGTTTGAAGTAGCCTATGACGTCAAGATGTTTCTACATTTTCAGAAAATTAAGAAATTAGAAATAGTAAATTAATTTGGTATCGCTATTCCAGTGTAATGATGTTAGGTGTCACGAAGTGTCGTACTGTGCAAAGTTTCAATCGAATATAATTGAATAATCTCAAATATATACTTGATTTTCTAAAAATGTAGAAACATCTTGACGTCATAGGTTATCTCATTTGCATATCACAATAGTCTAAATATCTCAAGACAACCCAGTCTCCACCTAGTTAATGTAGACAGTCTACATTGGTAACACGCAGCTGTGAATGTATGATGTCTACATTAACAAATAATCGCTAACCCCAAAACAACAAAGATCCTAACCCTAACCCCCCGCCTAAAGAGTTTTCTAACCATAACCCCCCGGGTTTTCTAGCCATCTGTAACCAGTGCTTCCACTATCATAAAACTGGATTTCCTGTTTTCATCCTTATTTATTGCAATATTTCCTGCCAGAAATTTCAAAATTTCCTGGCATTTCCTATTAAAATATGACTTAAAAATCTCAGCAAACAGTGTCTTTATTCTTGAGATTTTCGTCGTTTTCGAACATTTGTTATTTTTTTCAACCGCTGCCCATTTGAGTTGAGCCACCGAGCGATTTCCGAAGTTGATGCGATTTGCGAAGGCGAAAACGCCGCCAATTGAAGGCCCAAATCAAATTGCCAGCGTTTGAAAACTCTATGATAGGTAGCTTTCTTGTATATTCAACATTTTACTTAGTTACTACGCCACACATAGACTATTTTAAAGCCCCAATGGTTGGAATCTCAGAATTTCCTGGCATTATCCTGACAATTCATTATATTTCCTGCCAATTTCCTTCCAAAAAGGATTTCCTGCCATTTTTCCTGCCAGAGCCCAATATTTCCTAATTTCCTGGCAAGTGGAAGCCGGATCTAGACCGTAGCAACTAGCAACTGTATCTACTTCCCTATTTGGGTTGCTAGATTAATAGACTAGTGAGAGAGACTAAGCATGTGGGATTGGAAATTGACTGTTAAACGCATGCGCTAACTATCGTTATTTTAGCGCGAGTTGAGTTAATGTAGACATCAGGGGCGGCGGAGCAGGGGGCCCGTCGCCCCCCCCCCCAATGTCAACGGACTATCCTAAATTTTTTGCCCCCCCCCCCCCCCAAATATCCAGACTGCTCAGCCGCCCCTGGTAGACATCATACATTAACAGCTACACGTCACCAATGTAGACTGTCTACATTAACTAGGTGGAGACTAGGTTGCTCAAGAACGAAGCGAGTTACGAAAGAACTCTATATTACCATTCCTAATCGGAGTTCATTTAAATAAGACAAACATAATTTTCATTTCATAGGCATTTTAAGATTGACTGTCGTTCTAGTTTGCTAAAAGTTCCTAGTGTTGACGGAATATTTTTTAAAAACGGGAAAAAAGTCAATATTAAATGAGGGTAAGATACTTTACAGCAACGACCATAGTCAATCAAGATATGGTCTGGAAACTCGGCAAACTTCAATGTGGTTAACATTGTTAAACAAAGGAGCAGTGATGTCATTTGACGACAGTTGTAAATTTTATGTATTGAAATAAATACATTTAGCTCTACCACCGTGTATTGAGCACTCTTACTTACAGAAAAATTACCTATGTATATATATATATATATATATATATATATAATTTATGTTACTTCTGTTCCTGCATGTGGCTTGCTATATTCCGCTTCTACAGTATATATGCAAATATCACGCAAAACATACATTTTTACTCAAATTTGTTTCCCAGTTATAATATCTTTAGAATTTTATAAGCAACACGACACATAGTTCTGTTTTAAAGCAATGAATGGACCAACGAACTTCCACCAGCTATGCGTTTCTATTTGTATTTGTAATAACCCGCACACTTTGCGGGTGGCAAATAGCTTTTCCTGTTAGTTTGAACTCTCCCACTGCGAAACTCTTCAACTTTTGCTTGAAGTTTATTTTTAATCAAAATTAGTCAGCCCGGGCCAGCTCATATAAACAGTCCGTTAACGTTTTCGATATTACTGGTATAGATTCTACATGAAGTGAATAGTTGAATGACAAAATATTGTAATGATGTGACATCAACTCAGTTATCGGATACAAGCTATTTCGAGTTCTCCCAAACTTCCACGCGTGTTTCTATAACGTATAAGAACACGGAAAGATGTTTTCTATTTCTTTTATAAAATAATACTGAGGAAATAAGTAATAAGACTCTTTTATTAAAATGATGAAAATATATATTCTCCTTACTCATGCTAGATAGCGTCGTCGGCTGCTCAAATGAACATAAACGCTCTTTACTGTGAAGAAAAGCATCCAATCTTCTCACTTTACTTCTTGTTGGCTGTCACAGAACATATTTATCGACATTTTAGCTGTTTGTGAGCAAAGGTTCGTCTTACAGTCCATTTTATAAAAATGGCGGGAAAAATCCATGTTTTCCATCGAGTTATAGAAACACGGCTTGCAGCCAATCAGCGCGTGCGTTTTTAATTTGTTATTTTATAAATGGTATATAGAAAACATACTATTGATATAGATATAGTATATATTTCTACAGTGTATACATTCATGGTTGGACACCTCACAGAGGAGTTGTGTTAATTGTAATTTCGGCTTAAAAACACCTGTTCGTGGTATCTCAATCACTTACTCGCCGCCAGTAATTGTAACGAACACGCAGAGCGACTGCGATTCGATATTGCTTTATTAAATTGCTTTTTAATACTTCGATGATGCTTGGGAGACTTTCTCTTTATTAAGAAGACGCATATCAGCATGATTACTTACTTTGTCTCACTGCTTTTTGCCCTTCAAGTCGTCGCTTGTTTATCAAGGTAAGATGGATTTGTGCATTTTTATTTCGTTACTATATTGCCCTTGTATGTTGTTGTACATTAACATAAGGTTTACCAGATAAAAATAAATAAATTAAACTATTAACTTATATATTTTACAACTATATATATACTATATAGTTTCACTCTCTGACGAAGGACCTTCGCTCGAAACGTTAGACTACTTACACGCTATTTCGGCAGTACACCAACCTTTTTAGATAATTGATTTGTATATATACTATATATTTACTTAAACAAGTTCAACGAAGAGCCGTCAAGACAATTTTGCCTTCCTTTTCCTGTGGATGATGGCCTTTTGGAACTTAAAATAAATACATTTTTCGAACGAAGAGATGTCGGAAATTCTTTAAGTCCGATCTTACTTCACGAGAGTAAAATCCATGACTTGTTACCTAGCCCTATATTGAGATTATCAATTCATTAAGACATCCTCGTACTATCAATTCATTAAGACATCCTCGTACTTTTCCTCTTCTAAGCGATATCAACATAGTTTTATTACTTATTCAATAAGGACATGGGATGCCTACCGTAAATTTTAACTTTTGTAGTTTATTATAAATTATTATATATTAGTATAAACTTGAGTTTTTCAAATCTATACCTTTGTATATTTGCCATTCAAGTCTTGTTAATAAAATTTCAATTTCAATATATTAGTTAGAGTTCGATACCGCGGGAAAGACTCTCAACCAATGACTTATAGTTACTGGTTGAGGAGATTTTTAACAAAAGGATTTTTGTTTTTGAAATTTTTGGTATGTGACTGATTCGAAGTTTAAATTTTGTAATTCTATTCACTCTGACTGAGCTAAAATTGAGTTGTTGAAGAAGCTCTCGCTAAGGAAGCTACAACTGAAACGAACGTTTGCAATGCTTGCTTTTTGAATGGACAAATTCCATACAGGTAAACCGGCGTGAAATCTCCCTCGAAATCTCCTATAAATATTTAAACAGAAGACAGAGATAAAAGTCGTATGTTTAAATCGACTCCGGCAATCATTAACTATAACAAGACCCCCGGGCAGGCGTTACTTGGCGATATGCGTGCCGTCTTAATATATACTACTATATTTATTCACTCCGACATTTATTCACTCCGACATTTATTCACTCCGACATTTATTCACTCCGACTGAGCTAAAATTTATTGAGTTGTCGAGGAAGCTTTCGCGAAGGAAGCTACTGAAAGGAGCGTTTGCAATGGTTGCTTTTTTAATGGACAAATTCCATACAGGTAAACTGGCGTGAAATCTCTCACGAAATCTTCTATAAATGTTTAAACATGAGAAGACAGAGATAAAAGTCGTTTATTACAACGTTTTAAAACCGTCATATTAAAAAAAAGATGGTTTTATCGCAGCCTTCGTTTCTCGACATTTCATACAAAATTAACCTCAGCTGTGTCTATTAAATCGTAACGTTATATTACAACTGCATATTTGTAAATATTTTATAACGAAGATCACTTTAGATTTATAGTTCATTAGAAATTCAAGGATGTAGATATTAAACATACCCAGGTTGCTCGATATGAAGCCCTTTGAATTTCCAATGAGTATTTAGCATAGATACATCTCGAAAAAGAACATATTTAACCTCTGGCAATCATTAACTAACAAGACCCCCGGGAAGGCGTTACTTGGCGATATGCGTGCCGTCTTAATATACTACTAAATTCTATTCACTCTGACTGAGCTAAAATTGAGTTGTTGAGGAAGCCCTCGCGAAGGAAGCTGCTGAAACGAACGTTTGCAATGCTTGCTTTTTGAATGGACAAATTCCATACAGGTAAACCGGCGCGAAATCTCCCTCGAAATCTCCTATAGATGTTTAAACAGAAGACAGAGATAAAAGTCGGTATGTTTAGATGTCGTTTATTACAACGTTTTAAAACCGTTGGTTCTATTGCATGGTTCTATATCGCAGCCTTTGTTTTTCGATAATTCATACAAAAGTAACCTCAGCTGTGTCTAATCGTAACGTTATTTTTATGTACAACTGCATATTTGTAAATATGACCACTTTAGATTTCTGGTTCATTAGAAATTCAAGGTGTATATATTAAACATATGCAGGTTGTTCAATATGCAGCCCTTTGAATTTCTAATGAGTATTTATCATAGATACATCTCGAAAAAGATCAAAGGAAACCGACTCCGGTAATCATTAACTAACAAGACCCCCATACCCGATGCGTGCCGTCTTAATATACTATTATCTCTTTGGTATAAATGTTAGTACAGCATATTTTCTTGTCCTTTGACTTTGCAAGTTGTCCATTCTACCAACGTTCTTTGTGTTTCTCTAATCTTGGAGTATATTTACAATAGTTTGCAGGTTTACAGAATTTGAGTAACACTTTTCCGTGCAATTCCTTGACGCATTTAAGCAGTTTTCGTATAGGATTGTTTTTAAGTTCAATGTACTTGCATTTACGTTCAGTTTCTCTTTGAGATCGCGGACAAACCCGTGCCGAAATCGCGCGTCATCTTTTAGTGTAGGTCTACCGCGATCGACGTTTGCAGTTATAAGCCTTGTGAGCGTATATCGAATAATCGATACAGGCTCTGTGTCCAAAGCTCTATCCAAATTCTTTACTGGTTTGATTGATGTATGTACTGCCTATGCGGCAGTTACTATATATCAGTAGTGAATGTAGGAGAGCTTGGAGACGATACGTGGGCGATCGTCAAGCTCGTATCCTCAGAAAAATGATTCCGACTGAGGACAGGAATCGAACCTGTAACCTTCTGATTGCCGGTGAGATGCTCTAACCATTGAGCTAACGAGACTCAGATGGAAAGTGAAGGTTACAATGATGTAACCAGCAGGGCTGGAAAACACTTCTAGAAAGAAGAGCTGAACGTAAGGCTATATTAATGTACACGATTAAAAATGATCTTGTGTATGCCTGCAAATGTCTTTTTAAAACTACACACTACAACCTCTGAGAGGCTCCTCCGATGAATTTTATATCCCCTACCCTTAAAGAGAATTCTTAAAGACGAGTATTAGTTATGATGATGCTAAACTATATGGAACCAGTTACCAACTGAATTGCATCATGTCCAGTCGTTATCTTGTTTGTTTTAAAAGACAACCACTCTCCTTGACTGATTCTTTTTTTAACTTTTTTAACTTTTTTAAATTCGTAATATAACTATATCGTTGTAGTTTAGCTTTAATCATTGCAAATGCACGGCTTCTATGTAAATCAACTGTTTTATAGTTATTAGAACTCCGTGGGTAAAATTTTAAAGATTTGAGATAATTAGTCTCAGCGTGAGGCATTACTCGCTTGTGTTATTGTAATTTACATTCGGTATTTTATTAAAAAGGTTGAATTTTCGTCCTGATAATGAATATTAAATCAGGTACTGTATGTCTTCTTACAAAGAAAAGAGAATACGGATAATTTATACTAATGATTGCTCTCTAAATAAAGACTGGATCGAGCAACTATTGTTTGGATGCTGTGAAGCTGGGAATATTTCGCGGCCATCTTAAAGGGATGACACTATAGTTTTAGTGACTATCTGTCACTATAGAGACTATCTGTCTCTGATCTTTCAAGATGCTAAAATGAATCAGTTGTCGAAGGTTTTCCCGTAATTTAGAACACAAACTACGACCCATTTACAGTAACTCCACCCACCCCCCTGGCGGATGAGAACAGAGTCTGCGATCAATCGAAGATAATGCCGTACAGTGACGTATCTCACCGATGACATATGATCATCTACCAGGGGGTGAGGACAGAGTCTGCTTTCGCAGACTATAGGGATTAGCGTGTGGCGGCGAATTTCCTGGCCAGAAAAAATGACGCCAGCGATATTCTGAGCACGCAATGCAACTTATCCATAAACACGACCTTTATTTTTTTCTTGATTTTTATCCTCATGGATGCACACAGACAGACCAATTTTAGTGTTGTCCACGAAAGCACAAAAGAACTTATCCAGTATATTAGCAATGGTTATGATAAAACAATGATTCCAAATAATTCAGGTAAGTATTTTCACCATCACATTTGGGGATCTGGTTATTCATTCATATCTCGCTAAACTAATTCACATCGAATACTCTAAAATACTGAGTCAGAGTGAACGTTTAGCACTTACGCAGCACAGCACGTTTACCCCAAGTGATTTGTAAAATAGAATAACGAGAAAGTGAGAAACTGTCCTGTAACACATTTAACCCGTGTAACCCCCGTATGTAGCGTAGCGTTACGTAATGTAAGCAGCTGTTGTGATCTACTGGTTACCACATATGTCCATGGAGCTGGGAGAGATAGATTCAAATCCTGGGTCGGACCTCCACTCAGGGTAAGGAGAAAGCGCTGCCTTTGCAATAATATCAGCAAATGGTAAGACTTTCGTGTCTTCTCGGATAACGACCATAAATCGTAGGCCCTCGGAACCCCTCTCAATTGGGCTTCTAGCCTGTTGGGTATTCCGTTCACCTAAAAGAGTGATAAATCTAATAAACTAAAACTAAACTAATGTAATCTTGTGAAGTATTGCAGGACCCCACTGAAAAACACTTCGGTGACGTGGGTATCCTTGAATAAATATTATTATTAACCCCAGTAACCCGTGTAACTAATATAACCCGCTGTAAGCCCATGAGTAACCCGGGTTACTGCGCGTGAAAAATAGTGTATCGTCAATTAGTTTAGCGAGATATGACCCAATAACCCATCTATAGTATCTGAAATTATTCTCAAAACAACCCAAGACTTTTATTAAAGAGTTCTTAATATAACATGGCTTGGCTCGCGAGCGGTCTTGACGCAGTTTTTCTACAATCTGATTGGTTCCTCGTGAGCGGTCATTACAAACCCGTAAATGTCTACCACGGAAGCTCTGATTGGTCAATACCCGTGTTTGGATCAGGCCATCCAAACACGGGATTTAAAGAAAACAAAACTAGTGTGTTATTTACAAGACACTGTTTAAACTGGAACATTTTCTGAGAATTTGAGCTTGAGTTGGCCTACAGGTATCTATGTTATAGAGATTAGTGTCTTAAACTTATTGGAAATTTAAAGAATATCTCTGACGTCAAACACGGAAAATGGTGCATACTACAGGTATTAACAGTACTGCCTAGAACTAACCTAACACTGCAGATGCAGTTCGTTCGCGGTTAGATTGCGGTGAGGTTGCGGTTAGGTTACGCGAGGTTGAACCTCGGGCTGACCGAGGATCAACCAGGGATCAACCTAAGTTCGACCTCGGTTGAACTGCGGTGGAGCCGAGGATCACCTGCGGTTGAACCTTAGGTTAACCGCGATTTCTGTTAGGTTATTTCTAGGCAGTACTGTATTTTCGCCGTCGTCTTTAACTTTTGGCCATTATATCTCGCTCTCAGGTGGATTACCACTCAATATAATGATTGATATCTACATCATAACAATGGAACCAATTGATCAAATAACTATGGTAGGTGAATATGATATATATATGAGTGTTGTTCAATATCATCAATTATTAAAGTGCCCATAACCTCAAAATATTTTATTGTCTTGTTTAGAAGAACTTTTAAAATGATAAAGTAACTTCTTTTGAAGATTTTCGTTTCTTTGCTTTCTTTTTGAGATATATCAGTTTGTTTGATATGCAAATGTATGGAATTTCGTCACACATGCATGATGACTTATTGGAGAAATGTGTATATCTCTTTCATTCTCGAACAAAGTCCTTTAAAATCAAGAAGTTTGGTGTTGTGGGAGAAACGCACACACGTGTTATTCACACTTTAGTGTTTTTATTTCATGAACGCAAAGATATATAACATTCTCTGATAACTCATTATACATGTGTGACGAAATTCCAGATATTTGCATATCAAACAAACTGATATATCTCAAAAAGAAAGCGAAGAAGTGAAAATCTTCAAAAGAAGTTACTTTATCATTTTAAAAGTTCTTCCAAATAAGACAATAAAAAATGTTGAGGTTAGGGGCACTTTAACTCAAGTTTGCATAGGCCATTTTAGCTTTGGCGCCCAAAATAGCAAATTTCAACCCGCGGTTCTTATACTGGTGGAAGGTTCTTATTAGAGGGTTCGTACAGAACTTGAATGTCCTTGAAAGTATTTGAAATTGAAAAAAAATTCAATCCTTGGATTCTTCATAATTTAATTTTTATGATAATTTTCTGAAAGAAAGAATTTTGTCAGCATCTGCGCGAGTTCGCTTCCTTGATGATGACGTTCATCTCTCAGGTAGTTTGAAATTCATTGAAGTGGCAAGTATAAGTTTTCCATTTTTTTTTTAAATTTTCCACTGCTTTCCAAAGTCTCCTTTTCTTGAAAAGTTCTTGAATTTCTCCTTCCCTAACCTGTACGAACTGTGGTAATATTATTAACTGGTGTTTATTGTGATGTGTTTCTGTAGAAATTCACCATGCAGATGTACTTCCGTCAGTACTGGAAAGACGAAAGCTTACAATTCAAACGTTCCAACGCCTCTTGCACGGAATACATCTCGCTGAATCCCGAAATTATCTCCAAGGTTTGGATTCCAGACACGTACATCGAAAATGAAGTTTCAAAAGATGTTCGAAGTAGAGCATTGGTTATTTGGCCCAACGGTCTGGTGTTATTGTCGGAAAGGTAGCGTTTCCTTAATATATATTCACCATAATGTATTGGAAAAAAGCTTATTTGTTGGAATAAAATTATATCGAGTTAACTGTCGTGTGTATCTCTTCATTCTCGAACGAAATCCTTTAAAATCGAGAAGTTTGGTGTTGTGGGAGAAACATGCACACGTGTTATTCACACTTTAGTGTTTTTATTTCATGAACGCAAAGATATAATATAACATTCTCTGATAACTCATTATGCATGTGTGACGTAAATTCCGGACATTTGCATATCAAACAAACTGATATATCTCAAAAAGAAAGCGAAGAAACGAAAATCTTCAAAAGAAGTTACTTTATCATTTTAAAAGTTAATAATAATAATAATAAACTTTATTTACCACAGAAATATTTCAGCTTATGCTGATTTCCAAAGATGCTGTGCCTACTACGATAACTAAATTACAAAATAATATATCATTATACCTAACATGGTATGTAATTGGAAATACAATATAAGCCTATTAGAAATTAATTACAATATCCTAATTAATTACAATTGCCTAAAATTAATTACAAGATTGGCCGTAAAATATAAAAATAATCTGTTAATTTGAGATTACATAATGTCTCCAATAACTGGCCTTGAACGTAAATAGCAATGCTGCTGTGTGGGAAAAAGACCTCTGGCCAGACTTCGATGTTATTTTATCTAAATGAATATTATCTCTACCCCTGGTATTATAGTTATCGATTGATGAATTTCTCTTCACAATACTCGAGAGATAAGGAGGAAAAAGGCCATTCAGGCATTTCTAGACAGCCACACATTTGTAGAATGTCCAACGATCACTAATGGGTATCCAACATAGCTGTTTAAATAGATCAGATGATCGTTCTTCTCTTATTCTCTTCTGGAGAATAATTCGTGCGCCCCTTTTCTGGAGCCTAATCTTAGAATCTTAGCCTAATTGTGCGCCCCTTTTCTGGAGCCTAATCTTAGAACCTTAGAATCTTAGCCTAAATCTTAGCCTAATCTAGAGCCTAATTCTTCCAAATAAAACAATAAACAAATTTTAGGTAAGAGGCACTTTAATTGTTTCAGTAGGAACTCAATTTATATTCGTTATTTCTACAAAATTACTTCGAAAAACGAGACATAAGCAATGTTTTTTGCGAACATTTCGGCCTTACACATTTTTATTTTTTATTTTATTTTTATAAGCTTTGCCACATCAAGACTAGAGAACAAATGTTTACACAATAACATATACAAGACGATGGCAGGGTGTCCGCAACAGCTTGTAAACTAAACAATACACACCTTATATAGTTACAGATAATTACAATATACAAATACAGATACAAACTAGAAACAACATGAAAGTGGTTTTGTTAAGTCACGTGCCTGGTTACATTGAAGGCAAATTGTTTTCCAGGAGCGAGGGTCATCAACATTGTAATTGTTTTCTAGAGCAGAACGATAGTAATTGAGTAATGAGTTTTTAAAGGTTGTTAGAGTGATATATTTACTGATAATGGGTTTTGGTAGTACATTCCAGATCCTTGTTGTCCTAATAGTATAAGATTTTTGATATGTCAGAGTGTTGGATTTCTTAATTTTGAATTGAAGGCAGTTGGGATCCACTGATTAAACTGTAATTTTGTTGTGAATTTGATGTTCTGGAAGTACTGAATTAGACAGATTGATTATGCCACAATTTGCTTTAAAAAAGAACAGCATGTCGAGATATTCGTGCCAATAACTTATTGGTAGGATATTTTGGACGGCAAGACTTTGATTGTAATTGGCACCACAAAGAAAAGGTAGATCCAAAATATATTTGGATGCGCGTCTTTGTACGCGTTCCATGCGTGAGATGAGGTCGACAGACTGCGGAGACCAAACTTGTGTTGCGTACCCCAGTTGAGAACGGACGAGACTTAGATATAGAGTTCGACGTGCAGATGAGTTTTTGATATTTCTCGTTGATCTACGAACATATCCTAGCAATTTGTTGGCTCGGGAACACTGTTCAAGAACTTGCTTAGACCAGGTCAAATTATGTGAAGTCCATACGCCAAGATCACGTTCACATTCCCAACTTTCTAAGATGGTGTTTTGTAGTGTGTAAGGGTATTGGATCTTATTGTGTTTCCTAGTAATTTGTAGAGTTTTACATTTAGATACATTGAGTGGAAGACCGGCATTAGATGAACAATACTCGATATCTATTTAATGTCATTTATAATGGTTTTCGTTTGTTTTACCTCGTCTATATTATTAAGGTTTTTTGAGAACACTCAATAACTTTCTCTCAGTTTAACCATGGATAGTAGAAAAACTTTTTATTATCCATGGTTTAACTTTTCTCTTCAGGGTAAATATTCAGTCATATTGTCCTCTGGATTTACGAATGCATCCTATGGATGTCCAAGAATGCACACTCAAGCTTCAAAGTTGTACGTATATACGAATTTCACAAATGCAGCTGAGCTATACTTATACTTACACTATACTAGAAATACGAATCCGCAATAATACCCTCGCTTGCATTTTCTACCACCCCACACACTACCCCTACAATTTATTTTCCCCATCCATGGTCTCCAGTGCCCAGACCGCGTATTTGTATTTGTAGTCTCTGTCGATAAGATTTTGAACGTTATCACGGCCAATATTTACTCGATTTCAATTCTGAAAACAGATTTGGAATTACCGAGTCTAAATACATAACACACGTACCTATTATATTATGAGAACGTGCATACCCTTCGTAAAATACAAACGTGTATACTCTTCGTAAAAACCTCTTTATGTAGTTCGTCAGCTGGCCAATGGCGGCTGGCGTTTCTGCCAAACTATTGTCCGATTCAAACGGATCACCCAAAACGACTTTTTACTTCCTTATATAAGAAGTTGGTCCTACCATGCTCCGCTTAAATATATTTAACAATTATTCACCGAAGGCGAGGTGAATATCGGTGAATAAAAACCGAGACGAAGTCGAGGTTTTTATTCACCGATATTCACTGAGCCTGAGGTGAATAATTGTTTTAGTATAAATACACATTTTCCCACTCATATTTCCCACTTCAAAAATACTAGTTTATTGACTTTTTTCTCCTGTCATTTTGACAAATCGGCTGGCGGCCATCTTGAAAAAACGCTGGAGGTGATTATCGAGAAATAATCCGAGGTAGCTCGACCAATCAGCGCACGCAATTTCTACAATCACCTAATGTATTTATACTAAAAATATATATATAAACTATTCGTGAGAAATGGATTCCTGCCCCACGCGAGATTATCACCCTCGCTTGCGAAGGGACAATGCGTATAATCCATCCACAGTTTTTAGCATTCTAGAATTAATAGAGGCATCTGAGTTCTGGTAGTTCAATGGTTAGAGCGTCTAACCGAAGATCATGAAGGTTGCGGGTTCGATTCCCGTCTGGGGCTCGGAAACATTTTTCTGCATGAATTTGCGTTAAAGCTTGATTAGCAAACAATTTACTATGTTTAGGTATATTTACAAATTTCCAACTCGTACAGTGCAAGTATAAATCGTTTTTCTTTTGGTTTCTGCAGACAGTTATGCAGCATGCGAGTTACAATATAGTTGGTTCTATGAAGATGAAGGAATGTCGCTGAGATTGGCCAAGTCGATAACGCTACCAAACTACGATATATCTGACTTACAAACTTACACAGAAATGGATAACCTAAAAACAGGTATGTTTTGAATATCTAAAATATCGAGCAACTATATTGTTCAGAAAGTAGCATTTTACTATAAGAAACTAACCATGGTCATTACAAATGCTGCATTCTGATTGGCTACTCAACCGTTGTCTATTCGTGATATTCAGGATGGCGAAACGCGCTCAAAACAATGGCAGTTTCAGATGAGTTTTTGGATAATTTTTTGGAGAATGTATGATTTGTAATAGTACCCTAATTTGTTTCTACTAAAACAATTAGACAACTCGTCCTCATTGTCTATGAGCGAATGGTCAACTCAGGCTTCGCCTTGACTCGTTGTCTAATTGTTAAATATAGACAACGAGGGAGAGTTGTCTAATTGTTTTAGTATCAACCATAAACAACCTTTCTTTAACGTAAAAAATTCTTATCAAACATTGTTCCAAATTTTCAGATAGTTTCACCTTTTTGTTTGTAGAAGTCTCCCCATTCAAAATGTAGAGTAGCTCGATATGGCACATGATAAACAATCGCTCACAAAAAACGAGATTGTAATTACTTTGCTTCAAATTTGGTGTAGATATCATATACTCTATATATAGGCATAAGCGAATTCATTTTCTTATTCGAAAATATCAAACTGAACAATTTACCATTACTTTCGGGCCAATGTTTTAATGATTTCATCACTCGTATAAAAATTTTAGCGGACGCCATGTTTGACCTAGATTTCAGGTTTTGCTTGGAGCATGAATATGTCGTGGCTTCTGATTGGTCAGGATAGGAATATTCTAGTTATAAGGTTTGTGATTGGATAACGCTAGTAGCTCAGCCAATCAGAATGCCGAATTTGTAATAGACCACTAGTTGGCGATACTAATATGAATTAGCCGGAATTAGCTGGCGGCGGCCATATTGGTGTAACGACAGCGAGGTGTAATTTCGTCACCTTGTACATTGTTTCTTCGCTTACTGCAGCCAATAACCCGACTGCATAAAACTGACCACTGTTTTTAACCACTGCTTATAACCACTACTTATAACCACTACTTATACCTGCACTACTTATAACCTGCACTACTTATAACCACTAAACCACTACTTATAACAGCTTTATCTTTGGTTTTATTATCTATATTTCTCTTCAGGAAGTTTCTCTCGTGTTTTGGCAAAGATTCAGTTCAAACATAAGATAATGTTCATTATCATGCGAGACTACCTCCCGGCTGCTTTCATTGTCGTCACCAGTTGGCTATCGTTCCACATCAATCCCGCGTCAAGCCCTGCTCGCGTCTCTCTTGCTGTTATTACGGTTCTATCCATTTCCACACAACTTTCAAGTAAGACATCTATAGAAGTTTATTTAAATCTCATATTTGTTGAAGAGATACGAGCGTCTTTGTCGACTGGGATGTTTTAAGGACAGCCGGCCATCAACCAAGCATTGAGTTTATCGTCTTGGTTGTTGGACTATAATTATTGTTGTGTAGTTATGGTTTTGTTGTTGTTGTTGTTGTTGTTGTTGTTGTCGTTGTTGTCGTTGTTGTTGTTGTTGTTGTTGTTGTTGTTGTTGTTGTTGTTGCCACCACTGTTGTTGTTGCCACTGCTGTTGTTGTTGTTGTTGTTGTTGATTATTGTTGATAACCTGGAGTTTTGAAAAGAAAATTCACATCACAGGGTACACCACGTTTATTATTTCTAGCTGAGCTTTCGATCTGTTGACTCAGGTCTTCTTCAGAATAAATGCCAACATCCTGTTGGCTCACGTCATGTAAACAATCTTCAGTATGTATTTTTCTCTATGAAGTTATTCCACAGCAGCCAACACAAATGATATAAAATACTTTACACGCACAAGGATGGGATAGATTATTTATCGAAGTCAGTAGTGTACCGCCATCCATGCAAGTGTGACCTGGTATATATATATATATATATATATATATATATATATATATATATATATATATATATATATATATATATATATATATATATATATATATATATATATATATATATATATATATATATATATATATATATATATATATATATATATATATCGGTGAAACGGGCAGGAATCTCTCATCTCGTCTAATGGAACACAAGGCCTGTTGCGAAAGATCTCAGCTTGATTAATCCGCTGTGCCCAAATACGCCTGGGAGTATGACCACCATATACATCAGTCCAGCAACAAGCGTTTTTTCACCCGAAGAATGAGAGAATCTATCGAAATTATGAAAAACCCCACGATTTCTCAGGAGGGTCAACCGCTAAACACCACATGGTCAGCCCTCTTTTGTCAACAATCTTGATATCTTTGTTTAATTTAATTAATTAGGATAAATGTTACTAAGCCATTGTAACCTTACGCGATTTTTCCACCACGCAGGATAAGGTTGCTCTATCCGCGCCAGAGGCTCATGTTTTAAGCGCTCGACTATTCAGTTTTCCTCAATTATTTTAAGACCCTGAGTGGTGGTCTGACCCAGGATTTGAACCTGTGTCTCCCAGCTGATAGACATGTGTGGTAACCACTAGACCACAACAGCTGTGGATGTTAGTGGCATTTGCTCTGACGAATACCAAAGTCAACAGGTCGAAAGCTCAGCATGAAATAATAAACGTGGTTTATCCAAAAATCAAACCTTACTTAACTATTTTCACCATGCAAACATTCAATGAATTAATGTTCCTAATGTCTCAGAGACATAAAATGTCTGCTTTTTCCCTATCAGGCTCTTTTAGGTCCACACCAGAAGTCAGTTACGTGAAAGCAATCGACTGGTATTTGCTCGTCTGCTTTCTCTTTGTATTTGCCGCCATGATAGAGTACGGTTTTATCCATCGCTACGGGGAGCACACCACGAGGGTTGGCACGAGCAACACGGAAGCCAAGCACGCTAAGCATGGCGGTGATGTCAATGCTGCATTCGAAGAGTTCGAAAACGGAGAGGTGAAAGGCAAAGTAAAGAAAGGGGAATTTGATTGGTACCGCAGTAAATATCGGTCTAATGTTTCAACAAACGTTGGTATAAATAATGGTGTGCATCTTGATAATCAAGACAGATCGAAGGAAAGCGGGAAGATCAACTGGGCGCGATTGCTTTCCAGTTATCACGGAATACCGTGTGCAGACGCAATCTCTAGAATCGCTTTTCCTATCCTGTTTTTGTCGTTCAATGTTATTTATTGGGCCCTTATTTTTATGTCAGAGCAATAACCTGTTTTAAGTCAAACACTGCTGTAGACATCGTAAGAAACATTTCCTATGTAATAATAATTTTCCACACGCGTAACACGATCCATGCACGACATAAACAACACGACGTCACATATCAACCACACATCTCAAATATACTGAAATAACACCAGACGCAACATTCACCTGATGAGTGTGGCAAGCTTCGCACTTGCCATACGAAACAAATTTGTCGTGAATAAAGTTCTTATGAAGTAATTCAAACTTGTGTTTTCATGTTATATCGCTCTGCTTCGCCATTGAGCACTCTACCCGTATGATTTTGTACTGGATACTAGTTATCAACATATTTATATTTATATATATATATATATATATATATATATATATATATATATATATATATATATATATATATATATATATATATAATATATATATATATATATATATATATATATATATATATATATATATATATATATATATATATATATTTAAGAAATAAAAAACGTGTCGCGTGTGATTATCGAGTTATGATGGCACGAGAGATGCGTGTAAATTATAACTCGATAATCACACAAGACAAAGTTTTTTATTTCTTTTATAAAAGAACACCATTATTATTAACAATAAAGCCATGAAAAATGTAGATTTACCTGTTATAAGAGGCGTTGTTATGTGCGTTGCTAGGAAGCCTTTATTGAAAACACGTTGGCGATTTTAGCGATGAAAATACACTAAACGTTGCATTTAAAACATTCTGTTGTGTTAGTACCTTGGTTAGCCTTGTATCCAGGTATTCTTTGACTTGTTTTTGTGATTTAAACTACTTAAAATCCGTCAAAAACGACAAAATCTACGCAAAGAATCACGTCAGCTAATTATGCTTCATTGAGTTATAATGCATGGTTTTTGAGCTCAGTAACCAATCAGGCAGATTGTACTATATATATATATATATAAATTATATTATAAATTATATTAAAATTATATTCGGTAGCACTTCTCTGAAAATAAAAAAAATTTTGTTTTATTTTTGAAAAGTTGTCTAAATTAAAGTAATTATTAATATGTAAATACCACCGTAAATGGGTGAGATGGTGCATTATGTCCGAAATGGAGTGTTTGGCTCTATGTCGGGAGACAGGTTTGCCGACAACAACATCACTCTTTACGGAGCGAAGATGCTCAGAAGAGGCACCGCTGAGTATAACATTTACTGCAGGAAATGCAAACAACCCTTCATGTATTGGAAAATTTCGAGTATTGGAATATATACATTTGTAATATACCAGGAATCTTATCCTGGCATTGCCACCACTATATATACAGAACTCTTGACTAGGCTCTCGACCTAGGGCCTACGAAAGAATTATTACTTATGATCTGTTGTCTGCATACGTATTATCTTACCCAAAGGGTGTGAAACTGATGTATTTCGTGCAGGGCTACAGTGAGAGAGGGGCACTCAACTCACCATTTACGTCATGTGTATGCATGGGCCTCCTAAATCGTCCGGAAATGACTAAAAGGGATTACTCAAAAGAAACTTTCTGTTTTTGTCTTGGTTATTGTGATTAGGATTAGACCAGTTGTGCTTTATTCTTGGTGAGCTTGGTAACCACACGTCTTCAAGTTACCAGGCCTTCAGACCTACACGGACAAGATGGCCGCTGAAACAACAATGAACTATTATTACAGTTTTAGGTGATTTTTATTTATTGAAGAGTTTTATCAGCTGTGAAATAAAATGAATCATGCCTGCCAAAGTGAAAGTTCGTATCTTCGCGGCCAGGGACCTGCCGGTTATGGACCGATCAAGTGATTTAGCAGATGCCTTTGCAGAGGTTAGTAGTAGTACCAGCAGAAACTAAGCTAAATACTGTATGTTCCAACAGTGGCACTTCCTTGATATCTGAGCAACACTCTAACACTAACCTTAATATTAACCGTAATACTAACTCTAAAACTGAGTTGAGTTAATGCTCTAACACATTTCCAATTCGATTGTTCATATATATAGTTGATAAAATAATGTTAATTGCCAACAATGGCAGACTGTTCAGGGCCAGATCAGTTAGTTCTGGGTCAGGCCAGTTAGTTCTGGGCCAGACCAGTTAGTTCTGGGCCAGACCAGTTAGTTCTCGGTCACGCCAGTTAGTTCTGGGTCACGCCAGTTAGTTCTGGGTCAGGCCAGTTAGTTCTGGGCCAGACCAGTTAGTTCTGGGTCATGCCAGTTAGTTCTGGGTCACGCCAGTTAGTTCTGGGTCAGGCCAGTTATTTCTGGGCTAGACCAGTTAGTTCTGGGTCACGCCAGTTAGTTCTGGGTCACGCCAGTTAGTTCTGGGTCAGGCCAGTTAGTTCTGGGTCAGGCCAGTTAGTTCTGGGTCAGGCCAGTTAGTTCTGGGTCAGGCCAGTTAGTTCTGGGTCAGGCCAGTTAGTTCTCGGTCAGGCCAGTTAGTTCTGGGTCACGCCAGTTAGTTCTGGGTCATGCCAGTTAGTTCTGGGTCATGCCAGTTAGTTCTCATGGGGTCAGGCCAGTTTATAGTTCTTGGTCAGGCCAGTTAGTTCTGGGCCAGGCCAGTTAGTTCTGAGTCAGGCCAGTTAGTTCTCATGGGGTCAGGCCAGTTTATAGTTCTTGGTCAGGCCAGTTAGTTCTGGGCCAGGCCAGTCAGTTCTCATGGGGTCAGGCCAGTTAGTTCTTGGTACGGCCAGTTAGTTCTCGGTCAGGCCAATTAGTTCTCGGTCAGGCCAGCTACTGTAGTTCTGGGTCAGGCCAGTTAGTTCTTGGTCAGGCCAGTTAGTTCTTGATCAGGCCAGTTAGTTCTGTGTCAGGCCAGTTAGTTCTTGGTACGGCCAGTTACAGTAGTTCTCGGTCAGGCCAATTAGTTCTCGGTCAGGCCAGCTACTGTAGTTCTGGGTCAGGCCAGTTAGTTCTTGGTCAGGCCAGTTAGTTCTTGGTCAGGCCAGTTAGTTGTTAGTTACTGGGCAGCTAGTTCTCGGTCTGGGCAGTTACAAGTTCTGGGTCTGGGCAGTTAGTTCTGGGTCTGGGCAGTTATTTCTGGGTCAGGCCAGTTATTTTTGGGTCTGGGCAGTTAGTTCTGGGTCTGGGCAGTTAGTTCTGGGTCTGGGCAGTTAGTTCTGGTCAGGCCAGTTAGTTCTGGGTCCTCTAAAAGAAAGGTGTCCTTCAATAGAAAGGTGTCCTTCAAAAGAAAGGTGTCCTTCAAAAGAAAGGTGTCCTTCAAAAGAAAGGTGTGATTCAAAAGAAAGGTGTCCTTCAATAGAAAGGTGTCCTCCATAAGAAAGGTGTCCTTCAATAGAAAGGTGTCCTCCATAAGAAAGGTGTCCTTCAATAGAAAGGTGTCCTTCAATAGAAAGGTGTCCTCCATAAGAAAGGTGTCCTTCAATAGAAAGGTGTCCTTCAATAGAAAGGTGTCCTTCAAAAGAAAGGTGTCCTCCATAAGAAAGGTGTCCTGCAAAAGAAAGGTGTCCTCCATAAGAAAGGTGTCCTCCATAAGAAAGGTGTCCTTCAATAGAAAGGTGTCCTTCAATAGAAAGGTGTCCTCAAAAAGAAAGGTGTCCTTCAAAAGAAAGGTGTCCTCCATAAGAAAGGTGTCCTCCATAAGAAAGGTGTCCTTCAATAGAAAGGTGTCCTTCAAAAGAAAGGTGTCCTTCAAAAGAAAGGTGTCCTCCATAAGAAAGGTGTCCTGCAAAAGAAAGGTGTCCTTCAATAGAAAGGTGTCCTCAAAAAGAAAGGTGTCCTTCAATAGAAAGGTGTCCTCCATAAGAAAGGTGTCCTCCGTAAGAAAGGTGTCCTCTAAAAGAAAGGTGTCCTCAAAAAGAAAGATTTCCTACAAAAGAAAAGTTTCCTCCCAAGAGAAAGGTGGCAAAAAAGAGAAGTGGCCAAAGAGAAGTGTCCTGCAAAAACGGTGTACTCCAATAAGAAAGATCTCCTGCAAAAGAAAAGTTTCCTCCAAGAGAAAGGTTTCCTTCAAAAAAAAGGTGTCTTCCAAAAGAGAGGTTTTCCTCCAAAACGAAGTATCTTGCAAAATAGAGGCATCCTCAAAAAGAGAGATTTCCAAAAAGCCGTGCTCAACTATTACATTTCAACAGCACTGTTGAAGCAGTGTTTGATGTTTTGTACTATTAAATTCTACTCTGTTTGTAACTATAGGTGAAGCTTGGAAATAGCGTATATAAGACAGATGTTTACAAAAAATCTTTGAATCCTACCTGGAATTCGGATTGGTACAGATTTGAGGTGGGTGAAGAAATCGTCCATGTCTGTTTCATTTTGTTTTACTGTAGCTTTGAACTGCAGAACATCTTTACGTGGATTTGACATCTCATGGGCGGAATCCTAAATGCTTTAAAGGTCGTACAACGTCTGTGGGAATTTAACATGTATGTAATAATATATCAATTGTAATATATCTTGTCAGCCGAAAAATTTCATTTTCATAGACTTTTTTGCTGTTAAAGTTGACGGAAGTGATGTCATAGCGGGCATCTGTCTACATGAAAGATGCCCGCTATGACATCACTTTCGTAAACTCTAACAGCAAAAAAGTCTATGAAGATGAAATTTTTGGCTGACAAGATATATTACAATTTTTCTCAGGAGAATCCATAGATTACATATATGTAAATTCCCACAGAAGTTATACGACCTTTAAAACAAATAATTTGTTTTCACTGACATTGTAGTTGTCACCGCTTAAAGCACGTTGCGTCTACGCTACATCTTAATGCCATTTAATCCAAGACAACTACAGCACTTCTCAAAAGTAAATGTGTCTTAAAGTGTCTATGAAGTGAAAAATTCGCTAGCTATTTTTTTGCTTTAACGGACAAAGTAGCACGGCAGGAGCGTACACTGAAAATTTCAAGTAAATCTGCTGCATAGTCTTAAAGCTATCAACTCTCAAAGTTTGGCATGGGTAAATGTTTTTGGTGAAATCTGAAACGCGCGGTTCATTGTCTTGTGACGTATGCAGGTGTACTTACTATGCATGAGAACATTGGATTTGAACATTAATGATCCACCTGCATACGTCATATACCACATATATTCAATCCAAATATTTCCCTATTTTGTAACGTTAAACTATGCCAATGGACAAACTTTGAGAGTTGATAGCTCGAATACTATGCAGCAGATTCACTTGTAATTTTCAGTGAACGACCCTGCCGTGCTCCTTGTTCGTTAGATAAAAAAAAACGCTAGCGATTTTTTCACTTCATAGTAGGCTAGTGCGGTTTTAAAAAAAAACCGAAACCGAAAACCGACGGAAAAAAACGATAAAACCGACAAAATCGTTTTTTTTGTCAAATTGGCATCAAATGATTTTGCCTTGGGAGCAAACAGAATTAGCAAAAGACAAAAAATGTTTTGTTTATAAGATATTATTTAACCAAATAAATATTCAATTCAATGATATAACTTAAATTAAAACAAAAAAGGTTTTCACAAATCACAATTACAAGACAGACTGCTGCCCTGTTACGCACACAACTTGCGTTTGACCAGTATTGTATGAATGCTATTATTGCTTACTGTTTAAATAATAAATATGCTTGTCTGGCTGTTTGACTGTTTCTACCATTACAAGTTCTCGGCTAAAAAACGAGCATGTCAACCTTTTCAGGCTTTAACTGCGCGAGTGCTGACTAGTCCTGCGTTGCTGAATAGTCGTTCTGACGGGGAACTGGAAGCTTGAATCGCCAAATATCGCTTAGCAAGCTGTCCGAGAAGCGGAAAGTTGCGCTGATTACGTTGCCACCACTTTAAAGGATCTTCTTCGCCGTCGATCACCGGGTATGTGACGTACTCTTTGATTTCTGCGGTCAACCGATCACGCGGCGACTGGGCTGGCGATTCCTTTGGCTTCTTCAAGCTTGTCAGCGCACGAAGGCTAAGTTTAACCTTTTTTGCTGGCTGTGCTGGAATTGGATTTGCATCTGCATCACTCTCTTCGTCATCTTCGTTGGATTCCAGGAAAACGGCTTGTTGAAGAAGCTCTTCTTTCCACATCAATTTCCGACGGGACTTCGTTGGACAACTCTTCAGTTTGGAGAAAATCAGTTTTGTATCTCGGATCAAGAAATGATGTGACATTCATCAAAACTTTGAGATCTTCTGGCTCATATCTTGATTTTAAACGACGAAAAATTCGATCTAGACGCGGTTTAACCGATTCTGAAACGTTTTTTTTCGTTTTTTCGGTTTTCCGATATAAACAAAACCGTAAAATCCGTTTTTAAAAAAACCCGTTTTATTCGGTTTTATCGGTTAACCGCACAAGCCTACTTCATAGACACTTTAAAGAAGTTGTGGTTATGTATATATATATAGGAGATTTATTCCATTTTTACCTGAAAAATACGAAATCTTGGTCTTTTTACACATAGGAATCAGTACATCTTCCTCAATGATTAAGAGGGTTTATACGACAAAAACGTTTACAATCCAAAAAAAAAAGTTGAAAACTCAAAAAAGTAGACAAACTCAAATGAGCATTAGCGTTTAATGCAAATGCTGCAATCTGATTAGCTACGCTAGATATCGAGTAATTAACGACGAGTGACGTAGTAACGATGAGTTTTTCGCCCAAAAGAACAATGTTTATGTCTCTTTTAAAGGAATGACGAACATAAGTTAGTTTTTACTAATTAAAGAGACACTCCACCCTCAAAACAAGTGTTGCTTAAATGATAGTTCTATGTCACCTTTCATGAGAATGGGTATTAGTTTTCTTTTAATCTTTTTAGTTTGAGAGAAATTTGTGTTTGTTTATCGTATTTTTGGTAAATTGAATACGTGCGGCTAAACCCTGGCCGCCATATTGATTTCTACTGCGCTGGAGACTGGGTACGACTATTTCGCAATTAATGAATGGACTGGAGAGTCTGTCTTTTTCTTAGTTGATTTGAATCTACGCTGTTTATCAATAGATTTGTTGGCAGGTGAACTTGTGAACAGTTTTAACGGTGACAAACATTTCCGTTCTTTCATTGACATAAACAAGTGTTTGGCAGCAGTTATTTTTTTATTTAGTACACTGATTGCCTCATTGTCCTCACAATGAATTAGTTGGTCTACCAGAACCAAAAGTTGTCTTTTAGTGGCTTCCTTTAGTGTTGCATTATCTTGCATCACTTTATTTTTCTATCATTATAATCTGTATCAATGTATTTGTTATTACTATACAGGCTCAGCAGAATTATCATTTGTTTGATCTTTCTTAGCAGACAAGTACCGTTGTAAGAGATGTATGTGTTTACAAATTGTGTTATGTATCAGACTGTCAGGGTCCAATGCCCCAGCTCGGTTAGAATTCAATATGGCGACCATGGTGCAAACTCTCGATTTAGCCGCACGTAAATTGAATTAAGGCCGCCATTTTGTTTTGATTGCGGGCGAATGCATCGCTCCCGTTAGAGTGATAGAAACACTATACAAAGAAATCCTTCATAATAGTGCGAATAGAAATCTGCAGAATAGACTAAAACCACGCTATTGTCATTGTATTGTAAAGGGTTTCTATAGTGTGACGTCAAACATTAACGGGAGCGACCGCATTAGCCCGCAATCAGAACAAAATGGCGGCCTTCAATTTACCAAAAATACAATAAACAAAGCCAAATTTCTCTAAAACTAAAAAGATTGTAAGGCAACAAAGAACTTTCATTTAAGCAATACTTTTTTTGGGGTGGAGTGTCCCTTTAAACAATTAGATTATTCGCTCTCAATTTCTATTTAACAATTAGTTTAACAATTAGTTTCCGCGAAGCGGCGAGGTAAATATAACGATAATCACCGAGACTGAGGTGACTAATTGTTTTAGTATAATTTTAGGCTTGAACTGAATATTCAATTGAGAAGTTTTAAACAGACAGTTTGAACTTTGTAATTATGCTCGATGTTTTCTTCACGCTTGACAGCTGTCAAAAACACACTAACGATCAAAACGGACGTAAAAATACAAATAGTTATATGATAAACAATTTCCTTACCCTTGGACAGTTCTATCTTGAGAGAAATCTGATATATACAATGTCTTTATGCTACGTTTTTGAGCCTTCTCAACGATTTTTTAGTTATAATAATACCACAGAATAATATAGTCGCCATTTTGAAAAAAGAATTCGTCATGTTTTAGAAACCATACATCAAAATGATGATTCCGAGAGGGGACTGCAACGAATAAATATAGTCTGGTAACAAAAAACACTTTTTCAAGTATGATTTCTAGTGAAGTGATAGTCACCGCGCTACGCGGTGACTATCGTCTCAGATTTACTGGCCAGTCAGCCAATCAGAACTCGTTTAAGCTCAGAAATTATACTAATTAACAATTAGACAATGAGCAAAGACAAGAGCAATTAGACAAAGTACCTATCCGGGGTTTGGGGATTTTACATATTTGTGATCTTTGGAATCTCTTGAGAAGAATTGTAAAATATCTTGTCGTGCGAAAATTTCATCTTCATACCTGTACCTTTTCCGCTAAAGTGATTCACTATTTACACGAAATGACGTCAAAGCAGGGACACGCAAAAACATTGCACATTGATTCAGCAGTGAAATGCAATGAAAATTTGGAAATTGAGCGAATTTTGTCTAAATAAGTGTGTTTAAAGTTCAGAGCCAAACTTTCTTTGTATTTCACTGTTGAATTAGTGTGTAGTGACTTCGCGTGTCCCTGCTTTGACGTCATTTCCTGTGAATAGTAAATCAACTTTAGCAGGGAAAAAGGCACGAAGATGAAATTTTGGAACGACAAGATATATTACATTTCTTCTTGGTACAACCCAAAGATTATGAATATGTAAAATCCCCAAACCCCGGATAGACACTTTAGCTCGGGCTCGCCCTCGTCAACGATCACCTCATAAAAATTTCGAGCTCATAATCTAATTGTTATAAAAAATCGAAGAAGAAAGTCTGGGCTCGTTATCTAATTGTTAAATAACTAGCGAGCAGCGTAGCCAATTAGATTGCAGTATTTATACATCAATAGTCTACTAGTAACTTTCTACTAAATAACCATAGCGTAAGAGATAAGATAAACAAAGGCGGAAAATTGTGCAGACGAAGATATACATATGTATATGTCTTTGTGAAATTCATGAATAATCAATGAGGCTAAGCTATAGCTTTGTAAAGCTCAATAAAGATTCAATACTGATTAGGCGATCTTTAACAACGTTATGAATGCTTATTAGGACGATCTTATGAATACTAATTAAGAATACAAAATGAATACAAAATTATGAATACAAAATTATGAATACTAATTAAGCCTATAGCATCGTTCATTGGTTCATTTCACAAGTACGATAAAATACTCGCGTCAGATCTGTATGGGATTTACATCTTTGTACATACATGTAAATGCCCATACAGATCTGCCGCTCGTATTTTATCTATTACTTAAAAACAAACATGTAATAAATTATTATAGAAAATGTTTCGTGAAAGTTTCACTCTCTGATGAAACGTTGAACCTCCCATTCACTTCTTCGGCAATATACCAACCGTTTAGAGTTTTACGATAAATTAACTTTAAACTTAGGTTGACGATGAAGATCTTCAAGAAGAGACATTGCAACTGCGTGTCATGGATTATGACACGTACACAGCACATGACGCTATCGGAAAGGTCAGTAACCACATGTTTTTCCACAATCCCCTGACTTCTCTTCCTCTTCCTTCTCCTCTTCCTACTCCTCTTTCTCATCCTCCTCCTTCTGCTCCTCCTCTTCCTTCTCCTTCTCTTCCTTCTCCTCCTCTTTCTCCTCCTTCTCTTTCCTCTCCTCCTTTTCCTCCTCCTCCTTCTCCTTTTTCTCCTCCTCTTTCTCCTTCTTTTCCTCCTCCTCCTATTTCTCCTCCTCTTTCTTTCTCTTCTCTTTCTCCTCCTCCTCCTCCTCTCCTCCTCCTCCTCCCTCCCTCTTCCCTTCCTCCCCTCTCCTTTCTCCTCTCTCCTCTCCTCCTTCTCCTCCTCCTCCCTTCTCTCTCTCTCCTTCCCTCTCTCCTTCTCTTTCTTTTCTCCTTTTCTCCTTCTCTTTCTTCTCCTCTCCTTCTCCTCTTTCTCCTCTGTCTCCTCCTTCTCATCCTCCTTTTCCTCCTCTTTCTCCTTCTCTTTCTCCATCCTCCTACTCCTCCTTCTACTCTTTCCCCTCTTCCTCCCTTTCCTCCTCCTTTTCCTCCTCCTTCTTTTCCTCCTTCCTTCTTTTCCTCCTCCTTTTCCTTCTCCTCTTTCCCCTCCTTCTCCTCTTTCCCCTCCTTTTCCTTCTCATCCTTCTCCTTTCTCCTCCTTCTCCTCCTTTCTTCTTTCTTCTCCTTCTGTTTCTTCTTCTCCTTTTCTCCTTTTCTCCTTTTCTCGTTCTCCTCAAAAATGATTTGCGTGTACATGCTTTCGCTTGCAGGTGAACATTAGTTTAAACTGTTTGCTGAGTCGTGATGCGCCAAGTTCAATGAAGGGATGGTTTCCAATTTACGATACCATGCATGGTAAGAATACTCCGAACGAAAAACAAAATATTTATTAAGTTAATCTTTCCGAAACTGAATTTTTCGTTTCCGCATGAAATTGTAATAATAATAATAATAGTCTTCTAAATTTGCTCCAGGGATCCGAGGAGAGATCAATATTATAATCAAAGTGGACTTCTTCGTCGATGCCAATAAGTTCCGTCAGTCATCTTGTGGCGTGCAGTTCTTTAACAGTAAGACATTTTTGAGAATTGGATAGAAATAAATTGTTTTAAAGGATGAGTGTCCAGTTAATGCTTTGCGCGCTTGTGTTATTGTTTTGATTTGGGAAACTTGCTTCTAACTACAGTACCTCGGTTTATTACGTTTTCTTGTTGTTTTGTTATCTTCTTACGACATAATAAGATGTTAAAAGTCGTTTAAAACAGTTTGTAGTGATGTCTAACTCTGAGTTTGTCGAATATTGTGAACCGCACTCTTCGTGCCGTCGTCTGTCAGCGTGTTCTATTCTCAACGGCTTCGATTACAACGGCCTTGTCCAATACAACGATTTACAGCAGTGACCGTTCGTTTCTAGCGTAATATATCTTCCTCTACTCATAGAATATATGCATGAATATATTCGGTCTTGAAGGAAACTTTGAAATTCACGCATCAAACGGCAAACAACGAGCGACGGATACCTGCCTCAAAACACAATTCCACGACGCACCGAGTGTAATCAAATACTATCAAAAATATGACAATAATAACTTACTACATTATCTCTGCTCTTACGAAAAACACAATTTGAGTAATTTACGGCAAGGATTGCTCAGATTGCAAAGCATTAGCTGGACACTCATCCTTTAATACAGGACAAGATAATTTGGTTTGTTGAACGTTTTGTTTGTTTTTGTCGCTCCGATTACGGTATTAGAAGACATGTAAATGACTTCCCGACATTTGTTGTTGGCGATCTAAATATGATATAATTGTTTTTATGGTAAGGGCGTTTGTAGTTCAGGAACTTTAGTAGAAAAATATTTTCTAAAACAACTAGCCAGCCAACTCGCCCTCGTTTTCTATGAGCGATATAGTAAACTCGGACGATACGTGGACGATCATATCCTGAGAAAAATGATTCTGAGTGCCGTACAGGAATCGAACCTGTAACCTTAGTTCTGATTGCCGGTGAGACGCTCTAACCATTGAGCTAACGAGACTCAGATGGAGAGCGAAGGTTACAATGATGTACTCATGGTTCAATTGATATATGTACTGCCTATGCGGCAGTCACTATATATCGATAATGCTTGGATGCGTTAATATACATAATGTTGTAGTGAATGTGGGAGAGCTCGGAGTAGACATACGATACGTGCACGATCGTCAAGCTCATATCCTCAGAAAAATGATTCTGAGTCCCGGACAGGAATCGAACCTGTAACCTTCTGATTGCTGACTTATTTACGTATAAAAATGAGAACACGGATTATGATCTTAGGGGTTTCCTTACTTCGCTTCAATTACCATTTCCAAGAACAGATAGTATGAAGAAGAGTTTTAGCTATAGTGGAGATAAAGTGTGGAATTCTTTACCAGTCACATTAAGAGAACCTCAGTCTCTTCCCATTTTTAAAAGTAAAATTGCTGCTCACATTCTTTCTTTATGATAGCGTCTCACCGGCAATCAGAAGGTTACAGGTTCGATTCCTGTACGGGACTCAGAATCGTTTTTCTGAGGATATGAGCTTGACGATCGTCCACGTATCGTCTGTCTACTCCGAGCTCTCCCACATTCACTACAACATTGTGTATATTAACGCATAGTTAACTCGATAACTACAGTACATCAGTGTCTAATTGTTAAACAGACAGCGAGTAGCGAACTTAACGAGATTGCAGCATTTGCATTAGACTACTACTACTAAGCTTTTACTAAATTTATTTATACTATCAGCGCGCTCGATGAAACATTAAAATATTTATCTGCACCGCTATAGAATTATATATAAGATTTATATAAAAACAAATAATTAGGTCAACGTAGCCAATCAGATTACAGCATTTGCAGTAGTCTAAAATTTGGGCGGGAAAATTTCTAGGTCGATTTGAAGACGAACAAACAAGATTTTAAGTACGTTTTAGGAAAGATTAACAACAACAAATTACCTTAGAAGGTAATTCAATCCATATCTCGATTATTTTAAGCAAAAAATAAAGAAATGAATACAAACAAACATAAAGGCATGGTTTATATAAACATGCATGTAAACTTAAACCGCCACATCGCAAAACAAGACAGCGTTAAAAACGACGATAAACTGAGAACCAAAAGCCATATAATAAATTCGTTATTAACGTCGTTTGCTCGGTCTTTACGAGAAAGTAGTTGTCTTCGTAATAAGTAATCAACATTGGCAACATTACAGACTGTACTCCATCCGGTACATGATTCAGAAATTAGTAATATATTCAAGGCCATAGCTTATTGTTTTACGTTCTAGCCCCAGCAGTTCCGACGTGTTATAGATCTATCGCATTTCATGGATTCGTTGAGGAGTTGGTTGTTAATGACGACCCAGAATACCAGGTATATCTATACGCACGTGTTTCTAATATATAACAAAACATATTCCGAAAAATAATGACATCTTGAAAACCCAAGATTCGAGTTTGTGAAATTGTAATATTTCTGACTATAATTATAATAATTTATGACTTAAATAACCGGAATATAGTACATACAGTTTAATTGCACTTTCAATGTTGCTAACCTGAATCATTGTCCGCCACTTTGGATGTATTTTCGATATGCGTGTGACATCTGAATTGAGCAAGTTACAGCGAATTCAAAATACAGCTGCTAGACTTGTTGCAGGGGTTAAAAAATCGAAGCATATTTCCCCTGTGCTTCGTAATCTTCACTGGTTGCCGGTGAGATCAAGGATTGTTTTTAAGATACTAATAATTACTTTCAAGGCTTTGTATGGCTGCAGGCGCCTGTTTATATTACTGATTTGCTAACTAAATATAAACCTACTCGTGCTTTGAGATCATCTGACCGAAATCTGCTACTTGAGCTAAAATCCAAAACGGTGACTCATGGATCGGTCTGGTATCATCAAACAATATTACCTTTTGAAATTGCGGGCTCACTTGGAACACGTTCTTATATAGTAATGGTGGCCTAAATAATAGTGATTTCAGAGCTCAAAACACTTACTTCAAAATACCATTTTTTAGTTTTTTTTTACATCAATGATCACTTTCGACCCTGAAATACTATTCTATGCTAAAGAAAATCTAAAAAACGGAGGTGAATTTTCATCGTAGTGCCACTTTAAGACTTTTCTTTTTTAAAATTAATAGTTTTTTATCTTCATTTTTAATATGCTTTGGGTTTTAGTGGATTGATAATTTTCGAACTCCAAGATCTTCGAATGAAGCTCGACAAAGACTTTTCCAAAAGCTATCCGGTAGGAAAAATATAATTATAAAAAATTACACTAGTGTTTGCCCATTGATGGTACCGAAAAAAATGGCGGCTGTACATTCCGTCGTAGTGCCACTTTAAGCTATAAAGATCCAATCTAGTGTCTTCATCAGGGGTGATCGTTGTAAGGTTAGGATCCCTATTTATACATTCATAGAACTGATGATGACGATATATATTCATATGTAAATGCACCGCGGTGGCTGCACACGTTTGTCTTCTCTCGTCGAAAATTTTGCTTTTTCTACGAGTTTTTGAAATATCTTAAAGGTGCCGTCAAGTCCGTTCTGCGCATGTCCACGTTTCTGTTTACATCGTTTGTTTACATTGCATCATATAAACATTGAACATGAAGTATTGTGGATTTGTTTTCCACGCTTGAGCTTTTCCGCCTAAAAAGCGTGTTATAAGAAGCTGTTCTGTTCCTAAATGTGGATAATATATCAAACTACCACTCGCACCTTCGCCACCTTTGACGAATACTCGCTTTCGAACTGTCGCCAATCTATTCCGTTAAAGTTTGTTGACATATGGAGGCCCGGACTTGACGGCACCTTTAAGGCTGGAACTCTTTGTGGCTCTTCGCATGTTGCTAGAGAATATGGCTAACACATTTTGATATTTCTACTGATATTTCTACTGATTTCTACTGAACTTATTTGTCTCGGGCTTCCGGCAAAATGTGCGGCCCATTGATGCATGGCCAGTAAACTATTCATCGCATAAGATATGATGCTGGAACACTATATACGAAAGCTTCGACCTAAGCTCCTAAATAAGCTTCTGGTAATAGACCACCGTCATCGCGAAGTTGCGTGGGTGCCATTGATGTGCCAGGCCTCCAGACAACGTCTCTGACGGTATACCGCGGATTAGTGGTAATAATTTTGGAAAGTTATAAGTATGTTTTATATCTCATAACGCATACTCAGTAGCCAACCAAAGCGTGTGTTCAATTCCCTTTTTGTTTATTCACAAGTTTATAAAACTATTTTGATATCTTCGTATTGGAATACTGCATTGTTTTTATTGCAGGTGAGCTTCAAAGGAAAATTGGGTTAAAAGTTCTTGATTTGGGTGGAAATGCAGTGATAGGGTAAAACATATTTAGTTTTTACAACCACCCTGGGTGGGTGGGTGTCTACCGTCTAGTGTGGGACCCACCCAACCAACCAACAAACAAACAAACAAACAAACAAACAAACAAACAAACAAACAAACAAACTATTCATTCACCCTGTACTTCTCTGTTAATCCATTGACTCGTTCGTTCCTTCCTTCCTTCATTCGTTTGTTTATTGAGCTACTATTTTACGATTTAACTTGAATAATCCGTTGGTTTAGTATAAGTATAAACGGTTGATGGATTGATTCGATTGTCTTTATAAGATATCAGCAATGTTTTGATTTGGAAGGAGAGTCTGGCATTGTCGTTCGTGGCATTGGGACATCCGTTTTTCTCAAAAATGTGTATCCTAGTAGCAGTCCGTCAACTCCAACCAATATCTCAATATCGCCAAGGGACTCTACTGGTGCCCAAGAACTGTAAGTGGATGACTTGTCGCTGCATTTTATATACAAATACAAACGTTTCTCTTCTTCGTGTTACCCCAAGCACACTTTTTCAATAGGCGCTGCAATTTATCCCGTACTCTTGTAATGCTTTACAAAATGTCGATTGCGCTGTGTGTCGTTGAGAAGATTTTCAGCGTATTTCGAGTGTTTTAATCCTTTATACCTCAGGGGTGATCAATATCTAACTTCTCCTAATAATATTACTGGTTAATCAAGCATAGAGGTAATGAGAATAAAGGAAATGATCACGAAAGATAAACTGTTTTTAAAACATCTCCCAACTAGTACTATAAGAAATGTTTCACGACCTGTGAGGAGAATTCGTATATTGATCATCATCACTGGTTTTCTGCCTTTCGGCAAGTTCTAAGCACCTAAGTCTTCCAATTTTCCCTGTGACGTGTTCTTTCTTTCATCTGGGCATAAAGCTCTTTCTCTTCTTTTATGTTATCTAACATCATTGCTCACTTTCTTCCTCGAGGGCGCTTTTCTTCTATTCTTTCTTCGATAATTTCTTTCAAAAGTCCATTTCCTCTCAAAACATGTCCGATCCATTTCTTTTTCCTACTTCTTATTACTTCTATTAGCGTCCTCTTTTCCTTCACTATCTCTAATACCTGTTCATTTGTCATCTTGTCTTTCCAACTTACTTTCTCCATTCTCCATATTGACATTTCAAAACCTTTCAATCTATCGATTTCATCTTTCCTCATTGTTCACGTTTCCGAACCATATAACGCTACACTCCACACAACTGCTTTAATAATTTTCTTTTTCAATTTTCTGTCCATTCTTTGTGTCAATAGTTCCCTTCTCTTGTTAAACGCGTCTTTCACCATTCTAATTCTTGTTTTTATTTCCACATTACACCTACCAACTTCTACCATCTACCATCTTCTACCAACTTCTACCATCTACCATCTTCTACCATCTTCCAACTTCTACCATCTACCATCTTCTACCATCTTCTACCATCTTCCATCTTCTACCATCTTCTACTTCCATCTTCTACCATCTTCTTCCATCTTCTACCATCTTCTGCCGTCTTCCATCTTCTACCATCTTCCATCTTCTACCATCTTCCATCTTCTACCATCTACCATCTTCTACCATCTTCCATCTTCTACCATCTTCCATCTTCTACCATCTTCCATCTTCTACCATCTTCTACCGTCTTCCATCTTCTACCATCTTCCATCTTCTTCCATCTTCTACCATCTTCTACCGTCTTCCATCTTCCATCTTCTACCATCTTCTTCCATCTTCTACCATCTTCTACCATCATCTTCCATCTTCCATCTTCTACCATCTTCTACCATCTTCCGTATGTTGATACTAAGGCTTAAAGGATTAAAGGACATTGGCAACAAAAAATAACTATTTTTTATATCGAAGTATACGATTTAGTTAAGCGCTGTTTATATGGACAAGAGTTGGCTCGGGTAAGAGGGACACCCTACCCCTCGAGACAACTCTGTCGCGCGTTTACATGCAAAAAATCCTCCTCGGTTTTCGCCAGAAGATGGCCGATCATCGAAACAAAACTATAATTGCATTGTTGTCCATTCTCACGAATACTATGGTTATAATTTCCATGTTGGGCGAGATGCTCCTCTCTATAATTGTGCAGCAGCAAAAACAGCAGGTTATTGTATTTTCTCAGGCGATCAATTTCTTTAAGGTTACTTATTGATCCTGCCAAGTCATTTCCCCCAGCTCGTCAAAGGCGAAGGACATCGTCGACGGGTTCCGATGGTGGATCACCTCTTAAAGGTGAGCAGCGTGCCTACGTTTAAGAAGATAAGATTCTCGTATTGGCCCTTTGCATTTCAGAAAGTTCTGAACTGTCCAAATTGAGTCACTAATACCTTAGCAATCACTCATTCCAGAGAGTCGCTCATACCTTTGCAGTCACTCATCCCAGAGGGTCACTCGCACCTTTGAAGTCACTCATCCCAGAGGGTCACTCATACCTTTGCAGTCACTCATCCCAGAGGGTCACTCGCACCTTTGAAGTCACTCGCACCTTTGAAGTCACTCATCCCAGAGGGTCACTCATACATTTACAGTCACTCATCCCAGAGGGTCACTAATACCTTTGCAGTTACTCATCCCAAATGGTCACTAATATCTTTGCAGTCACTCATCCCAGATGGTCACTAATACCTTTGCAGTTACTCATCCCAGATGGTCACTAATAACTTTGCAGTCACTCATCCCAGAGGGTCACTAATACCTTTGCAGTTACTCATCCCAGATGGTCACTAATACCTTTGTAGTCACTCATCCCAGATGGTCACTAATACCTTTGCAGTTACTCATCCCAGATGGTCACTAATACCTTTGCAGTCACTCATCCCAGAGGGTCACTCATACCTTTGCAGTTACTCACCCAGATGGTCACTACTACCTTTGCAGTCACTCATCCCAGAGGGTCACTAATACCTTTGCTGTCACTCATCCCAGAGGGTCATTCATACTTTTTCAGTTACTCATCCCAGATGGTGACTAATACTGTACCTTTGCAGTCACTCATCCAAGAGGGTCACTCATACCTTTGCAGTTACTCACCCAGATGGTCACTAATACCTTTGCAGTCACTCATCCAAGAGGGTCACTCATACCTTTGCCGTCACTCATCCCAGATGGTCACTCAACCTTTGCAGTCACTCATCCCAGAGGGTCATTCGTACCTTTGCCGTCACTCATCCCAGAGGATCACTCGCACCTTTGCAGTCGCTCATCCCAGAGAGTTACTAATACCTTTCCAGTCACTTATCCTAGAGGGTCACTCATACCTTTTCCGTCACTCATCCCAGAGGGTCACTCATGCATACCATTGCAGTCACTCATCCCAGATGGTAACTAATACCTTTGCCGTCACTCATCCCAGAGGGTCATTCATACTTTTGCAGTTACTTATCCCAGAGGATCACTCATGCATACCATTGCAGTCACTCATTCCAGAGGGTCACTCATACCTTTGCAGTAACTCGTCCCAGAGGGTCACTCATACCTTTGCAGTCGCTCATCCCAGAGGGTCACTCATACCTTTGCAGTCACTTATCCCAGAGGGTCCCTCATAACTTTGCCGTCACTCATCCCAGAAGGTCACTCATCCCTTTGCAGTCACTTAAGCCTGGTTTCCATTTGGTCGCCACGATCGCAATGGTGTTATAGTGGTCGATGTAAAAGTGTGTCGATCTATCTTGTCTTTTGTCTGCTGCATGCAGAGCAGTCTTAACTGATTGCAGAGATATAGATACACACTCTATTACATCAACCACTATGACACCGTTGCGATCGTAGCGACCAAATGGAAACTAGGCTTGATCCCAGAAGGTCACTCATACCTTTGCAGTCGCTCATCCCAGAGGGTCACTCATCCTAAGGCTGTACATATGTCATGTTATGTAGTCTGTTACTGGATTCTTTAGATAGCAGTGGTAGTGGAGAAGGTGGTAGTTTGGTTGGATTAGCAAATTCTAAGATGCCGCGACAAGCTACGTTAAAACAAAGAAACATTGATGAGTTTGTAAGTACAAGGTGTCAGAAAATAAACCATTGCCTAATTTCAACTCACGCGGGCGACTGGCACTACCGGATTTTCAACATGAGTTCCTAGTCTAAATTTATTCTATCCATAAAATGTAAAATCATTCTAAATTTACCGATATCGTGAATTCTCACCATTCCAATTATCTCACAAGCATTATGTCTTTCGTTAATGTATACGTTTAGAGTGTCTTCTAGGGGAGTTGATGGGTGTGGGAGTTAGGGATAGGGAAATCCCCCCAGGGATTAGGATTTAGGTTACGATTAGGGGTTAGGATTAGGACCAATCGCTAGTGCCAGTCTTCTGCGCGATTTGAAATTCGGTAAATAGCCATGTCATTCTCGTTCCTAGAGCGCTTGACGCGCCTCTCACAGCTCTGGGAACGATAGTACTCAATTACTACCATAGATTTCTATGCATTTCAGTTTTCATGGTACAGGTGTTAGCATGTATTACCAGCAATATATACAAGGGAAAACGTTAAACCTTGGAAACACTCAATACGAAGGTCGATGACGAACTAGTCGGGCCGCACATACGTTTGCAACTTTGCAGCCCTGCTTATCATTGATCTAACAATGAAATGCATCTTAGTAACATTTGCACCCTCGCTCCGCTTGGGCGCAATTATATGCTACTACGCGAACCACAAATATGTTGACATGTTATTGCCTTATTGTTACATTGCGTAGCTCCCCAATCTCGTACCCAGGGCATTTTGCCTCCACGGTGGAAGGTCGGCGAAAATGGTCCTGGGATCGGCTGGTCACATGACACCCAGAATTGCTGGGTGTTTAGATATGATAATTTTTGTGGTCTTTGTTCCATTTCCTTTGTCTACTTTGTTGACCTGAATAATTGAGAAATGTTCAATGCTCTTCAGAGATGCTCGTGCATAAAAGCTGCGAACAAGCTTAATAATCCACCGTACATCCATGGTTATCTCTTACAAAAGGTATGAAGAAGCATATATCCAATTTAGCGAAAGCTATCACTTCTAATTTGCTGGAAAATTCAGATTTAGATGAATAAATTATACTTGGCTAAATTAATTGAGTTTTATGACAAGCCAATCGGATTATAGAATGGACCAGCCGATGGAGGCAAAATACCCTGGGGACGAGGTTGCGTAGCTCCCCTTGTACGACTCTATAGACACAATCGAATTGGTCCATTAGATACACTGTGTGAAATGTTATCTTGTGATTATTTCAGGAATTTCCATTCTTCACTCTGACCAAATTTCCTCCGGGGTTTCTGCGAAGCATTGGTGGCGTTGTGAGTGCTCGATCTGTGAAACTTTTGGATAGAATCAATAATCCGGGTAGGAATGTCACGTGGTTATCCTTAGCCTGTGTGTAGACACGCTTGTGTAAACATACCAGCGTCTGCAGGTCGTTCTTTGCGTAAGTACTTCATCTTGCAGGGATATAGCGAACCCATTCCACTAAACAAGAGGATTAAGGTTAGAAAACTCATTAGGCGGGAGGTTAGGGTTAGGATCTACTGTAAGTTGTTTTGGGGTTAGCGGTTATTTTAAGTGACGAAATTCCTCTTAATCTCTTGTTTAGTGGTATGGGTTCGCTATATCCTGCAAGATGAAGTACATACCGTCCTTTGTATTTTTACCGCTGTACATCAACTTTGAGCCGTCGAGCAAACTCTAAAATGGCGGCGGCCAGTATTTATATATCCATATATCCATATATCGTGGCGTTGTGCAAAGAACTATGATTTTTTAGTTTAGACTATGTTAACATAAGTTATAAACGTTGTAGTATAATTACCTGGAACCTTTTTCTACCTCTTTCTTCAGGATTGAACAAACGTATGAAGACATTGTCATGCTTGATTCTAGTTCTTTGCACAGCTGTAGCATGTTTGATAGTATTCATGTGTATATTTTGAGATATTAATTTTAGCGCAACCTACATATTTTTTTCTCCAGAAAAGGCGTGGTCAGAATTAAGTCTGCGGCTTGTATGCAATTTAACAAATGTGCATCAAACGTTTTTTGATGAAAGTGTTGAGTTCCTTACTTCTACCCATAAAATAGAAATGATCAGAAAAAAGTATCTAGTGTCCATAGGGATAGATTTCGAAAGTTATCAAAAATGGTCATTTTTCATATTGATCACCATAAGCCTCCTAACTTTGCTCGCCTCTGATACAAACTTTATTTCGTCCAGATGATCCCGAGACACGTGATTCGTGGTGGAGTGAAATTCGAACTGAGATCCGTTCTCACGCAAAGGCTCTCGGTTGTCACGCTGTTGTTGGTTACTCGGAGTCCTCCACAATTTGGTAAGTTGGAATAAATAATTAGTAAACACGTCTACTGTTGATCGTCTAGGTTAGGTAGTCTTGAGAATGATTGTTAGTAGTGGTGATCACTGATCTCAAAGACTCAAAAATAAGACTGAATCGAGTAGTTCATTGTACGCGTTCAGCAAAAAATGTCAGTCGGCGCCATCTTGGCGTGACCACGTTTGCGCTAAAGCTATTATAGGAAAGAGATTAGTCTAGTCTTGCGATCGACTGTAATTGATGTTGGTTACTGATGTTTTGACTGTCTCGGTGGTGGTTGTCCGATAGTTTGTATTCCATATAATGAAGAAATGCGTTGCCCTGACGAGAAAATACATTGCCCTAGTTAGGGAGGGTTCAGAATTTATCTAGAGGAGGGGCTATGGTGATTTTGAGGGGGGCTGGGGTCATGATTTTTCAACAGTAGGTTGAGCAATTACCCGAAAAGTAAGACAAAGTGCAAGGGGGTCATCAAAAAGTTTGTTGCCAAAAATGTTTTTATAATATCAGTTTATACTATGATGTCACTCATTGCAAACTATAAGTTATTTACATGTAATATTAATATTTTCCACCATAAATCCTTATAACTATAAGTTATTCATCTAAATCTGAATGCTGTCTTCAAATTTTACAGCAAATTAGAAGTGATAGCTTTCGCTAAATTGGATATAATGCATCTTCATACCTTTTGTAAGAGATAACCATGGATGTATGGTGGATTATTAAGCTTGTTAGCTGCTTTTATGCCGACGAATGCTGACATGAACAACTCTGAAGAGCATTGAACATTTCTCAATTATTCAGAACAAAGACCACCATAATTATCATATCTAAACACCCAGAAATTCGGGGTGTCATGTGACCAGCCGATCCCAGGGCCATTTTCGCCCACCGTGGAGGCAAAATGCCCTGGGAACGACGTTGTTTCGACCCCTTTCTCGTGTATTGGCATCCGATCGAGTGATGGATTGTTGCGTATACGTATTTCTTGTGAATAGTTGTGCAATTTATTTTTTTACTACGCGACATGGTGAATTTTTGTAGGGAAAAGATCTGACAACTTTAAAATAATTTAGTTTTTGATTGCTTACTTTTGTTGCTGATATAGTGATGAATTGATTGTGCTGTCAGCAACTGGAACTGCGGCATGTGTTAATTTGGAAATGGATTCCAAAACTAGCGGTATGTTCAATGTTCATAGATTTTGCAGGTGATAGTGGCAGAAGTTGTATTGCTGTTGCTGTAAATGGTGATATATTTGTGGTTTCTGAGTGCACGGTGGTTGTATAAAGTAGCAGTGATGAATGATAACGATGAGAACGACGACGATGATGATGATGATGATGATGATGATAAATCATGATGACAAAGACGACGACGATGACAAGGTCGATGACGAGGAGAATAACGAGGACGAGAATGACGACGACGACAGGGGTGACGTCGACGACGATGACGATGACGACGACAGGGGTGACGTCAACGACGATGATGACGACGGCGACAACGATGACGAGGAGAATAACGAGGACGAGAATGACGACGACGACGAGGAGAATAACGAGGACGAGAATGATGACGACGACGAGGAGAATAACGAGGACGAGAATGACGACGACGACGACGAGGAGAATAACGAGGACGAGAATGACGATGACGACGAGGAGAATAACGAGGACGAGAATGATGACGACGACGAGGAGAATAACGAGGACGAGAATGACGACGATGACGAGGAGAATAACGAGGACGAGAATGACGACGATGACGAGGAGAATAACGAGGACGAGAATGACGACGAGGAGAATAACGAGGACGAGAATGACGACGATGACGAGGAGAATAACGAGGACGAGAATGATGACGACGAGGAGAATAACGAGGACAAGAATGACGACGATGACGAGGAGAATAACGATGACGAGAATGACGACGATGACGAGGAGAATAACGAGGACGAGAATGATGACGACGACGACGACGACGAGGAGGAGAATAATGAGGACGAGAATGACGACGAGGAGAATAACGAGGACGAGAATGACGACGATGACGAGGAGAATAACGAGGACGAGAATGACGACGAGGAGAATAACGAGGACGAGAATGACGACGATGACGAGGAGAATAACGAGGACGAGAATGATGACGACGACGAGGAGAATAACGAGGACGAGAATGACGACGACGACGAGGAGAATAACGAGGACGAGAATGATGACGACGACGAGGAGAATAACGAGGACGAGAATGACGACGATGACTAGGAGAATAACGAGGACGAGAATGACGACGATGACGAGGAGAATAACGAGGACGAGAATGACGACGACGACGACGAGGAGAATAACGAGGACGAGAATGACGACGACGACGAGGAGAATAACGAGGACGAGAATGATGACGACGACGAGGAGGAGAATAACGACGACGAGAATGACGACGACGGCGACGACGACGACGACGAGGAGAATAACGAGGACGAGAATGACGACGACGACGAGGAGAATAACGAGGACGAGAATGACGACGAGGAGAATAACGAGGACGAGAATGACGACGATGACGAGGAGAATAACGAGGACGAGAATGACGACGACGACGAGGAGAATAACGAGGACGAGAATGACGACGATGACGAGGAGAATAACGAGGACGAGAATGATGACGAGGAGAATAACGAGGACGAGAATGATGACGACGACGACGAGAATAACGACGACGAGAATGACGACGATGACGAGGAGAATAACGACGACGAGAATGACGACGATGACGACGAGGAGAATAACGACGACGAGAATGATGACGACGACGAGAAGGAGAATAACGACGACGAGAATGACGACGACGACGACGAGGAGAATAACGACGACGACGAGGAGAATAACGAGGACGAGAATCACGACGACGACGACGAGGAGAATAACGACGACGAGAATGACGACGACGACGACGACGAGGAGAATAACGAGGACGAGAATGACGATGACGACGACGACGACGAGGAGAATAACGAGGACGAGAATGACGATGACGACGACGAGGAGAATAACGACGACGAGAATGACGACGACGACGAGGAGAATGACGACGACGACGACGAGGAGAATAACGAGGACGAGAATGACGACGAGAATGACGACGACGACGAGGAGAATAACGAGGACGAGAATGACGACGACGACGACGAGGAGAATAACGAGGACGAGAATGACGACGATGACGAGGAGAATAACGAGGACGAGAATGACGACGACGACGACGAGGAGAATGACGACGACGACGACGAGGAGAATAACGAGGACGAGAATGACGACGAGAATGACGACGATGACGAGGAAAATAACGAGGACGAGAATGACGACGACGACGAGGAGAATAACGAGGACGAGAATGACGACGACGACGACGACGAGAATAACGACGACGAGAATGACGATGACGACGACGAGAATAACGACGACGAGAATGACGACGATGACGAGGAGAATAACGAGGACGAGAATGACGACGACGACGAGGAGAATAACGACGACGAGAATCACGATGACGACGAGGAGAATAACGACGACGAGAATCACGATGACGAGGAGAATAACGAGGACGAGAATGACGACGACGACGACGAGGAGGAGAATAACGACGACGAGAATGACGATGACGACGACGAGGAGAATAACGAGGACGAGAATGACGACGACGACGAGGAGAATGACGACGACGACGACGAGGAGAATAACGAGGACGAGAATGACGACGACGACGAGGAGAATAACGAGGACGAGAATGACGACGACGACGACGAGGAGAATAACGACGACGAGAATGACGATGACGACGACGAGGAGAATAACGAGGACGAGAATGACGACGACGACGACGACGACGAGAATAACGAGGACGAGAATGATGACGACGACTAGGAGAATAACGAGGACGAGAATGACGACGACGACGAGGAGAATGACGAGGAGAATAACGACGACGAGAATGACGACGAGGAGAATAACGAGGACGACGAGGAGAATAACGAGGACGAGAATGACGACGACGACAGGGGTGACGTCGACGACGATGATGATGACGACGACGGCGACAACGATGACGAGGAGGATGATGATGCTGATGATGATGCTGATTATAATGATGAATATAATAATGATGATGATAGTCGATAGTTGATGATTATTGTTTATGACGATTATATAAATGCTGGTTGTAAAAATATATGATGGTTATGCATATTGTCCACTGTTCGTGCGTAGCTGTAACAAGTGCTAATGTTATGCGCATTGGTGGTGCATGGTTGTTCATGTACATGTATAGTGCTGGGGAAACAGAGCCTCGCAAACCTGCAGAGAAGGCTATGGTGACCCATGGTTTTGATAGCGTTTGGTATAGTACCAGTGCGTCGTTATTATATGAATTATTTTCCATTTTATTTAAATTTAAGTCATTTGTTTTCTGCTGTCATGTAGCTCGATCCACGAAAACCGTTGGACAAGGCTCCCAGCCTGACTCAGAAGGTAACGCTGATCGCTCAGGTTCAGCACCAACCTCTCCTCTGCGCCTCAGGTTAGTCACACAGTACATGTAATTTAAGAAATAAAAAACGTGTCGCGTGTGATTATCGAGTTATAATGGCATGAGAGATGTGTGTAAAACACGAGGCGATAGCCGAGTGTTTTACTAACTTCTCGAGTGCCATTATAACTCGATAATCACACAAGACAAAGTTTTTTATTTCTTTTATAAAAGAACGGCCATTAAATTAACAATAAAGCCATGAAAAATGTAGATTTACCTGTTATAAATGACGTTGCTCTGTGCGTTGCTAGGAAGCCAATGATGAAAACACGTTGGCGATTTTAGCGATGAAAATGCACTCAACGTTGCAGTTAAAACATTCTGTTGTGTTAGTACCTTGATTAGCTTTGTATCCAGCTATTCTTTGACTTTCTTTTGTGATTTAAACTACTTAAAATCCGTCAAAAACCACAAAATCTACGCGAGGAATCACGTCAGCTTATGCTTTATTGAGTTATAATGCACGGTTTTTGAGCTCAGTAACCAATCAGATAGCGTGTACTCGCTCATTTACTTCCGGTTATTTTATAACAATAATCAGTCAGTCAGTCAATTAATGAATCAATAGTCTTTATTTCACCATCGCATAAAAATACGTATCCCATGTTATTGAATTTTTTTTTGAACTCATTGAATTAGTTGTCAATGAAACGAAAAATTCTACTCTGACCCATTTTGGTACTTTGGTACCATTTTATGACCCATTTTGGTACTTCTGCGCTGATTGCGCTGAATCATATGATGGTATTGGTTTTTCCATCACGACAAGGAAAGTGCTTTATTTTTTATGTAAAAGTGGCAAAATTACACCAATTTTGTCCAACCTCGCGCGGTCAAATCACCTCTTTGACGTTAGAGTCGGCATAATTCTAGAGATGAAAAATTCATTACTGATCTCGCTTTCAGAGGAGGAAGTTGACTCTAACTCAAACATCAGTAATATTTCCACAGCTAAGCATTCAAGCACCACAAAAAACATATCGATATTATCGACGAATCTAACGTGTGACGTCACTAGACTGCTGCTTCGGTCCCAGACTCCGGACATTTTTTCTATCAAAATAAATAATTGGGGGCCCCCATGGAAAAATTTCGCATTCCATTTTACGGATGAATCGGATATAAGAATATTTCAAGTGAAAATGGGTTATAATTTCATGTTACGAAGTTCTAAATATATTAGCATATACTATAGCAACATAACGATATTATTATTAGCAACAAAACGATATATATATTAGCAACAAAACAATAGATATGTTATGCATTACCTCGTTCTTTTAAACTTCTGTTTTTATTCAGAAAGTTCAGGGTTCAAAATAGCAGCCGGCTGTCGGATGTAGCCGGCATTTTCAGGACGCTTGCTGGCGATTTTTAAATCGAAAAAGGCGCCTTTGGTAAAAATCAACGATTCATTGTACAATGAATTTTTAACTTTTCAACAAAAATTAACTTTCCGAATTGACATAAAATGTCGCACTAAAATAATTTTGAATTTGTTGAAAAAGACCGTTGAATTTTCTATTATTGCTGCCAATGTTCTATCTTGTAAACCGTATTAAATGTGGAGAATCGAGATTCGCGATTTCAGCGGAGCCTGCAGTCAGGTATTTGGCGCATGTTCTGTTCTTGTTGATGTTTTTGTTCGACTGATGGCCATGCAAATGAGGAAACACGCACAGTTTGTACAATAATAAAACACTTTTCTTTTAAAAGCTATTTTTCTTCTAGAAATGGCATGATATAACTAAAACGTTCCTAGGGTGGGCTTCGCATGACATTTCTATGGACTCCCGTAGCAGGCATTCGCAAACAGCACGTACCAAAACAGCCGGCACAAAAATGTAGATATATAAAACAGCCTACAAAAATATCTAAATGTAAAATATTTATTTTGAACTGTGAAGTTAAGGGTTTTTAAAAGAACGAGGTAATACGTATAACATATCTATCGTTCTGTTGCTAATATATGCTAATATATGCTAATATATTTGGAACCTCGTAGCATGAAATTATAACCTGAAAATGTTTCAGTTTTACATGTGAAACGACAACGTAAATTTTCGTAAACGACGTAAACGATGTACGAAATAGGAACAAAATAAATAATCATTAACGCAGAGAAGTAGAAAATACTGTTTGGTAATTTCAACTACAGCCTCTTGGCTACCGTCTACCGATTCTCTACAAAGTAAACTAGCAATATAATTAGGGGGCCCTCTCGAGTTGGGGGCCCAGGGCAAATTGCCCAAGTTGTCCCCCTCTATGGGCGGGCCTGTCCATAGGCACTTTAAGTAAGAGTCGAATAGCTATCTTTACACTATAGATATCTTTATGAAGTACTAGCTTTTCTCCTATAACAGTATAGGTAACCCCCTAACTCCCATGTGGGGGATTACCTACTTATAACAGAGAAAAGAGATATCAAGTTGTAAAGGTTTTGCTGTGCAAGCTGTGTTAAATCTGTGCAAGCTGAGCTCCAGACAGCTGAACATCTGTTCTGAGCTGAACATCTGTTCTGAGCTGAATATCAAGCAGCAACTTCTTAACTTAACTAAACAACATTTGACTGGAAATTGACTGTCGCAACACGACTTGTAGTCCAACAAGTATTTGTGTATACACGGCAAGACTCGTCCCAGGTTTAAATATCGTAATTAACCTTGCTCTGCCATCCGAGGTCTAGTGGCTCAATGGTTAGAGCGTCTGTCTAGCATTCAGAAGGTTGCGGGTTCGAGTCCTGTTTGGAGCTCAGAGTTTTTCTGAGTATTGACAACTTAACACAGCTTGCAAGCAAAACCTTTACAACTTTACAAACATCAAGCTGGCAAATGAAGATAAAAATGATATATTCACACATGTGAAGATATAGCTATTTCATCGATTTTATTATGATAAACAGAACATTACATGCATGGCCCCTTGGAGATACGAATTTTACTTTCTCGTCTTTTAACCTATCACAAACTCCTATCTCTATTTCTTCAGTGTTACGCCGACGGATGGTGCAATTTCTGGCTCTAGATCCCGTGATGGTTGCTCGATTTGTCACATTCCATATTTGGATAAGGATATTCCTATGCCCGTTATCCTCACAAAGTGTCTCGTCTGCAAGTAAGAATCGTTCTTTCAACCATTATTATGAGGTCTAAAAATCCTATTAATCTCGATAGCTACATGTAAGTGACATCTGGGAGAGTTTCAAAAGCAATTCTTTATTGCTGCCTACCCTCAGGGAGGCAGCACACTAATCTTGGCTTGGGTCCCTGTGTTTCATTTCCAGACCTCTTCGCAACTATGTACATGGTACATGTAAAGCGAACATAGACTAGGCACAGTGGATGTCTGGATGTCTGTCCAGTTTTATGACGTTTTGTGACGTAGGTTTCAGTTTCGGATATTTACGGAAGTTTCCGAATAGACGACTTTCACGATGATGCGCAGTAGCAACAAATATTCAACTGTTTCAGCTGGAGAGAGCATATTGAAAATAGTAGAAGTGCAAAGTTTGAAAGGAATTGTGTAAAACAGGAAGAAGTTACACAAGCAGAAAGTTGGCCATTTCAAAAGGGATTTATTAGTGATTTAATAAGGATTTTGGCTTGGCGGGAGGGCGTTGCACGCCAAGCCAAAATCCCTATTAAATCCATAGTGAAGAGCAAAACTTCCAAAGTGTGTAGCTTTCGCACTATTTGCCCGATTAGTTTCAAACTTTGCACTTTTACTATTTTTAAAACAGTTGTTTTTACTTCATGAAAATTTGAAATAAAATTGCTACTGCGCATGACCCTGAAACTCGTCTATAGCCTGTTCGGATCTTGCGAATGCGACCAATGTCATTGCAAGCCATATTTTATGGCGCGTTTATAATGTCAAAATTGAATGCGATCATTTCAACGCCATACATTTAATTCGAACGACATTTACTCGAAACGAGCAAGCCTCGCGTAGTTATAAATTTTCCATTCAAGCGACACTTTTGTGAATCGAACTTCACGTTTGTAATATTTGCTGAATTGAACGAGTTATCTGGCGGTCGCGCGGTCATATTTCAAATCAAACAAACGAACGGGAATACACTTCTAATATTAAAATAACATACGGAAATCATGCGGGATGTCACCGTTGTCAAAAACATTGAGGTTATAATGTCTCCTTGAATTAAGACGCTGTCGTTTGTTGCCGTGTTCCACTCGATAAAAATCTAAACCACAACATTTACTCGAAACGAGCTATCCTCGCGAAGTTAATAAATTTTCCATTCAAGCGACACTTTTGCCAAACTCGTGCCCAGTCTTTTTTCCGAGCTTTTTATAGCCGACCAGATCTCGATTTGTTAAATTTTGCGTTTGTTTATCTGTCGGAATTACGTCATCGGTCTTCTCGTTGCCAAAACGACACAGTTGAAAACGTTTTCAATAGCCAAAACGGTTATCAGATATAATTTTCGTCAGTTTTCGTGTGAACGCGCCGTGAAAATGATACTTTTTGAAACCTGTTGGAAAGAAAAAAACGCTGGGATATGATATCGTGGGCACATAATCTGAGTTACGTAGGATAGTTCCAAAGGCCAACCGTTGTAAACTAATTTTAAATAAATAAAATAGATGAATATTTCGTGGCGCAATCTTTTCTGCTACGGTAGATTTGCAGTTGATAAGTACTTTAGAATTTCTCGTTTTTTGTAGACAAGCTAAAGTTCCTGACTTGCTGTTCTCAACTGTTGAAACGCCGGAAGATCTCCATGTAACTGGAAAAGGCTGTCTTTTACAAGGAAGGTATACTAATGAATGACCCAACATGTGTCATGAAAATCTATCATGAGATTACATGCATCCGTAATCAAATTGGTAGTCGCACCTTAAAGGCACGGAAGGTACTAGATGTCATCGACCTAAAGCAGGTGCGCCAACAATCAGTCATCCACGTGTCAGCGGTACATTAAATTTCCGGTCGTTTTCAACGCTGGGACTTCTGCATCATACGATCGGACATGCGTGTTATGATGATATACATCATAGAAGTGCTAATCCGCCAATGAGTTTTCTGACCCTAACGGAACCCCCCGCATTAAGTGTCTTCCTAACCCTAAACCTCCGGCTGTATTTTGACGTATTAACCACATTTTGGTTACGAAAAAGAAAGAAACAATGTCTTAAACATGTCCTCTAAGAAATGAACAGATCAACAGAAGACCTACGTTGAAAACGACCGGAAATTTAATGACCGCTGACCCGTGGATGACTGATTGTTGGCGCACCTGGTTTAGGTCGATAACATCTAGTACTTTTCTAAAGGCACACAATCAAGCACCAGGAACATGCGCAAAAGGCTCCAATCATGAAAAAAATTCGTGGACAAGTTCAAGTTGATAAAACATGGCGACGTATAAGTTGCTTCTGAGCACTTTTGCGATATTGTGCCCGCGCATAGACACTACTACTCAGAGGTCGTCTTGTACGTGATTTCGTGCAGGTAGTGTCTTTGCTTGGAACTTTGCATTAGTGAAATTAAAAACCTATTTTTAATAACTTATTAGTACATGTATCAAACTTAACTCTTTCCTGTCCGGCTGAAAAACATCCAAAATTGAACTACATCTTTGTTCTATTTATATCTCTGGAAATAACCATAACTGTTGCGAAACCTATATATTTTCTGAAAGCGCAATAAACCGGCTTTTACCGATGCAAGACACATTATGTTAATATAAAGTAGCATTGATTATCATAAATTCGGTTGAAAAACTTTCATTTTTCTAGAAAAGCCCATCTTGCACGCCCGCGTATAGCATCATGAAAATTCAAAATGCCACCAATTGCAGAGTTTTTTATGAAATCAAATCAAACTTGACGTGTGAGTGGATCTCGTGTTCCTGGCGCTTGTCGATTTTCAATTTTTAATCTTGCGTTACTGTGTGCCGTGTTTTTCGATTCACGACTTCATCAATCAGGAAAAGAGTTATTCTTCCAAATTGCAGTCTGCGGTTCTTATAGGTGGAAGGTTCTTAGCGGGTATTTACTGTAATCTGTTCACCCTGTTGTTATTGCAGAGTTTGCGTATCACAGGGAGTTTTTTATATAACGATGTTTTATATATTTTTGTTTTACTTTATTTTTGTAGAGTTTGTAGAAGTAAACGGAAGGACAAAGGAGAAACGAATGCAGAATTGATAAGTGACGTATGTTTTGGAATGATGAAATAAATAAATTAATGAGTGGATGGATGGATGGATGTGTGTATGGATGGATAACTGGATGGGTGGGTGTTTGGTTGGATAGATGGACGGGTGAGTGGATGGGTGGATGGATGGATGGATGGGTGGACGGTTGTATGGATGGATGGGTAAGGGTGGATGGATGGATAGATGGATGGGTGGGTGGGTCGGTGGGTTATTGGATGGATGGGTGGGTGCGTGGTTGGATGCACGGGTGGGTGGTTGGGTGGGTGGGTGAGTGTATGGGTGGGTGGTTATGTGGCTGGGAGGTGGGTGGATCGGTGGGTGGATGGATCGGTGGATGGATGGATCGGTGGATGGACGAGTGAGTTGATCTACAGGTCCTTGTTGGATAGCAGCTTTTTTATATAGTTGAACGAGATTTTAACCTATATAAAGATTGTAATAATAAATAAATAACGGAAGAATGACGAGTTCATAGTTAAATTTACAATCGTTAATACGATTTCATAAAAAAAGATTGCAATTGATTTATAGATCAGTATTGTTTTATAGATCCTTCCTTTTCTTGAATACGAGCTTCATCGTCAACTAACAAATAAACTCAAGGTTTGTATACTTAACAGTTTTTATTAGGGAACTTGCATTGCCCCTATGATCAAATTATTGGTGTTCCACATTTTTACATATTTGTAAAGGGCATGGGTATTTTACTTCCCAGATTTCAAGAAATTATAAGCATCAGAAATCGCCCTTTCCACTGTTTTTACATGAGATTAAAGAAATACCTAATGGTTTCCGTGTTTGGATACCGTGATCCAAACACGCAGGAATTTGCGAGACTGGAGAAAACCGTAAAGCAGCTTCCCAAGTGTTTGGATCACAGTATCCAAACACGGAAACCATTAGGTATTTCTTTTATAAAATATTACAAGAGAACGGGCAGCAAAACGGGTTTTGTTATAATATAAACACATGTTATTTTATAATACGAGGTCGCCATTAATCGCACATGTTTCGGAAGTGAAGTTAAAGACTCAAAGCCAAATTACCCATGGCTTATCCCGCAGTCCAGTTATATATAGAACTAGAAGTCAGTGGTCGTGATTGGCTAGACTTCTCGCGCACACGAATTTATGGCACACGAGTTTGTTGATATGCCACCTTAATGAGTGTTTACGTGGGGAAATATTCATCCCGTCTACTCAAGCGAGCTCTCGCCACACTCGCGAGAGATCGCGCCTACCAGGCTAGTACGCTTCGCCATATAAACGCAAATAAATATCTAAAAGGAAAACCACTATCTCGCTTACCTGCTTAATTGATAGCGTTTTCTTGAGGAAAGTTTTTTTAGCAATTGAAATATATACCTTTGAGGTTCATTGCTTGTGCTTCAATCTTTCCTTTTTTTGTTAGTTAAAAGGAATGAACGCTCTTTTTGGTCTACAACTACAAGTTTCAGTTGGAGAAGTGATGATAATAGCAGTTGGGGTGAGTTGTAAGTTATCGACAAAGAAAGTTTACCCAGACTTGTTTTGTCTACAAGATAATTGCCCTCTGACATCATTATCACCTTTTCATACAGACAGCTACAGCCGTGTATCTCTCCTGCCTTCCTCCTCCTCCTATTCTTCGTGTCATTGGCAAGGTACTGTATGACACTCAATTCAAAAGCATTACTTTGACTATTGTATACATGTGTATATCGTTCAAAAGCCATTGGCAAAAGCCATTATCGTTCAAGAGACATTGGCAACAAAAATTAAGTTTGTCTAATATGAAAGAACTTGTAAAATGATAGAGCACCTTTTACTCCGTATTTTACTTCGTTTTTGAAATATTTCTGTTTGTTTGATATGTAAATGAATGCTCTCTTGTCAGGTGCAGGGTAGAGAATTTTCACTCATTAAAATTATATATCTCAGTGATTGCTAAGTTTACAACGTTCATTATCATGAGGAGTTATTATACGCACATTTTCAAGTAAATTTGTGGAACAAACTTGAAGATTGAGCTAATATTTTAATGAGTGAAAATTCTCTACCGTGCACCTGACGTCAGAGACCATCTCATTTACATATCAAACAAACTGAAATATTTCAAAAACGAAGTAAAATACGGCAAATTTCTCTCATATTAGACAAACTTAATGTTTTAAGAATTCAGAAAAGCAGGGTTGTTAAAAGCAGGGTTATTACTGAATCGAAACAGAAATTTAGAGCGGGGTTTTTAAAGAACGAAGTTATGGCCTTAAACCGGCATTATCAAGTAGTTTACAAACCTACTTGCACAGGGAGCCCTAGTTAGACTTGTGTAACAGTTCTCGGAAAAAATTGATTAATAACTCTTCCCTACCAGTACATAAGCGGCCATTGTTAGATTTGGCACTAAATTGTCCTAAAATGGTCGGAATTTTTTGAAAGTGTTGCATAATGGCCATAAAAACACCGATTATTGGATGTGCGCAGTAAATGTGCGCAATACAAAACTGAGGAATCACCTTAAGAGCATTTGTACAACTTCAATCAAACTACGATATTCCTGTTACTTATAGGTCACATGATTTTATCTAAAAAGTACTTATTTCCTATAAGACGTTTTTATTTTTGCAGACGTCAACAACGGACGAAGAAACTCGATTAAAAAACATCCAGAAGAAGATATTAGACGTGAATGCTAAGAATAGGACTCGCTACGAGCTCGATGACCTTGGGGTAAGTTGACCGTTTGATTATCGTTGGTTTGCGAGTACTGAGAGTATGTATCATTACCAGAAATTAATGATTTTGAAAATGGTGTCCATTTTACATATAAGTGAGTTACATAGAGCGACAATATTAAAATGAAGATTCTGCTTATTGAGTAGCTCGTCTTTAGAGCGCCGATGTGTTGATTCGGATACCTCGGGTTCGATTCGGAGACCTCGGGTTCGATTCGGAGACCTCGGGCTCGATTTCCGGTTGGGGCAGTCAAATTTGTCATATACATATATTTGACTTCTTAATATACGCAACAATGATTTTCAAATTACTCAGTTTCCGATTTGATTAGAGTCAAATCACTGATCTCTAAATAAAGACTGGATTGAGCTTTCTATTGTATCTGATGAGCTGATTTGAAGCCTGCATATTTGCATAATGTAAATTAACGAGAGATCATTAGAAACTCCGAGTTTGCAAGCAAATCAAACTGTGACGCTAGCGAAATAGGTTTAGTGTCTGGCCAATATAGTTTCTTTGTTAACATTAAATGCATAAAATCTTGAACCTAATTTGACGTCTCATATCAGGCTTCTCTCACTGGATAATTAGAGCCAACGGCGGCCATTGCTAAGGGACCAAAGTCGCAGTAAATCTGTAGGTAGGCGATGAATCGTTTTACCCAGTAATTTGAAAAATGTTTTCTGGTCCTCTTTATAGTAATATTATTTTATTTTGTCGATGGTAAGAGCACATAATCCATCAAAAAACCTCATAGGATTCTCAGTTGGTCCCTTAATAATGGCGGACTTCCGGCTTCATTTTCTGAATAATAGTTGCTCGATCCAGTCTTTATTTAGAGATCAGTGAGTCAAATCTATACGATGCGCCAAATGACAATTTCTATAGAAATAAAATTCGTCAATACTTGTGCCACTATTTAATACCTTGGATGCCAGAGCTTTGAAATTGTATTTTTGATAATTTTTCATTGCATACTTAGGATCCGTCAGCGTCTTTTGCTAACCTGCAGGGAGTTCACGTGGAACCGATGTCAGACGAAAGTTACGAAGATAAAGCAAGTCTTGATCCGTCTTTTGGCACTAGAGAAGCATTCGTCGTAGAGGTATAGGAAATCATTCCCGGTAGCTTCCATGCTTGAACCTTAGCTCAATTGTTCAAAAGGCGATTAGCTTAAAGTGGTACTACGATCAAATTTTTACCTATCGATATTTTTACGTATTTATAAAGCAAAGCTGCTAAATATTACTCGGTCGAAACCGTTTTGCGATTCGACGATGGCAAGTATTATTTTTCTTACTCCGTATCTAGAGTTGTTATATTTAATCGATTATGTTCCTGACCAGGAACTATTCAGATGATCCAAGTAGTCCTTTAAGCGGTTGCTATTAATAGCTCAAAATGCAGACAAACAAACCAAATTTGACTCACAAATGATTGCAAATGAGTGTTTTCTTTTGTTATGGCCGCAATAATTATGGGTAAATACGGACAAACATGGGTACTGACGTCATCTCGACAAAGCGCTACTGTATTTAGAAAGGTTTCGTCCTAGAGAGTTGGAACAAAAGTTGTCAAACAAAAGTCTATGAAACGAAAATTTATTTTGCAGTTTTTAAATCTTCGTTATGCATTTAGAACACATTGAACAGAAGAAATTCATAAAAACGTTATTATGCCACGGAAATAGGCTGTGAAAGAAAGAACATTTCCGACAAAAAGTGGTAAAGTCTAACTATGAAGAAGGTCTCCGCTCAAAACGTCAGTATTTCGTTCCTAAAATCTCGGCAGTTCGATTACCACTTTTTCGCTTTGCTATATATATCCAAAACACTACGCGGCACTTTTTTTGGTCACTTCAACGCGCGGCTAAATACCACGTGACTTGTTGGCAGTGGCGTAGCCAGGGTTGACCAATTGGGCGGGCAGTGATGACATATTTCCCCCGGAAATTTTGAAATCTAGAGTCTCTGGAATGCCATTTCTGCATTTTTGGGGATGAATTTATAGAATTATGAAGGTTATAAAACGGCTGCAAGTATTGGCGCTTGCATCAGTAGCTAGTATTTGCGGACGTTGCGGTTGACGAAGTTGACGAACTAATGGACTCTGAGCCAGATATTAAGACAACGCTGGTTTGAACAGGTTTCGGTAGAACTGCACAACTAATCACTTTGTTTGCTTCGTTTGCTACAGGAGCTCCAACATAGTCTAACACGGTTTCTTGTTGTCTATAATGAAAATTGCGTGCGCCAGCGAGCCTCTTAATCTTATAGCCATGCGTACACGCATCACGCATGGGAAATGTGCGGGAGATTAGTGGAATAATGAATGACGTCATTGACGTGCGAGATTGCTTGTTGGTGTGACGTCACGCCACTGCTTGTTGGTGTGACGTCAAGGTGTTTGTAAGTAGTGTAAAGATGGCAGAAATTAGTGAGAAAGCTACAAAACACGGCGGAAGATATTGTATTGCTGGCGCTGCTAACAGCACTAGTTGCCGAATCGCTTGACATTTTTACTTTCTCTTTCGCTCTCTGAAGTTCTCTGTTTATCAAATGCCTTGACGTCATCGGTACACTTTCGAGTTAAATCCGGACCCAGTCAATGTGACAGAATTTTTAATAAATTTGTCGATTTTGAGGCTTAAAAACGCCTTAAAGGTCTACTATACCTTTCGAGTTTCTATTTTCCTCCGAAAGAGATATCATCTAACTTTGTAAAAGTGAAGATAAAAATGAATTTCATGATATAGCGCAGGATTTATTGAGGAGTATTTCTTCGAATCTCTTGTTGCACGACCGCGTTATGAGAAGAATGGCACTATTACCGGTATGACGTCATAGTGTCATAATGGTAATAGGTTTATTGAACAAAATAATATTCCAGCGCTTGATATTTGGTTTGTCACTTATCACTCACCCAAGAGTAAACAGTATTGCAAACTTCACTAAAATAAAACCAAAATATACAGTATTTTCTCGCCGTATGACATCATTATGACATCACTTACCGGTAGTACCAGGCTTTCTTCCGACGCGGTCGTTGTTCAACTGAGTTTAGCAAAAGGGCTGAAAACTCGATCTTTAACATATCATAAAAGTAGAACCGAGTAACCAATTTCAATTATTTCTTCGGTTTTGAATTGAACTTTTCGAATTCTAACGAAAAATATAATAACCTCAAAAGGTATAGTTGACCTTTAAATTTCTAACAACGAAAAACTGGAAAAAATTCGTTTCACGCACTTTAAGAGTTTGAAAAAGAGTTTTACAAATTTTCAAAAAGAATTTTATAAAATAACAAGTGTCTTATGCGGGCTTTGATTGGTCGAAGCCCATTTTCACTCATAGTACAGACAAATGATCCTCATCTATTTTTCCTATTGCATAGGTTGACGACAAACAAGACGAAGATGTTATAACTTTTCTTTTTGATACACCGACTCCGGAAGGTTTGTGAGAAATTTCTGAATTTTCCCTAATGTGTGAAGCTCTTTCTTATTGTGTAATACTGGATCTAACGTAATGCATGGTTCAATTCCTACGGTTACCATTCCCCCCGTGTATACCCCCAGGGCCCAGGGACATTTTTTCTTCACTTTGCGTCCTATTCCCCACCCCCGGGACACTCAACAACAAGCTTTACCGTTTCACAAGAAGACGGAAATATTTATTATAATCCACCGAACGTTTTACAAAATAGACGTGGACTTGTATTGCTATTTGGAAATACAAAGATCGCGTTTCTTTGGCCTTCATCGCTCTTCTCTTGCGTTTTTTTCTTGGTTCTTTTTCGTCCGCCATTGTGGTTTTAAAAGTAACTTTAAGAATATATATATTGTTGTAAGAGCATTGAGACTATTGTATAATGCTCCTAATACGTCTTTATTATTATTATTGACGCCATTTTCGCCCCATAATTCCTTACGCACCTACATATTTCAATTATCCCCACCCCCTACTCTCGGGAAAAGACCACTTGCAAAATTATCCACTTCCCCGCCACAATGGCCGACTTTGTCCCGGGGGTTGCCCGGAGTGATGATAACCGTAGGAATTGAACCTTGCATAAGTATATGTAGGCTTAAGCACAAAAATATCAACCAATTTAGTGTTCATTTATGTGCATTTAAATGAACCTATATATGCCTCATTCTTATGTTTATAATTCCAAATAATTTTTACACAAGAACAAGGCTTGTATGGCCAATTGAAATGCACATAAAAGAATATCTTTAAGAAGTGAAAATAAGTTTGGTAGAAACTCTCTTTGAAATAACTTTTGAAATTAGAAAGATTGGCCTTAACCGCTTTCTCTGAGAGTCCAGCAAATTCTGATGCATTTTTCAATCTATTAGGATTTTATTGCGGTACAACTGATGTCATCCCAGGGGTAACCCATGCTGAACACAGAATGCAGGTAAAGGCAGAATGTAAAGATACGAAAAATGAAATTCTGCTGAACTGAATATGCAATGAATCTGGCAGACAATGAACACAGAACACATGAACACGTTGGAGCCCCATTGAGGTTATCTTGTCCGGATTTTGATACCGCCGCCACCCGCGCGTAGAACCTCTGGGACCAGGGTAGGATTTTGACTGGGTGAGCTTAAAGAGTGAGTGTCAACCGTGACGCATTGCACGCTCGGTCTGCTATTTTTTGAAGCACGGAATTCCCTTAGTGAACTCATCCGTAAATATCTTCTCAATCCTTGATATAAATTATTCATTTTGTCTTTTAACTGAACGAAGATATACCTTAGAAAGTAATTATTTCTGCATTTTTCACAAAACTCGACGTTTTCTTGATTTTCGTTTCGAATTATGTCAGCCTTGACTGACGCGAATCGTGGAAGATCAAAAGTTTCTGAGTCGACGTATTTGGATTGCGGATGAATAAGAAAGCCTCTATAGGGTTTCCTGAGAATATTCGGTGAATTTCCGAAGTATTTACTACGTCAAGACTCTGTCGTATTGACAAAGTAATCAAAGGTTTTGTGAAGAAATGGTTACATCTTCCAGCCTGTATTTCAGACGGCCTTATCTATTCTGAACGATTAGATGGAGGTTTGGGTGTTCCCAAATTGTCCAAAGTGATACCTATCATGAAAGTGATACCTATCATGAAAGTGAGTCAGAGTCGTTATCGTACGGAATGATAAACACAAACGCGCAATGCACGACGGTTGACTGACTCACTCTTTAACTCTAATTAAAAAATAGAAAACATTTTCCGAACACGAGTCCGAGGGCCAAGTGTTTCCACTGCAATTTCGAGTTCTGCCAAACTTTCAAGAGTGTTTCTATATCTGTGGAAATACGGGAAAATGTTTTCTATTTCTTTCATATTATCCCCCCCCCCCTTGCGTTATCACTACTGTTAAGACTTTTTACACTGCTAATAAAGTAAATATAGTTTTTATTTTCAACAATGGCAACGCTTTTATTTGGATTTTTCGTATTTCAACAAGGCATCCATAGAAGGTCGAGTATTTAAGGTGGCTCGATTGTCTAAATCATGAGAAAATTGCATTTCCCCCCAGAAAAGGTTTTATAATGTAGATCTGAGCTTTATTTTGGTTCATTGCATAGCTCTAGCGTTGTTTTTGATGATTGAAACGTTTCACACTTGTAGCATTTGTATATCTAGAGAAATTGTGTTTATGATAAGCGGCAGATTTTATGCAAATTAGTTTTCTGGATTTATTGGAAACATGATTTCTCCACTCAGGTAAACTTTGAGGGTATAAAACTTTTCAGTAAACAAGCCCACCACTAGAACTATGCAATGATCTGCATTACAAACATTTTTATGCGGAAAAATGCAATTTCTCATGATTTAGACAATCGAGCCACCTTAACCAAATCAAATCGATGATGTTTAATTTTTTATGCCACCTTTATTATTGTAATTTATTTTCTTCAATGTGTTTCAGATGGTCACTGCTGTCAAGCGAATTGCCTTGAGTGAAAATGTAATTGAACCAAACAACGAGATCACAAAATTATTTGACAACATTATTAAGGTAATTATTTAACAATAAGACAACGAGCCTGAGTTTTCAGGTGACATGAGCTTCAACATCCCGCCTTCTGATTGGCCAATGAGCTTCTGCTGGTCGCGGCAGTCGCAGTGGATATTATGGGTTAGGGTTTGGAAGACACTTAAGGGTGTTCGGACGTATTTCGTTGCTAGACAACCGGTTGCTAAGGACATTAGGTTCTCCGCGGGAAAATTACTTCCGGTCGGGAAAGTTTTTTAAAAACAATTTTTGTAGTATATATATTAATTAAAAAAACCATGAAATAAAAACAAAAAATGAAAAGGAACGAGCAAAGTTGTGGAAAGAAAGTACATAAAAGGAGAAAGCAAACTTCGTCTGCAGCAGAATGTCGCTGGCATGCAATTGATGCAAAAGACTTGAAGGACGTCGAGACACAGACGGGAAAACAAACAAAGGACGTAGATATTCAAACTGAAAAAGAAACGAAGGACATAGAAACTCAAACTTAAAAGGCCGAAGTAAAAGACGTTGAAATAGACTAATTTTTTGGAAGAATATGAGCCCCGAAAAATTGAGAGCAACGAGACAGGACGACGAGAAACATCGACATTGTGCAGCGACGGTAGTGAACCTGAAAACATCAACACCGAGTTTTTCCAAGCATTCAACAATGCCAAAAATTTAAAAGATGTGTTTAGTGAACTTGGCTTGAATCCTCTCTCTCAGTCTCAGGAGAGTGAAAAAACTGAAAGCGAATGCATGCTTCAGGAACTAAGCGAAAGTGTCAAACTTGAGGGTGAAATGAACAAAATATTTATGGTTACAAAACATAACCAAAACGAACTTTCTGATAAAAAAATAATTATCAAAGATGATGCCCACTACATAATTTCTGCTAAAATGTTGATGGAATTAAGTAAGATTAAACAGTGCGAACAGTGTGGCAGCTCGAACATTGATATCGACGAACTAACCTCTCGAGTTCGTACACGTAGTGATTTGAAGTGTTCCCTAACTGTCATCTGCCACGACTGTGAGGCCAAGTCATTGTTTTCTTCCTCCGATGAGGGCCGAGGCAATTCAATGTGGTAAAACCAAAGCAAAAAACTACATGCCAAATTACATCCTTCTTTGTTTTTTACTCAACGGTCAGTACTACAAAGATTACAGCCAAGTTTTACGAACGGCCGGTCTTCCATCAATGAGTGAAAAACAGTGGGGACGTGTGATTGAATGGATAGCTCCATGTGTCAAACAAATTACCGATTGGAGTATCAGGCAGGCTAGAAAGGAGGTGATTCTTCGAGGTGAATTGTTAGAACCTGAATCGAGGTCAGCCATTGCGTGCTTCGAACTCCATCCGATCAGGCGGGAAGAGGGCCCTCGCCTGATATTCGCAGGCTAGGTTGAACTATTCCCGGCAAAAACAAGATTCCTATAATTTCCGCAAGTATTCATCAAATCGCTACTTTGTATTCGTTTGTACATAGGGCTAATACGTCTCCCAAAAAGTACGCATGGGTTTTATGAATCAACCAAAAATGACAAAGATATTCCATTTTTTATTGAAAATATCCCACTTAAACGGCCATAAAATCATTAAAATTTGCTCAATTGAGAAATGCATGCGTACTTTTTTGCACATAACAGTTTTCGTTTAGGTGAAACTTGTTTTGTTCACAAAACTTAAAAATTGGCAGAAATTATAGGTTTTTCCTGATCTCGATGACGTCACGATGACGTCATCGTATGACGTCACCGAACAAAAGATCTTCGTTCATATATACCACGTGCAGGATATGTAGCATGGGGATCAAATTTGTAAAGCTCCAGAAGCCCTGTGGTCAAATCAAGTTTTCCCTAGCAACAGGCCAAAATAAATATGTCTGAACACCCTTAAGGCGAGGGGTTAGGGTTAGGAAGACACTTAAGGCGGGGGTTAGGGTTAGGATTGGTGTTGTGTTGGGGATGGGTTCTACTGTATAAAACTCATTATCATCAACATAACACGCGACGATTACAACCATTGCGACGATTGCGACCTTAAGGGCCAATCACAGTCTCCCGTGCTTGCTCTGCGTGCTTGCTCTGAGTTTTCTATAAGTTGATAGTCAACAAGGACGAAGTTCAAGTTAACTATCGCTCATAGAAAACGAGAGCTTAATGACCCTTTGTTTGTTTATTTATTTATTTGTTTTGGTTGTTTAGAGCTTTTGCTTTAAACTGCGAGGACTATCTCCATGCACAATTTCTAACATTCGCTTTGATTTGGAAATACCAATGGCGGACAGTGTCCAGGTAATGAAACGACATTGATAATGATATTTTTATTCTAATTAAATAATATAATATACGTTTGCCCATGTCTCTATAACGTGATCGAAACAGGAGAGAAGCGTAGGGAGAAAGGCCCCGAAGCGAGTGCTTTCCCAACTTCTCTAGTGTATTTATTACTTCACGAGGAAATAGAGATAATTTATAATTTAGAAATAATGTATTATTTGAGCTAATTATTATAATTTAGAAATAATGTATTATTTGAGCTAATTATTATAATTTAGAAATAATGTTTTTTTGAGCTAATTATTATAATTTAGAAATAATGTATAATTTAGAAGTAATGTAATGTACAGTGGAACTTTACTTACAAACACTCTATATAACGGACAGTAACTCCAGGTCCTTATATAATTATTTAAGAAATAGAAAACATTTTCCGTGTTTCCATAGAGTTATAGAAACACGAGTGGAATTTTGGGAGAACGAGAAATGGCAGTGGTAACACGAGCCCGAAGGGCGAGTGTTTCACGCTATTTCAAGTTCTCCCAAACTTTCACGAGTGTTTCTATAACGTATGGGAAAGATGTTTTCTATTTCTTTAATAAAATAACATTGAGGAAATAAGTAATAAGACTCTTTTATTAATTAAAATGATAACAATATACATCATTAAAATGATAAAAATATACATTCTTCTTATTCACGCTAGACAGCGACGTCGGCTGCTTAAATGAACATAATGCTCTTTTCTGTGAAGAAAAGCATTTTTCTTCTTGTCACAGAACATGTTTATCGACATTTTAGCTGTTTGTGAGCAAAGGTTCGTCTTACAGTCCATTTCATAAAAATGGCGAGAAAAATCCATGTTTTCCATCAGTTATAGAAATACGGCTTTCAGCCAATCATTTTGGGGAGGTTTCAGATGAGTTTTTGGATAATTTTTTGGAGAATGCATGATTTGTAATAGTCCACTAATTTGTTTCTACTAAAACAATTAGACAACTCGTCCTCATTGTCTATGAGCGAATAGTCAACTCGGACTCGTCTAATTATTAAATAGAAATCCTCTAAACAGCGGACACCGCCAAACAAAGGACAGCAAGCTTCGGTCACGAAGTACTTGTCCGGAGTTCCACAATATTATTTGAAATAATTATTTACACTAATTTATTATTGTATTATTGAGAAACCTTTTTAATTTTCCAGGTTGCTGTCAATGCTTGTGTCGTCTCAGAGAGAAAGAAAGCACCAGGTAAATAGAAAGAAAGCACCAGGTAAATAGATTTCAGAATCATCTTCAGGGTAACATGAAATTCAAAAAAATATTCAAAATATTCAAAAAACAGCTGTAAGACTTGTAACAGGGGTTAAAAAATACAAGCATATCTCCCCTGTGCTTCGTAATCTTCACTGGTTGCCGGTGAGATCAAGGATTGTATTTAAGATACTAATAATTACTTTCAAGGCTTTGCATGGCCAGGCGCCTGTTTATTTTACTGATTTGCTAAATAAATATAAACCTACTCGTGCTTTGAGATCATCAGACCGTAATCTGCTACTTGAGCCAAAATCCAAAACGGTGACTCATGGAGACAGAGCGTTCTCGGTTGCGGCACCAAAACTGTGGAATTCATTACCACAGGAAATTAGAAGCTTTGATATGTTGGGTAATTTTAAGTCAGCAGTTAAGACTTTTCTTTTTTAAAATTAATAGTTTTTTTGTTCATAGTGGTAATATATGTAGTAGGTTTTATCTTATAATACCCAAAAAATAATTGCTTCTAAATAAAAGGCCTTTTCGTATTTTATGCTTCTGGACGTCGCCATTTTAGGCATTTTAGGCTTTGCTCGATGGCTCAAACTCGATGTTCAGCGGTTTTTATTTTCACGTTCCGTTCCGCACGTTGTAACCAATAAATTATTGGCATTATTTTAGCATTGTAACCAATAAGTTATTGGATTATAACCAACCCCAAAACAACAAAGATCCTAACCCCCCGGCTAGTGAGTTTTCTAACCTTAACCCCCCGGCCGTATTTTCGATTACTTTTCGATTAACAAACAGGCTTACGAAGGTAATTCAAGTAAACAAAACTAATCTTGCATAAAACAACAGCGCTATTTTTGACCAAAGACAATCCTGTTATCATAATACTTTATCTAACTGGGAAGTTGGTGACGTCGCAACCGGGGTAAACGTACCCGAATAGTACCCGACGTATGGAAATTGGAAATGTGTCCCCTATTATCAAGGAAACTCCATTATATTGAAGTAATCAATTCAGACCGATTTCACTGACTAACATCATTATGCGTCTTTTCGAAAACAGAATTATCATGTGTTACAATCAATTCGCTTACAAGGCAAAACACAATTTTACCATGGCTCTAATCAAATGTCAACATACCTGGCTTAAATGGCATGAAAACGATACGAAATTTGTTAGGGTATTTTAGCAAAGCATTTGATTCAGTACCCCACAACATCTTGTGTGAGAAAATGAAACAGTTTCCTATCAATCCCTACGTCATTAATTGGATTACCAAATTTTTATCCAAAAGAAAACAGAAAAAAGAGTCGTGGTTGATCGTATAACGACTGAATACCTCAACATTAATCGAGGAGTTCCGCAGGGAACCGTGTTGGGACATAATATCATTATTTCTATTTGGCATAAAAAGTATATCTTAACCAAATACCTTATAAAAAGTATATCTTAACCAAATTGATAATTTACTCAAACGCGCTTTTAAATATGGATATGTTTTAGAACAAATATTTATTGAGGACTTGATACGTAGTAGAGATTGCCAACGTGGAGGACCCTAGTCATGCCTTCTATAATGTATTGCCACCACAGAGAAAACGGAAATTGCGTGAACGAGGACATAATTTTTTATTACCTCAAGTAAAAACTGAACGCTTTAAACGATCCTTTATTAATAGATGTTTGTTTAACTTTGTTTAATTAGACTATTTAACGTTAGTATTGTAATCATTAATATTATATAGCATGTATTTCCTATCTTTTTCATGTAAACTCAAACGTGTGTTTTGAGTATTTTTAATAAAGACATCTATCTACTGTATATCTATCTATCTATCTATCTATCTATCTATCTATCTATCTATCTATCTATCTATCTATCTATCTATCTATCTATCTATCTATCTATATATCTATCTATCTATCTATCTATCTATCTATCTATCTATCTATCTATCTATCTATCTATCTATCTATCTATCTATCTATCTATCTATCTATCTATCTATCTATCTATCTATCTATCTATCTATCTATCTATCTATCTATCTATCTATCTATCTATCTATCTATCTATCTATCTATCTATATCTATCTATCTATCTATATCTATCTATCTATCTATCTATCTATCTATCTATCTATCTATATCTATCTATCTATCTATCTATCTATCTATCTATCTATCTATCTATCTATCTATCTATCTATCTATCTATCTATCTATCTATCTATCTATCTATCTATCTAAAATTTTCAAAGTGGGTGATCGCTGCGATAGAAACAATTATAGACCAATTTCAGTTATCTCAGCGGTCGCTCGCATTTTTGAAAAGCTTGTGTATAAACAATTAGAGAACTATGTTACCAACAATAATTTCATTAATCCCAGGCAATCTGGTTTTCGATCTTTGTTTTCCACCACAACAGCTATGCTAGATTTAACCAATGAATGGTGTTTCAACATTGATAGAAAACTCTTAAATGGGGTCCTATTCTTAGACCTTAAAAAGGCCTTTGATACAGTGGATCACACAATCCTTATAAAGAAATTGCAATATTTCGGCTTAAATCAGTCTGCAGTTGAGTGGTTTAAATCCTATCTCGGTAAACGAGTACAAATGTGCACGGTTAATGGAAGACTATCAGACCCAGAGCAACTCTGCTGTGGAGTGCCACAAGGAACTGTTCTGGGGCCCCTCCTGTTTCTAATTTATATCAACGATTTGCCAAATTGTGTTAAACATAGTTCGACTAGAATGTTTGCAGATGACACAAACTTAACTGCATCCGGTTCTAGTATCTCTGAAATTAAAACTATGTTAGACAAGGATATTGAATGTTTGACGGAATGGCTTTGTGCTAATAAACTCACATTGAATGTTATTAAAACTGAATACATGTTGATTGGCTCTTGGCAAAGGATATCCAGTCTAACTGACAGTCTAAGTCTTTCTATTAGTGGCATAGCCTTAAAACAGACTCATGCTTTAAAATGTTTAGGACTTACAATTGATGATAATTTGACTTACAAAAATCACATTGAAAATATCATAAAGAAAGTTAAAAGCAATTTAAGTATTATGAGGAAAGCAAAGCCATTCCTTAACCAGCAGCTTCTGAAAAGTATTTACTGTTCAATTATTGAACCCCACTTCACTTATTGTTCTGTTGTGTGGGATAGTATTGATAAAACGCTTGCAGACAAGCTTCAGAAGCTACAAAACCGAGCAGCCCGTATCATCACAAGTGCTCCATATTCAGTCCACACTTATGATATGTTTTCTGACTTAAAATGGTCAACTCTAGATCATAAAAGAAAGTGCCAGAAATCTATAATGATGCATAAAATTGTTAATGGCCAAGCTCCATCCTATTTAAATGAAATATCTGAAAAACAGATTGGTTCAACTGTTTATGACCTCAGAACATCAAACAATATCCAAATATCAAAAGTTAGAACTAAAAGCTATTATGATAGCTTTGGTGTGTCCGGACCTATTATGTGGAATTCTTTACCCAACTCATTAAAAAATGAAAAAAATCTTTCAAATTTTAAGAACGAAATTCGGAACCATAACTTTTGCATTGACAACATTAATATCTAGTTATATCCTTTGTACATATTGTAAATATCTTTATCTTTAAAAACAAAAATCCTAAAAAATCTTGTAAATATATTTAGTTATCAATAACACGGCTTCTAGGTAGACCAGAGCTAGGAATTCTTGTAATTTTTATTTCTGATAGAACTACCGTGTTTAAATAAATTTTATCCATCCATCCATCCATCTATCTAAACCTGATGAATTAAACTACGCTATATGGGTGACCGAGTTTCCGCAGAATCTTTTTAAAATGTTGTGATTCAATTGAAAAAGGAAGACATTCACAAAAATCGAGTTTCAGACTTACAAAGATATGAAGATGGCTAGATAGAAATTGGTTAAAAATTAAATTGGTTAAATAAACTTGTTAGATAAGGCATGGCGCATCCCGTCATAGCTTCACGTATCAATACCGACAGTCTTTCTCTGTTTATAACTTGAGGTATTCTTTTCATTGGCAAAGTTAATAGTACCACAACAGAATGTGAAGACCTCCAGTTCGAGATAGACGAGGAACCGCTGCAGGGAAAACCAGATTCTGTCAATTCAGGTAATTAAATAATAATCATTCATCATCATCACAGGATCATTCATCATCGTAAGATCATTCTGAAATTCCTTCTTTACTTTAACCAATATTTTCTCGTGGGATTCGTGGTTTTTGTTTTTTCCATGGGTACATTATAGTTGTCGTCTCGACATGCACTACAGTTATTTGCCTTCATTGGTGACCTCTTCCATAGAAAAATCCCTTGATTCAAATTAAGGACAATCTACGACTACTGCCTTCTATTTCGGAGTATTTTTCTTTTCTTAGACACTTGTTTGTGCTGTCATATTGGTCTTGAGTCAGCATGTATAGACGTCTCGTCGAGGCCCGTCTATACTATACTTGATACGATAGCTTTCCTGATGATTGTCGTGCTGTTGTATGCAATTGTCTCTCGGTTTGGTTGGTGTTTCTTGAGCTTCAATGGGATCTTCAGGCTGATAATCGCGTGAGCAAAAACTGTAACGTGTAGACCTTAACGCACGCAGTCAATATTAACACCATGAGAGTTAAACACTGTTAAAATATTCATTTGCTTTGATCTTTGCGCTGATGTTCTATTTAACAATTAGGTAACGAGTGTCTGTGAGTCCGTAAATTCATAAGCATGAACACAATTATAGTCTTTATTTCACAATGAAATCCGACTGTCCAGCTCGTCCCAATCATTAAGGTGACGATTTTTAATCAGTATACATGTCAACTTTTGTCAGACTGGATGATTTTTCGTATGACATGTTGCCACCGCCCTCAAACGTAACGCCTGCCACGCAGGCTACCACATATCCGTAACACATTTTTCGTTTGCAAGCGCCGTGTTCTCACATGCGCTCTGTAACGTGTTAACAATCCCACATCCAGTGGGCTGGTACGAGGGTAATCTATTTGCTCGTCAATGCCCTGTATTTGCTCGTCAATGCCTTGCATTTGCTCGTAGGCCACTTCGTTATATTCTTGGGACGAGAATGCGTCTTTCCAGAAGACAGGGATTTGACGACTTCCAGGAATTATTATAGGGAAGGCAGGCAGCTGAAAGTTTGACACCTTTATTAATGATGAAAAGGACCCAGTCTACTGGGGCAAAAACCAAACATTTTGCTTCACTACTGGGGCAAGCAAAGGGCCTACTAAGGTAAATTCCCCAGTAGTTATATAGTTAAAAAATGCCCTGACCAGTCTATCACACGGAAAGCAGAAAAGAAAGCCAAATTCAAAGCTCAAATCATAAAATATTTTGACATTCAACTGTTCACTTTATGTAGAATATATATCAGTAATATCATATTTGGGGATATGGGCAGGGCCGGATTAACGTTGCGCGAGGCCTGTGTCATATTTTTAGCGCGAGGCCTCCGGACCCCCCCCCCCCCCCCCCGCCAACGTTATGAACACCTAACTAAATAAATTTTCAAAGACACAAACGATTTAAAAAAATCGTTTTCAGTTTTCTCCCTCCAAAGACAAATATATAAATATATAATAATAATATATAAAATAATATATATAATAATATATTTTATAAATTATTATAAAATTTGAACGTTGGGATCGGTAAATTTCTGCCGCCATCAGACCTCCCTAAAATTTATCATCGGACCTCCTGTACTTTCGTTTGGGCCCCGCGCTGGAAGCCAATAGACAAAAGGCTATCAGAAAGCGCGGGGTGAGACACGGTCAGAACAGTCAGTGATTTCACCATATACATATTAAATTCGCCGCTTTCACTCGACACCAACAGGCAGACATCGCATCTAACCATAACGTGGACCAAGGCCTCTCGAGCGCATTTCCCACAACTTAAAGCTTAAGAGCGATACACAACTTCTTATATACAGAGGGCCGACAACTTAAAATTCTTTTTTATGAATTTTGTACATAAGGGCCAATTTATATGCATATAACAAGAATATCAATTTGGCGACCATTTATGAATACAGGGTTCGTACAGAACTTGAATATCCTTGAAAGTACTTGAATTTGAAAAAAATATTCAAGGACTTGAAAGTTCTTGAATTTATGAAGAAGTTCTTAAAACTCCTTGAATCCTTCATAATTTAATTTTTATGACATTTTCTGAAAGTGAGAATTTTGTCAACATCTGCGCGAGTTCGCTCCCTTGATGACGTTCATCTGTCAGGTAGTTTGAAATTCATTGAAGTGGCAAGTATAAGTAACGGTTTCCCATTTTTCATGAATTTCCACTGCTTTCCAAAGCCTCCGTTTTAGCCCTGTGGTCCTTGCATTTCCTGATATATGGCCTTGAGAGTCGTTGAATTTCTTCCTCCGAATAAAAATACTAAATAATAAAAATAATAATAAATAATTTTAAAAATAATAAATTTAATTTATTTTTAATTTTAAAAATAATAAATAAATAAATTTATAAAAAAAATAAATTTATATAAATAAATTTTATTTATATAAATAAATTTTATTTTTTAAATAAATTAAAAAAATAATAAATTTAATTTATTTTTAATTTTAAAAATAATAAATGAATACTGTATGTACGAACCCTGTCTATAGCCACAAATTATGGCGATAAGTGAGTAGAAATTACGTTCGAGCTGCCTCTAAAGCCACTTTACGATGGAGTGTCTGCACGGCTGTTTACAAAGAAATTCATTTTAGGTAATCATCTCCAGATTTACCAAGTAAAATATAGGCGTCGCAAACTTCAAAGCAAACTACATTCTTGCGACGCCAGTTTCTTCACAACCAAACGATAAACATCTAAACAAAGAGGCGCTCGAAACGTTAATCAAGGTCTCCTTTTATATTCATGTATATGACTTTGAGCAGCAAAATCATTTGACGAAAACGGAAAAATTATCAATATACCGGCTGCCAAATATGGGGTGAAGTTTCGTATAATTCCCGAAGTGATGTCCTTGTCACATCGGCACTGTTATTTCTAAAACTAGAAATACGAATTCGCAATAATCCCCTCGCCCGCCTTTTCTACCCCCCCCCCCCCCCCCCTACGGGAATTTCTCCATCCATGGTGCCCAGACCTCGCACGCCGTGGCCGTGTATTTCTGTTTTGCAAAAATTCACAATTTCCAAAAGCCCGTTTCGTCGAAGAAATGTTTGAACGTTATCTCGGCCAATATTTAACCGATTTAAACTCTGAAAACAGATTTGGAATTAGCGAGTCAACATACATAACATACGCGTTTACTATATTACGAGAACGTGAGTACCCTTCGTAAAAATGGTTTATGTACTTAGAAAGTTAGTCGGCTTTGTCGGCTATGATTAGCCGGTCACTTTGTCGAATATTATGTTGAATATCTCGATCAATATATAACCGTTTTCAATTCTGAAAACAGATTTGGAATTAGCGAGTCAAAATACATAACATATGTGTCTACTATATTACGAGAACGTGAATACCCTTCGTAAAAATGGTTTATGTACTTAGAAAGTTAGTCGGCTTTGTCGGCTATGATAAGCCGGTCACTTTGTCGAATATTATGTTGAATATCTCGATCAATATATAACCGTTTTCAATTCTGAAAACAGATTTGGAATTAGCTAGTCAAAATACATAACATATGTGTCTACTATATTACGAGAACGTGAATACCCTTCGTAAAAATGGTTTATGTACTTAGAAATTAGTCCGGGCTTGGTCGGCTATGATAATCTCGATCAATATACAACCGTTTTCAATTCTGAAAACAGATTTGGAATTAGCGAGTCAAAATACATACTCGGACTCGGATTTCTATTTCCTCAAAAAACTATGTCTCTTGTGACGGTTCAATTTAATCTGAGTATCTAGTTACCAGTGCCACATTTTCCGATGCCGCGCATGAGGACGGTTGATCATATATATATATATATATATATATATATATATATATATATATATATATATATATATATATATATATATATATATATATATATATATATATATATATATATATATATATATATATATCAGTCGCGGGTTCAATTCCAGCCGGAAGGCCGCTAAGTTGCATTTTTCGCAACTGGTCCCGGTTTGGTCTTAAAATGTATGTATTCCAACACTCGAAATTTTCCTTCACCATAAATCCTTTCAACATGTAGTTTGATCGAGTGAAATGCCAAATATTACCTATAATATAACCAGAATCTTATCCCGGCATTACCACCATATATACAGAACTCGTGACTAGGCTCTCGGCAACGGCTTCCGTAGCTCAGTGGTCAGAGCACTGCACTAGCAATCGCAGAGTCGCGGGTTCAATTCCAGCCGGAAGGCCGCTAAGTTGCATTTTTCGCAACTGGTCCCGGTTTGGTCTTAAAATGTATGTATTCCAACACTCGAAATTTTCCTTCACCATAAATCCTTTCAACATGTAGTTTGATCGAGTGAAATGCCAAATATTACCTATAATATAACCAGAATCTTATCCCGGCATTACCACCATATATACAGAACTCGTGACTAGGCTCTCGGCAACGGCTTCCGTAGCTCAGTGGTCAGAGCACTGCACTAGCAATCGCAGAGTCGCGGGTTCAATTCCAGCCGGAAGGCCGCTAAGTTGCATTTTTCGCAACTGGTCCCGGTTTGGTCTTAAAATGTATGTATTCCAACACTCGAAATTTTCCTTCACCATAAATCCTTTCAATATATATATATATATATATATATATATATATATATATACTACCATTTGCAAGCAACCGCCAACTGCAAACGTTTTTTCTCGTTTGTTTACGTTTCAAACCCGCACGTTTGACCTTACTAACGTGTCACTTTCAACCTATCAATCAAACATTTTGAACTGCGAGTCGTTGTGCGAGAGTTGAAAGTGACACGTTAGTAAGGTCAAACGTGCGGGTTTGAAACGTAAACAAACGAGAAAAAACGTTTGCAGTTGGCGGTTGCTTGCAAATGGTAGTATATATATATATATATATATATATATATACCTATAAAGCCGACCGAGATCAGGATCCGCTTGGATCTCGCGTGATAAGGGACTAAACGCCGGTCGATATTAGCACCCTCAGGCCTTCGGCCTTCGGCCGGCGCTTCGCACCGGGCGAGGGGATAAAGCAATATTATAAGAGATTATAGGGTTAGTACTAGAAGTTACTATCGCAAGGAAAGTGCTGCCTCAAAATTCAAGGCATTTGTGATATTGTGCCAAATAGCACAAATAAGTGGCGGGCTTATTGAAGTCAACAGATGTAAGTTCAACAGTTGCATACAAATGCAGTTGAACATAAAGATAAAATAGTTGTATAACATAGTTCTCTGTACAAGGCTTGCAAAAAAATGCAGTTAAATACGAACACAAAAAGTTGACATTATAGCAGTCGATAAACTAACAACTGCCAGAAGTTCAGCACTAAAGCGGAACACGTTATATGACGATTGACGAACGAGGCTCTTCACAAAATATCGTGGCCCTAGGCCCCTAGTAGCTAAAGCGATTTTACTTTGTTTGAATGCAGGCCGTTGGCGAGTTCTGATAGGTACTTATAGTACGTATTCCATATAAGGTCATAACGGACGGGACTGGGAAGAGCAAATACGTTGCCCTAACGAGCATATACGTTGCCCTGACGAGCAAATACATTGCCCTCGTACCAGCCTCCAAGTTAATTAGATTGTAACCGACCCCAAAACAACAAAGGTCCTAACCCTCCCACAAAGCTATAGAATATATTCTTTTAAAGTTAAATTATCTATTTACAACATAGATACAGCTTATCCTGGTAGCTAACTTAGTTCTCTTTGAAAGCGGGTAATCGAGCATGCCCAAAAATATAATTTTCGTATTACGGATACCATCTTGTAAACGAACTTTCGGCTGTCTTCGACGAACGTTTTCTTGAGAAATAATCAACTCCCAAAGCTACAATATATATTAAAACAAAGGTACATTATCAGTTTACAATATGCGTACAGCTTATCCGGCGAGCGAACGTAATTTTCTTAGAAAGAGCGGATAATCGAGCATATCGTAACGTGTTACGTATCCGCATCCAGTGGGCTGGTACGAGGGCAATGTATTTGCTCGTTAGGGCAACGTATATGCTCGTTAGGGCAAGGTATTTGCTCTTCCCAGTCCCTTCCGTTATGACCTTATATGGAATACGTACTATAAGTCCATATGCGAGTTCTATCCGAACATTTGATTCAGATAGTTTCCGCATCCGGCGATTATACGAACATCTACGAGTTACGTCATAAATCGTCATAAATCTGTGGACATCCATGAAAAATCGAGCGTGATTTTAATGTAGATCGACTATACATAGTTTTTCGACACATTGAAGTTCTCTTATTTCTCCTTTTCATATTATATCCAGTTCTTCTAAGAACTTTTTCATATTTATTCTCATACATCATGGTCGTGGCTAAATGGAATACTCGCAATTGAGGTGACCGTGAGGTACTAGGTCTGAGTCGTCTTCTGGACGATCCTTTTATTAGTATTAAGGTTAGTATTAGAAAACCATTAGGCGGGGGTTAGAAAACCCATTAGGCGGGGGGTTAGGGTTAGGATCTAAGTTGTTTTGGGGTTAGCATGCAGTTCTATGATGTATATCATAATATAGGCATCTCTCGCGCGATACTAAAAAAGATCGTCCAGAAGGCGATTGCTTGCCGCTGACCTGGGATAAATGGCGTGCTAACCCTCCCTTTACGCCTGTGATGTAACGTTACCCGCATTGTATATGTAATCTAGTTCTTGCATAGCAAACAGTCCCTACTGGTATGGTCATGGCTAGATGGAATACTCGCAGTTGAGGTGACCGTGAGGTACTAGGTCTGAGTCGTCTTCTGGACGATCTTTTTTAGTATCCGCGAGAGGTTGGACGAAATAAGAGATTGTACTGCTATCATACGATCGGACATGCCTGTATGATGAAATACATTATGGAACTGCTAACCCCAAAACAACTTAGATCCTAACCCTAACCCCCCGCCCAATGGGTTTCTAACCCTAACCCCCGTAATACAGGAAAGTTAAGTAAAAATCCTATTACTAACCTTAATACTAATAAAAGGATCGTCCAGAAGCTGATTACATTGCATATACCTACTATGTTATCCATTTAAAAAAAATAGGCACGCAATCCGTGCATGTGTCTACCGCTGTTAGGTTGATATACAGTATGTATAAAAAAAACACGAAACCAGCATAAAATTAATTAGTATTCTTTTAAAACAACCTATTGTAGTAGTTTGAAAGCCCTATAGACATGAGCCATGGATGCGTAAAAAAAACATGGTTTTATACACCTCGGGCAATTAAGATAACTTGAAGTGTAAGCATGCCATGGTGAAAGTATTTACTCTTCCTATGGCTCAGAGGTAATGTCTAGGTCTTTCAAACTACCACAAACTACCATTTTAAAATAATTGTATTTATTTATGTATTATATATTTAGTATGTATCAGCTGTTTTTAAGTCTCCCCGATTAGTAGGGCGTATGTATTTGTGACTTTAATAAAGTTTTAATAATAAAGACTTATTAACCAAGTGCGAGGTCTGTACGGTAAAGTATTTGCCTGAGGTTTTCGTACCGACAGAGCGCCGAAGGCGCGAGGTCAGTGCGAAAAAACCGAAGGCAAATACTTTACCGTACAGACCAAGAAAACGAGGTTAATAAGACATTTATTATATGGCTTTTGGTTCATTTTGTTCATTTTGTTCTCTGTTTTTAACGTTGTGTTTGTCTTTAGATGTTGCAGTTTACCTTACCTCTGAGCTTGTTGATTTCGCTTCATGTTTACACGCGTTACTGGTCGTCAGGCATTCATTTTCTTCACTTATAGATAAACAGCTTTCAAGAAAAGCAGCACTAATGTTCCAGGACGTGTTATTGTTCTAACTTTTTCAACGAACATACTCAAATCCTCTTTTATTTTCATCTAAATCAACTCAGAAATTTTTCCGCCAATACTATCGGTCCGGAAAAGGCGTATTGCCCTCTCGCAGCGCCGGGAGGGCAATACGCTTTTTTCCGGACCTCTCACGAACCAATCAGCGTGCCCCATCTTTCTTAGCCATATAATAATTATCACTTATTTACTGAGACCGAGGGAAACAGTGTGTTTTGTGCGGTCGAGGGGCCACAAAACACACTGCTTTCCCGAGGTCTCAGTAAATAAGTGTTTTGTTATATAGTATATTAGTGTCAAAGTATGAATAATTCACCGGTTATTGGAGTGAACTTTGAAACCAAAACTAGATAAATGGAACCCCGTAAACTTCACGGTTGACGCGCATGCGCACTGCACCCATTCTATTGTGGACCGGTCAATAAATGTTCTGTTGTGGACCGGTTGCCTCGTTGCCAGGGCAATGCAGTAAACACGACGTTTTGCGGACCGGCACGTGATACGCTTTTGTCCAATCGGAAAACAGAAAAATTGAACTTTGACACTAACTATATAACAATAATAATTAATACTATATCATCATTTTTATAGGTCCATCTCAGCTGCGACTAGAGAACAAACTCAAGTTAAAGGTAAGATATAAAGACCATCCGAGTCAATTGGTGATTAACCAGGGCATGGGGGATAACCAGGGGATGAGCGAGAAATGTCTTTTCTTCCGTATATGTCAGAGCTTTCGCTTAGTTCTGAAGTAGGTATAGTCGTCCCAATGAAGTACCCGTCAGTGTCAGGCATGGGTGCCGAGAGGACATTCTGATTCATGAAGGGCGACATGGTGCGGTCTATACCATATATATATATATACACAAACAGAACTCGTGACTAGGCTCTCGGCAATAGCCTCCGTAGCTCAGTGGTCAGAGCACTACACTAGAATAGCAGGGTCGCGGGTTCAATTACAGCCGGAAGGCCTTGAAGTTGCATTTTTCGCAACTGGTCCCGGTTTGGTCTTAAAATGTATGTTCCAAATGTAATGGCATTTTGCAGCTTTTCATAAAAACAAACCTGGAAAGACGATTTTTCCTTGGACATCGGGGAAATATAACCAGCTATTTTCTATACAGTTCCCGCCGGAGCTCCGGCGGGAGTCGGGTCTTAGCGAAAGCCCTGCTTATGTGACGTCAAAACGGCCATCTTGTATTGCAAATTCAAAGTTCCCGACGTTCATTTGTGGAAACTATTTTGATTACAAGCATATTTTACTGATTAATATGGGAATTAGCGAAATGTCTATTTTTGAGATACAAGCTACTTTAGCTGAGTAAATGAAAGGAAAAGTTTATGTCAACCAGGACGATTTTGTATCTTGATGAATGATGTACTACTTCACAATTAGATTATGAGCTCCAAATTTATATTTATTTATTTATTTATTTATTAAATAAAGAAGCCCGAGTTTACTATCGCTTGATAGAAAACGAGGAAGAATTGTCTATTTAAAGTTCTTTAACTATAAACTTCTTTGACCATAAAAGCAATCTAAATGCATCTTTCGATCGCCAACAACAAATGTCGGCCAACCATTTTCTTGACTTACAGTGGTATGAGAGACAATATCCCAGTTGATAATATTTGAATTTGAATTTGAATTTTAAATAAACACATTTCAAAATCTCGCTCGCTTAACTTCCGAAGTTCGTTACGAGAAAAGTTCACTACCTAAATGATTAATGTTCCTTTCGACATTCTTCAACAATTTTACACCAACTGGATAGAAATTGATTGTTTTAATATAAAAATACATTGTTTTAATTCTCTCTGGTTACTGTAAGACGTAAGTTAGTAAACTAGCAAGTGTAAGGAAAATGGCCCATGATGGTTGACATTTGTTGTTGGCGATCAAAATATGCATTTAGCAATGCTTATAACAACTACTTATAACCAATGCTTATAACAACTGCTTATATAACAACTACTTATAACAACTGCTTATAAAGACCAGCTGTTGTGGTCTAGTGCTTACCACACATGTCTATGAGCTGGGAGACACAGGTTCAAATTGAGGAGAAAGTGCTGCCTTTGCAATAATATCAGCAAATGGTATTTGCAAATGGTATTTGCAATAATATCAGCAAAGACTTTCGGGTCTTCTCGGATAACGAGCTTAAATCGTAGGCCCTCGGAACCCCTATAATTGGGCTTCTAGCCTGTTGGGGTATTCCGGACAAAAAATATTCCGATAACGTAATGTATCCTGAAAATTACTTATAACCACTGCTTATAACAACTGCTTATAACAACTACTTATAACCACTGCTTATTTGTATATGCATATAACATAACTGCTTATAACAACTGTCATGACCATAACCGTAATACAACCATGAAGCCATGATCCAGAAGCATGCTGCATGCATGACCTGGACAACCTTAAAAGTTTTTATTATTCTTCCAGCTTCCTCAAATTTCATTCCGACCTAAAGTTGAGCTCACGCCAATGTTCTGCGTTCCTGGTGGCATTACTGAACGCTATTTGGGAAACATTAATTTATTCTTCATTCGGGAAAGTCTCGCAGTTCGTGAGGTGAGTACACTAATTACATGAAGTATGCGTGTGGCTTTATCCTTTTACACCTTTCGCCCTCCATTTTCAGAAATATAATAGTTATTAAAACTAAAGGAGGTTCAATAACGCAAACGTACATTCATGTTGAAAAAAAGTGCCCCTAACCTCAAAATTTTTTATTGTCTTATTTGGAAGAACCTTTTAAATGATAAAGTAACTTCTTTTGAAGATTTTCGTTTCTTCGCTTTCTTTTTGAGATATATCAGTTTGTTTGATATGCAAATGTCCGGAATTTACGTCACACATGCATAATGACATATTGGAGAAATGTGTGTATCTCTTTCATTTTCAAACGAAATCCTTTAAAATCAAGAAGTTTGGTGTTGTGGGAGAAACACGCGCACGTGTTATTCACACTTTAGTGGTTTTTTATTTGATGAACGCAAAGATAGTGTGACGTAAATTCCTAACATTTGCATATCAAACAAACTGAAATCTTCAAAAGAAGTTACTTTATCATTTTAAAAGTTCTTCCAAATAAGACAATAAAAAATTTTGAGGTTAGGGGCACTATTTACATACAAGAAGTTATCATACATGAATACATGATCTTATTTTTTTATTAATCGTGAGCGGGCGGAATCCTAGTCATTCCTGCAATTTGATTGGCTGCGTGAGCGGGCGTTATTTTGCCATATCTGACCACGGTCAAGGAATCCTAAATGCTAAAAATGTTTTTTTCGTGATTTTGCTTTATATTTTTAACTGGAAAATGGAAAACTAACACATAATTTGATTCAATTAAAGGCCCGGTCGCACGTAACTTTTTTTAGTGCAACTTGCGTCGCAAAAAAATTTGCTCGCGTTGCAGACGACCATGTAACACGTCAAAAAACGTCTTCGGCGGCAACGTCCGCCATTTTAACACACTGGTGATTTTTTTACTGTAAAAAAATTTAAATGTTGCGACACAGGTCACACAACACATGTCACATGTAATTTTGTTCGTGAAACTTGTGGAAATTTCTTGCGAAAGTAGAAACCAAATCAACTTTTCGTGCAATTTGTGTCGCAAACAAATTAGTTGCACGAGGGGGTGTCACACGCTAAAAATGCCCGTGCAACTTGAAGTTGTTTTTTTTGCGATGCAAGTTGCACAACCTTAAGATGGAAATAATTTTATTATACAATTGTGGTTTGTTTTCCTTTCCTTATCCAAATAATACAGTTTTACTGAACTCAAGTAACTCACGTTTTCACCTTGTATTATAAAAAAATAAGTATATTGTTCTTGTTTGTTTGTATGTACGGGGTAGGTAAGAGATTCGAATCGATTTTAGCCAGGTTATTATAGGATTGTAACCAGATTTTAGCCAGAATGAAGCTTACAGAAGGTTGTCTCAGGTCTTTGTTTGTTTTTGGAACATAGAGGTATGGGATATAATGCTGACTCACTCGCTGTGAGGTATTAACAAGTTGTAAGATACGAAATCGGCCCGATTAATCGCAGTGGGTTCAGCAAACTTGGGCAAAATTCCCATTGTCCACAGATGAAATCTGTGATAGCCTATGCTTGCTTGGTGTACCCAAAATAAACCAAGTAGGGAGTGTAGGGTACGTTTGGGAATATAGGTACATTCTGGTAACATAAGGTACATTCAGGAACATAAGGTACATTCAGGAACATAAGTTACATTCGAGAACATAGGATACATTCGGATGGCTACGTATATGTTTGATAGTCCTGGCTACAAACCGTAAATGTCAACAAAACCTTTACGGCAAGTGATGCTACTTGATGTGTGTTTTTAGAATGGTGGTTTGAACTATTTCATTCAAGTGTTCATTGGCGAGGTCCATGCGGTGTTGCGGGCTCATGTCTTAGCCCTTGGTGGAAATGCTTTAATCGCATTTCGAATGAACAAGATGGTTCTATTAGACAGTCCTCATAAAAACCAGGTATGTATATTAAACGAAAAACGTTAATTATTCAAATAACGTTCGTTATTTGGTTGGTTGGTTTGCATGTATGGTTGGTTTGTATGGTTGATTTGTATGGTTGGTTGATTTGTGTGGTTGGTTGGTTGATTTGTATGGTTGGTTTGTATGGTTGGTTTGTATGGTTGGTTTTCATGGTTGGTTGGTTGATTTGTATGGTAGGTTTGTATGGTTGGTTGGTTGATTTGTATGGTTGGTTGATTTGTATGGTTGGTTTGTATGGTTGGTTTGCATGGTTGGTTGGTTGATTTGTATGGTTGATTTGTATGGTTGGTTTGCATGGTTGGTTGGTTGATTTGTATGGTTGGTTTGTATGGTTGGTTTGCATGGTTGGTTGGTTGATTTGTATGGTTGGTTTGTATGGTTGGTTTGCATGGTTGGTTGGTTGATTTGTATGTTGGTTTGTATGGTTGGTTTGTATGGTTGGTTTCCATGGTTGGTTTGTATGGTTGGTTTGTATGGTTGGTTTGTATGGTTGGTTTGCATGGTTGGTTTCTATGGTTGGTTTCTATGGTTGGTTTGTATGGTTGGTTTGTATGATTGGTTTGTATGGTTGGTTGGTTGGTTTGTATGGTTGATTTGTATGGTTGGTTTGTATGGTTGGTTTGTATGGTTGGTTTCTATGGTTGATTTGTATGGTTGGTTTGTATGGTTGGTTGGTTGATTTGTATGGTTGGTTTGTATGGTTGGTTGGTTGATTTGTATGGTTGGTTTGTATGGTTGGTTTGTATGCTTGGTTAGTTGACTTGTATGGTTGGTTTGTATGGTTGGTTAGTTGGTTGGGGTTACGGACAGGCCTCGCAGGCTTGTAGGTACGTGATGTATACCTGTTGAATCGAAGTTGCATACCTTGAGCAATTTTCATTGAATTTTAGGGTCAGATTTTGTTAAATGTTTGCGGGGATGTGGTGGAAGTTTCATATAAAGATGAATATTTGTAGAAAAAATACGCATCAGCGCTCTTTGTTAACAGACGATCCTTCGCTGTAAAAGGTTGGAAATAACTTAGCAAACACTTTTAAATGCGGTTTAAATTTCGAAACTTATGAACCTATAGTACGGGTATTAATGTTTACCGTCGCACATATTTGTCATATTATGTCCTCAACAAACGCGTCTCAATTAACTCAAAGAAATACGATTTCAGACATTACTAGCCTACAACCTATATGATTTGAATAAACTTATAATTTCCAAATATGTATAAAATGTTTGCCCCCATTCCACAGTATATCGTGACAACTTAGCGCGAAACTATCTTGTAGTTCAGCACCCGTTCTTATAGCCTCGGACATACTCACAAAGAATGGACACAAGTCAATGAACTCACTTATCTCACATTTCTCTTTAACTCAAATGTCAACAGACACGTGTACGCATTGCGTACCTATTTTTCCCCATTTTTTCAAACATACCGACGTTAACTCTACTGACTGATCAAAATTATTGCGGGCTCAAACAAAATAACTGCTACGAATAAATATAAATTGGTATCAAATACGCTTTCGAACAAAAGTTTACTATTATACTACAATAATGCCCTAAAAAATGTTTACGATATTGACAATCCCAGAACTTGGAAATCAGTTTGCATCAAGTGCAAATATGCACGTCTCTTAAATGAGGCGCCATATTGCTGTTTGTAAGCTGTTTTATTTGTACTATACTATACTATATTTGTGATATATTATATATATATATATATATGGGGGACTAAGTAATTGGGATTAACCAGCTGTAATATATCATATATAAGTTTTATTCTCTACCTGAGGGGCACAGTAATTGTGGTTTTCCTATTGTGCCTTTCCCTTTATCCTTTTCTGGTTAATAAAGTGATTCAAAGATCAGAGAAAAAATGCACTCATGGACCGACAAGGATGTTTCTTTGAGTTAAAAAGTAGTCTGACTCAGATTAAAAGGTCAATATCTATATAGTTGCGTTGACTTGTTTTTACAATGGCATAACATTTATTTGAAAGACCTGCATAAGGTCATGTATTACAAGGATAGTTAAAGTTCGTATATCCAATTTTGATTTTATCTAAAAGTATTTAAAAAATGAGACAGAATACTTTCTCGGTTTCTCAATACTCCATCTCGTTCCAGAGATATTCCGGTTTTTCAAACATGCAGATTAGATGCAGTATGATGTCAGTTTCTCACATAGACTAAAATAATGTTCACAAAATGAGGAATATCTCTGCAAATAACAAGTGGAATGTTTCGAACGAATGTTTTGAATGTTTTCAACTTTAACTAGCCATATCTTCTTAAACTTCATCTAGCCATAAAAATAAAGGCAATAAACTAAAGTCAGTATGATCTTTCATATGAACTACATTTGTATTTTGACTGGAGTATCCCTTAATGTGAGGGTTACATAAAATGTGACCAATTACTTCCTACTGATTAAGTATAAGACACAATTATAATGTTCGCCACACGATATCTGCATGTTAACTTACGTTCAAATGACAAGTTTTCTGTTACCAGTACATTTAATGTACATTTGAACAGTATATTTTGTGATAATCCAACCGGCTCCGGTTGCACGTGATGTCGGTGTTGCTGTTGATAGACATCTAACATTGTAAAGTTTGATTTCGAAATTCATTGAATCATGGTTGTATATTATGTTTTAAAGTTTGCATTTTAGGATCCGCCATTAAAATGGCCGAGTTTGGGAGGAATGAGTCGAGACTACTTTTGACGTCATAGCCTCAACAAGCTGGCTCTGATTTGTTGCTCTTGCGGCAATGACGTCATAACCTGCCTTTTAATCGTGCCTTTAACTTGAGTTATGTATTAAGGACATCACCAACTGGTGTACTCTGAATGGTCTTATATGTAATCCAAGTAAAACCGAGATTGTCCATCTATCATCACGTTTTATGAATTGTGAACCAATGTCAGAAATATGTGTCAATGATGTGATAATCCAACCTGACCTCGGTGTTGCTGTTGATAGGCATCTAAAATTAAATACTCTGCTATCAGAAATATCGGCAAGATCAGGAAATATTTGAGTAAAAAGGACTGTGAGAAGTTGGTGCATGCATTTATAACATCAAAACTTGACAGCTGTAATAGCATCCTTTATGACTTACCAGAAGCTGAATTGAGCAAGTTACAGCGAATTCAAAATACAGCTGCTAGACTTGTTGCAAGGGTTAAACAATCAGAACATATCTCCCCTGTGCTTCGTAATCTTCACTGGTTGCCAGTGAGATCAAGGATTGTTTTTCAGATACTGATAATTACTTTCAAAGTTTTACATGGCCAGGCACCTATTTATATTACTGATTTACTAATTAAATATAAACCTACTCGTACTTTAAGATCAACCGAAATCTGCTACTTGAGCCAAAATCCAAAACAGTGACTCATGGAGACAGAACATTCTCAGTTGCCGCACCAAAACTGTGGAATTCATTACCACAGAAAATTAGAAGCATTGATATTTTAAGTAGTTTTAAGTCAGCACTTAAGAGTTCTTTTTTAAAATTAATAGGTTTTTTTCATAGTGGTAATATATGTAGTAGGTTAAGAATATATTGTTGTAAGAGCATTGAGACTATTGTATAATGCTCCTAATACGTATTATTATTATTATTAATGCTGCTTAGTATCATGTGGATCCAAGTTGGCTCCCTATAGTTTCTTTGTTTGCATGCTATTTATTACGCTTCTATTTTAAGGTTAGTCGCATTATCTTTAAAACAATATCAATCTATAATGATAGAAATAATAATACACATGAACATCTGCCGTCGGCAAAAGCAGACACAACGTTATTAGTTTCCGGTGCTCAGCGGGTTAGAGCGCTGGTGCATGTCTTGCTGTAGGCTCTGCCCAGCCGCTGCTCCTGCGGAAAAATCGAGAAGAGAAATAATAATAATAAATAATGATTTGATATTTAAACAGGTTAACTTCGTCAGCTATTAAAAGCTGTTATCAATGAAGGACTTGTAAAGATTAATAAGTATATGCCTAGGATCAAATCTAAAAATACTGAGAATTAGATACAAAGTTAAAAAGTTACATATTATACATAAAATAGATAAAATAATATCAGTTTAGACTAATATCGAAATTGAATTCGTTGCATTGAGTCTTGAATCTCAAAAAAAGACTGTTGTTGTTTCATCTCAACCGTAAGCTGATTATAAATAAGGGAACCTTTAAAAGCAAATGTTTTTCTGCCAATCTCAGTTCGAACCTTTGGTAAAACGAGATTTGTATTATTTCCACGAGTTTCTTTAAAATGCGATATTTTAGTAAAATAGTGGCCTGAAACATCCTTGGTGCTAGTCCGTTTAAACATTTAAAACCTCAAGTTCGCATCGTTAATTCTTGGTATGGTTCACAGTTGGTAAGCTTACTAGATTCGTATTTTAGAGTACGAGATTGAATGTTTTCCATCTGGGTTTTGTGTGTTAGTCTGATGCACTAACTATTATATTGCTGCAGTAAAGTCGTAGGACAGGAAGTAGCATAGTCTTGTAGATGGTTTCAGCTGCCTTGATGTTGCATTTTCGCACCTGGTCCCGGTTGGGTTTAATAATAACAGCTTATTGACCCAGCGTGAGGTTTGTACAGTGATACATCGCACCGACATTTTTTATACGAGAACATTTCAGCAGTTATATGGCGTCGCTAGCACGCATCTAGATATTATTCGTATAAATATCTGGGTGTCTTCCTCGAAGTATCTCACAAAGATCAGTTCCAGAGTATATATGCCGAAGAAGATTCGACCAATGACAATATTGTCCCAGGAAACTGCTCTTCTGCTATATAAGACTATGATTATTCCAGTATATTATTACTGTGATATCGTGTGGCATGGACTTAAATCAGCTCCTTCTGAGGGCCTTGGAAGACTTCACAGGAGAGCGGCAAAAATTATAACAAATCAGTACTGTGACGGTGAGATCCAACTCAAGACACTTGGACTCTCTACCCTACATGCTAGAAGAGAAATACATATATGCACAATGTCAATGATGCACAAATCACTCTTATAAATGCTGATGATTTTCCTAATTATTTACGACATTATTTTTCTATGACTGGATAATAGTATTCATGATCATAATACTATAGGTCAATACATTTATACCATCAATTAAACTAGAATGTACGAAACGTTCTTTTAAGTATTATGGTTCAAAGACTTATAACGACCTTCCAACTTACGCGAGGAGAGCAGCATCAGTAAATGATTTTAAGAAACTTTATCGCTTAAATTCCTTGTTTTATTTTAGATATCAATTGTTTATATACTTTTTTCCTATCTTTTATATTTCTGACTTATTTGTATTAATTTAGCTATATCTACATATAGCTAAATTATAGGATAGCAGTTTTTAGCTGATGGGGCTACCCTACTCAAATATGTGAAAATTATTGTTGTTGTTGTTGTTGTTGTTGTTGTTGTTGTTGTTGTTGTTGTTGTTGTTGTTATTATTGTTGGTTTTGAATCAAACCTTCAAAACAACGTCAAACGGAAAGAAGAAAAATATAGTGAACTAGTAAAACAGCAAAGTGAACATTTTAATGATGTTAAATTTATAAATCTCTCCATGAGCTCCCTAGGTGTTTTTGCGAATGAGTGTTCTACTTTTTTAGATATGCTAGACAAGGTTGGTCTTGATAACAAGCACCAAATGTTCTGCGTAAGGAAAATGATGACTATAGCTTTCAGAACTACATATTACATTTTCTGCTGCCGAAATAAGGAATGGGGAAATCCCGAATTATTAGCTTTTTGAAATATTTGTATATAAATTTGCATGTTTTATTATAATATAGTCATTAGTTGTTATTATATATTATTAGTTGTGATTCAAGTAGCCAATTGTAAATTACCTTAATAAGCGAGATTTATAATTGTATATGTAGCAAAGAAAAACATTTAATAGTTTCCATTATTATTATTATTATTATTATTATTATTATTATTATTATTATTATTATTATTATAAGTCAAAGTGAACAATTCAGATCAGTTAAATTTGTAAACCTATCGATCAGCTCCCTTGGTGTCTTTGCAGCAGAATGTTCTACATTCGTAGAAATGCTAAATGATCTTAGTCTTGACAAGACTCACCAAAATTATTGTATTAAGAGAATGACGACGATCGCAATCAGAACCACCTATTACATATTCTGTTGCCGAAACAAGGAATGGACAAATCCCGAACTGCTAACTTTTTAAAATTATTGTGCTATATATTTCTTTTATATTCTTATGTATAGTTATTAGTTATATATTGTTAGTGTTGATTCAAGTAGCCGATTGTAAGTTACAGCTTTATTGGACACGTCTATGTGACATACTAATAAAAATACATAGATACAAGAAAAAATAAAAGACGAGCCCAACAGGGTTTGCGCGAACGGGACACGGTCCCATGCGAGGCGAGGTTCTGATTGCGAGGTTACCTTAAATAAGCGAGATTTACAGTTGTATATTATCTAAAAAGTCATTTAATAAAGTTCCCATTATTATTATTATTATTATTATTATTAAGATTCCCTTTTTTGTTCAATTCAGTGGCGTATAGCCAGCCGTACTCAATTACCAGGGCACTATGACCCGGGCACCACGCCAAAAATTTGATCGCGCCGTGCAACAGCGAAGCCTGAGAACAGCTATAGGGCACCTGGGCAAACCATTACCCCCGTAAAATTTTGAAACTCTAGAGTCTCTGAAATGGCATTTCCAGCATTTTGATTTTGCAGTTTTTAACATGATAAAAAGTTTCGATTGAACAAACTTTGTTCTTTAATTAGCGAGTCATAGTTATATATAGAACATTAGACAAAGAACACGCACTAGATGGGTTTGGCATGGTCGACACCAAGTCTGTCGCTTCTTTGGAAGTGAAACACACTTAAAATCGTAATTGAATCATTAAACATTTGGAAAAAACCCAAGGAAAACCTGGAGAGGAATACAATAACAAAAGCTAATGTGCAATGATGACTAAGGAGAACTGCAGATGATGAGATTCCAATTTTAAATGATGAACTCTTAATTTATGTTAAGAGTAATAAAAATTTTGCTACCCAGCCTTTTAGAGAAGTAATTTTTACCCAATCATTTAGATCTTAGAATTTTCAGTTACCCAACCATTTTCTCGTCGGCCCCCACCCCGTCCATAAATAATCACTGTGCCATTAAACTTTTACTTTTTCATTTGATCGCCACGATCGCAACGGTGTCCTAGTGGTCGATGTAATAGAGTGTCCATCTATCTCTGCAATCAGTAAAGACTGCGTTGCATACAGCAGACAAAAGACAAGACTTGTACGACACTCTATTACATCGACCACTATGACATCGCTGTGATCGTGGCGACCAAATGGAAACCAGGCTTTAACGATGTTGTGAACAAAGCTCACAGAGAACAAGAATATTATCATTTGAACTTTTAGTCGCCATCTTCACACAGATTAAAAAGGCAAGACGACCCAGTTGAAAACGTTTTCAATAGCGAAAACGGTTATCAGATATCTTTTTCAGTATTGAAAATGGTTTGAGGTCGTTTTCGACAGTTTTTGTGTGAACGCGCCGTGAAAATAATACTTTTTGAAACAAGTTATAAATAAAAATACTCGGAAACAACCTCATGGTCACATAGTCATTACAATATATATTATAACTCCCACGGGAGTTGGCAAACCCACGTTGAAACACAAACAGATTTAGCTCCCATGGCCGGGGAGAGCCCGCAAACACACAGTGACACACGTTTTAACAGCGGCCTTTTCTGCGGGTACTTGTTAACTATTCGTAGTTCAGACATAGTTTGACGCTACTCTGGCTTTAAAAAGTTTTTTTGAACATAACTATGACGGTGGTTTATTACCAGAAGCTTATTTGCATCTTGTTAATAGATAACGTCATATGAGGGTATAAATAGTGATCCTAACTTTACAACGATCACCCCTGATGAAGATACTAGATTGGAGTGTCGAAACGTTGGGTGATGTACAGTAACTTTTAAGTTACGTTCAAAAAACGTTTTAAAGCCAGAGTAGCGTCAAACTATGTCTGATTTATCACCTGGTTGCCTTGGGAAATTATTTGTTGTTATTAGTTCATTTTGAAGACGATTATCTTTGATATACCGCGGTTATTATATATAGGTTAATGACCTTGAATTCTAAATCAGTTACTAAATTTTACTTAAACTACCTTAAATATCACGGAATTATCCACTTCATTTTTGTTAAATCACCTAGCATAACAAAATGAACTGAGTATAGGTTAATAGCCAACGTAGTTACCTCGGTTTTGGTAACTAATTACCTATACATAACTATTTCAGGCATCCGTTTCAGATATAACAATATAAATTTAGCTTTTTTTGTGTGATTATTCTTTACAATACGTTCTTTACGAACTGCAGCTACTTACAAAATGGCTAGCCAGCCGATACAATACGCAGGAAACACACGCAGTTGTGCGGCACTAAGTGGGAGGTGGTGCTCAAATGTTATTTACGGCATCGCTCGTTCTATTTTTGTTTGCGTTTGTTTATCATAAAGGCATTTTTAACGTATTACCAAAATAGAGAAAACAATTTAGAGTGAGACAAAAATGGCTCAGCAGGAAACTCTCTTGATATTTCTATGCAATTATGTGCTGGCAAAGCTTGTGTGCTGCTTCTGCACACCACCAATCTGCAATTTCTCTCGACATTTATATATGTATAGTATATATATAAAAAAGTAGAGTGTTGCGTAGACAGTGTTATATAAGTGACGAAAGTCACTAAAATTCTTGGCAGTTTACCACCTTTTCACTTTCTATATGCAATGTATATGTATATATATATACAATGTATATATGTATATATATATATATATATATCAATTGAACCAGTACATCATGATTCGCTCTCCATCTCACGTGTCTCGGTATCTCATGCCTCAATGGTTAGAGCTAAGCGTCTCACCGTCTCAGTAGCTCAAGTTAGAGCGTCTCACCGGCAACAAGAAGGTTACACGTTCAATCCCCTGCCTCCAGAATTCAGAAACATATGTTCTGAGGATTGGAGCTGGATGATCGTCCATGTATCGTCTGTCTACTCCATGCTCTCCCACATTCACTACAGCAGGTGTATATATTAACACATCCAAGCATTACTGATAATAGTGAATAGTTAATTTTCGCTTTTGGAATATTTTGGATACCCCTTTACGCTTAATTTCACATACTGAATAACTGCCTACGCGAAGCTTCTGTTCATTGTTTATCCCGCAGGGTATTTGGATTAAAATCTGGGGGGATACACGAAATCGTAGTTTCGACTGTGCATATAAATATGACACGTTCTGAGTCGGGTCTAAAACTTATTTCATACATGACATGGCGTACGATCCGAGAACGTGTCATATCTATATGCACAGTCGAAACTACAATTTCGTGTATCCCCCCAGATTTTAATCCAAATACCCTGCAGGATAAACAATGAATATTTACTGATATCATTCACTCCATCCAATCCTCCAGAAGGCACTCTAAAGACTAGTTTCTACTCAGGAAAATTTTCCTGGGACAGGAAAGTTTCTAATGACGTTACGACAAAGGAAACTTTCCTGTCCCAAGAACATTTTCCTGAGTGGAAACTAGCCTTAAACCTAATTAAAGTGATTAATTAAAGTGTCTATCTCACGTTTGAGGATTTTACATATTCGTAATATTTGGTTCTTCGTGAGCAAAATCATAATATATCTTGTCAGCCGAAAATTTCATCTTCATGGAGTTTTTCGCTGTCAGATTTACCGCATGCGATGTCACAAGAGGGATTCTAAACCAGTTTTCTTTTGTTACTTGCCACAAAAATGTCTCTGGTGACATCACATCCGATAACTTTAACAGCAAAAAGGTCCATGAAGATGAAATTTTCGGCTGACAAGATATATTATGATTTTGCTCTGGAAGACCCAAATATTACGAATATGTAAATTAAAATCCCCAAACGTGAGATAGGCCACTTTAACGAGAGAACTATACTGCTTGGGAGATAATTTGAATGGTGCGGATCTACGATCTTGGTAAATTTAGGGTCATTTAGAGTGATTTCATAAATGTCAACCTCGTTCCCAGGGCATTTTGCCTCCACGGTGGGATCGGCTGGTCACATGATACCCAGAATTTCTGGGTGTTTAGATATGATAATTTTTGTGGCCTTTGTTCCATTGCCTTTGTCTACTTTGTTGACCTGAATAATTGAGAAATATTCAATGCTTTTCAGAGTTGTTCATGTCAGCATTCGTCGGCATAAAAACAGCTAACAAGCTTTATAATCCACCATACATCCATGGTTATCTCTTACAAAAGGTATGAAGAAGCATATATCCAATTTAGCGAAAGCTATGCACTTCTAATTTGCTGTAAAATTTGAAGACAGCATTCAGATTTAGATGAATAAATTATACTCGGCTGAATTAATTGCGTTTTATGACAAGCCAATCGCATTATAGAATGGACCAGCCGATCCCAGGGCCATTTTCGCCGACCTTCCGCCGTGGAGGCAAAATGCCCTGGGTACGAGGTTGGGGTGTATATGGCTAATATTAAAGTGCCTGTGCAATGAAAATTAAGTTTGTCTTATTTAAATTAACTCCTAAAATAACGAGGAATGGTAATTTAGAGCTCTTTCATATCTCACGTCGTTCTTGAGATATTTAGACTTGTGTGATATGTAAATGAGTAGCCTATGACGTCAAGATGTTTCTACATTTTTAGAAAATTAAGAAATTATAAATAATAAATTAATTTATAATTAATTAATTCAGAATAGTACAAGTTCATTTTAGAACTTCCCATTTTATTACATATAAATTCCGTAATACAACAAAAACCAAACAAACAACTGAGTAACAAAATAGCCATAACAAAACAGCGCGTGTAAATTCTTCAAACTATAAGTACATATGGACATTTATAAAATAACATTTCAAAAAAACTTGCGCACTGATTGGCTAAGAGCCATGTTTATATAACTGTATGTAAACATGGATTTTTCCCGCCATTTTTATAAAATGGACTGCAAGACGAACCTTTGCTCACAAACAGCTAAAATGTCGATAAATATGTTCTATGACAGCCAAGAAGAAGAAAAACGAGAAGATTGGATGCTTTTCTTCACAGTTAAGAGCATTTATGTTCATTTGATTTTGAGCAGCCGACGACGCTGTCTTAGCGTGAGTAAGGAGAATGTATATTTTCATCATTTTAATAAAAGTCTTATTACTTATTTCCTCAGTGTTATTACTCGAAATAGCGTGGAAACACTCGCCCTGCGGACTCTTGTTCCCACTAATTTCTCGTTCTTCCAAACTTCCACTCGTGTTTCTATAACTGTATGTAAACACGGAAAATGTTTTCTATTTCTTAATTATTACACGAAGGTTCATTCATGGGTTTAAAATTATATCATCGAGTCGTCAAAAAACATCAAACTGAGAATACATGTTTCACAGCATTAACTGAGATATTTCCCACAAACTGAAACGAAAATCGACTCTCAAGCGATTTAAAAAGGAATTTTTCTATTCTTTGGGATCCAGAATTAGTGAAAAATGCGGACAAAAATGTTGGAATTGGCAACACTGATGTCCCCTGTGCGGAGCGCTATTCATAATTAGAACAATCCTAATTTCATTTGGAAATATCTGAAATTATCACATGTAAATTTCTGAATATCATTTGAAATCGTCTGAAATTCAATTGGAAAATCTGAATATCATTTGGAAATATCTGAAAATCATTTGGATATTTCTGAATTTGACCTGGCAAAGATTTAGAGAGTTAAATTCGTCTAAGTCGTTGTATTCGTCTAACGTTGTATTCGTCGTGGTCAGACGAATACAATATCTGAAATGCGTGTGCGTAGTTGTAGACGCCGCCGTAACGTCGCATTGAATTAAATGCACAAATTACTAATTGTTATTTTGATATTGTCCAACAATTAAATTCGTATAAATTAAATTAATCTTTTAAAAATGAAGTCGCATTAACGTCGACAAAGCTAATATGATAACCAGCTGTTGTGGTATAGCGGTTATCACATATGTTTATGAGCTGGGAGGCACAGGTTTAAATCCTGGGTCGGAAGTGCTGCCTTTGCAATAAGATCAGCAAATGGTAAGATGTTTGGGTCTTCTCGGATCGATAACGACCTTAAATCGTAGACCCTCGGAAACCCTATAATTGGGCTATTCCGTTCACCTAAAAGAGTGATAAATCTACTAAACTAAACTAATTAAATTCGTCTGAACATGCGACATTTTTAACCAGGCCTAAAGTATCCAAACCAGAGAGCAACAAATAACACAGTGTGTAATTTGTAAACGAAAAACATTCAGCGCCAGGAGACAATACTAACTCCATGTGGGGCAATGTGTGGGTGTCTACGGAACAATTCATGGGCGTATTTTTGTCATTATTTGGCCAATATTCCTTAATTAAACCCACTGTCGAGTTCATTTTCAATTGTGTAGCTCATTCAAATGATTCTCCCACGCGAGACTCGTAAATAGTTTCTAGAATATGTTTCTTAAAATAGTTTCTAGAATGTTTCATATTCGGACTTTGCATGCAAACACAGATCCCCATTTAACTTTTCACGCTGCGATTTCTAGTTCTTACGATTCAAGCACTTTTACACAAAACCATATGTGTTCTATATCAAAAGTACTAAAATTACAATTGTAAAAGCTGATTTTAAGTATAATTTGAGAAGGAAACTAACATTTGTTGTGTATAGCAAAGTGAAAAGGTGGTAAACTGCCATGATTTTTAGTGACGAAATACTGACGTTTCGAGCGGAGACCTTCATCAGAGTAAGATGAGATGAAATAAAATAAATAGGGCTTATATATATGCCAAAAGGGTGTCACAAGTAGAAATTATTATTTTTATTATCAGTTTTCGCACAGCTCATTATCTTATAGCTGGATTTCGTTGCTAAACATCAAGGTACATCCCGCACCCTTAGGTGTCTAGCACATGTCTCAATATTCTTGCAGTTCCCAACAAACAAGTTCCCAACAAACAGTTGGGAACAAACAGTTCCCAACAAGTCAATTCTAATGTCGAGCCCTCAAGGCCACATATCGAAATAGTTGCTTACTGAAACAGCTCTTGAATTTATGGCAGTGATGCTATTTGTTCCATTAAGTTTGGACTTCAGTATTTTCCTGTAATTCCTGACTCGTCGGTAATATTCTTTCATGATCTTTTCTTTTTATTATTATTATTATTGTTGTTATTATTATTATTATTATTATTATTATTATTATTATTATTATTATTTATTATTATTATTATTATTATTATTATTACTAAATTAGTGAGATTTATAATTGTATATATATAAAGAATTTCAATAAAGTTACCATTAATATTATTATTATTATTATTATTATTATTATTGTTGTTGTTGTTGTTGTTGTTGTTGTTGTTGTTGTTGTTGTTGTTGTTGTTGTTGTTGTTGTTGTTATTATTATTATTAATAAAACTATGGTAACTACAAAAACTATTAATTTGAAAAAGAAAGATCTTATGTCTACATGAGTAACGGTATTAGATTTGGCACAAATAGAAGATTTCGGTTGGTTAGATGATCTTAAAATGCAAGTAGGGTTATATTGAGTCAGTAAATCACCAGTGATATAGTAAGATATCAAGGATTATTTTCAAGATACTGTTGATTACTTTCAAGCTTTACATGGCCAGACATGTATTTATATCAGAGATTTACTGACTCAATATAAACCTACTTGCACTTTAACTTTAAGATCATCCAACCGAACTCTGCTATCTGTGCCAAAATCGAATACTGTTACTAATAGACCTCTTACATAATGTTACCCAAATTAAATATTCTTTTATATTCATTTAAATTAGCCTTTCTGACCTCGTTCATGTGTCTGCAATTCCAAAGAATCTTCGCTTTGTAACGAGGCCAGAAAGGCTAATTTTTATGATGTATATAAAAGAACATTTAAACTGGCCGCCATTATGAAAGAGGCCTCTATAGAGACAGAACATTCTCGGTTGCCGCTGTAAAGATCTCGAATTCATTACCAGAGCAAATTAGAAGCACTGACTGGAGTTTTAAGTCAGAACTTCAAATACTTATCTTTTTTCCAATTAATAGTTTTTGTAGTTATTTTTTATATATAAACATATTTTATTTAATCGAGTTTGCCCCAAGAGCACATGCGCTCATCTAGGGGGGGCTCACTAGCACTTAGTTATCATAGTTTTATTGGTTACACATGTCGTTGTCTTGATTTTATAACTGAATGAAATGTAAAATGTATTGTTGTAAGAGCAAATTGAGAATATTGTAACGACTGCCAACCCCAAACCCCTCCTGAAGAGACCAACAAAGGTCGAAACGTCCAGAGTTGTATCCCGTGGTATTCTATGCACAATACAAGTATATAATTTTTTGGTTGTTTTCGCCATACATAACGATCCCACCAACCGCGCCAGGACTGGCCGACCGACATGCGGCAACATACAACTAAAGAAAATCTCATAAAAAATATCTTTTATAACCTAATAATGATTAGGTTATAAAAGATTTTCTTTTAAGACTAACATGAATTATATTTTGTTCAAATTCGTACAACCTTTATACGATGGGGTGACTGGGGCTAAAAGCGATGCCCCAAAGGCCTTCCCATAACCTACACTCTAACTTTGATCCTAACAAAAATAAAGTCCTTTTGAGTTATCCCTTTTAGCCCTTTCCTTCACGTGACGTATTATTGCAAATTTTCCGCACATTATTTCACGAAAAAATATACCTTCCTAAATCCTCGCCCGTAAAAAATCTCGGTCATTTCGGGAACCATGTGCGACTCGCCAGTCCATCCTGCCCAACTTGGAGTTATTTGAGACGTGCTAATCAGCCTCCTTCGTGCAGAAGGACGGCCATAAAAGGTTCAAAAGATGTCTTTAGGATCTCAAGTACTTCAAGGGTCGAAACGTTCAAAGCCCTCTTAACCCTTTAACCCAGAAACGAAGACCCCGCACGTGCGAAGATGAAATATGGCCACTGACAGGTGATAAAAAGTAAGTAATAAGTTCGTAAGTTGTCTTGTTCAATCTTATTTTTATATAAGTTAAAGTAATAACAGAACGAAGTATTCACTGGTGTGCTTGTGGTCGCGTTTAATACTCAGGGTATTAACAGGAACTTACTTTTTCAAATTTATAACGGTGCAAATATTTTTAAATTGCACTCGAAGGCGAAATGCTTTTGCTTATTTGTAATATCGTAACCACGTAGGCACGTACTTGGCGTTATTGTCTAATTGTCCCTTGAATCTCTGTGGATTGATTCCACAGCACCAATAGTAATTTAGTAATTATATCAATTCTATTGAAAAAATGTTTGAAAATAAAGCTGCATGTGGCATGTAAAGATGTTTAATTTTTAATGTGTCTAATATCATCACTGGGTATGTATGACCGGCTGAAACAGTGAAACGCTTTGCAACCAAGAGATGATTAAAGCACTAAAAATTTATTACAATATTTGTACCCCTGCTGGGTGGACTTTTTTTACATCATGGTGAGATATTTTAGATTAAGACCTACTGTAATTACACATAACACCTCTGATAGACGTTTGGGTTGGGGTAGTAATGCACCTATCAATGTAAACCCCGCGGGGTGGGGGTGCGGGCAAAGGGCGGGCATTTGACAGCGAAATACATCCTGTAGTCGCGCATTTGACCATAAATTGTTCCCTGTGGGTCGAGACATTTGACTATGCGCGGTATTGATTACAAAAGACCTGGAGATGAGTGTTCTTCGCGTGGTAATTCTTTCGATTGTCTTCAAGAGCAGATTAACGCTAAGGCGAGTAAAATCAAAATATACAGTATCTTTGCTTCCAACTATCCATCTGGTCAAAAACGTTCACGTTCAAATCTGTTCAATTTCAAACGCGTTCTCATATATGTCGCAACCCCTCATCGCAAATCGCCAGGCTTAAACATGTTGCTGTGCATTGTTTTTGTGCTAGCTTTTGTACCAGCATGTTCTTTAAACTTGTTCAAATTTGGTCATTAAAATGGTTTCACAAACATTTGACTTGGTGCAGTGTACAATCTCTTGTTTTAATCTCTCCCCAGGTGCGTTCTTTTGGAAACATTTGATTGATATACAATTCCCCACCCTCATTTTACTCAAATTTTCAGTTTTTTGTCAAATCCCCGCCCTTTGCCCGCACCCCCACCCCGCGGGGTTTACATTGATAGGTGCATAATTACTACCAGTATGATACAGTGTGGATTATTAGTTGCAACTAGCCTTTGCCTAATATTCCAGTCTATTTAATTAGTTGTATAAAGTGTAAACACTTAAATAATTTTCCAGCCTTGTGCTGTTGTGTGTCAAAAAATTACCAGGTATGTATTATATATTTGTTTTGTTTTTGCTGCTTGTGTTTTAGATATTTTTTGTAAATTATTATGTTAAAGGCTGTGGTATTGTTTGTTTTCTTTTGCACTTTTCTTTTGCAAAGAAGAATTATTATATTCCAAATTGGACATTTTCCTTTGTCTAAGGAAAGCAATTTAAAAAAACTCACAATTTAGAGTTTTTTTCACAAAAATTGCCTGTAGCCATGCAATTTCTATCTAGGTGAAAAATGCAAAGAAAAGACGTTATTGATTGTCATAGACACCATTTTTTGAACATCTTCCCTGGGAATGAGTAATTTTCCTGGGTAAAATGAGCTGCTCGCGTAAAATGGCAACCAAAATTTTGTCTGCATTGCTGTCGTGCATGATTTTACAAACATTCCAGTTTGGAGTGTATGTACCCTAGCTCATTTTTAAATGTAAGAGTGTAAATACTGTATAATTTATCATTATGCAAAAGCATTGTTGGATAAGTAATTTAAATTAATGTAAATGTTTCTACAGTAAGTCACAAATTAAACAAAACACCATACTGCAGGTAGTATTACTTCATCTCCATAATTAATAATAAACTTGCAAATATCATCAATCATTTAGTTTTCCAAATGTGTTTAAATAATTGGTAAATTGAACTTGCCAAATGTGACACAATGCGATTTAAATGCATCACACCAGTAATGTGTGTGACAGAATTTCCATATGAAAGACTAAAATGGCGAGGAAACGTTCGAAGATACCAAACCATGTTGAGCCAATACAAATCAAATATCTATAGGAAGGTTGGTGTGCTGCCGAAATAGCGTGTAAGTTGTCTCGCATTTCTTCAAGCGAAGGCCCTTTGTCAGAGAGTGAAACATAAAGATAGCAAATGACTTAAAAATAGAATTTTTATATTTTTGCTATTTTTAAAATGACAAATTTAAATATAGCAAATGACTTTCCTATTTTTACATCTCATTATTATTTGTTATTGTTTCTCGCACCTGATTGGCTTATTTTTGTCTTACGCAATTATTTCTATTTCTATAAAAGTCTCAGTTATTATTTCACTTTACGTTTCACTCTCTGACGAAGGGCCTTGCAACTTAAATGCTATTTTGGCATTACACCAACCTTTTTAGATATTTCATTTGTATTTCTACACTGCCTATATTGCAGCACAACATGTTTTATGACTGATCATGTTGAGCCAAGTTGTACACTTACTGTATCGGTACACAAGTACCGTTTTGCTGGGGATATGCATGGTTATAATGAAAAAGAAGTATACGTATAAACATGTACGACATTGCAGTTTTAATTTTTCCAATTTTCTTTTTTGTGTTCAATACCTAAAACACAATTTGCACAATTTTTGGCAAATTCTCTCATACATTCAATATGCACCTGCAGCCAGCAATATAATTTTCAACTTTCGACTCACTTTCAGTTCATGAATGAATACCTGTACAATTAATTTTTTAATGAATGGATGAATGAAACATGATTATTGCAATGCCTCTATTTGACAACATTTATATGACCACGCCCACTTTTCTGGATGCTTCCCCGCTAAAAAGTCCTACGACAATGTTAAAATGCAATCTCTAACAAACGATCACACGGAGTGACAACTGCTGCTAGTTAACGCCATGCAACTGAATTTATTTTTTGCAAAGCAATGGCAAGATCATGAAGCTGTTGTTGTGAAATGTCAATTAGTTAGTTAACTTTGTAATTAGAACGGGAAATTATATATAGCAAGGAAATCACAAAAATAGGAATAGGAGTTGCGACAATCTGACGCAACTCATTAAATGAACAAAATCAGGAAAAGGAACTCATGACTGATGAAAACAAATAATCCCACAGGAACTACGTTAAGGAAATGCGTTATAGATAGAGAATGTCTTCCCCCGTGTTCTGACATTGTTATTGCCATCGCTATTTGGCATTGGTCACCAAGAGTGATCGAGTGAGTGAGAGTGTTGACTGTTGTAGATCGTAGATGTTGAAGGAATAAACGCATTGAAAGTATACACTATACAGTCCCAAGTTGTCTTGAATCAACGGGCCGCCACGAGCGTAATCTGCGAACGCAAACAGCTTTTTTGAGGCGACGATGCCGTTCAGTTTTCGCGTAGCCTGCGTGCAGACGCTTGTATTTCCGGTAATAGCACAGTTTGTTATTCAGTGGAACCGATCTTCTACCGATTTTTTAGTTTTTTTCGGGGTTTTCCGTTTTCTCCCTCGAAAGCGACATCGATAAAATCGGTTTCGAAAAAACATCGTTTTTTCGGTTTATGGCCATTAACAGCCAGGCGGAAATCGTAATCGAATAATAAATAACAAAGCCCAGCAAAAAACACGAAATATAGACATAAATTTAAAAGTTTATTTGGAGATCTATCTATCAGAGAATAAATAAATTATTTACAAAGGTGCTAAAAATTATAGCGGTTAAGTTATATGATACTTTATTAGTTGGATGGGAAAATCGGAAATATTTTCTATAAAAGAGTTTTAAAAAAGGCGGGTAAATATTTACTATCTATATACTTATATATAAGCCCTATTTATTTTATTTCATCTCGTCTTATACTCTGATGAAGAGCTCGAAACGTCCGTATTTCGTTACTAGCTGAAATATTGGTGGTTTACCACCTTTTCACTTTGCTATATAGTAAAATGAAAGTTGCCCAGGCACAGCCAAGCGTTGCCCGAGCTTAGCTCGCCTCCACACGAAGGAAGTTAAAATAAATTAGATTATTAAATCTAATTTAATTTTCCACAATATAGCAATTTGCCAAGCATACTAATAAAGAGTTAACAGAGACATTACTATAATTTCGTTTAATACTTGCCAAATGTCATCAGATTAAGAATTAGTACCAAATAGGAATGACTGCGCTGTAATCGTTTAATATTAGATGTGCATTAGATAGCATTGGCTGGCTTCAATGAAAGATCAGCGTTAATTTGACAAAAACAAAGGAAAGAGATTCTAGATACACCATCATATATATTTGACACTGCATGTTAGCTATCACTAGTATGTTATAAACAAAAACCAGTTTCCAAAGCTATGCTGTATGCCCTTTAATTAAGATGTCTTAAAGATGTCTTAATCTTTCTTAAAGGCTTGCAAAGCAGCTGCTGATATAGTTAGCGTTTATTTGCAATAGGGTAGATTGTCCCTTATATAGAGTGCCCTGTAGATGTGCCCTTTGATTCCCAGAATTAGTTGCGGCCGTTGACTAAAAAACACCTGGTGTCCGAGCCAATTTAGCAATCCTGCATGGCGCCACTGCGCTCATGCCATAGTCGGCACTGGATCCTGGCCCCACCGCTATGAGGCGCCATGTGTAAAATAATTTTTAGCAAATTTTAGCGTTCAATTTTCCATAGTTTACAAATCACATTATTTATAAACAATCAAGTTAGCCGAATGTTTATTTATAAACAATCAAACTTGGGCGCAAGTTTGCTTATTTATAAATAAGCATTCGCCCCAAGTTTGATTGTTTATAAATAAACATTCGGCCAACGGCTTGATTGTTTATAAATAATGGAAGCCCTGAAAAATAATCAAATATTTATGTGATTGTCTGTAAACCATTGAAAATTGTCGCGAGCGCCTGCACGATACCATTTCACCATTCTCGGCTATATACTTTTTTATTCTCACGATGTGAAGACTAACAGACATTGCAGACAGAAAACCTGAACAGGGAAACAACTGAACTCGACGATGTATACACCTAGGCTAGTGGCTCCACTACACGAATTTCTTCCTCGAAGCGACATTTTGTATTGTCTCACGAGCTCTCCGCTGGAAAGCCACGTGTTCTAATTGACAACTAAAATTGACTATACGAAGTATTCCACTGACCCATTAATTCCTATTGTTTACGACGTAGATCTAATGATAAACCAGACAAACATAGACGACATCCGTTATCAGTCAATATCCGTCATCATTTATCATTGCTGATATATAAAATTCACAATACAATGTCAATAGAAATATCGGTTTGCGCGAATAAATTCGCCTAGTACACCATATAGTTTATTCCATAGCATAGCACCACTATATTTAAATGTCTTTTTAAAAAATTATTTTCTAGGTTTTGGAATTGTCAAATAATCTGTTAAATTATTGCGAAGATTATAAGTATCTTGACTAATACTTCTTCTCACGACTGTGTCTGTGTTCCCAAGGCTAGGTGCGGTATGAGCATTAAGAGTATCTTATAGACCAATATTGATTTAGCATATAGGATCGCCTCGTATCAAGCGTAGCCCAAGAAAGAGTGTCAAGCACATCGATCGATCTTACCTCGTAGGTAGCGCCTGTTAATACTCTAGCGGCACGAGATTGGAATCTTTGTAATTTATCCTTTAGAATTTTACCGCAATTATTCCAGAGAAGGAAACAGTATTCAAAATATGGTTGGACCAGAGCTATATAAACACTTTCTAATGTATCGCTCGGAACAAAATTCTTCATACGTCTCATCGCTCCAATGCCCGCACTGGCCTTTTTACAATGAGTGACTTGCTGTGGTATAGTATGTATAGAAAACTTCAATATGTCAAAAAATACTTATTAAAGTTAGAGTATAGTTGCGTATTTCCATAGACAATGCACTCCACGTACTGAACGTGTTTACAAAGATAAAAGTGTCAAGATGATAAATTGGTAGTGTATTTATAAAGAAAAAAAAATTTTTTAAAATAATTGGTGATAAATTACGCGCGAAGAGGTGTTAGACTCAAGAAAAACAAGTGCACTTGATTGATTTACGTGTGACGGCAATTGTTTGCGCGTGCTTAGCGAGATCTTGCCGCGCACTTTATATTTCCCATTGAAATTTCTTTGCGATCATATGAGAAGTCCGGTTATCGGAAAGCGGGATGAAATTTTCCCATATGAACATCCAACCGGGGATGAAAAATCTTCAAGTGCGCATGCTAACAAAGCCATTGCTGACCAAATAGAACGCAGCCTTTGTCAACTATTTCATCCCATATTTGAGATCTCACTAAACGGGGGCTAGTTTACCAGGACTTACTTAGATTTCACAGTTGTAGCAGACTTGTACGGTGGCCCGTAAGGGACACCCATTCACACTGTAAAAAACTGGTCCTGCTCCGTAGAAACTGGGCCTGCTACGTAGAAACTGGGCCTGCTCCGTAGAAACTGGGCCTGCTCCGTAGAAACTGGGCCTGCTCCGTAGAAACTGGGCCTGCTCCGTAGAAATTGGGCCTGCTCCGTAGAAATTGGGCCTGCTCCGTAGAAATTGGGCCTGCTCCGCAGAAACTGGGCCTGCTCCGTAGAAACTAGGCCTGCTCCGTAGAAATTGGGCCTGCTCCGCAGAAACTGGGCCTGCTCCGTAGAAACTGGGCCTGCTCCGTAGAAATTGGGCCTGCTCCGCAGAAACTGGGCCTGCTCCGCAGAAACTGGGCCTGCTCCGTAGAAACTAGGCCTGCTCCGTAGAAACTGGGCCTGCTCCGTTTGTAAAAAAACTATTTAGTGTAATTTTGTGTTATTTAGCTAAATAACATTGCGATTTAGCTAAATAACATTGCGATTTAGCTAAATAACATTGCGATTTAGCTAAATAACATTGCGATTTAATAATTCGCGGCGCATTGGCCAGCGGTTTAAGTTTGATAATAATATTATACGATTTATCACCAGCACATTTAACGTATTCCCCTGCCCTTCTCTTTTGATTTTACTGTAATATACTGTTAAATATACCTCTAATCTTTTTCAATTTAAAGAAAGAAACGGTAAAGTACCCTATTTAGTTTCTCAATTGTATATTTCAACGTTTAAATGGTAAGTACTTCATGTATGCCTATTATTATGTCTCAAGGCGGGTTAGGGGGGAGGGGTATGGTGAAGTACGCTGCAATAAGGTGGAGTAGTGTGCAGTAAAGTGCAGTAGAGTGCAGTAGGGTGTATTTATAGGGTGCCGTAGACTGCAGTAGACTGCAGTAGACTGCAGTAGGGTAGGGTGCAGTACAGTGCAGTAGGATGCAGTAGACTGCAGTAGAGTGCAGTAGACTGTATTAGGGTGCAGTAGACTGTATTAGGGTGCAGTAGACTGCAGTAGTGTGTATTAGGGTGCAGTAGAGTGCAGCAGAGTGCAGTAGACTGTATTAGGGTGCAGTAGACTGTATTAGGGTGCAGTAGGGTGTATTAGATTGCAGTAGAGTGCAGTAGGGTGTATTAGGGTGCCGTAGACTTCAGTAGGGTGCAGTAGGGTGCAGTAGACTGCAGTAGAGTGCAGTAGACTATTAGGGTGCAGTAGAGTGCAGTAGGGTGTATTAGGGTGCAGTAGAGTGCAGTAGGGTGTATTAGGGTGCAGTAGACTGTATTAGGGTGCAGTAGGGTGCAGTAGGGTGTATTAGGGTGCAGTAGAGTGCAGTAGACTGTATTTGGGTGCAGTAGAGTGCAGTAGGGTGTATTAGGGTACAGTAGACTGCAGTAGACTGAAGTAGACTGCAGTAGGGTGCACCCTAATAGAGTCTACTGCACTCTACTGCACCCTAATACAGTCTACTGCATTCTACTGCACCCTAATACACCCTACTGCACTCTACTGCACCCTAATACACCCTACTGCACCCTAATACAACTGCACCCTAATACAGTCTACTGCACTCTGCTGCAGTCTAGTGCACCCTAATACACCCTACTGCAGTCTACTGCACCCTAATGGCCTAATACACCCTACTGCACTCTACTGCACCCTAATACAGTCTACTGCACTCTACTGCACCCTACTGCAGTCTACTGCACACTACTCCACCTTATTGCAGCGTACTTCACCATACTATATGCTACATACTACATACTACCCCTCCCCCCTAACCCGCCTTGGGACATAATAATAGGCATACATGAAGTACTTACCATTTAAACGTTGAAATATACAATTGAGAAACTAAATAGGGTACTTTACCGTTTCTTTCTTTAAATTGAAAAAGATTAGAGGTATATTTAAAGGTATATTACAGTAAAATCAAAAGAGAAGGGCAGGGGGAACACATAAAATGTGCTGGTGATAAATCGTATAATATTGTTATCAAACTTAAACCGCTGGCCAATGCGCCGCGAATTATTAAATCACAATGTTATTTAGCTAAATCGCAATGTTATTTAGCTAAATCGCAATGTTATTTAGCTAAATCGCAATGTTATTTAGCTAAATCGCAATGTTATTTAGCTAAATCGCAATGTTATTTAGCTAAATCGCAATGTTATTTGGCTAAATCGCAATGTTATTTAGCTAAATCGCAATGTTATTTAGCTAAATAACACAAAATTACACTAAATAGTTTTTTTACAAACGGCGCCCCACCTTTTACCTACGGAGCAGGCCCAGTTTCTGCAGAGCAGGCCCAATTTCTACGGAGCAGGCCCAGTTTCTACGGAGCAGGCCCAATTTCTACGGAGCAGGCCCAGTTTCTACGGAGCAGGCCCAATTTCTGATAGGGGTATCTAGTACGTATTCCTTATAAGGAAGCGCAAATAGAAGGCATTGACGAGCAAATAGAGTGAATTAACGAGCAAATAGCTGACACGTTCAAACCTCGTACCAGCCTCCTTGTTAATTGGATTGTAACCGACCCCAAAACAACAAAGGTCCTAACCCTTTGGCAAACGTTTTCTTGAGAAATAAACCACCCCCAAAGCTATAGAATATATCAAAGGAAAGTTAAATGATCTATTTACAACATACGTACAGCTTTATCCCGGTAGCTAACTTAGTTCTCTTTAAAAGCGCGGATAATCGAACATGCCAAAATATAATTTTCCTAATACGGATACCATCTTGTAAACAAAAACACGGCTGTCTTCGACGAACGTTTTCTTGAGAAATAATCAACTCCCAAAACTACAATATATATTAAAACAAAGATAAATTATCTGTTTACAATATGCGTACAGCTTATCCTGCTAGCGAATGTAGTTTTCTTAAAAAGAGCGGATAATCGAACATATCGTAACGTGCAGGCCCAGTTTCTACGGAGCAGGCCCAATTTCTACGGAGCAGGCCCAATTTCTGCGGAGCAGGCCCAGTTTCTACGGAGCAGGCCCGGTTTCTACGGAGCAGGCCCAGTTTTTTACAGTGTGAATGGGTGTCCCTTACGGGCCACCGTAGACTTGTACTTTTCACCTCCGCAACCCGGTTGCAGTTGTACAAAGTGTTTAATAATGTGCAACGACAAAATTACTGCATTCTGAGAGGAGTACAATTATTTTATTAATTGTACTGCAGTACCTTAAAGTGCCACTGTGATACATTTCATCACAGTGGCACTTTAATGATTTCTCCCAAAACAAATAAAATGGCGGATCAATTTGTGTCATGCATATATTAAACAAATAATATGATATTGCTCGTACAATTATGAAATGAAAATTAAGTTTGTCATATTTAAAACTCAGGAATCAGGAATGGTAATTTAGAGTTCCTTCGTATCTCGCGTAGTTCTTGAAATGTTTAGACTTTTGTGATATGAAAAGGAGACAATCTATGACATCAAGATGTTTCTACATTTTGAGAAAATCACGCCCTGAGATTATTCAACGAAATCACTTGAAATTATCTTTTCACAGTACGACACTTCGTGACATGTGGCGATTCCAAAGCAATTTACTATTTCTAATTTTTTAATTTTCAGAAAATTACATTTCAGAAAAATTAGGTTTCCACGACCAGGGGTTTTCTACATCAAAATTTATATCGAAGGCAGTAAAGTAATCATTATAAGCCGAAAATGTAGGCGTTTCTGAATCACAAGCGGGATTAAATTAAGTTGATATTTTACAAATCTATATATCATCATCATTTCGTTATAAGCACCGTTCTTCCGATTTTTGGTTGAATCTTGTCGCATGCATGACCAAATTGAGCGCTTCCATTCCACTTCTATTCCACCAAGATCATCGCCGTATTTTCGTAGGTATTAAACCCCTTCCACCGCCTTGATTGTTCGCCATGAATCTATCATCTATCTGGGTCGAACTCTCGGGCACTGGCTACGCAGTCCTTCAATATTCGCCCGGTACTTCATTGCTCTCCTGCTGTCCAACGACCTAGTGTCTCTCTTCAGATTGTCAATAAAGTCCATGGTTATTCGTCTTCTCTTTGCCTTTCCCTCTCTCGGTTGCCACAACACAAGTGATGTAATTTCTTCGTCATACCGGACGCAGTGCCCAGCAAGTCTTTATTAATCTTCGTTGTGCTACTTTCGGACGAGACGATGGACAGTTCCTGACACAGTTGTTCGTTAGTGAACCTCGGCTTCCAGGATGTGTTTGTTGTCATTCTCAATCTCTCAGGAGTTGTGTGTGTACGCCATTGAGCTGTTTTTCTAGATATTTTGTCAGTGTCCACGTTTTACATCCATACACAACAGAACGCTTTCAACTGTTTCCATGAACAGACGAATCTTGATTTTCCTATTCAGAGATCACGACTTCCATATAGACGGTTTAACTCAAGATTTCTAAGATTTCGTTTTGTCGCTAAACATTCCAAATTCCAAAATATATTGTTAAAAATACATGAGAGCACGTGGCCTTGCGATGACCTATAGGGGTACTTATACTTGCGTTGACCTTGAATGTCGCCTTTACCTTAGCTAATTCAAACAACATTGAGCGTTTTCACAGACACTTAGTTCCCTAAGCTGTACCAAGCCTGCATGCTAATCATATTATGTGTGTTCAATACTTGAACAGTAAAGCCGATTTTCGCAATTTGCCAAGGTGACCAGATTCCCGATATTTCATGCAAGGTTCCTCAAATAATTAAACTATCTTTCTGGAATATGATACAACATACTTTCTGCAGATGATGCAACATTACTGGAGATGATAGCCCAGCTGAACAATTTCCGGAGATGATAGCTCAGAGCCTCAGAGATTAATCAACATAATTTGATTGATTCAGCTGAGCTATCGTAAAAATAATGGCAATTTTAATGAAAAAATATTGAGCGCGCTTTGTATTTGAAAAGCTATTCCTTGATAATAATTCCTTTATATTGACCTCCGATATATGTACATCTGATGTATATTTACAACATGAGCGGCCGTATATTATATCGGCCGTATTATATACATCACGGACGCGAATGTTGTGAATGGCAAATGTTGTAAATCTTATGTAAATCAGCAGAATTTTGTATCAAATATACAACCTCCGTCATGCCACTGATTTCTTTTGTCTTTTAATAATTCAGGAAATTATTAATTATATTCTAATATAATTTATTACTTGTCGAATTAGAATTTACTCTAGATTTTTCTCACCATTATTTGTCTTATTATCCTGTTTCAAAATTAAGTACTCGCTTTTGACCCAGCAGATGATTACCTCGGTAATTTTGTCAACTTATTTTCTGAAACAAACGAATTTTTTAGTTGGAGTATTCCTCCTAAGGGCTGTTTACACGAATGCGGATTCAGTTTCATTCCGCGTTTACATAGGAATTCTGTCCCAGGATCGAAAATCATGCGAAAAAATCTGAAATTTCAAGATGTCGATCAATAACATTATATCGGGGTATGTTTCTTTCAACGATTTCTGCGCTTGTACATTTCAACATGTGCCTTAAACTGATAATTTCGCGAAGAATAAACATAATGAAAAGGGGAAACGATAATCGATGCGGTCGCAAGTAAACAAGCATTTAATTCACCTTTATAAATTTATAATATAACGTCGTCGACAAAGGCTATTTATCTTGAACAATATGACGTCGGCGCAATTCCTATCTCTAGCTGTAAATTGTCGTGTATAAATGTTAAAAGCACGCATGTGTTGTTCGTTTCAGTCTTTTAGGTCGTATTTTTCATTCCGGAATGAAATCTCGCACCGCCTTTGACACCGGAATGAAACTCAATCCGGAATGAGAACTGGAATAAACTCAATGCGGATTGAGCTGCATCTCATTCCGGATTCATGTAAACACCTAAAGGGATTTTAACAGAACCGGTACGAATTCAATCCGGAATGAAACTGAATCCGGATTCATGTAAATAGTCCCTAAGTAACATCATACAGTTAGATGTCTGTAATGTTAAAAGAGAATGATTATTTTATAAGACCACCTTAAAATCTATGTGATAATGTGCATTATAGTCGGAAATGGCCAAAAGGACCTTTAATTCTGTTTTTGTCTGGTGTGATCTTTGTTTTTGGTTAGGTTAATTAGGGTTAGGATTGGAATTAGGGTTAGGGTTAGACTATTTCTTGAAATAGGAAGGTCCTTCGAGTCGTCCCATTTAGCCTTGTCTTGTCATGTTGCATTTAAGGGAAGTGTATAATGTTTTTGGATGATAATGAACCGCAAATATGCGATATCCAGGGCAGTTGATTTTTGTTTTGACATCGTCAAGGTTGCAATATCAACCATCTCCTTGAAATATTAAAAAAGTATTATAATTATGAAAAACATGTTTTCCTTTAAAGGCTGAAAAACAATGCACGAAAAACAATGTAGGAAAAAGTATTTAGGAAGTAGTTTACTGACAAACCATCCGCGGTTAAATTGCCCAAGATAAACTTATAGACTTCGCCAAAATGTGTAGTTTTTTCGCTCGTGCCCCACTTAGTATGTTAGAGGTACTCCAGTCAAAATGCAAATGAAGTTCCGTATGAAAGATCTTACTGACTTTAGTTTATTTTCAAAGTTTCAACATTCCTATCAATTGAGGAGCTGTTTATACTGACGGCTAACCGGGTTGTGTCATGCGAAAATCTTTCCTCTGCAAAAAGAACATTTGAATTAACTTTATACTCTTCCTACACTCTACAGTCAAACTAAGTCAGTTCTGCTTTGAAATATCATTTTGGGTGTCTATAGAAGCCGTGAGAAGAACTTTGTTAAGCTAATCAGCCCCGAGCTAACCGGGCTAGCCTGTAGGCTTGGACTGGCCTTGCCATTTCAGCTGGGATGGGGCCCGTCTATGCATGTGAACAGGTAATATTTGCAATTTGAGAACCTAATCCAGAACAACAAATAAGAAAAGAAAGAAAAATTATTTCAAAACATTTAGAACATAACATTTTTAACATTTCAGAACATAAGAAGCTGTTCCGATTTCCGAGGACTTTGACGCAAGTTTGTGATACACTGCCTCGTTTTATCAATAGCCTTCAGTAAATCAAATTCTTGATGAAGCGCAACTTTGAGAATGTTCTCTCGCAGGACTCAACTGTGCATGGGAGGGTGATCGCAGTTCTTTGGGTGTGTCATATCATGGTTGTGTCTGGCCCCAGGAGCCCGTTTTAATGTCTCCGAAAGGGGCCCATGTGCCATGGGGCTAGCCTGTGGCTCATAAACAGCCCCTATGTTAAGAAGATATGGCTAGTTGGAGAGTTTGTCCAACCTTATGATGTCAAACCAATAGATGTCAAACCCGAGATATCATAACAGTTCAGTTACCCCTGTCATGCTTTTTAAAAGTATGGGTAGATAATTGTTATTTATTATATACCAAGTGTCAAAGTTCCCTTGTTCTAGTATGTCATTGGTCGAGAGTGTATCACGTGAAAGTGACGAAATTTAGCTGTTTCCCCCGCAATAGCTCTGAGAGGGCAATAATATGTTGTTGACCGTAAATAATGAAAATCACGTGGAAATGCGACCTTTGGACTACCTTGACAAAGGGCGCCTGACAAACTCTCCTTTCGCCTTAATTGTATTTAATTTAATGTTTGAAGAATACAAATATTTCATGTCTTTACGTTTTGTTTTTTCTTTGACACTTGGTATGATAATAAAGGACCTCGGGAAAGCAGTCCCAGTAAATAAGTGTGAAATATTTTAAATTTATTATACTCAACACTGCTTTTAGAACCTATTATGCTGCCTATATAGTCTGTAATTATATATTTTAATAGATTTATAGATTTATTATGCTTGTAACTAATCACTTATGTAATATACTTATTTCTATAATTTCATGATTGTAAAGTTATCGCAATTCACATTTAGGGTGCAAAGGTATTCTCTATTAAACCGTCCATTATTATTATTATTAAATATGACGTCACCAAGTACTTCTAACTCGTATTATGCCTAAGAAGCTCCTCTGCTTTCCCAGGATGAGGGGACTAGTTTATTTCGACTAATTTTCCTCCAAAGAGCACTCACAATAGCTACACTGTGTGATCGCCATCAAAACAACTCCACTGGCACTGCCGATAAAGAAGCACTCAATGACGTCATATTTTCAAAACAAATATCACGTCAAAATCTTCAAATTTTCAACCGACTAGCCATACCTTAACTTAATTGATAGGAATGCTGAAACTTTGGGAATAAACTAAAGATCAACAAGATCTTTCACATGACGCATGATAGAGGCATGGGGACATTTGATACACTAATTTCCATTCGGATACATAGTCACGGACATTTGTATTTATTTACGGCTTGTTAACAAGATAATCTGTGTTCCGGAAAAGTCTCGCGCTGGGCGGAACGATACAAGGTATTCGAAAAATTCGAAATCCGCACTAAATTGTGCGTATATTAACTATTGTATTTTGATGACAAATGGCTTTGAAGTTAATACGGTTTGTGGCTTTTCCTCTCGCTAGCTTTTCCTTTTGTTTACGACGGTAATTCAATCAATCGCGGCTGCAGAACGGATCTGCGTAGGTTGCCAGTGTAGAAATACAAATCGAAAACTCTACAAGGTTTGGTGTATGCTGCCGAATTAAAAGCATCAGCATGTGTCGATATTGTACTTACCCACATCGTGACGATACTGGATAACAGCTCCTTTCATACTTACTCGTTTGGTTGGGTAACAGGTGTGGTCATCCGGTTTTGGTTTAGCGTTTCGTGATTGGTGCTTGGAGTTGGATCAGGGGAGTGGCTAGCGTTGTTCATGATCCGACCACCAACCACACACCTGCCCCTTCACATCAGTTGGGGACACTGATGGAGTATATAGAGGGGGATGGGTGTTGTTTCGCCAGAAAAAAACTTCGCTTTGTTCGTGCAGTGTTCGACTGAGTAACGAAGTCTTATCGAAACGTGAGCCGCGTACACAGTCATAGATCATATTTTCGTTATTCGAACGGCATTGCGAGCTGTGTGTCCCTGAGTCCCTCTTTGTTTCACGGTCATGTTATATCTCGTTTCTTGCTACTTGATCAGCCCTCGTCAGTTTGCCAATTGCCGGCGCATAGAGGTTGTAATGCAGTTTCGTGCCACTAGCATTTCCGATTCACGCTCCGTCGCGCTCTCCTTTGCTTTTAACCTTGGTTATGCATAACCTCGTCAGTGTGTCAGTGTAGGAGGTTTAAAGTTTCGAGCGAAGGCCATTCGCGGCTTCTGACGGGGAGAGCGGGAGCGGAGATAAGGCCCTGGGAACGAGGTTGCATCAGAGAGTGAAAGTGTGAAGTGAAATGAAAAGTGAGCTGTGAAACTTTTAGATGTAAAGAAAACAAAAATAAGCCAATCGGGTAACGAAAAGCGATAACAAATCATTAAGCTATTTTTAACGTCTATATCGGTAAACAGGCCATTACAAAAGAATGTTAATTAATTAGTGGGAGGTGAGAAGCCAGTGTTGTCCGCCCTGGCTAGAAGAAACTATGACTTCGGAGAGATTTTTCACAGATTCTATAGTCAAGACTTGCAGCTTCTCCTGGCGAATAAACGGAAACCTTTTCCTCTTTTTCGCAATAGTTTGCCGCGATAGGCGATATGGTTTCCTTTTGTTTATTGTTTATTGAGCTTCAGCCAAAAATAAAATACAGGCTTGGGATGCCACCACAGGTTTCCCCAATTACGGTGGTCCCTCGTCACGCTCGGCACGTCGAGCTTGGCAATATGACAACATACCATTTATGATATAATAACGTATACATGTGAACTCGCGAACTACGTCCGTTGGCTTCTATCTCATTGATATTATTGTTATTCTTCGGATTTTTTATTTTATTTGATGAGTAAACCCGCGGTGGTTCTCGAGTAAAATTGCGCTTTAGCCTGCGAAGCAGGCGCGCGCTTAATTGCGCAGGCTAATTAATTGCGCTTTAGCCTGCGAAGCAGGCGCGCGCTTGCGCAGGCTAATTAATTGCGCTTCGGTCTGGGGTCAATCGTGAATTGTTTATCGGTCCGAGAGTTCTACCATCATTATTTGCCTTATCAAGTATTTAGGTATAGGTCTAGAAGATTTAGGACTCGTTTATTTTAGGTGAACGCGGAATACCCGACAGACTTAATCGTTATCCGAGAAGACCCGAAAGTCTTAACATAATTCACTGGTATTATTGCAAAGGCAGCACTTTCTCCTCAATTATTTTTAAGACCTTGTGTCTCCCAGCTCATAAACGTGTGTGGTAACTTGCACTAGACCACAACAGCTGGTTCATATATCTTGGTACAGCTGTTTCATATTTCGGTAACCATTGTCTGCCTCCCACGTGACTGAGGTCAAGAGTTCGATATTTGATTGAATCTAATAAGAAAGAGTTCATCAACTATCTGCCAAAAGTCGTGGGTTTTTTCCGGGTTCTGCGATTTCCTCCCACATCGAGGAATAGCTTGGAAACCAATGATAAACCGTAAACAATATTTAAAGGTGCGGTTCACTCGGTTTTGCGCATGTGCGGGTTTTCTGCTTACGATAAGCTATATTAAATTTTATATGAAGTATCATTGGTCGACTTTTTCATGTGGCCATTCAGCAAAAACTTATGGATGAAAGTTTTACGTTGAACAAAGCGAAATAGAACAAACAGCAGAGATTCCTAACATCCACAATATAACAGTTTGTTCGTGCAGTTTGTCTATACGTGAAAGGGGACGGAATGGCATATCCATGCAAGACAGTTCTACCGTAGTATAGTACTGTTCGCCAGCTTGTCATCCTGACCGTACGATTTGTATGAGCAAAGAAATTGTTTTCGGTGATTCAAGTGAAGAAGAACGTGATCAATAGATAGCAATGGTGGTATATCCAACATAAATGTTGCGAGTTGTCTGTCTGCCTTCAAATATGTCATCGCTTCCCTCCGGCAAAGATCGCCATCTCGGATACCGCTTTATTTTCTACGCTTACCACACCGCCACACGAGCCTAGTCTTCACTTGGGAAAGAAGAACTCGCTCACTCACTTGACTCTTATGCAAATGTTGCATAAACCGCGCACAATACAAGGTCCGAATACTTACGTAGCTGCAATCACAAATCCTCAAATTTGATTGGCTATCGCAGGAGTTACTATCCGCTGTTAGTAGAAACTGACCATGGTCTATTACAAATGCTGCATTCTGATTGGCTACTCAACCGTTGTCTATTCGTGATAGACAACGTTTGGGAAACGCGTTCAAAACAATGGCAGAAAACTCTCGTTTTGGGGAGGTTTCACATGAGTTTTCGGATATTTTTTGGAGAATGCATGATTTGTAATAGTCCACTAATTTGTTTCTACTAAAACAATTAGACAACTCGTCCTCGTTGTCTATGAGCGAATAGTCAACTCAGGCTTCGCCTTCGTTGACTATTCGCTCATAGACAACTCGGACTCGTTGTCTAATTGTTAAATAGAAACCTCAGGGGTAAAAATGGCGTGGTTTGGGTTAGAAACTTGTCAATTTATACTAAAACAATTACACAACTCGCCCTTGTTTTCTATGAGCGATAGTCCATGCTCTCGGCTCCGGGCTCGTTGTCTAATTGTTATTACTCGGGCCTCCCCCTGTGGGGGAGAGCACGAGTCTTAAAAAGGGCTCTGTTTATTTGGCAATGTCGCGAAATGGCAATTCTTGCATCATCCCACTTGGGACTGGGTACGAGATCGATCTGAACCACTGCATATATTTATGCGCCATTGTCATATTTTTAATATTCATCTGGTTACCTTTCCTCGAGTGTTCTTCACTGAAAATATTTGATGTGGCTGGCAGTATCTTGATCTCACGATGCTTACAATCGCACACGCCGATCGCCGAAGACCTACGGCTACACTAAAAGATAACGAGCGATTTAGAGTCTTAGACACGGTTGGTGCCTAATCTCTGTCTGCGATCTGAGATCTCGATAACCGTACACTGAAAATGCCGTGTACCTGTACGCTGATGTGTACTCGATTAAACCTATGTTTAACAATTTAATATGAAACTCAACGTATGAATGCTTTTTGAAATATGTTAACTGTTCTGAGGTAACTGTAATATTTTTATAAACTTTGTTGCCTGTATTGTTTATTGTTATCATGTTATGTTATACAAAATAAAGTCGATGCTATAGTTTATTGTTTCACATATACCAAGTACTATTATTAAAGTATGCAATGTTGCTATCGAATTTTACCCTGTTTCACTTATATTGATATTGATATTTTACCTGTAAGCTTAAATGGGGCTCCAAAATGTTCTGGGTATCAGTAAGTTTGTATCGATTGTTCATATTATATGCGAATGCTTACAAATGAACGTACAGATTAGAGTATATAAATCTCTGACACTCATTGTTGCCATTGAGTAACCCTGTTTCACTCGATATTTTACCTGTAAGATTAAATGGGGCTCCAAAATGTTCTGGGTTATCAGTAAGTTTGTATCGATTGTTCATACATATATTATTATACACAAATGCTTACAAATGAACACACAGTATATAAATCTCTGACACCCATACCAACTATCAAGATCAAGGAGTAAAGAGTTTGCTGGTTTACCAGTGACGGGTCTGAATTTTGGCCTTGACTACACGGAAAGCGAGTTGGCTCGCTAACCGAGACAGTAACATAGTTAACTATGCAGTAATCTGTCTTTATATTACAATTAGCTAGCTGGCTGGCCCACTGGACTAGTCACTAGTATGTATAAAGCCTCTCAAATAATAAATATGCTAAAATTATGAATATGTTTACTGGCTCAAAATGTTATATAACTTCAAAGAAATAATGATTTTGAATTACATTTCTTTAAACTGTTTATAATAGCTTATGACACCTTGCTACTGCCAGCTAAATGGTTTGATTTACTGCTATGCCTTATACACTGAGAAAAAGATTAACTGATTTAATACTTGCTCAAACTAAACCTGTTTGCTGGACTGACCATATGAATTGTTATTACATGAGCACAGGCCGGCTCGCTTGCCAGGCTGACCCTGTTGGCTAGAACTGGATTAGGTCAGCAAACAGGGTGGCTCATTTGGTGGGGCAGAATTCTCAGTAAGCCAGCTTGGATACTGAGCCAACTCACCTTCGTATAATAGGATAGGATAGAAACTTTATTTAAAGAGGGTTACACTAAATAGTACAAAGTACTAACAAACTTGTGGCCCTCGAAAAATTTTACAAAATGAAAATGTATATATGTGTATATACCTATATATATGTACAAAAGTATAAAAATATAAAAATTAATGACTAAATTACATGAAAATGTTAATATAATGATACAAGGTGAGGTCTTAATTACATGACAGGCGTTGGCGAACACTATGTTATGGGTTTGCAATGATGGAAAATTTAACCACCCCTGCACTGACAGCCGTATCATTACATGTACCTACTTTACTATAGATTTGTGTATATTGAATTCAAATCACTGAATTTGCCTACAATGTCTTTCAACAAGCCACAACCTCAAGTAGCCCGAGTTAACGCCTAGCGGGCGTCTTGTTAATGAATGAATGCGGATAACATTAACTACTTCCGCGGCGCGCTGACGCAACATGACAGACACAGTACCGGCCAAGTACTTTCCTGTCAAATATCTTTGGTTTTATGCTTGACTCTACTCTTAGTGAAAGCAGAAATTCACTTTTTTATGGCGACAAATTCGTTTGTAAGAAGATCGTATTTACTTTTTCACACTTTCCCACTCGACACCTCCGTGAGTCCTTTTGTGAACAATACGCCTTCATACCACAGTAGAACTTCCACCTCTTCCACTTTTCAATGGGTCCACACAACGTTTTCGCTAGTATCTGAGCCACTCTTAGCCTTTTCTTTGGTGGGATTTTTCTTTCAATCTACATGTACTTTTTGTCAATATTCTTGTCAATTCAAACTATTAAGTCAGAGCGCTGCACTATAGCCATCGCGCCTTGATCGGTTGCATTTATCGCAGCATGAGTCTCGGTTTCATGGTCTTAAAATGTATATAGAAAGTTTCTTTCACCATAAATCCTTAGAACATGCAATTTAATCGAGTGAAATGCCAAATATTACTTTAAAAAGCGGCTTGGTAAGTGGTAACCGCCTTCATAGTTTTCCATCGAATATCTCTTCGGAATCCGAATTATCACTGTTCTAGACTGAATTCCGAAAACTTGTCCTGATACTTTCGAATCGCTCTCGATGAACAGGGCCGACTTAGTGAAGGCACTGTGGCAAATTGATGTTATTAGCCATGGAGAAAAGCCCTAATGGGATCAATGATCTGAACTATTTATCAAAGTGATTTTCTGCGTATAGGCAGTGATAAAATGCAATTAAAAACTCGAAAATGTAGGTGTGCTAGGAAGTCTAACATTTCCACCGCAGGTGCCTTCGTATGACGAAAAGCTCTAAGTGATCTAAACTATATTTACAAAAGTATTTTGCTGCGTAGGCAGTGATAAAATGCAATTAAAAACTCGAAAATGTTGTTGTGCTTGCGAAATAATGAATAGGAAGTCTAACATTTCCACCGCAGGGGCCTTCGTATGACGAAAAGCTCTGATGGGAAGTGATCTTAACTATATTTACAAAAGTGTTTTGCTGCGTAGGCAGTGATAAAATACAATTAAAAACTCGTGCCTTCGTCAGGAATAGTGAAAAGTAAAATTTTGACTTATATGCCGGATGTACAGCTTTGTAAACTATTTAATACTCTGAAGATATTGACGGTTGCAACGAAACTTATAGTAAACATCTTTTAAATCGCTTTTTTGTCCATTTGAATTAAACCAGGAGAAGTATGCATCAATGTACACATTGGTATACAGATGTCTACATGATATGGTTCCTGAATACCTTGTTCAATATTTTGTGTTAAATAGATGGCAATCCATGGACGTAACTAACACAAGACAATCTAACAACATTTACCTTCCTAAACCTAAGCTTGAAATTTTTAAGAAATCTTTTAAATGTTCAGCTGCTTATCATTTTAATTCTCTGCCTAATGAGATTAAACAACCTCGTCGCTGAACAGCCTTTAAAACTCAAATACGTAAACACTTCTTAGCTTTTGTATTTAATTCAATCCTGTAATTTAGGGTATTCGTTAATGTAGGTCCCCTCTGAATACCAGCTTTGGCTGAATGGGCTACTCTACTAAAATAAATAAATCTATCTGTCTCCTATTATGGGATTTAACTTACGAATTTTGAGTTGGCTCTCATCTGTATATTACGATTACGATTTCCGCCCGGAAAATCGATTACCAAAGGCAAAGTAAATTTACGGCGTTTCACACTTAGTCTTAGACTTTTCTATTTGTCTGGGGACACTTTGTCTGGGCTCTTTGTCACCACAACACTTTATCAGCTGACAACACTTTGTGTATTGCTATGTCCGACAAATAATCTACAAAATCTTAGTAAAGATTTATATTTAGAGTGATTTATATTTCCCAATTGATCAATAATAATTATGAATTATGTAGTAACAAGAGAGAAATCAGCACCATGAGTCAGAGGTTTGGATATGTGCAGGTCTTGTATAATTATCATGAAATGTCGATAACGTTTACCTCATATTTCTCTCAACATACTTATTTCGTTTGAGAAGCTATATCAAACACTTGAAAGAACTAATGTTTCATCCTCTACTGATCCAATTTCCTCGAAGTCGGTTAAAAAAAATCGGCTACGCCTCGTTTTTTCCGCATTCCTCGGTGTTTAATTGAATATCGGATCAGGCAGTTCATCATTCTCGTCTGAAATACCTCAGTTGTATTCTTATGAAGGAGACATGCTTAGTAATACGTCAAAGCAATTTAATAATTTCATCTACCTCAACTTGTCATGAATACCGTCCAAGATACAGAATGTTACCAAACTTTTATCTATTACTGAAGTTTTGTTTTAACGCCATAGTTTGTTTCCTTTTATTCTCTGATATTTTGTTATCTTATTATGAAAGGTTGCTAATGGAAGGTGGGCTTTATACATCCTGGGTGGCTTATAATCGGAAGATATTTTCTGTTAACAAACCGATACGGGCCTATAACCGCGGGAGCATATCACCGGGGCGGCCCTATATAAGCGATATTCTACTGTATTAACATCTATGTATCTGTATCTGGTAATAGAACAGTCACCCTACTACAGCAGACAACGTTTCTTCGTACTGAAACGCTTCGTAACGGTTCAGCGCGATCAATATTCGTGACTACTTACTAAACGTGTGAACGTTTTTTTTATTTGCAGCTTTATTTTCCTTTCGAGTTTTAGGATTTTATTTACATAGCACTATATATTTGTGGTATTTAGTATTCCGGGGAATGCATGTGTAACCAACACCCCCGTAGAAAGTCATTTAGTTAAAATCGTAATTTTTTAGTAAATTATAAGTCCTAATCTTTAAGAAACGGTGTCATTTTACCAAATTTAAATGTGTTTTACAGCTTATGTTAGTTTTCCAATATTGTTCATTTGTGCTGTAATTAGTCCCCGCTTAATATTGAAGTGAAATGCCGTGCAATCCTGCTGGGGGGTCCGCTTTTGGGAAATATTTGAATTTGCCTCTTCTAAAGGCCTGGTCAAACGTACCCTGGGTGCCAGAGCTTCTACCGCGATCGCAAGGAGAAAAGGCGGGAGAGCTTGGGGCGAGAGAGCGTTCGGCGAGGCGTCAAACGTTGATGAGAGTTGAAACTCACACTTGCGTTTGACCGCCAACTCTCATCAACTCTCATGCACTCTCGTCAACTCTCATCCACTTTGAGCTGCTTCAAATTTTGAAGTCGATGAGAGTTTTAGTTCGGCGTTTGACCGGTGCACGAGAGTCGATGAGAGTTATAAACGGCTAGCGGTTTGCACTTTGCAGTAGCAGGCTCAACAAAATGGCTGATGTTTCTGAGCGTTTTTCTAAAACTCAGCCTCAGGAAAAACCAGAAACAAACGACGTTGAAGTCATTAGCCATAATAAAAAGGGGAAAAAAAAAGGAAATATTACATATCATCGACAAGAAAATTCGAGCCTAAGGCTGTGCTTCGCGCGGTTTTTAAACTCTTATGTAACACTCGTGCTCGTTTGACCGAGAAATGAGAGTTTAGGAAAAACTCATGCGAACTCTCGCCTGCCAACTCGCATCGACTCTCTCTCGTTTGATCAAGGCTTAAAGTGCCACTACGATGAAAATTCACCTCCGCCTTTTAGATTTCCTTTAGCATAGAATAGTATTTCAGGGTCGAAAGTGATCATCGATGTAAACAAAAACTAAAAAATGGTATTTTGAAGTAAGTATTTTGAGTTCTGAAATCCCTATTATTTAGGCCACCATTACTAAAAACGTGTTCCAAGTGAGCCCGCAATTTCAAAAGGTAATATTGTTTGTGACGTCAGATTCTCAATGCTACGACTGAATTTCGGTCGAGGTTACTTGTTTTCTTGTTTTTTTTCGAGAAGTAGATGTAATGTCCAGCCCTTCAGGCGAAGAATTTGAAAAAAACGACCTTGATTTACTTGAAGAATTAGCCACGTGGAGTCTTCGCGTTGAGAATCTGACGTCACTTCGTACGCTGGTCAAGAACATGAACGATTAATGGCGGACATAACTCCAGATTCGGAGTCAGAAAAATAATACTTGCCATCGTCGAATCGCAAAACGGTTTCGACCAAGTAATATTTAGCAGCTCTGCTTTATAAATACGTAAAAATATCGATAGGTAAAAATTTGATCGTAGGCCAACTTTTACAAGTCAAATAGAACTAAATCAATCAAACATGTCCTAATTGTCGAAACCAAAAAAGCGCACAGTCGGATTTTATTGAAGCACTATTTAGCGTAACAGAGATCTGCTTTGGTAAATGTTCCAAAGTTGCGTTTATGGTTCCCGCTTAGTTATTTATTGAGCGACAAGTCAAATCCAATTATCAAATTGCAAAAACATCGATGAGCAACTCGCAGGTATCTGATAATTCGCATGGGCTTCAGTTAGACGGAAATGTAAAGCAAAGCCAAGGCATCCGGCATAGATGCTGATTTAGTAATAACAAAATTCGATTTATGACCAAATTGCTTTTAAACCCCCTAGAATACTCGCGCTTAAACAATGCCTCGTACTAAAACTAGAGCAAGTTTTTATTTACTCCGTACAGGGGCCTGGAGCCTAGTATATTACCATGATGGTCGTTTTCCCAGAGCCTGCGTTTCCCCTGACCTGGGGGGGGGGGGGGGGGGGACTGAAAAACAGTTTCCCCCCGCAGGTCAGGGGGAACGCAGGCTCTGGGAACGAGATTGATGATGACCTCGATGATGACCACGAAAAGTAGTTTGTCACATAGTTTATTATGGTAGTTGAAATGCTACTAAGTTTCGTAGTTCTCGTGAAAACACTCCACCTTGTGACGTAATCACGCTAAAATTTCAAATGCTTATAACTAGACAACGGTGAATGATAAAGAAAAAATTTTAACAGATTTCGTCATTCAAAATCTACTTTCGAAGGAAAGACATTATATGGAAACTGGATTTTTTCATTTCATAGGCGAAATTTTGGGATTCTTTTCACACCTGGAGTCTAGCCTCCTCCTCCGCATGTCCGCAGGTAACTTGTGAGTCTTGTGGCTTCTTTTTTCTCCCGCGCCAGTCAAATAGCTTCCAAGGCTCATGTTTTGGCCGAGCCAGAGTCGATCAATCCCTTCACAATCCCTATACTTCCCTGCAATCCCCAGCCAAAACATTGCCTCGGCACAGCCTTTGAAACGATTTGACTCGGAAAAAAGAAGCCACAGAGTTTTCCTGCGCAGAAGGCTCCGCTAATACAAACCATATAAAGACCTCTTTCGGTAATGGCAACCAATTTCAAATATTCCTTTATGTACATAGTAATTAGCCTTTGGGGCCTCATTTGTGTGATAGCAATCCCAAAGAATCTGCTCCCTAATGAGGTAATAAAGGCTAATTTAAATACGCATGAAAGAATATTTAAGTTGGTTGCCGTTATGAAAGCGTCTATTGTTCAGTGGCGGCCATGCAAAACGCGTTCACATCTCAAAAAATAAGCTAAAAATTTCGTAACCCTAAATTCACATCCGATCATCTCACTAAACTATTAATTGAACGTGATGTACTTCGAATCATATTGAGGAGAACGTTTAGTCTTGTTGATTTTAACCTCGGATATATCGTCGTCATTGCGAATAATATATTTCATATAACAAGACCACAAGCTTCCCAGTTAAGATTGACGTCGACTGAGGAAAGAGATCGCATCGGCCTACGCAAAGTTTTAAAACGATTTGGTCTATCGATAAACAGAGACGCTATAGAAAAATCGGGAGAAATTAACCAAAAAATACGCGTAGTAATGTAATCTTTGGTTTGCCCACTACGTACGTGTTCCATACGAAGCCAGAAAAGTGGGGTTCCTAAATTAGAAACACGAGGCCCTAAATAAACGCGAGCACAAAAAAACCTGCGGGGCCCCACAAAAGCGCAAAGTGCTACCCCCCGGCCTTGATCCGCCCCTTTCCAAGCATCGATATTGTTCTGTATAAAAATGGTCCATTTCTCAATAAAATTGCAGCACTGAATCACGATAATCGGCATGTGTGAGATTATAGAATTTATTAGTGGTGGAAATCCTTATAAAACACTGAAAAATCCGTATTTCCACTTGGTCGTCACGGTCGTTTCGATCCTTGGAATCTTTCCAAACGACTTCCGTTCACACTACGGTTCGAGTTAACCCGAAAGGAAAGACTCCAAGTCGTTTCCACTTGAGAAGAGCAATCGTTTATGCCATTATGGGTCAGTTTAGGTCGCTTAGATCGTTGGAACTTGAATTTAACAGCGTTGTCACACCGTCTTTCTCAACGACCTAAATGTTTATGTGAGCCCGGGGGCAAGTTGTCACGAAAACCATCCCTCGACCCAAAAATATCCTTTGAATTAACGTCATGCTCTTCTTACAAACTAAGCCAGTTCTTTGAAATCTCATTTTGGGTGTCTATAGCAGCCGTGCTAAGAACTTCGCGAGCAATTATACAATACCCGTCCACTTTTGAAACCGCATTTAAAGCCGCAGAAATACAAACCAGGATGGTCTCATGGTTTTGCATTTGAAGATTTTAAGCTGGCCGCGGGCTCTTCTCTTTATTCTACGTCTAAAATGTCTTTAAATATAATGTCGAAGCTTTATTGTGTGTACTTGTTGAACAAAAATTCAAATGTCATGCTCTCACTGACTGGAACAATCTCGACTCTATTATAAGGAACATTCTTAAAACAGGAACATTCTTAAAACAGGAACATTCTTAAAACAGGAACATTCTTAAAACTACAGTAAACACCCGCATATAAGAACACATGATTTCGGAGGTCAGGCTGATCGGGTTCTTATTTAACGGGTGCTTAGTGACAAATCAGCCTCAAAGTGTTCTTAAAATGTTCTTAAATTTCTATATTAGTAATACTACCCAAAAATGCCCCTAGATGTAAAATTAGCATAAATTAATAAATATTCTTTGATTTTAATGATCACAATCAATACTGTATCATTGAGCCTATAAATCACTTGTTTTTTATGTAATTATGACACCTTTTCCATTTTATAAGAACATGCTGAATTTTTCAGGCTGATCTTGTTCTTATAAAAATGGGGCTTTATTGGCCAAATTTCAGCCTGGTGTTCTTAATCCATTTGTTCTTATATGCGGGTGTTTACTGTATTTAATTTTTACTTTAATTTAATTAATTCTGGGACCGCAATAATTGGCGTATGCTGTTGCGGCAACCCTGCCACTTTCATTATGTAACTATAGAGTTGGCGAAGCATAATAAATAAATAAATAAGAGATACTCTCTCTCTACCAAGTTTTAAGGCCAAACTTAAACTCATTTTAAATTGATTTGTTATAGTTTTCGTACATTTTGATGCTTATGATTCTATACAGTTTTTACTTAGTATTTTTAATTAGTCTTTATTTGTAATTTTTCAGGACCCTACTGAAAATCGCTTCACGCGTAATTTGACCTTTTTACTAACTGTCAACAGATACAAATTTCGAAAGTGAACAGCCCCTCAAAAACTAAATGAGATTGAAGCCATGCAACCATGTAATCCCGCACAGGTTGTGAAGCCATAAACCATGCTTGCTAATTAATTATTGGTGTGATTCAATTCACAACGTGAATTGTCACCTTCGCAAATTTTTTGCATTGCTACCATTTGTGAAAAGAACTTCTCAAAGTTGCAGTCTTCAATTTATTATTTTGGTTTAATATCATTTGGTGTTGTACTTCGATTTTCTGGGGGGGGGATCGCAACCCTATTGGGTTTCATCGCAGTAGCTTTTAACCTTGCTAAAAATAACCAAGAGATGATAGAAAGAACTTACGAGCCAGCGCTGTTGAAGCCATGAGGTTGTGAAGCCATATAAACCACTAGACTTGCTAATTGTGGTGTGACGTCACAACCTCCAATGGTCATGCGCAATTTCCGTTTCCCAACAGCATCTAATTCCGATTTCAATAAAACAAGAGATTACAACCTGCCGAAAGTGATGTATAATATTGAAATGGCGGGTATTAACATGGCGGGTATCGCAAAAGGAAAACCGGTCTTGCCAGGTCGAAACTCCGGGAGCAGCTGAATATACTGATGCGTTTTGCACAAGCCAAATATGTTTCGATATTCACATTTCGTTCAGTATTACTCAACGGAGCTGGATATAACTAACATGTTTTGCCGCCATTTAAGGCCAATTGACTCGCCAGTCGCCAATAGCCATCATAAAACTAATACCTTTCACAAAGAAAAACCAGTGAACCCGATCGGACACTATAATGAAATCATCCCTTGAGTTAATCAGTGAACGAGACACTTTAACTGTCAGAGTTCCGTAACAAATATTGCAGATTAAACAGAACTTTGTATAGTTAGTTATATACTGCGCGAAGGTTAAGAATTTCTCCGATGCGAGAATATCGCAACTACTTTAGTTCGATTACACGCACGAATCCACTCAGAAATGCTTGCAATTTCATTTTGAGCGTTAAATCTTCTGTATTCAATGTAGTTTATATTATCGAACGACGACGTCGTAAAGATGCGCTGTATTGTTCTGAACTGTATAAGTGGAACAAAGTATTTGCCCCTAATTTCCTGGCCGCCATTCCTTTGGTGTCCGTCATGAATGATTTGATTTGTCTTCGGTTTTCTCAGTACAAACCCCATGCTATGGAGTCACAACGAGGATCGTGGTTCTACGACAACTTTAATTACGAGACAAAGTCCTTTCTAACCTGCCAAAGCGAACGAAAGCACGGGAAATTCCACAACACTGTTTGTTAGTGGAGGTAATTTCACAACGTGGTTCGTACCACCCACAGGGTATACTCAAAACCGAATCAAGCGCATTTCTTGCACGTCAATCGGTCAATGATGAACACCGCTGATGGTGTTAAGCCATGGCTTCGCCAGACTTGTCTTCCGAGCCGTGATATACAGAAAGTTAGAACCCCCCAACATCTGGCCACACTATAGACTCTTAATTGCGTGCAGCTTATGTTGTGGTTTATTTGAATATATGAATAATAAAAATCTGCACTGCCTCGGCAGTTGACAATAGTTATAGAACAGCGAGATTACAGTCGGCTTCGGTTGTCAATACGGCGAGTTAAGTACACGAGTTTATAGCAAAGATGTTCTTTTAGCTGTTAATACGACTAAACATATAACCAAATACATACTGTTCACGTCACGTCCTTCCCGAAAAGTAAATAATTCTCAGGATAGCTAAGCAAACGTAAACAACAAGTCACTCACCGTATTGCGGTCATCAACCAACACGATGAAGTAAAGTTTTAAAAATCTATAACTAACATATTTAGCGTGATCTCGAGGTTAGACGTCTATACGTATATTCAACTAGATAAAAGCGCTCTATATATACTTTTCATCGGCCCCACGGGCATGAATGAAAATTCAAGAGAATAAAATGTGCTCGCATGGATGAAATGCGAATGGCACTGATTGTATATCGCTTTTGAAGGGTGCCATTCGCAATCTCCCAATGCTGCCAAGGGGATTAAGAATAAGGTTATAAATTAGTACAAAACTATACACCCAATTATTTGGGAAAACTGAAATGCGTCAATGAGGATAAGTTTCGCACTCCTAAGTCTGTTGAAGGTACTGTATTAAAAATCCGTCAGCGAATATTTATATTCTATCTCGCCAATTGTCCCTTCGACTTCGTGTTCGTTAATCGCTATAAAATACTTCTCGTAAGAAAACTCGGTCATATTCCTTAGTGTCACTAAACAAACGCCCATCGATCGGCACCGGTTCCCAACCAACACAGCGATAGGCACGCATTCAAACGAACGCTTCCTTATCACTATTACTCATTTTCTTTTCGTAAGGATCATCGAGTAGATAGCTGCCTTCGTCTCGTTTCTTCAAACGGTACATCAAGAAGGCGATGAGAAGCAACGCCAGCAGAGCACAGCCGACAACTCCTGCGATTACTTCGGTCGTTAACGTGAACCCAGGGTCTGGCTTGTCTGCAGGCTTGTCATTCTTGCTGTTTAGTATATTGGGATTTATCGTCGGTTCAGCTTCAGTCGGTAGTCTTCTATTCGGCGGCACTGATGTAGATTCATCCACGGAGACGGTCTCCCTCGGCGGCTTCTCAGTGTGCCTTTGAATCGTTTCGCGTACAGTCGTAGTCTTCTCGCTGGTCACTATTCGCACTGACGGCTGTCTTGTCTTCTTCTCGGTCGGCTTTTCTGTTGTGGTGGTGTCGACTACAATCGAATTTGTAATACGTCCCGTAGATGGGTCCACAGAATCTGTTGTGTGAGTCGTCTTGCCAGGAGTAATTCTTGGCATTGTGAAGACTTGAGCTGTGACTTTCGGAGTCGTTGTTTCGCTCATGTACATATCCGTGTTATCTGCGGTTGTTGCCATCGTCGATTCCACAGTCTTCCCGAAAGTACCGCTACCGCTACCGCTACCTCCACTGCCATCTTCGCTGTCATCGAAACGGGTGGTCGGATGAACCGATGATGATGATGATGATGTTGTCGTGAAACTAGTAGAACTAACCCCACTGCCATCATTGTTGTCTTCATCATCATCGCCCGAACCCGAATCGTTCGTCGCGTCGGTTGGCGCTGCCTTGCTGGACGGAGTAATTACAATAACATCATCGCCAGAGCCTTGGCCTTCGCACAACACACAGACTATGCTTAACAACACCACAACAACGACACCCTTCATTCTTTAAATAAGATGTTTCGTGTTGTCCACTGTTTCTTTATCCCCTAATATCACTGACCTTGGCTTCGTTCTTCGGATTCTCTGCTTACTATATACGGTCTCGTCTGGTCTCGTCGAACTCTTTATTCTGAATCGAACGCTGTTAATTGAAATAGTTTCTCGTGTTGCCATATATGCCAATCACCTCTTTCTATTCATAGCTGCCAATCACAGCACGCCGGAAGAAGATATTCGTGCGACGTCACATCCGTTACGAACCAACCCTTTTCCTTTGCCTTTGCCCTTCCTTGCAAGCCTAGCATCTTTCGTAACGCTGATCTTTATAATTAGATGTAAACTATCTATGTTTTTGATTTTCTTGAAATAGATGTAAACGTGCTTCAGTCGTGACATACGGCTTCTGGTTGAGATCCATATAAAAATGTTGTGCTGCATTGTAGAAATACAAATCGAATACTCTAGAAGTTGGTTTACCTAAGGTCGTCTAACGTTTCGAGCGAAGGCTAACATCGTCAGAGAGTGAAACGTATCGTGAGATTGTTTGTAAAGAGGTGTGAATTTCTTGACTTTCTCAAAGGAATGACTTCCGTTCTAGCATTAAATATAAACTGAAAGATCTCATAGAAGTATACTATAAAACGCGTCAATGACGCACCATCCGCCACGTCATGCTTGCTCACCTTTATATTCTTGCGGGTCATTTCAGAGTTCTAGAACTAAAATGTCACTGGCGAATAAACAGTACATGCTAATACATGTTCGACTTCTTAAATGAGATTATTATTTTCCCGGTCTCTATGCATTTTTTTATCATTAGATTTGCTAATTTCTGCCCCTCGAATTACTAACACTTCTTAGGAAACGATTCAACACCTGGTATGCAGCTGATATACAGGAAAGGATTTCACATTAAACTCCCAAGCAAAAGGGATTTCACATTAAACTCACGCGGGTATAGTTTGGCCATATGGCGGCCACTTTCACCTCTTAAACACACCGTTGAAAGAGACGTATCGGTTTTAAAGAATGCGTACGAAATCTGTTCTGCATGATATTCACACAACGAGTCGTCGGGAAGGCATACGATTATATTATACCAACCTAAATAATTAAAATGTATCGTTGCCCGCATTTGCATCGCGCGTGTTTTATCCTGCTCTGTGTCATTTTAACGTTTTAAGACATACACACAATGCAATTATTGTTGACTTCCTTATCAGATTAACTTGGTATCTTTTGTATCTTTTCGTCGGCCAAGCCCCACAGGCAAGGTGAAAGGTAATGTCTATTAATACACATGCCATGGTGACTTCCGTTACAGAAAAGTGAAATTAGGAGATATCGATAGGGAAATCCCAGATGAAATGCATATAATATTCAAAAGTTAACGCAAACTTTAACGCAAACTTGAAAAAGTTTCTGATTCTCCGGCGGGAATCGAAACCACAACCTTTGATATCTCTGGTTAGCCGCTCTAACCTGATTAAGCTACCAGAACCGTCTATGTCTATGTTGTGTACTAGTTCGTAAAATATTAAATATTTACAGACATATCGAGACTGCTGATTTAGCAATGTGTATATGTCGCACGTACGAACTGGTACACAACGTAGTTTAGTTTAGTTTATTAGATTTATCACTCTTAGGTGAACGGAATACCCCCAACAGGCTTACAGGGGTTCCGAGGGCCTACGATTTTATGTCGTTATCCCCGAGAAGACCCGAAAGTCTTACCATTTTCTGATATTATTGCAAAGGCAGCACTTTCTCCTCAATTGTTTTTAAGACCCTGAGTGGAGGTCCGACCGGGATAGCATTCTGGTAGCTCAATGGTTATTATAATATATAATATATTATAATATATAAAATATATAATGCAACAAACAAACAAATTTATTGAACTCAATTTAAAGTTCTCTGCGATAATGAAATAAATAGAAATACCAGGGAAAGTTAATATTGCTTTGGAAAAGTGCATTTTATTTTTACCATGGTGATTGACAATGTTGCATAACTGTTTGCATTCTTACAAGAACTATAAGTATTCGAAACTTGTCAGAGTTAAAGTGCCTATTACGTCAAAAAAATGTATTGTCTTATTTGGGAGAACTTTTAAAATGATAACTGAGTAACTTCTTTTGAAGATTTTTGCTTCTTCGCTTTGTTTTTGAAATATTTCAGATTATACATTAATATTTTATTGATATGCAAATGTATGGAATTTCGTCACACATGCAATCCATCATGACTCAGAGAAGTTTGAGTTTATCACTTTCATTCTCAAACGAAATACTTTAAAATCAAGAAGTCGAGTTTGGTGTTGTGGGAGAAACACGCACACATATTATTCACACTTTATTGTTTTCATTTCATGAAGGCAAAGATATACTATAACATGAAGGCAAAGCCAAGGTCTGACTATGTTTTCAAACACCGACATGATAATTCCTCTTCGTGAATTCATTCAAGTGCAGCACTTAATATATATCGCTCACATTAATTCTAGACGACCAAACTGAAAATGGACAAAGCTAATTTTATTTTTAAAACCCGCTACGAAGAATGTGCATGACGGCATGGTTTTCAGGCGTGAGTTGACAATGATAAGATAATGATATTCAGCACTTTGCACAACTGGTGGTTCTATTAACGTCACGTGCAGACACTTTATAACCCAGTCTCAACAAGAATTTTAATTATTCAAGTGGTAGGACTTTGTAGACAATGGAAATTGAGGAAGAACAACATATATGTAAATGTTAAATGACTTAATTGCCAGCCCTCCTAGGAGGGCCAGCCCTCTTGAGTGTGTTTACATGGAAAATTTCCAGCCTAGTGGCTAGTAGGCGAGATCCCGTGTAGTCAATAGCGTGATCTCGCCAAGGAAGGCTGGCCCTCCTCTCATAAACGAAAACAAATTTTACACATCAGGTTTTACTGAGAGGCGGGATCTCGATAAAGAGGGCTAGCCAAGATTGCTAGCCAACACCCCCTAAGAATCCCGAATTCAAAACATATAGCCCTAAATCTAATACTAACCCAAAGGAGTAAGGACCCTAACTCTTACGATACTACTTTATCATGTAGGAATAACCACTATTTAATTTCGAATTTTACTATACCAATAGTCCATGTGACGTCATTTCGTATAGGAAACTTCGCCCCTATTTATAAATACAATATGCAAATTTAACACACGCAGTTTGACTGACCTGCACTCGCGCAGTCAAGTAGACAATTTATTACATTAATACACTTTTAGTTTTACATATTACCCTTTTCACACAACTAAAACCTTTTACTTTTAGGCTGCGAAGTTGCAATTTATTATATACGTTCGAGTTGGTTTACCATTTCGAATTGATTTAACGAAATTATGATTTCGCACTAAACGAAACGTTAACTACACAATTTGTCAATTATTAAATGTAATAAAACGAAAAGGTGGTAAACTGCCGAGATTTCTAGCAACAAGATTCTGACTTTTTGAGCGGAGCCCTTCATCAAAAAGTGTTTTTGAAACTATAGTGTTTCTGGAAAGCATTAACTGTTTAGGAGTTCTACTCTGCTCTTGCCCTATTGGCGTTGTATTAAACTTCGACCAATCGTATTCACGTAACAAATTATCTAGTTTTTCGTCTTCATAACAGCTCACTCTCGACTGAACGTTTCCTATTTTCCTCTGACGGTGCATGAACGGCGATGCATGCGGACACTGTTCCTGCCATTAAATGCAAATTAATAATAGAACTATCTTGTTTGTATGTCTTTATATATAATGACGGCGTGAGTAGCAATTTCAAATTCTCGTGATAGTTTCCACTCATGAATCATGGTCGTTATACGCTCGTTGATAGCAAAATTAGGCCGTGTGGTACTAACACTATTAAAGGGGAACTGTATCCAAAAAATAAATTACTTTTAAATAAAAGGCCTTTAGTATAATGTTTAGAAATGTTAATAGTTTTACGTTATCTGCCCTTGTACTCAAGAAATAACGTTTTCATTTTCGTATTTTATGCTTCTGGACGCCGCCATTTTCGAGTTTGTTCGACGGCTCAAGATTGATGTACAGCGGTGGTTTTCTTTTCAATTTTGACGTCATTGAGTGTTAATCTTTTCTTCTTTGCACTCAAGTGACGTCAAAATTATTGAAAAGAAACACCCGCTGGACCTCGAGTATGACCCGTCGGGCAAACTCGAAAATGGCGGCGTCCAGAAGCATAAAATATGAGAATGAAAACGTTATTTCTCGAGTACAACAGCAGACACCGTAAAACTTTTAACATTTCAAAACATTATATTTAAAGGCCTTTTATTTCAAACTAATTTATTTTTTGGGTACAGTTCCCCTTTAAATTCAACTTCCAGTGACCCCAACGAACTCACAACCTCAAAGACTCGGTTCGTTAAGGAATATTTCAATCCAGCGACCCAAACGACCCATAAACGACTGCTCTTCTCAATGGGAACAACCGTCGTTGACGACCTACACGAACGACACAAATTATGTACTATAAAACCTCTACGACCCAAGCTACTCCAACAACCGAGTGGAAACCATGTTGTCTTTAAGGTCGTGTGGGTCGTTTGTAAAGATTCCCACGACCGTAACGTTCCCAAATCCCATGTGCGCATTAACAATGGTTGTGAGGAGGGTGCGGGCGAGAGGCAGGCTGCTATCGCAGACTACAATGGTTGCGCCTCGCCGTTATTCACGGCAAATGGGTTTAGAACACTGATCTCTCAATAAAGACTGGACGAGCAACTATTGTTCCGAAAATGAAGCTGGAAGTCCGCCATTACTAACGGACCAACTGAGAATCCTATGAGGTTTTTTGATGTTTATGTGCTCTTACCATCGACAAAATAAAATAATATTACTATAAAGAGGACCAGAAAACATTTTTCAAATTACTGAGTAAAACGATTCATCGCCTACCTACAGATTTACTGCGACTTTGGTCTTAGCAATGGCCGCCGTTGGCTCTAATTATCCAGTGAGAGAAGCCTGATATGAGACGTCAAATTAGGTTGAAGATTTTATGCATTTAATGTTAACAAAGAAACTATATTGGCCAGACACTAAACCTATTTTGCTAGCTTCATAGTTTGATTTGCTTGCAAACTCGGAGTTTCTAATGATCTCTCGTTAATTTACATTATGCAAATATGCAGGCTTCAAAATCAGCTCATCAGATACAACAGAAAGCTCAATCCAGTCTTTATTTAGAGATCAGTGGTTTAGAAACCACGTCTAAAAAACACTAACTCGGATTTGAAATATTACATAAAGATTTGTAAGTAGCATCTACACAGACAAAGCAAGCGACAGAGAATAAATCGAGGTTCAATTGACTTCTTCCCATCTCTCAGAAGACTACGTTGAGGAGGATCTGCTTCCAGAGCAAGGAACACTGTTGAATGGAACGTCGATCTGTTAGACATCCTGCACTCTTATTTCGGCAGTACCCCGTGCAACCTTTTAGGGTCAGGGGCGTCGCCACGGGGCGGAGAATGGGTGGGTCGAAAGCCGACTTCTTTTCCAGACAAATTTTGAATACAAACTAGTCAAACATTCACAAGAACTATTTCAGCTATAATAATGATCTGCATTTTCCAGTGTGAATGTGATTTTCATATATTTTCTCTTTAAAAACTGTAGAGCAGTTGTGTCAACCAAGTCATCCCGGGACAGCGGGGTATTCGAGCTAGCGCAGAGTGGGGGTAATTCACTGATCTCAAAAATAGAACTGGATTGAGCTTTCTATTGTATCTGATGAGCTGATTTTGAAGCCTGCATATTTGAATAATGTAAATTGACGAGAGATCATTAGAAGCTCCGAATTTGCAAGCAAATCAAACTGACGCTCGCGAAATAGGTTTAGTGTCTGGCCAATATAGTTTCTTTGTTAACATTAAATGCATAATATCTTGAACCTAATTTGACGTCTCATATCAGGCTTCTCTCACTTGATAATTAGAGCCAACGGCGGCCATGGAACACTCACACTGAAGTGATTACACGAAAAGCTAATCGTTTGCTCTTTCTTTTAAGAGAATGTAGAAAATCCCATTTACCTTGTGAGGTTGGTCTTACTTTATTCTTGTCAAAAATTAGACCTATTGTAGAGTATGCTTCTCCTGTTTGGGGAGGCCTTCCAAGCTTCCTTGATAACGAAATTGCGAGGATACAGAAAAGAAGTCTGCGGATTCTTGGTTTGGATGGGGATATTCTTCCTGATTTAAGCGCCAGGAGAGTGGCCAGTACCAAACGCGAAGCTGAAAAATTAATGAATGACCTAAGTCATCCTTGTCGCAGTCTACTTCCTGAGCCTAATCACCATGAATATAACTTAAGAGGAAATAAACGCAACGGACGGATTTCTATATTTTCGGGAACCGAAAGACAAACGTTCCTTTCTTGCTCGTGCTTGTGAACTTTTATAACCATTACTTCCGTCTTCTTAGTTAGTTTTTTTTTTTTTAATAACATTCTTTTAAATTATCTATTCGAAAACTTTATAACCTTATCAAATTGTAAATCCATTGTATTTTTAACCAAAGATGGATCAATAAAAGATTTATTTATTTAAGGGACCAAAGTCGCAGTAAATCTGTAGGTAGGCCATGAATCGTTTTACCCAGTAATTTGAAAAATGTCTTCTGGTCATCTTTATAGTAAAATTATTTTATTTTGTTGATGGTAAGAGCACATAATCCAACAAAAAACCTCATAGGATCCTCAGTTGGTCCCTTAGTAATGGCGGACTTCCGGCTTCATTTTCTGAACAATAGTTGCTCGATGATCCAGTCTTTACTTAGAGATCAGTGGGGTAATTCTGTGACTAATTGAAATTGACTGGTCACGTGGTACAAATCTAGCCGTGACTGGACAATTTACAGTTGAGATATAATATTCTCATTAAATTCACGTTTTCTATAACCTGTCGAGTATCACCAGAATAGTCGGTGGGCCCTGGGAACGAGGTTGAGTCGGTGGTGGTACTGCAATCAAATCGTAATCAAATCGTAGTAGTATTATGTTTTCCAAGAGGGGTAAAAATAATTGAAGTAAAACTTAACATAAAACAATGTGGATTAATTGACTTAGCTGTAGTCACGATGATCTTGATTGAGGGGTTCAATCATTAAATTGCAACTGCGCAACTCATACTGTCAGAAATCGTCGTCAAATACTCGCGCCCTTCGTGGGCCTGATAATATTCACTTATTTTAATTAAGTATAATTTTACTTTAGTAAATATAATTATGCGGTTACCCACATGTTCGTATCGCGAACCTATTTTTTTATTATTTCAGATTTCGCAGATTCACTCTCATCCCTAGTTGTTGACACCAAGTTCATCCTGGAGGTCTTACTTAAAAAGTTATCTTGGAGCAATGCTTACTTTATCTTGAAACGTTATCTTGGAGGAGGTCTTGCATGAAAAAGTATCTGGGTAAAAACGTTTTTGGAAAACTGGTATGTAATCGAACGCACAATCGCAAATTCAGTTCTATGTAAAAAGTTCGTAATGTTACACGCCATCATTGTCAGGTTAATTTACACTTAAGATTGATCCAACGTCGATTTGCCTTCAGGTAGTTTGAACAGCCCCTGACGCAGGCGTGCTTCTTAGTCAATTTGTTTCTTCAGTCTCGGTGTGAACAATAGAAACGGAGCTTTTACTTCCTTTCTGGGAAACTTATTTTGCTGAAAAAAATTGTAATTTGGCTTGTTATTTGTAAATATCTGGATTCCATATTTTGTTGAATCTTTAGTCTTGTGGATTCCACATTTTGTTTAACCTTAATTTTGTTTCTTCCACTTTAGTAATTTCGTCGCATCCGAAATTCGGACAAAACGACTGCTCGCAGCCATTTTAAAAATTTTTGCTCGAACAACAGATCGAGCTTATAGTCACCGCGCTATGTGGTGACTATCAACCCACGGCCACGACAACATTTCTTGTCTTAAAATAAATGTATTACTGTGTAATGTGTTACAATGCACATTTGACAGCTGAGAGTGATTTTTGCGTGAGCAAGGAGAGTTTATATTTTCATTATTCACTGAAATGAATCTTATTCCTATACAGTTTTACTTATTGTGTTAAAAGTTCTCATGTACAATCCTGGCAGATAACTAATTTGTCATAAATTATCGCGTTCTACAGAAATGAGAAACATAAGGATTTTACTGCACTTAAGAGCGGTCACGACCTGAAATCTGAACCAAGAGGTGAAAATTTTAAAAACTTGTCACTTCAGGTTTCCAATCGTCGAGGATACCTTGCAATTGGAGTCGAACCATCGCTTGCGAAGGACTGTGGGGGTTCTGTCGTGCAGCAAAACCACCACGTTAATCAAACCCACAGTCACATAGCTTTTCGCTAAGGAGTTACCATCACCAATCAGCTAATAAATTCCAGCGGGGATTGGAATGTAGCGACTGAGACAGCATAGTCTGGAGGTCTTTAGCTCCATACTACCAGCACGTAGGCCGTGAAGATCCGTTTAAGTCGTTTAGTTGGACTGAAAAGGAGGGCAATTCGGTTGCTATCTTTATGACCTGAGGCGGAGCAGCCCTATTTAGGACCTAGGCCAGAGGGGGCTAGAAAATGTCATTGTGCCTATAGTCTGTTCCACTTTTCCCCCACAACTTGAACCCGAACCGCATTTGTGGCTTATGAACTTCGCCGATTTGAGATTGATATTGCCGCACTTACGTAGGCCTGAAGACACGTAGGCCTGAAGACACGTAGGCCTGAAGACACGTAGGGCCTGAAGACACGTATAGGACCTGAAGACACGTAGGGCCTGAAGACACGTAGGCCTGAAGACACGTAGGCCTGAAGAGGGACAGCTAACAGAGGTAGGTGGTGGCTACACCTTCTGGAAAGGGAATTAATCACATGAAGATGATAGGATCCATGTAGCCGGCTTTACCACAAAAACGACCACAAAAACGAGTTTTTTAACCGACTGGTGCAGCAGCTACCTGTTGGGGTCGGTGAACGTGTCGTGATTTTACGAATCCAGCTATAAGAAAATTGGATCAACAAGCTTCGGTCATCTCAGCCTAATGCACCAACCTTCATGATGATGATGATGATGATGATGACAAAGAGATGTTCCTACAGGACAATAACTGATATAACTGGTATAATACAATAACATGAGACAACTGGTATAATATGAGATAATTCTGGTATAAAAAGGATGACAAAATAATTATCGGGGATATCAATGCGGGGGTTGGCCGTGACGCTGATCTTTGGAAAGGCGTCATTGGTAATTGGAAGGAGTGTGAAACTCCAATTCCAATGGACTTCTCCTGCTAACCAAATCCTCCTAACTTTATCTCGTTATCACAAACACCTTGTTCCGTCAGAAGAAGAAGTATATACCTCTTGAAGACATCCTCGATCACACCACTGGCATATGATTGACTATGTCATCGTGTGATCCAAAGATCGAAAGGATTTATTGATAACAAAATCCATGACCAGTTCAGATGCTCGACTGATCACATGCTCATTAGGTCGTCGATGTCAATGAGTTTGCGCCAAAATGAAGAAAGTCCAAAATCCTAGCTAGGCCGAATATCAACGTAGACTTCGTGAAAGTCCCTGCTAAATCCATTGAAGTATCTTTACGAATACATCTCGCAAGTGTTGACAGAGAAAAGATGGAATTGATAAAAAGTTGAACAAATTTAAGGCTGCTGTAATCTCTTCATGTAAAGAAACACTTGCAGGCTAGTATAAGAAAAAAACATCATACTGGTTTGATGAAAATGATGGCGCAATTCAGGATCTTATAGTCCGGCAAATTGGTGAAAAGATAGAGAAGAATTGTGGGATTTATGGTAAAAGCACCAAATTTGGCACAGAGATAGAGAATCTATCAAGAGGGCGCCCACACACAACATACCTAGAACAAATGAGCTGAGACAAATCTAAGCAGAACTTGATACAGCAATGCAGGATCGGGTCGTGTGGAGGAAAATAGTCAAAGGAGTCCGAGTTCGCTCGACCCGATAGATATAGATAGAGAATCACCAACTAAACATTATTTTAAATGGACCTACCTGGAATCTATCCCATAAATCCATAAGTGAAACTATCTCATAAATCCCATAAGTGAAACTATGTAGGATCTTCGTTAAAGCTAAACGCGGTGCTTGAGAACTCTTAATAGCATCAGCGAAGCCAAAAACATCTACCACATGATATGTCTCGTGATCATTCATGTACAGATTTTGCTAAAATAAATAAATATGTTTAGACCAAATGCTGTATTTTTGGCACTATACGTATTGTCAAATTTATGTAATTCGTCATCAGTGTGATTTTTCCCTACTTTTGTATATTTAACTAAAGAAAAACCAACATCACTGCCATGGCCAGGTTACCTGTCCAACACCGCCACGTTAATGAATCTTCAAAAATTAAATTGAACTTATTTAGAAAGCTTTAGTCAAAGTCTTGCATACACCTTTTGAGTTTGCAAATGAAAGAAAAGTAACAATTTTGCAATAGATGTCTCTAAAAAGGATTTTGTAGTTCGGGGTACCTGTGTATATGTGGCCAGGTTACCTTTCCCGTGTACTTGCAGTTCTCAAATTGTTGGTTAACTCAAAGTGATACTACTCCTCTTAATTTTTATTCATTTCTTGGTTGGTGTACTTTATGGAGGTAAGAAAACAGTTATCTGGCTGTGAAGTATATTTTTGAGCGTAATGTTTAACGACTGCGGCCGTGGACAATATAGACCACAACCCAAGTCCTGTAACCGCCCAAGGTACATTCCACGGAATTGGCATTTCACTGTTTCAACATCCAACTGTTGAAACATCTGGTGAAGAGCGGGAGGTGATTATCATTGTCAATCAACCTTCGAAGACAAAGCGTCCAGCTCAACTTCCAGATTCCTACACGACTGTACAGGATTTATTGATAATAAAATGATAATAAAAGGATTTATTGATAATAAAATCCATGACCAGTGCAGATGAATGCTGGACTGATCACAGGCATATTAGGTCATCGATGTCAATGAGTTTGCGCCAAAAACGAAGAAAGTCCAAAAGCCTAGCTAGACCGAATATCAACGTAGACTTCGTGAAAGTTCCTGCTAAATCCATTGAGCTACAAGTATCTTTACGACACAGATACAGATGGAATTGATGAAGAGTTGAACAAATTTAAGGCTGCTGTGATTTCTTAATGTAAAAGACAAGACTGGTTTAATCAAAATGATGGCGCAATTCAGGATCTTATAACATCAAAATATATTGGCATTCGACAGATGGCAAAATTATATTCACAACGCTGTCAAGAAATTATATAAGAAATTAATAAGCCTATATCAGTTGGTGAAAGCCAAAGTCCAACGAAAGGTCAGAGAAATGAAGAATACCTGGTGGCGTAAGAAATCAGAAGAGCTTCAACTGTTGGCTGAGTCCCATAACATCAAGGCATTTTTCAGCGCCACAAAAACCGTTTGAGTTTGGTCCTTGTAAAAGTACCAGACCAATTAAATTGGTTATAAAGATGTGACTCTTCGCAGATAAGATCCCACAGCAACCCATCATTAATGACTTTGGCCTTCCTTCCTTCGAAGATTCGAAGAAGTTGAAGCCGCCATCAGGGAAAATCAACTATCATAAGTGCTATGATAGTTGCTAAACACTTGCGGAAATTTTTCTTATTAAAATTAGGAATCTTAATTAGTATGAATGTGTCCTTTTTTACTATTTATAACTTTGGTTTCCACAATTGTTAAATCGTGCTCCTTCGTGAACTGCAAGAACGTCAGGCATACCGGAGATTCATATAGGTATGTAGCATTTAATTTATCGATACAATGCTCCTTTTTTGAAGCTCATAGTCTTCCTATCCTAACAAAATGGCTCACTGCCACTAGCTTACAAAATGTTCAACTAACGAAAAACAGAAGGTTTTTGTCAACTACATTTGAAGGATACAGATTTTAAGAATGACATTGGACTCGGCGAGGGGTGAAAAAAGATTCCTAAAACCGGATGCAGTACCAACACTATACTGTTCAACGGGATTGGAAGTAAATGTAAGAAAATATTTTGCATGTTACTGAAACAATGTAATACTTATTTTGCTTCATGGTTTATTATTTCTTGACAAAAAGTGTGTGCCAAAAGATAAATGCAATAATGTAATTAAAATAATCTATATTGTTCAGGAAAAGAAAAGCCCTGGATCATCGATATGTTTCAAATGAATAGAGCAACAACAGAGGTTATTCAGAAGAGGTATTGAGACATATTATGGAGGTGCCAATTGGTACTATATATGACATGTATACAAATACAGAAATAGTAAAATAATGTTATTCATGTTTCTTTTACAGAGAGGGAAATCAAACACTGCAGAAGAAACAGAAGTAATTTAACATCATGTTCATGTAAGTAAACCATTCAAGTGTGTTTTGGAGACTCCACAAAGCAAATATATATATATTTATAATACATGACTGTTTTGTACAATGTACAAAATGATGATTTTATTCAGCAGAGTAGAGTACTTGTCCTCAATGGGTTAATCAACCCTTTGCTTAACCATTAAGAGGCAAGGACGCACTTTAATGTACATGTCCCTTAATTGGGGCTAATTGATTTTGTGCATATAAATTTAATATCGTCCATGTACTTCTAAACTATGTCAATGAATTTTATTGATCACTGAAATTTAGTAAATGCTTTATTAAATGACCAGGATACAGTAATTGCTAATAACAAGAAACACGCTATAGCTAAACTACTCTAATACAAATTCAGAGCTTTGTTTTAATCTATATCCATATTACATTGTGTTACGTAACGTATTTTTAATAATTAATTATTGAGAGTTCCCTTAAGTAAAATGATCGTGCATAAACAAAACAAAAAAATCCTTTCTCAATCTCTAACCAGATGTATAGAGACCCCAACTCATTCGACACCCGCCAGCCCTGCTATCTGTATCATCTCTGTAATAGGGCGTCCAGTTGTTAGCATCGGCACACAATTTACGAGCAACACCTTTGCCACCACATTGGCCAGCATTACCATCCGGATACCATTGAAAGCACAATTTTATTTTTCTTGCCCATAAATCATGAACAGCTGGAAGTTTAATTCTCCAGGACATTCGACAACCTCCGCTACGCTTATCGGTATCATCACGGTAAACTGGTGTGTATTGATCCACTGGTGCACAGAGCTCTCTGGCTGCCCCACCACCACACTGCCCACCGTCGCCATCTGGGTACCATCTGTAACAAATCTTTACCTGTTTAAACCACGGCGCACTGTAAGGTGACTCAATTCCCCAGCTCATACGACACCCGCCACTTCTGTAATCCGTGTCGTCTCGGTAGTGTTGTGTCGCTGAATTGATGGTTGCGCACAGATGACGGGACTCGCCAGCACCACATTGACCCGAGTCGCCGTCCGCATACCATCGATAACAAAGCTTCGTTTGCGATAAAAACCAAACGGGATATTTGGTATTTTTACAATCGTAACCGCCAGCTCCACACGTGTAGATGTTATCTTGACACGTTGGTTTACAACAGTCACCACCATCAAACTTATGAAGCTTTATATTGCAAGCATGGTCACAATAGCCATCGCCAATATAAATATGTACACAAAGAGTACTTCGTTTCGTACGCCGATTGCCTGCACCATGATGCAACTAAAAACAAAGGAACAGAAAAACTGACCAAATCTGAAAACATGGCTAAAAAACAAAATTGTAAAGTTTGACTTTTATTATAAACTAATTAGATTAATTAGATTGTATATAATTATGTTGTTATTAGTCCCTAAAGAGATGAGGATCATGATGATGAAAAACTTAATTTAAACACCGCTGACCACATCAACTGTCGCTGATTTCCATGGGGGGGGGGGGGGGGGGGGCGGGCGTGTGATTAAAACATATATTATCACCACTTCGCTTTGTCTGCCAGGCCGAAATATTATCATGAATCACGAGTCACGAGTAGTGTTCTGCAAAAATAGGACTACACCAACTTATGATCGGAATGTGTATTCATAGTTTGATTGGTTCCGATTGTTCTTTTGTTACTTACGCTTTTTGGCCTCGACGATAGATAGCAAGGTATGCCAAAACTGTTCGATGTTAAAGTAAAGCTGCGCCTATCACGAAATTTACGTATCTTCGCGAACTTCACGACCCTATAAGGTAAGAAGAACGGTAAAATCACTTCCCCTCACGAGTTCAAGGCGGAAGGATACAACCGCGCGAATAGTATTCTTAAATATAAATATGGAACCGAAATATTTAAAGCCTACAGTCGAGAGATCTTAGACTTGCCTACAATTTCAAACGCAACCCGAGAAAGATTCACGACTTCAGCGACAAATTAATGCACTCGGTCCTGGCCCTACAAACGATGGAAAAGCTCGATCAAATCAACGGCGCAGTTTCGATCACCCTAGACAAGTTGCCAGCCATACGAGATGACCGCGCAGATCCGGATTGGGTGAAATGGGACTTCGATAAACTAGCCGAAGCACTCCGGCAGTGGACAAGAAGAGATCCGGTTGAAAACAAAGAAGAGCGACAGCAAGATCACAGTGGCAAAGGCAAAGATAAAAACAGGCTGTTTCATGCCCGTCCTCGCGACAACAAACCACGTAGGTGTTCTTACTGTGATACAGCAATCACAAAAGCAACGAGTGTTCCGGACCGCAAGCAGATATTGGTGAAAGAAGATTATGTTTCAACTGCACTTTAGCACACCACAAAGCATCCGAATGCCCAAGCAAGACGTCCTGTCAACCTGCGAATCCGAAGGGAAGAAGTCGACGGAAGATGCTGTCGAAAATGTTGCCATGACAATAAACCAGAATCGTGGTCATCGAAGCAAATGACATCAAGTGCAGAGCCTCAATAATAGACTCTCATGGAGCTGGCAAACACCGAAGTGCAAACGAAAAACATTGATATGTTGATGACATCTACGACCGCGAAACATGAAGTCTACGACGTAGCCATTCAGTCAGTCGACCACCAATTCTCCTCAGGGATGGACCATTTGATTTTTTATTTGAGAGGGAGGCGATTAAGATTAGCCCCGATATTTTTTTTTCGCCTGCTCGATTTTTTTATCTTCCTAGGCTCTTGCGCGATTTTTTTTGCGACTATTTGATATAATATTAAAAATAAATTTGAACTCAAAGACTTGTTCGATATTTTTGTCTGTTCTTGCTCGATATTTGTTTTGGGTTGAAGTGCTTGCTCGATTTTTTCGGATTCTATCCCCTCCCCCATCAAAAATCAAATGGTCTGTCAGTCAGAGCAAGGTAACAAGACATAACCTCTTGACAATAGAAAATCCAAAATACAACGAGCTAATCGAGAACAACTCCCATTTCAAGAAAGGAGTGTCTGTTCATGACAACGACACCAAAGCGTCTCTATACCAATTCACATGGTCCTTGGAAATGGAGAATATACGCAGGATAATATAATATATATATATATATATATATAATATATATATATATATATATATATATATATACTGTCATTGTCAAAAAGGTTGTCCAAGTCAAGTATACCAATATACTTATATACCTATCACGTGTTTCATTAAATATGCGTTAACGCGCGCGGGGATTATGCACGTGCAAGCAAATAGCACTGAAACTCATACAAAACAAAAACTTTCCAGGTCAGACGGATCACAAATTTCCCCCTAGTCGATAGCGTAGCAGAAATGTAATAATAATTGCGGAATGTTTTACCAGATGTACTGAATGTGGAGATATACAACAACAGCAGTACAGAGTTACTTGTCACAATGCAAATGTTTAATTCCCAAAGGGGAACAGATAAAGACAATTAGATTAACGTCACAAGGCTACTTCGCGTAAAGCGCTCTATAATATAGTTGTATTCAGGTCCCCAACTTGCATAGCTGTAATCTTTAACAACAGCTGGTGTTCCACTAGGACTATATCCATATAGCGAAGCGCGCGGTAATGACGTCAGTACATATGTCAGTCTGAGTTTGCTATAATTATTGCATTCCAAACAATAGAAAACTAAGAGTCGTTAGGAATCCCTTGAGAGTCAATTTCGGTTTGTTTGTCTGAGTTTTGGTTCTATAAATAGTTAACGCGCTAAGGACCGTTGTCACACACTGGAAAATCTGATTTCAAGTAGGTAGTAAAATTGATGTAACCATACAAGGTGACAATGCCTGTTTCATTCACGAAAACCAGTTTGTTAAAAATGCAAATTTCAGCTTTGAATCTTTGCCTGAGACGTTCATTTCGCTGATATGCAATTCGCTGCACCTATCCAAGAAGTTTGCATACATCATACATGAATGTTTTCATTCGTAAATAAATAGTTTACACCATCAGTTTTACAAGTACATTTAGTGTTCACACGAGAAAAGAAATGGCAAATACAGTACGACTCATAAGTAAGATTTAATAATTGTTGTTGCCTTCTTGCGTGTAATTCCAAGTCTGTGAATAGCTTTAAAGTCTCTGCACTAAATGCAGAACCAGTTGATTTTCAGTTGGTATTTCATGTAACTGAAATTAGGATTTTGAAGGATAGAACTCCTCCTGCGGATATAATGGTTATACTTCCACTTAAATGACAAAGGCAACAAGGCCTTACATCACCTGTGTTAAAGAACAGGTACAGTATGTCGTTTTCGGACAAACAAATAACTCCGAATGTTGATAAACCATTTTCCATCTCAAGTCATCCGAGTATGGTCGTGGCATCTTGCGTTGTTTGTCAAATACTGCAGTTCCTTTGCCTATACGGTTGCCTACGCTAAACGATTAAATATCCACGCGCGTTAACGCATATTTAATGTAACACGTGATAGGTATATATGTATATTGGTATACTTGACTTGGACAACCTTTTTGACAATGACAGTATATATATATATATATATATATATATATATATATATATATATATATATATATATATATATATATATATATATACGTGTAGGTTTTGGTCTACGAAATGCAAAGAGTGCTCAACAACATATAGTTAGAGCAAATAATAGATTTTCGCTTACCTCAAAACTGGTCTGCTACAACTTGTTTCATCTGTAAAAGAATCTTCAGGTCAAGATTCTTTTACAGATGAAACAAGTTGTAGCAGACCAGTTTTGAGGTAAGCGAAAATATATATATATATATATATATATATATATATATATATATATATATATATATATATCGACCCAGAAGGTTGGTATGAAACTGATTTACCCTTGAATTAAACCAAACCGTACAGTTCCACCCACAAACGCGAAAGGTAGCCTCAAGCGCTCTTCAGAACCTGAGCAGGAAGTTTCAACGAGGTACACTAGCTTGACCGAACAGTATGATGCGATCATTCAGAAACAATTGCAAGAAGGAATCATAGAAAGATACCCACCTGTCTCGCAGCCACGAGAGTTTTATATCCCACATAAAAGTGTAATTTGCAAGTCTGCTGAGACAACAAAGATGAGGATCGTGTATGACGCCTCCGCGCCTATAGCGAGACTCCCAAGGCACCGTCGCTTAATGATTGTTTATACGCTGGCCCAGCCCTTGAAAACAAGTTATGGGACGTACTAGTTCAGCAAAGAGCTTATCCAGATGTAGTATCGAGTGATATCAAGAAAGCGTTTCTTCAAATTCGGATCCGTGAAAGTGAGAGGGACGCTCTTTGCTTGATTGCCAATTCAACCAAACGCCATAGCGAAGATCGACACCTATACCGTTTCACTCGAGTACTATTTGGTAGTGCCACATCACCATTCCTTTTGGGGGAGTCCTCGAGTATACTCTGCACACCTGGGCGAAGAAGTACCCTGAAGAAGCCGAGAGAATGCGAAGAAGACTCTAACGTGGACGACCTCTTTACAGGTGGCCAAAATATCGAAGAAGCCCAGAGTTGCAAATCCATCGCGATAGAAGTGATGAGTAAAACCAAATTAGTTGAGTTTCACAAATAACACTCAAATGGCATCCCGAGCTAGAAGATCAACCCAGTCCCGAACCCAGCGACGAGCAGTCCAGCGAAACGAAGTTGCTGGGCCTTAGATGGGATAAGACAGAAGACACCCTAGCGCCGGTACATTCCCAACCAGAAGTTCCTCACCGACAAAACGCGCAGTTCTGGGGAAACTGGCGACGATTTATGACCCTCTAGGATTGGTATCCCCCACGTCACTTCAAGGCAAGTGTGTGCGACTTTAAAGTACCATGGGATGCACCAATCCCACAAAACCGTCAACTGTACGCTAGAAAGCTGAAAAACCAACAGCCAGTTGACGCCCTTAGAGCTACATGCATTTGGAGATGCCTCCTGCATCTACGGAGTTGGCGTAGTCCATCCCAAGAGAGGACTAAGTTGACTAACCGTGCCTAGCCAGGTTAGAACTTGTCAGTGCTTAGTATGACAATTTTCTGTAAACTATAAGGGTCCAAAAAATTTTAATGCCCTTAACCAGAATATTCGTGATGCACCAACTGCTGCTTGTTTTAAATTTAAACTGAAGACATTTCTTTGTTCTTGTAATTAAAACTTTCTGTCGTTGAACGTTTGCTATTATTTAAATTAGTCGTTTATTTACGTCTGATTTTCATTCACTTTAATATAATTCTGTATCGTCATGCTCGCGTCCATATTAGTATAGATTGTACTCTTTGCAAAAAAGGTAACCCAAGACCTATAAGCCTTATGGTTTCTTATTGGGCTACCTTGCCACTGTTATTTTGAATTTATTTGCCATTAATATACAGTAATTCTATTTGTAATGTACAAGCTGTCAATACAGATGGCGAGAAGACCTCATGAAACCACTTGGCTTATATAGTGAGGTCACCTCACACTGCAAATTTCAAGGAGTCGATCACACCCCAAAAGAGCCCGCATTCCGTCACCGTTTTTTGAGACAATAACTAACTCCACTGGAGCTGAGTCGATTCCCTGAAATTTACAGTGTATGCATGATGTAATATTTTACTTAATTAAGCGTTTTATATGTGCGGCGTTAAATTTATCTGAACAGAAATTCTATCATATGTTTTTTAAAAAATAGAAAGACTGGATGAATCTTTTATATGCGACGGTAGAGCATTCCAAAGCTTGGTAAAGAATTGTAAATAGTTTAAGATTGGTGCGACATGTATGGGGATGATAATTAGCTGCCGATCTGGTATTATAGTTATGCACTTGGTTGCTGGTTATAAATAGGTTGAGGATAATCAAGGGCAGCATTTGATTCTTATAACAAAACATAAACCTGGCTGCATAAAGTGAATTGACTTTAAAAATGTCTAGTATACCTACTGTAATTGTGAGAATAGAGGATCAGAATGAGCACGGAAATCTGCATTAGTTATAACTCGCACAGCACGCTTTTGTAAGTAAAATATTCTATTTAGATTTGTTACATATGTAGATGACCAAGCTAAGTTACAATAGGTAATGTATGGATAAATCAGAGTGTAATATAGAGATAATTTAGTTTTAGATGACAAATAAAAGCGTGACCTGTGCAATACACCAACTGACTTAGAGATCTTTTTACAGACATAACTTATGTGGTCTTTCCAAGTTAGATGTTCGTCTATACTCCTAAAAATTTTGCAGCTCTCTCTTGTTTAAGTATTTCATTACCAAAGCAAAGAGAAAAGCTGTTGGTAATTTTCTTCTTATTTGATTTGAAAATAATGTAATTTGTTTTTTAACATTAACTGAAAGTTTGTTGCTTTTCATCCAAACATCAAAATTTTTAAACTCTTCGTTCATTATAGACTCTAAATAATTTGGATCCGAATATGAATAGAAAATGCTAGTATCGTCTGCAAAAATCAAAGTTTCTGTCAGTTTAGAGGCATTAGGAAGATCATTAATGTATTAGGATAAAGAACAGGAGACCTAAAATAGACCCCTGAGGAACACCACATTTTATTATTTGCTCGGAGGAGCAAGTTTGATTAAATTGGACAAATTGTTTACGGTGTAAGAAATAGTTTTTGATCCACTTCAGAGCACAACCACAGATACCGTAGTGCTCCAATTTAGCAACTGAACAAAATTTCGTGGTCTATGGTGTCAAAAGCTTTAGATAAGTCTAAAATTATGCCTGCAGTTATTTATTTACTTGTAAAAAAAATTGTAATATCTTCAATGTGGTGAATAAATTTGAATTGAATTGAATATAGAAATTATAATAGTGTACAGATTATACAACGATTAAAGCCTGTGTGGGCATGAGACTATGAGTGTAGAAATACAAATCGAATACTCTGGAAAGTTGGGCTACCGAAATAGTGTGGAGGTTTTCGAGCGAATGAAGGCCCTATAAAACTAAAAAATAAAGTAAAAATAACTGGTGGAAATCTAGCGAAAATGAAGCAAACTGAATAACAGAATAAGTATTGAAGAAATCGAAAGCGCTTACAAAGCTCCAGATAGTTGGGAAGGTTTTGGTCTGAATTGAAACATTAAATTGTTGAGTGAGGGAAGGTGTAATCACTGACGCTGCATCTTTGAGCATACGTGCACTTATCTTGTCTAGACCAGTGGCCTTATTGGATTTAAGATGATTTATAGTCTTGGATACAAATTCACTAGTTATCGGACCCAAGCTGAAAGAACTTTCACAAGCAGCAATGTCATTAACAGAAGTTTCAGTTTCATACGAGAAGCATTCAGCAAGTTTATTTCCTATACTCACAAAAAATTGATTAAATCTATCAGCGATTGATTTTGCTGTGAAGAGTATCTTTTCATCAACTTTGAGACTTGTGATATTAGAAGTCTGTTTAGTTGGTAGAACTTGTTTAAAGGCTTTCCAGAGTTTAAGGCTGGTGAAGTAATTAGATTTAGCTCAGTTCTTCGATACTTCGATAATTGCCCCTCAAAGTTTAAGGCCTGGCGCCGCCACTGGCTCCAACCAACATAACAGAGTCTCATGTCGCTAAACATGTATTTTCCTGTTTATATTACAAGTAATATTTGGCATTTCACTCGATTAATACTCACTCATCGGCTGTTGTCCTGGCATCGCGCAATTTTAGACTTTTTACTACTTCTGTATGTATACTATCCATGAAATAGACGAATTTATGCAAATAAAAAGGCAGTTAACACAGCAGAACAAAGGGAAGTAAGGTTTTTATCGAGGCGAATATCAACGTTCCGACCCTTTTTCTCCGCTCGGATTGTAATACTCTACGAAGGTATTGCTGGCGGCCAGCTGGCGGACAAAATGCAGGAAGCAAGGGAGGCAAAGAAGAAATGAGCGAGAGAGACAGCGAAGGGCAGACGAGACAGCAGAAGAAAGGGAAGTAAGACTATCGAGACGAAGGCAAAGGTACCGAGCGCAACGTGCAGCAAGACATACATGTACACCTGGTAAGTGTACTGTTTGAGATAAATAAAATTTTAGCGGATTTTACATGTAATATTAATTTTTATTTATTTATATATATATATATATATAATTCTCCTGAACAGAGACCATTACACAGGATTGCGAAGAGTGACACAACAACAAAGGAGAACATCTGGTAATAATTATAATAAAGTGCGCTGCAACGTACTTGTTGTTTGTTATCAAATTGAATGGGATCAGTTTTTTAAATTTCACTCGAATATTGATATATTTACGTGTTTATCCAGAGATTCTTCAACAAAGAGAAGAACGTCTGGACCACGATATAATTCAAGATACTATTTTTTGTTAACTCGGTCAATCAACGATCAGAGCATCCTAAAAGCATTCAATTACCAAGATCGAAAGTGAAATGTCAGTTTGCCTGATAGAAACAAATTTGTTTGATATTTATTTGATGATCTCGTTTTCCACACCATATTTTTTCAACAAAATATTTTCTCTATTTTTTCAGCCAAAAATTGCTCTCTTTGATTGCCCACACAAACAAAATTTTAATATATTGTTACTCACAAGCACTTGATATAATTTTGTATATTATGTTTTATATAAAAGTTGATTACTTTTCAAAGCTTCCACTAATCGTACTCATATTGGTCATATATCTTTAAATTTATATTGCCATTCTTATATACAATTACAAACAAATACCATTCAACTTTGGCTCGCCCCATGATGCTTTGCATCTCCCTAGTAATTTAATGTCGTGTGATGATCAGCCCGTCAGCTTCCTGCATTCTCATGCTTTAGATTCTGTGGCATGTGCTCTGTCAAAGTGTTGCTCCAGCGATAACCGATTGAAAGATTATAATTTCATGTTACGAGGTTCCAAATATACTGGCATATATATAGCAACAGAACGATAGATATGTTATGTATTACCTCGTATGTGCTAATATATGCTAAATATTTGGAACCTCAAAATGAAATTATAACCGAATGAAACGCCTCAATCTGTGTCAGCTCCTTAGTCTTCCGAAATTCTCTCTCCTTCCGCCATTTTGAACTTTTATTAGGTACTTAGGTTCCAGTTTCCTGGCGAAATAAATTCTTGTGCGCTCAGTATATATTGGCAGTGTGTGTACTTCCGCCGCGAAACTTTTTGTCGTCGATTTCGAATTGTTGCCGTGGGTTTTAAATTTGTTGCTGATTTGAAATTAATGTTGCTGTCGTTTGTTTACATCTTTTGCCGTGATACTTGTTGGCCACCGTAGCAGAGGGCTGTTTGTCGGAAATTTTTGATTAATATTTAATGATTAATAATATTTACTACCAATGCAAAAATAATATACAAGGTCGCAGAGTATTTTTCACCATGATAGACGTTTGGTCCGAAGCTCTAGTACGTTTTTATTTGTATATATTTTTAAATAGTTTTAAATGAAATAAAAGCTAGAAGATATAAATACATTTATCACTCAAAATGTCTTTCCCCAACTATACAATGGATTCATCAAACTTACTAACTTACATCTGATAACTTACATCAAACTTATTGTGGGGTAAAGGATTTTCAGTTGGGATATCAGATTATGCAGTGCTAATATCTCAGAGAGATACCATTAATAAAATATAATCTTAGTAATTCTGAATCAATCCCAATATAGGCATTTCATTATCTCCACAACTCCTGTTTGGTACGTAAACAAGGCCAGGAGTATGAGCACTGGTTTAGAGAAAGTATGAACTTCTCATCGAATTCTCATGAGGCCGACAGGTTTACATCAATATCGTTGCCCCCTTATCACTGCATCCTCGGTACGGAATTGCCGGTGGTCCCCCACGCGGTTCGAACTCTTAGTTTTAGCCCTTTTCAACAAAAAAGAAAACTTAGTCTCAACTATAAACATAACTAAGCAAGCGCCCATCTTAAAGGAAGCACCGACCAAGAAACGCCAGGCTATGCATGCGTGGTTACAAATAGCGTCCGATCTTGTGTCTCCAATCCAAAATTAAAGGAGCAGTGCCAATCTAAATGCGCATGCGCGAATGTTCGATTTTAGAACATCCTGTCCAGAAATCAAAATACGCGAGCGCATTAACATTCTATAGCAATCTCATTCCATCTTCTTCTGACTTTCGTTTGACCCTGAAACCTTTTAAAAATAGTAAAACAGTATTCATTCTTTAAGTTCAGGATTTTGCATGCATAACTCGATGGAGACAAACGATGACCATTTCTTAACTGGAACTTGAATAAACATAAAATATCTAATGCAAAAATGTGAACTTTAATAATAAACCAAATGTTTGACTTTTGGGTACATCACGTTTATTATTAATTTTATTGCTGAGCTTTCGATCTGTTGACTCAGGTATTTTTCAGAGCAAATGCCAACATCCTGTTCGCTCACGTCATATAAACAATATAGTTGATTGTTGACCGAAGAAATGACCCCGCATGTGCAGTTTAGCGGTTGAGAATTCGTAGCATTTTACAGAATTTCGATAAATTCTCTCATTCTTCGGGTGATGTAGTGCTTTTCGCTGGCTAGAAGTGAAGACTCCTCCCATTTTCTATGGTTGTCATACAACAGGCCTTGTATTCCTTCAGACGAGTTGAGAGATTCCTGCCGGTTCACTGATATATGCCACCAGGCCACACTCGCATGGAATGCGGTACACTCCTGGTTTCGATAAATCATGCAGTATCCCATCCTTGTGCGTGTAAAGTACTTATATAATTCGTGTTGCCTGCTGTGAACAACTTCAAGCTCAGAAATAAATAATGAACGTGCATGTGTACCCGCAAGTCAGACCTTACTACAACTATTGTCACCATGTAAAATAATTAAAATAGAAATAGTTAATACTAAAACTGTCCCGCTTGCTAATGAGGTATAACATGCACAAACTATACTAAACAAACGAATAAGGTAACCATGATTATATTAAAAAGAGAAGCCCGAAAGGCGAGCAATATTAAAAACGCATAAATTGAGAATGTAACAAGATTTTCAAATGACATAATAGTAATCACATGTCTGTGCGACCTATATTTAGAACTAGTCCCAATGTGTATACCTCATGTAGCTATGCCATTACTCATTCATGTACATAGCCGAACCTCTCTTTCGAAGAAGGTAGTCCCAGTAAGACAGCACGGGCCGTTCTTTTCCAGACGTATGGATTCCTTCTCTAAATCTTCGATGTTTCTTCAATGATCTAAACGCTACCTCTTCTAATTTCCGTGCTGTTCGATCTTTGGATGGTCTGAACGATTCCTCTTCTAGTCGATATTTGGATGAACTTGTGAAACTCTTTAAATAAATAATACATCCGTAAATAATTGAGCTGGTACCAGCACTGCTTATTTACTTTACTTTTTGGGGAGATATCTAGGTGACTCGGACTTTATTTTTTAACCAGAGTAGCAATGCACTATTTCTAAATAATACGTTTTATAGGCTAGAACAATTTGCCTTACTGAATAAAACAATTTTGCCAATTACTACATCTAGTTACGTTAATTATGAATATGGAACAATTAAGTTAAGTGCCCCTAACCTCAAAATTTTGTATTGTCTTATTTGGAAGAACTTTTAAAATGATAAAGTAACTTATTTTGAAGATTTTCACTTCGCTTTCTTTTTGAGATATATCAGTTTGTTTGATATGCAAATATCTGGAATTTCGTCATACATGCATAATGAGTTATCAGAGTTATTGAATTATAACTAAAACTAAAAATAATTTGCTTGTTCAAACTAGTAAGAACTATATATAAACTAGAACGAATTACCAACATGCAAGGCCAAACGTCAAACTGCCCTCTTGGAAACACTCGCAAGCGGTGGGCCGATGACGAACTAGTCGGACAGGTTTGCAGCCCTGCTTATCATTGATTTTATAATAATGAACTGCATCTTTAACCAGATTAATGGTGCCTTTCATAATTATTTGTCCTTGTATATTGGTGATAATACAACTGGAGAAAAAAACGGCACCAAAACTGTGGATAATGATAATGGTAATGATATACCAGAGGAAATTAGAAGCATTGATATTTTAAGTAGTTTTAAGTCAGCACTTAAGACTTTTCTTTTTTAAAATTATAGTTTTTTGTTCATAGTGGTAATTTATATATATATAGGCTTTATCTTACAATGAAACTGTAATTAGTTTTATAAGTAACATTAAGAATATATTGTTGTAAGAGCATTGAGACTATTGTATAATGCTCCTAATACGTGTTTATTATTATTATTATTATTATTACTATGATAATAGTTCAAACTAGAACTAAACTACTATAGAAACTAAAACACAATTTCCTTTTTCAAATTCTGGAACTATAAATTAAAACGAATTTGCTCGTTCAAACTAGAACTAAACTAAAACTAAAACGAATTTGCTCGTTCAAACTAGAACTAAATTAAAACTAAAAGAATTTGCTCGTTCAAACTGGTTCAAACTATAGTACTAAACTACAGAAACTAAAAAGAATATCCTTGTTCAAACTAGAACTAAACTAAAACGAATTTGCTTGTTCAAATTATAGAACTAAACCTAAAACGAATTTGCTTGTTCAAATTATAGAACTAAACCTAAAACGAATTTGCTCGTTCAAACTAGAACTAAACTAAAACTAAAACGAATTTGCTCGTTCAAACTAGAACTAAACTAAAACTAAAACGAATTTGCTCGTTCAAACTAGAACTAAACTAAAACTAAAACGAATTTGCTCGTTCAAACTGGAACTAAACTAAAACTAAAACGAATTTGCTCGTTCAAACTAGAACTAAACTAAAACTAAAACGAATTTGCTCGTTCAAACTAGAACTAAACTAAAACTAAAACGAATTTGCTCGTTCAAACTAGAACTAAACTAAAACTAAAACTAATCTAAAACTAAAACGAATTTGCTCGTTCAAACTAGAACTTCTAAAACTAAAACGAATTTGCTCGTTCAAACTAGAACTAAACTAAAACTAAAACGAATTTGCTCGTTCAAACTAGAACTAAACTAAAACTAAAACGAATTTGCTCGTTCAAACTAGAACTAATCTAAAACTAAAACGAATTTGCTCGTTCAAACTAGAACTAAACTAAAACTAAAACGAATTTGCTCGTTCAAACTAGAACTAAACTAAAACTAAAACGAATTTGCTTGTTCAAACTAGAACTTCTAAAACTAAAACGAATTTGCTCGTTCAAACTAGAACTAAACTAAAACTAAAACGAATTTGCTCGTTCAAACTAGAACTAAACTAAAACTAAAACGAATTTGCTTGTTCAAACTAGAACTAATCTAAAACTAAAACTAATTTGCTCGTTCAAACTAGAACTAAACTAAAACTAAAACGAATTTGCTCGTTCAAACTAGAACTAATCTAAAACTAAAACGAATTTGGTGGTTCAAACTAGAACTAAACTAAAACTAAAACGAATTTGCTCGTTCAAACTAGAACTAAAACTAAAACTAAAACGAATTTGCTTGTTCAAACTAGAACTAATCTAAAACTAAAACGAATTTGCTCGTTCAAACTAGAACTAAAACTAAAACTAAAACGAATTTGCTTGTTCAAAACTAGAACTAATCTAAAACTAAAACGAATTTGCTCGTTCAAACTAGAACTAAACTAAAACTAAAACGAATTTGCTCGTTCAAACTAGAACTAAACTAAAACTAAAACGAATTTGCTCGTTCAAACTAGAACTAAACTAAAACTAAAAATAATTTGGTGGTTCAAACTAGAACTAAACTAAAACTAAAACGAATTTGCTCGTTCAAACTAGAACTAAACTAAAACTAAAACGAATTTGCTCGTTCAAACTAGAACTAAACTAAAACTAAAACGAATTTGCTCGTTCAAACTAGAACTAAACTAAAACTAAAACGAATTTGCTCGTTCAAACTAGAACTAAACTAAAACTAAAACGAATTTGCTCGTTCAAACTAGAACTAAACTAAAACTAAAACGAATTTGCTCGTTCAAACTAGAACTAAACTAAAACTAAAACGAATTTGCTCGTTCAAACTAGAACTAAACTAAAACTAAAACGAATTTGCTCGTTCAAACTAGAACTAAACTAAAACTAAAACGAATTTGCTCTTTCAAACTAGAATTAATCTAAAACTAAAACGAATTTGCTCTTTCAAACTAGAACTAAACTAAAACTAAAACGAATTTGCTCATTCAAACTAGAACTAAACTAAAACTAAAACGAATTTGCTCGTTCAAACTAGAACTAAAACTAAAACGAATTTGCTCGTTCAAACTAGAACTAAACTAAAACTAAAACGAATTTGCTCGTTCAAACTAGAACTAAACTAAAACTAAAACGAATTTGGTGGTTCAAACTAGAACTAAACTAAACTAAAACGAATTTGCTCGTTCAAACTAGAACTAAACTAAAACTAACTAAAACGAATTTGCTCGTTCAAACTAGAACTAAACTAAAACTAAAACGAATTTGGTGGTTCAAACTAGAACTAAACTAAAACGAATTTGCTCGTTCAAACTAGAACTAAAGTAAAACTAAAACGAATTTGGTGGTTCAAACTAGAACTAAACTAAAACTAAAACGAATTTGCTCGTTCAAACTAGAACTAAAACTAAAACTAAAACGAATTTGCTTGTTCAAACTAGAACTAATCTAAAACTAAAACGAATTTGCTCGTTCAAACTAGAACTAAAACTAAAACTAAAACGAATTTGCTTGTTCAAACTAGAACTAATCTAAAACTAAAACGAATTTGCTCGTTCAAACTAGAACTAAACTAAAACTAAAACGAATTTGCTCTTTCAAACTAGAACTAAACTAAAACTACTAAACGAATTTGCTCGTTCAAACTAGAACTAATCTAAAACTAAAACGAATTTGGTGGTTCAAACTAGAACTAAACTAAAACTAAAACGAATTTGCTCGTTCAAACTAGAACTAAACTAAAACGAATTTGCTCGTTCAAACTAGAACTAAACTAAAACTAAAACGAATTTGCTCTTTCAAACTAGAACTAAACTAAAACTAAAACGAATTTGCTCGTTCAAACTAGCACTAAACTAAAACTAAAACGAATTTGCTCGTTCAAACTAGAACTAAACTAAAACGAATTTGCTCGTTCAAACTAGAACTAAACTAAAACTAAAACGAATTTGGTGGTTCAAACTAGAACTAAACTAAAACTAAAACGAATTTGCTCGTTCAAACTAGAACTAAACTAAAACTAAAACGAATTTGCTCGTTCAAACTAGAACTAAACTAAAACGAATTTGCTCGTTCAAACTAGAACTAAACTAAAACTAATTAAAACGAATTTGGTGGTTCAAACTAGAACTAAACTAAAACTAAAACGAATTTGCTCGTTCAAACTAGAACTAAACTAAAACTAAAACGAATTTGTTCTTTAAAACTAAAACTAAAACGAATTTGCTCGTTCAAACTAGAACTAATCTAAAACTAAAACGAATTTGCTCGTTCAAACTAGAACTAAACTAAAACTAAAACGAATTTGCTCTTTCAAACTAGAACTAAACTAAAACTAAAACGAATTTGCTCGTTCAAACTAGAACTAAACTAAAACTAAAACGAATTTGCTCGTTCAAACTACAACTAAACTAAAACGAATTTGCTCGTTCAAACTAAAACTAAAACTAAAACGAATTTGGTGGTTCAAACTAGAACTGAACTAAAACTAAAACGAATTTGCTCGTTCAAACTAGAACTAATCTAAAACGAATTTGCTATTTCAAACTAGAACTAAACTAAAACTAAAACGAATTTGGTGGTTCAAACTAGAACTAAACTACAGAAACTAAAAAGAATATCGTTGTTCAAGCTAGAACTAAATTAAAACGAATTTGCTTGCTCAAATTATAGAACTAAACCTAATTTGCTCATTCAAACTAGAACTAAACTAAAACAAATTTGCTCATTTAAACTAGAAATAAATAAAACTAAGAGAATTTTCCAGATAAAACAAGAACTAAAAATAATTTAGTGAATTGTTTGCTATTCAAGCTTAAACGCAAACTCAGAAAAATGTTTCAACCTTCTGATCTCCGGTTTGACGCTCTAACCATTGAGCTACCTGGACTAACTAAAGCTAACTTTAGCTAACTAAACTAAAACAAATTTGCTCATTTAAACTAGAAATAAATAAAACTAAGAGAATTTTCCAGATAAAACAAGAACTAAAAATAATTTAGTGAATTGTTTGCTATTCAAGCTTAAACGCAAACTCAGAAAAATGTTTCAACCTTCTGATCTCCGGTTTGACGCTCTAACCATTGAGCTACCTGGACTCAATGGCAGAGCGAAGGCTACGTTGTGTACTAGTTCGTACGTGCGATATACGTACTGCTAAATCTAATATTTATCTGATAGAAAAGATATACAGACATATCGGGACTGCAGATTTAGCAGTATGTATGTGATCGTAAGATTAAAGATAATTTAGAGTTTCATATATGTGATGTATAAATCGACAATTTAAGTTGGTCACTCCATATAATCCATGTTTTTTCTTATCAATAAAAAGTACATCCTATTGAAATTCAAAAGAACCAAAATATTCGACAGTGTATATAAGCCGCCATTTTGAAGAGTAGTATTAAGCAACCTTCGCACTCGTGTACTGTACTTATGACGTCAAAGAGTCCAACTTGTTTCAATTGTATCAAATGCATGCTCTTGAACCCCATCGTTTCGAGCCAGAACATGTGTCCAATCCAGATGAGAAACATTCTGAAAACTAAGGTCAAGTTTGACTCTCTGACGTCATAAGTACAGTGTCAGGTTGCTTAGCTCTCTGGCGGCTTACACTGTCGAATATTTTGACTCTTGAAGACGAATTTCAATAGGATGGGATGTACTTCCGAAGCTGAGAACACGGTCAGTAACTCAACTATATGTTTACTTTGTATTGATGATAAGAAAAAAACCTGCATTATGAAGTGACCTCATTTAACTAGTAACATTGATTTTAAAACTTAACTGTTTCATCTTTCAGCAATATTCGACCTCTCTTTTCCATCGCTTGTAGTTTCTTGATCCGATTAATTTTCTTTTCAAATGAGTAGGAAATTTCTTTGAAATGGAGATTCTCTTGTTGAATAGTCTTTGGACGATTGGAGGGACAATCCGGCACATTATCAGGCGATGTCGCATCTTCAAAATCTTCAACACTCCAGCAAAAGTCCGTATCGTTTTTCTTTAGGTCAGCCGGAGCGTCGTTCTGGCAGGCTTTAAGCTCTCGAATTACAACCGCCATCCCGTGCATAAGATGCTGGTCAATATGACAATGCATGAACCAGTAACCTGGATTATCTGCAATGAAGTCGATGACCACATAGCCGCCAGCTGGTACCATTATTGTATCCTTGCGAACGGTCGTGCTATTACTGCTGATCCCTTCGGGTACAGTGTCATTCTTCCAGTGTGGAGGTCCATCGCATTGAGTATCGGGTTGAAGGTCTTTTGTTGGACTTTTTATCGTACCATTGTCGTAGTATTCAGGAAAACCGAATTTCACTACGTAGAAAGAGTGTCCGTGAAGGTGGATCGGATGGGTAAAGACGCCATTACTATCACCAAGAGAGGATAAAACGAATCGAATGCCCTTACTGTATTGGCGCTGGGGAATGTCCACGATGTGCACGCATGCCTTGTTATCAGGTGACGAACATGTCGTATCGTAATTGCATTCGTTTATCAATCCTTTGTAATTGGTCACTTGAAGTGCAAGTGGTGGCATTGTGAATTGTTTGCCATTAACTGTCGCAATAGCGTTACGAAAGTCATAATTAAAGTTGAAAAACTTCGTTCTTGTGAGATTAATATTCGCAGAATCTGGTACGTCATTTTCAGCAGTTGGATGAAGCAAGTTGAGCTCGTCGACATGATGGCACTCTAGGTCGAGTCCCTTCTTGTAAGCTTTAAAAGGGCAGTTGAAAACTTTACACACCTTGTCGTCAGAACATCCTCTAGGGTTGGGCTTACGAAATTGGCGTATAAGGTATGCATAATCAATTATAACATTCCCTTTTTCCCCATAAATCAAGGCCGCGAAGCCACTGCTTTGAAGGTTTTCCCCGCTGATGCAGTCTATGGCCAACGTTTCAGTTCGCATTGGAAACTGAGTTACTGCCGATGCCATTGGCGCCGTCAAGAGAAAGTCGTATCGTTCCCCCACGTGAATAATAATATAGTCGGTTTCAAATGGTTTTACCAAATATCCATCTGTTGCAATAACAGTTAGAATATGTTCGTCAATTGAAAATCGATAAGCCGTGCCTTCCATTGCTCCGATCAAACGGAATCGATAAGTTTTCCCCTGTTCAACATAAAAACTATCTAAGCTGATATTCTTGTTCACCATGCGTCCTTCCACTTCTATTAAAGATACGTGTATTCTGTTGATTACTATTGTAGGAGATTGCCCAACGACGCTGTTTGCCAATTTTGAACCATCTGGTAAGCATTGTTCTCCTTGATAATAATTGCGAGCAAAGAGAGAACGGGCTAATAGTGTATTTTGTGATGAGGTGTAATCAGAGATGTTCTTTCTGGGAAAATCAAGGAAGACCAAGGTGTGCTCGCCTGGTTTGTCTTCGAAGTTGCCGTAGGGTGATAGAGCATCTGCTGTTTCTTTCACTATCAAAGCACCAAAAAGTCCCAGATCTCTTTGATCATTCTCATGTGAGTGATACCAAAAAGTTCCAGATGGAGTTGCTTGAAAAATATACCTAATAAAAATTATCAAATCTTTCAATTATAGTCGAGCAAAATGTCGTTATTTGTCACTGTGGCAGGCACATTAATTATTGCAAATGATTATTAAATTATTGCCCGAGACGGAGTCTTATAATAATAGAGACCTTTAGCAAATACGACGGTAAACCTGGACGACGGCGTCCTTCAAACAAACAAAAATTATTCATGCAAAACAAAGAGAACGAATTTTTTGTTGTCCCAAGGGTAATCTGTACACCGTCTTCGTTCGGTTTACAACCTTACGGTTGTCTGAGCATTGTTACGTCTTCAGGACGGCGTGAACTCGCAAAGACGTGAGAGATGTTACGGTTGCTTCCTCGGGTAGCAAACACAGAATATCGTTGCATTGAATTATAGGGTTTAAGAGTTAGGGTTTAGGTTAGTAATTCTTTATTTCAGCGTTAGGACTAGAGTTTTGATTTGGGTTATGGTTCATGTAAAGTTTCTGAATCCTGCGAAAATAACCTTGATATGTCTATGACTCTATGACGTAGTTTGTGTCTATTGTCTCTCCCGTATACACGAGGAACGACCGATGTTACTTATAAGATTGACTTCAAAACAGATACTTCAATCGTTTTAGCAGTACTGAAGCGTTTTAGTGGTGAAAAAACAAGCTTGGGATATCAAATACGTACTAGTTAATTAACCGTGCCTTCTTGTAAATGCTGAAAATTATTGGCGTTTTAACTACCGTCCCCGTCCTAGTTTGCTAAAGGTCCCTAATATATAATCTGAAAATATAATAATCTGAATATAACTGATAATCTGAATATAATAATCTGAAAATATAATCTGTGAATGTGTGTGCTTGGAGAAGACAGACGATACATGGACGATCGTCAAGCTCAATTCCTCAGAAAATGTTTCAAACAGGAATCAATCACCTGTAACCTTGTAACCATTGAGCTACCAAGACTCAGATGGCGAAGCCCGTTACAATCAAGGTCCATGATCACTAGAATTATATTGTCTGGAAACGCGGCCAAAGTCTTTGTTCTATGTTTTTGTTGAGCTTGTGTACTTTCGCGGTTGCTGAACACATTGTATTTTCTGTATAATGAAGCAGTTATCCAGTAGCAACGTTTGAATGCAATGTTGAAATATTAACAAACCTTAAACAAAGGGTTAATTGTACACTTTCGGGTGCCCCTCAACACGAATAGCAGTTTTCTAGCCCCTTTGAAGTTTGCCGCGTTTCCAGACCATATATATACATATACATATATATACATATTCCAGACCACACATATACATAGTAATATATATATATATACATAGACATAGACATAGACATAGACATAGACATATACATACAGTATACATATACACGTGTTTCGCTGTACCACAGCTCATCAGTGTAGCTTGGAACAATCTGGATGAGTCTTATATATATATACACATGCTGGGATGGCTAGATAACAAATTTCGCTTTCCCAGCTTGTGACGTCAAACGCATATAAAAAATACATCCAAGATGGCGGACAGTGATTCAGGTTCGCAACATTGAAAGTACAATTATTGTTTTTAATTTGAATACTTTGCATCTAAATATTTACCAGTTTTTATTTTCGCCTCATTAGTTTGCTTTTCGCAACTTTTGTTATTTGTTTCCCATACCCTTTAAGTTAAAAAATATACCTGAATTTACCACCCGGCCGGATAGCCCATTGTGTGATATAGGAAACTCCGTCCATCCATGGTACATTATATTGGTGCATTCCATGCCAATGTATCGAGGTTTCGTTTATATGCATATTGTTAACGACATCAACCACCACTGTGGCATTTTGGTTTACAATTAAGGTTGGACCTTGAAATAATCCGTTTACCGTCATGACTTCTGGCAGAGCATCATATCCTCCATTCCCAGCACTTTCGATAACCATCTTAAAATAACACGTGCTTTCGTCAAGACAGTCGCAAGCACGAGGCTCTGAGGATATTTCGCCGTCACACCCGTCTATATATACAGGGTCGTCAAAACATTCATCTTCTGATGCGACACTCTGCCGGGCGACAATGGACAGCCATGTTAAAACCAGCAAATTAACCAAGCTCATATTCTGAAGGAAAAAGCAGGCAGAAACATTCACATAGATCACAATACATTATTGTGTATTACATATGCATGCATTACATATGTATAATATTACATATGCATGCATTACATATATTATAGGACTTAGCTCGTGAGCGGTCTCAACACAGCTTTTTAGGGTACATAGGCGTACGGGCCGGGGGGCTGCTGCAGCCACCCTGCAGTTGTCCGAACAATAGCGTAGAGTCTGGCTGCTATTAATAGCTCAAAAAGCGGACAAACAAACCAAATTTGACTCACAAATGATTGCAAATGAGCTATTTCTTTTGTTATGGCCGCAAGAATTATGGGTAAAAGCGGACAAACATCGGTATTGACGTCATCTCGACGGAGCTCTATTCGGGCAAAAAGGGTCCTGTGTTAAATTATTCTAATATTTGAATGCAACTTAATGACATTATAACAGATTCTCATTGAGGGAAATCTGGGATTTCATTGTTTTAAATCGTTTAGCAATGGTTAGTGTCATAGCCAGGCGGTGCATACGAGATTACGTTTAGACCTTATAAATTTAGTTTTGTGGCTCATTGCTTTTCCTTCCTTATCTTCTGCCGTCGTGCAACGCATTCCCCATGCGCGGGAGAGATATCCACACGTCTAAATTTGGAGAATCTGTGTTACTTTAACGGTAATTAAATAGTCCGAATCCCGCACACTGCCGCGGCTGAAAAAACGAGAAAAGTGCCCTCAAATTGCAGGAAATACACTTTTACGGACCCCCTAAATGTACATGTTTCTAATGCATGTCCAATTAACGAAAAGCATGCATGTGTAATAATGCTTAGGCTAAACGATGGCAATTCGTGTTCTTCAGTAATATTGACGTCATCATTTATTCGGGCAGGTTATGCTCAGCCCCCCTACAAACTTTCACCCGTACATCTATGTTTAAGGCTTTATTATCCTAATGTTTTTAGGCCGAATCCGCGGTACCACAGCGGTTTAACACAAAAATGTTGAATAATATTAAATCGCATCCTCTAGGAGGTAGTCGTCTCAATATTAACTAGCTAATTAATATTTATACCCTAATACTACCCCTAATAACCGTGACCAGCCGATAATGTGAAGAAATAAAAGATAAAACATTAACCGAAAAATGTCATCTTAAGACTTAATTGATATTCAAGTTAAAAACAAGACAAAATATCAGCCGTCCTTCACGTTGTAAGCCTCGAATTAGTGGACTTGTTAAGGCATTGTAAGCAGTAAATTATTGGATTGTAACCGACCCCAAAACAACAAAGATCCTAACCCTAACCCCCCGCCTAACGAGTTTTCTAACCCGGCCTGCCTAACGAGTTAATACTACTTATAAACACTAATACTAACTCTAATGTTAACCCTAATATTAACCCTTTTCAATTCAAACCCTCAGAGGTTGTGATTGTGGGGAGCGTGATTTAAATATCCATCAACATTTTTGTGTTAAACCGCCGTAGTACCGCGGATTCGTCCTCCCTCTACGCCCGTGGCAAATCGTTTCCCGAAATTTACTGATAATCAGGGAAATGTCATGACGTCCCACGCGTAAAAAGCCCGAAAATAAATGCAGATATCTTGTGTGTCTTTCGGTGAATTGTTTTGAAAAATTGCACAATTCAGGATGAAGCTTATACCTTTTTAATTCTGGTTTTTTTTAAACATTCTATCAGACAAATTTTGTTTAATAACGATTTTATATTCCGAGAACCCGGCATTCTCATAAGCGACCAGCTCTAGTTGGTGGTGCAGGCTTACGAGAATAAATTAAAGTATAGGATTCGAGACTCGTAATTTACCATAACTTTTCCTTCATCTGATTCATCGAATATAAATGCCAAATATTAACTTAAAGGATATTTTGGCTATTCCAACCGAAATACAAATTAATGTAGTTCATATGAAAGATTTTACTGATTTTAGTTTATTTCCAAAGTTTCAGCATTCATATCAATTTTAGCGGACTTTGCTGAATTCAATTCAATTCAATGGTCTTTATTAAAAACATCATAGGGTAAAAGAACATATCGTATGTTACAATTAGAAAAATCAAGGTATTAAAGCATTGTATTATATTTAAAATGTACTCGATTGATAAAAGTGTTCATAAAACGGCTGGTGTTTATCTTTGGGCGTTGACTTGACTAATTTCTTAAATTGTATCTAGTTCATTTTACTTGTGGAATTAGATGATGAAGTGGATGATTACTCAGCCTGGTTAATTTCTTAATGATCTTTTTATCTTGGTTTTCTATAAGGGTGCATACCATCACACGTTTTGAAGTATATCTGCGTTTATGGAAACGATCTAAGAAGCACTGAATTGTCAATTCAGAATCAACTGCACCATATACTGATAGGCCATAAGTAATGTTAGGTAGCACAATGATGTTAAAAAGATGTTGGCTGCAACCTTCCTTACGTAATAATCGTATAAAATTAAAAATGTTTTACTACGATTTATATTAAATGGGACTATAAAGGTGCACTGAAAAACGTTGAAACTTTAAAAGTGTTGTGAAGAAAATGTCATTAAAATTTCAAAATTGGTCTAAAACACGATATGTGTAAAAAGGAAGAATGTAGTGTATGTGTATTTTAAAGTATCATGGGCCTTGGGAATTGAATAAGAATTGACCTGCGTAGCGATCAATGTTGTGAAAATTATTTGAAATAAGGGCATGCGGTTGCGGATTGAGTAGAAAGAGAAGGTTAATGTTTTATTTTTACTCTGTGACAAAAACGGTAGACGAAAGTGTCATGGAAGTTGTGATGTTGCGGATTTAATGTTATTTAGATTGTGGATATGTTGATACGGAAGTTAACATGGGGAGAATGTCATAGATAAATGATATAAAAATAATGAGATGTGATAGAAATATAGCGGTGTACGACTCAAGTTGACAGCGCTTCCGATGTAGAGATTCATATTTGCGCAGAGGAATGTTAATTAATTAAGTAGGAGAGTTTATATTTAGTTACATATGCAGATATGGAATGGGCAAATGATTTTGGAGTGGGGAAGTGATAATGGAATGGGGAAATGATTTTGTGTGAGTGACATGGGGAAAGAAATAGATTGAATTGGATGTAAATGAGTACCGTATTTTGCGGCGTATTTGCGCGTCGGTTAGATATGTTTAAAAACATTTGGTACATTAAAGTTTGTATGAATACTATTCTGTATGTCGTAACTGTTGAATTTGAAGGACTGGAGTTAGTGAGGATATGGTAAAATATGAAGTAAAGGTGAGTTGAGGGTGTTGTAACGAGAAACAAGAGAAGGTATTTGAATGGCAGTGTGTAAGAGGTGGGTAGGGTAACGACGTTTATTTATATATATTTATATATATATATTTATATATATATATATTTATTTATATATATTTATTAATTTATATTTATTAATTTATATTTATTTATATTTATTTATTTATTCATATATTTATTTATTTATATATATTTTTATTTAATATATATTTTTATTTAATATATATTTTTATTAATATATATTTTTATTTATATATATTTTTATTTATATATATTTTTATTTATATATATTTTTATTCATATATATTTTTATATTTATTTATTTATTTATTAGCCATCTTACCTTAAATAACTATTAGAATATTGGCAAGATCAGGAAATATCTGAGTAAACAGGAAGTTATATGTACGCATTTATAACATCCAGACTTGACAGTTGCAATAGCATCCTTTATGGCTTACCATAATCTGTATTGAGCAAGTTACAGCGAATTCAGAACACAGCTGCCAGACTTGTTGCGAGGGTTAAAAAATAGGTATGCTATAGGCATACATGTATCTACTGCCTGATTAAAGAATGAATGATAACTGTAGGATATAGCATATTCAAAATTATATATTACTGTATATACATCACTGGTTAAATTTAATGCTGTGGAAGATATAAAGTACTGGTATGTGTATAACAATTATGCTCTCAAGTTATACCGATAAACATTAAAATATTCAAATTTTGAAGGACTTTTTAATTTTATTCTAATTTCTAAATAATATATAACAAGTACTGTATATACTGTTATACTCAGACACTTTTCAAAACTCTATAACACAAAAACTGCTACAAAAACTGCTGCAATTTCAAGGAAATACAGTGCAGAATAAAGGAAACACAATGCAGAAAAAAGGAAATAGTACAAATGCAGAAGAAATAATTGGAAAAGCACTGAAATTTATTTATTTATTAAATTTATTTATTTATTAACGATATGCCGAATTCAATATCTCCTGGTGCATCGCTACCACTTTTCGCCGATGACTCCAAATGTTTTCGATTAATTCTTGGACAAGACGATGGCAAAAAAATACAGGAAGATCTGAATAAGTTGTACTTAGTGGACTTGTACATGGGGCATGGAGTTTAACATTAAAAAGTGTAAGGTTTTACGTTTAGCTAAGATCAAGTCAATATTTGTCAGAGACTACTTTCTTGGTGGGAAGCAACTAGAGCACGTAGTAGTTGAGAAAGATGTGGGAGTTCTCATTAGTCACGATCTGAGCTGGAACAGTCACATTAACTAACTGCTAAAGCCCAGAAGATGTTAAATGTCTTGTATCGCGCATGCAAGCATATCAGTGACAGGGATATTAAGAAACTACTTTACTTGGGTTAGATCCCGTCTTGAGTATGCTAGTGTGCAGGTATGGTCACCTTACACCATAAAAAATATTACAGCTCTAGAACGAATTCAGCGAAGAGCAACTAGATTTATTGTTGGAAATTAGTTGTCCTATCGTGAACGCCTTGATTGCTTACATTTACTTCCGTTGGCCTATCGTAGAGAAATTAGTGTAGGGTTGATATCTGTGTAGGGATATCTAAAATCTGTGTTGGGTTGATATTTCTCAATATGTTTTTTTCGCTCATGTACTAAGCCTCTTACTAATATATATGACCATCTTACTCTGAAGATTCCTTTCTGTAAGACTTGAGTCCTTTAAAAACTCTTACTTTATACGTGTCTGTCGTTTATGGAATTCTTTACTGTTATGTGTTAGAGAATACCAGCTTTTATCTACTTTTCGTAACAAACTAATTGACTATTATTATGTTAAATTTTCAAATGATTCAAACACTTTATAATAATTATTATTCATTCTTCATTTTGTAAATAATGTTAGTTAATTCTACTGGCGGTTTATGCTATGGAATCTTGAATTCTATTTTAAACTGTCCACAAATTTTCATTATATAATGTACTCAATATAATAATGTAAATTTGAAATTTGATTAAATTAATTAATTAAAAAAACAAAAAAACTTTCTTTCTTTGTCATATGAACATCACTTTCTGCAAAATGTTTTCATGTGTATATTATTAATATTTGAGGTTAATAAACACTTATGTATTTTTCAAAAGAGCTCAAATTGTGCTCATCCTTTGGGCTTGCACAATTTGTGAAAATTGCACTTGAAACCGTGTTCTCATACTGTACTTATATAAAGTAATAATGCCAACTTGTCAGAAACATTTTCTGAAGATTTGAGCTTGATGATAGTCCATGTATTATCTGTCTACTCCAAGCTGCCACAATATATCACTACGACAGGTATTAACACACCCAAGCATTACTGATATATAGTGACTGCTGCATAGACAGTACAGGTACATATCAGGGTTCGAATTAAATGTTTAAAAGTGAATAACGAATTTCCGTCCTAGTTTTTGGCGCGATGTGTAATATTTGTATTGCATTATAAAGCATTTCATATGAACCTGGCACCCAAATTGCAAAACAGTTGCTTAAAATAAAATTTGAAGTTCTTTTGTCACCGGATAAGTCACGCCCACGACTGATCTCAAAAATAGGACTGGATCGAGCATCTAGTGCCGGAAATAGCTAGCGGCGGCCATCTTGGAGTGACTACTTTCTGTGACTACGCTATATAGTTTTACTTAGGCGAAGCCGAGTTTTCGCGTATTTAAGCAATATCTGTTCACAAATCGAACTCATCCCAAATATCCTAAGAAGTAGAAAGTATTCAAAGGTATTTGGACTCAAAATATTGTAAGTTTAGGCGGAAAATGTCTGTAAAATTATTCCCACATGCAATCGAATGGTACTGCATATAATTATCTCAATACTAAATAAGTTTCGGTCTGGTTGTACATTATTGTTTAATGAATTATTGTTGCCTTTGATTGCTTAGCTTCCAGCAAGAGGTACATTAATGTTGTTTTCACTTATTTATTGAGTCGTAGTCTGACTCAGTAAACACTGTATTTAAAGTCAAAATTTATGTCCCTGTAATAATTCATCTTTTTGTTATCAACAACAATTAAGGCCATTTGCCATAAAAGATTAAATGAATTTAATTTGGAGATTTACCACCTTTTTGTGAAACAAGTGTGCTCTCCTAGTTAATTTAGAACATTCTTTTCCTCAAAAGTACAGTTAATTATACTGTACTGTACAGTATAATTAAGAACATGTCAAGCTTCTATTTCATATAGTGGATTTGGAAAATCTTTACCCCAGGCTGATAATAGTTTCCTTCATACTAATGTTGTTGGAAAACTAGTGGTTCAGATAAATCAGGCATCTCCCCCAAACTAAATGCTGTTTTTATTAAATTTCTCGACCTTTTAAACATGATGGGTGCACATAAATGTTAATGACTTGTGTATAATAAAGCTCTTAGTGTCACTATCGATAAATTATCACAAGGGATTGGGACACCATGAACTTGTTGGCCAAGTCTATTTGTAGCTGTATGGTCTATAAATTCACCACCATTTACAAACTAGAAATGGTGCCATTTTTAATATTACCAATAAATCTGTTTCCTCCTTTTTCTTGAGGTTGCCTTTTTCATAACATAATTGTCAGTGTATTGCCAAAATAAATTTACCTGCCAATTGTAAATATATGTATGATCATGAGATGCTATCTATGATAAATCCACAGCCATCAATGCACTGGTAAATTCTCTGAAAAATATGCTGCTTAAAGGATTAAACCAGGGCCACTTCAGGAACCATTAATGAAAAGGTTTGACCATAAAACACATACTGTAAACTTCCAATAATAAGACCTCCCAAAGATAAGTCCTCTGTATTCTATGCACAAAAATCCTTCTCAAAATAAGCTCCCCCAAACATAAGCCACAGACTTATGTACATATCATATATGATATATAGGGTCTTACAGTGATATAAATTGTGACTTTAAATACAGTATTTACTGAGTCACAGACTGCAGTGTGACTCAATAAATAAGTGAAAACAACAATAATGTACCCCTTGCTGAAAGCTAAGCAATCAAAGGCAACAATATTAATTAATAAAGTAATAAATGAAATGTACAACCATACAGAAACTTATTTAAATAGTATATTTAAATAGTATATTAGATAGTATATTTGGATAAATAAGTTAAGTATTATCACAAAAATTAAGAGAAAGAATGAAAGTGCTACCATGAAGTTAGTCCTTAAAACCTTTGTCCAGATACAGTAATAAATCCTGAGTGATCCAAACCACTGACAATTCAACGACCAAGCTTCTTACTTGGCGGACCTTGTACTTTGCAGGACTTAAAAACATGGAGCTTGCGAACCATTTTCTCGATGTTTTCCGCCTAAACTTACAATATTTTGAGTCCAAATACCTTTGAATACTTTCTACTTCTTAGGATATTTGAGATGAGTTCGATTTGCGAACAGATAATTGCTTAAATACGCGAAAACTCGGCTTCGCCTAAGTAAAACTATATAGCGTGGTCACAGAAAGTGGTCACTCCAAGATGGCCGCCGCTAGCTATTTCCGGCTTCAATTTTTGGACTCCGAAACAATAGGTTTTGAGATCAGTGGTCACTCCCAAATTCATATTTACAGTAAATAATTTATGCGAAAACAAACAAATAATATGCTTTATTAACTACAAACATTTATATCTGTGTCAAGAGATGCACAGAGCAACCACGATGTTCTCGCAATGCGATTTCTTTTCTTAAGTGCTGTTCGGTTTGTGTAGAATTTATTAAACAGAATTTGAGAAAGATGCAACTATATTTACACCAATATTTACAAACACGTAAACAAGTACACGCGACGAGTTTATAAGCGCTGCTACGAGTCGTCTTCTTGTTTCCAGGAGCTTTGATGACGAAGCATTTCCGTCTGATCTAACATGAAGTAGCCATCATTAAAGTCGTTCTCAGGGGCTTACGGTTTTGCGCGGCGGCAGAAAATCGTCAAAATCCAACCACAATAGTTGCCAAATATGACTTTTTAAATGTCATATATTATGCCTTCAATCTCAATAAAAATGGTTGAAACTTATGTGGTGAATTTTTGTATCCTTTCGCTATCTATAGGCTAGTTTTGGGGATTTCGGCGACATGATATTCAGTCACGCTTTTTAATACAACTGAAAAAAACTATGAGTAGCGATTTTTCGTTAGACTGAATAGCGAATTCTTAAAAGTGAATAGCGATTCGCGATTCCCCTAATTCGAACCTTGGTACATATATCAATCGATCCAGTACATCATTTACTTAATTTGATGATCGTCCATGTACAGTATCGTCTGTCTATTAGTTCCCACATTCTCAACAACAGTGTATAATATATTAACACATATGGAGTAGACAGGTGATTCACAGACTATATCATCAAGCTCTAATCCTCAGAAAAGGTTTCTGACTGATTACGCGGATGAACCACTCTAACGATTGTGCTACTGCAACTCAGATGGAGGTTACAATGAACAATGATAATGTATTGGTTCGGTTGATATAGTATACGTACTGCCGATGCACCAGTAGTGACTCTAACGATTGAGCTACTCTAACGATTGAGAGACTCAAATGGAGGTATAGGTTCGATTGATACAGTATACTACAGTCACTATATGTCAGTCTCGCCCAAGCATTACTGATATAATTGTAGTGATTGCCACTGATTAGTGATATATAACGCTGTGATTGCTGCAATAAGTTATTCAATAGAGACCGAACATTCTCAGTTGCCGCTGCAAAACTCTGGAATGCATTACCACTGTTTAAATAGTTTTAAATCAGCACCTTCATTTTTCGAATTAATAATTTTGTAGTTATCGTATAGCTTTATTAGTTATAGTAGTTTTATAATGAAATGTACTTTGTTTTATATGTAAGTTTATTGTTGCCTAGTTTACACGAGCCAGTTTTCTTTGGCAAATTTCTTGCCAATTAAACTTGCTCGTGTATATGGTCAACAATTTTTCCTTGACAAATCTTCCTTGACACGTTTTATTTGCCCGTGTGAAAGATTCAACAACGAGTTTTGATCAAATTATTTCCCTTGACAAGTTTCTTCGCGGCTCAACGGAAGAACCAGTTCTATAAATCTTCACTGGTTGCCGCCAGTGAGATCAAGGATTGTTTTTAAGATACTGATAATTATACTTTCAAAGCTTTACATGGCCAGGCACCTATTTGTATTACTGATTTACTAACTAAATATAAACCTACTCGTACTTTAAGTACTAAAAATGACACTACCGAAACATGTACTTAGTACTACCGAAACATGACACCTTGGAATCATTGGTTGATGAATTTAACACCTTCATCAATAAAATTGAAATACTTCGAGCAAATATTGATTCTTTATCAGACGTACCACCTACTATGGACGCCATTGTTCATGACTGTTGCTACAGCTCGTTAACAGAGTTTCAGACTGTCTCATCAACGACTGTTAATCAAATCATGAAATCTCCAACCAAATCTTGTCCTCTTGACCCGATTCCTACAAGTATTATCAAGGCAATTCCAGCACTCATTCCAACCGTCACCAACATTGTCAATTTATCTATCACTACTGGTGAGTTTCCAACTCAATGCAAATCATCCATTCTACGTCCATCAATTAAAAAGCCTTCGCTAGATTCAGACTGTTCGTTTCCAAACTACAGGCCCATTGCCAACTTAGCCTTTCTTGGAAAAACGATTGAGAGAGTTGTGTCTCATCAATTGAATTCGTACCTAGAAGATCATCACCTATTTCCAAAGTTGCAATCTGCTTATCGCAAGCACCATTCAACAGAAACAGCCCTACTAAAAGTCTCCAATGATGTCTTGCGAGCTGTTGACCAACATAGCGAGGTTGTGTCAGTTCTATTAGATCTCTCAGCTGCCTTTGATACAATTGACCACAAGATATTACTGGATCGAATGAGCACTAGATTTGGTTGTGGTGGCACCGCATTAAAATGGCTTTCCTCCTACCTCGGCAATCGTTCGCAGTGTGTTAAAATCAAACACATTACATCTAAACTCTAAGTCAATCATGGTGTACCTCAAGGATCCGTATTGGGGCGGCTGTTGTTCACTCTCTACACAGCACCCATTGAGGATATAGTGAAATACCACAACCTAGACTGCATGATCCATGCAGATGATTGTCAACTGTACTTAATCATGAACGGTGTAGATCGACCATTTTCACTATTAAAGCTACGTGCGTGCATTAAGGATATTCTCAATTGGAACACATTGAATAAACTAGTACAATCTAATCCTGACAAAACTGAGATTATGCATTTTTCTTCGCGGTTTGTCTACAGCCCATCTATTTCAACAATGGAAATTTGCTCTGCTGTCGTCAAGGTCTCTGACAAGGTCCGTGATCTTGGCGTATTCCTAGATTCTAAGCTGGACTTCCGTAGTCATATCAACAATATCTGTCGATCGTCGTCATTGGCCATACGCAATTTGGGTCGTATCCGTAAATATCTTACCCGTGATCAACTCAGTAGAACGATTAGTATACATGCCTTTATTTCCTCAAGATTGGACTACTGTAATAGCTTATTATATGGTCTGCCAATCGTCGATATAAATAAGCTACAAAGGATTCAGAATACTGCAGCGCGTTTACTAGTTGGAGCCTAACCAAGAGATAGCATATCAATGATTTTGAAAGATCTAGTGCACTGGTTACCAGTTAGGTATCGTATTGAGTTCAAGATCCTACTACTTACGTATAAAGCCTTAAGTGACAGATGTCCATCTTACATCTCGGATCTATTAACAAAATATGTTCACTAAGATCAGCAAAGAAAAACCTCTTGCAAGTACCAAGTGGAATAAAGACATCTATACATATGGACAACCTTTGGAAATCACTTCCTTAAAAGATAAACGACGCTCCCTCGGTTGAACAATTTAAATCAATGCTCAAGACTCATTTATTCCCTAAATAACTTTGATCACGTATATACAAGTTTAAATTTTATATCTATATTTCATCCTAGTAAATGTTATGAACATTTCCACATAAGGCCATTAGTTTTTTTATAATAACTAATAGCAGGGCACCTACTTTTTCTGTTATTAAAACATTGACTTAATAATAACACCTCAAGAGTATAATCTTACGAATAATATATCTAAGAATATATTAAAAATAATATAATATAAATACTATAAACAATATAATACCTGTACATGTACATACAGTAAGTATCTGTATAACATCTGCCTCATACCACAGCATGATTTAGGGTGGATAGAGTAGCGATAATTCAACTGCTTCTGATACAGAAACCAGGGCAGTTTCTCCGCCAATGTTTGCCCTTGGAAACTCTCGGACACGTCAAGACCGACTAGTCAGACCACCAACACATTTCCTTGATTTTTATTAAGATGAAGACACAACGGCAGGGCATTGACTTTTTACCCTAAAGGTTGATAGCAGGGCAAAGACTTCTACCTTGAAAACAAGGGAGGGCAAGAACTTTTTTTGTACAATTTTCTTTTTTCCACCGGCCCAACCTTTTGATAATTTTTGCATGATCCCTAAGACTTGTCGAATTGCCAATTGTCAAAGAAAACTTCCTTGAGACCATTGTATATTGCTGCTAAAACGTCTTTATTGTTATTATTATATATCATGCAAATTCACTGACGTTTACAAAGGTCTTACCTTTTTCACTTGCACTGTACTTGGACTCTCAATTATAGGCGTTGACCAATTCTTCGAACTTACGTCCTACACAAGACAAGATAAGTAAATAGGTGATAAAACGTTACTCGAATTCCAGGATGAAATGGCATATTCGTTTCAAAAAGAGTAAAAGGATGTTATTAGCAAGCTTACTCTGACCCACGAATCTTTGATGAAGAAATGTTGCCTTGAGCTCAACAATAAAGTTTCTGAAGACCGCTGCAGTTTCTATACTGAGCACTTTATCAAGCACCTTCACCGAACGTACTGGTCTTCCGATACTGGCGCCTCGTTTTTTATTGGTTCTGGTTGGTGTATGTAAAACATGCATATTCCTTATTAGGTAATTACATGAGATTTGTTGTTTGCTTTTTAAGCAGCTATTTTTAAAGCATACGCTACATGTTGCCTACGATTATTGTTCAACCGGGCATGTTTGAGCTCTCTCCAACAACACACAGACTATACACATGCTGATTATCGGCCCCATGCAGTGTAGTTTTTTTCACCCACCATCAACTTTTAATTACCTAATGTTTGCAAAGTTCAGCCTGGCAGGTGGTGCGCTTCGTTGCGTCTTTTGTGTTCAACTTATTACAATCTATAATATATATTCTATGTATTATCTAGTATGTTCTATTTCACATGACAAAAGGCTCAAGCGACCATGTTTGAGCTCTCAAACAACACACAGACTTATCCCGTAGTTCAGTGCTCACCCACCACCAACTTGTTTATGCCTCAGTATTTTATTTACGAAAAACAACAATTATAAACAAAAGCAGGATTTCAGATTGAAAATTACTTTACTGCATGAAGTCAGGAAGATCGTGAGTGGATCTTGACGTAAAAACCCCAAGCAAAAGGACGCCATGAATAGAAATAATTTAGCGGCATACGTCAACTTATTACTGACAAATATTTTTTATCCTTTTTAATGAATCAAATCTTAAAATGTAGTGGTTATCCTGAAACAGTGTCTTGCGCACTGGGGACGTTTCAAAAGTTGCTAACGTGATGGAGAACATGCAAATGATGCAATCAACAGCCTGTAGGCATGCATATCGGCCAAACAGCGGAAAAATCTTGTGAGGCGAAACCATACACTCGCCCCCCCGTTTCCGTATCCCACCGCATTTACCGCTCAAACATGGTCGGTTGAGATTTTTGTAGTAAAAAATTGTTTGCCAAATATGAACTCCAGGTGAACTTATATTAAAAAGAATATATTAAAAATAATATAATATAAATACTATAAACAATATAATACCTGTACATGTACATACAGTAAGTATCTGTATAACATCTGCCTCATACCACAGCATGATTTAGGGTGGATAGAGTACCGATAATTCAACTGCTTCTGACACAGGAACCAGGGCAGTTTCTCACTGGGGACGTTTCAAAAGTTGCTAACGTGATGGAGAACATGCAAATGATGCAATCAACAGCCTGTATGCATGCATATCGGCCAAACAACGGAAAAATCTTGTGAAGCGAAACCATACACTCGCCCCCCGTTTCCGTATCCCACCGCATTTACCGCTCAAACATGGTCGGTTGAGATTTTTGTAGTAAAAAATTGTTTGCCAAATATGAACTCCAGGTGAACTTCGACGTAGTTTTAGTCAGTTATTTTTAAACAAAATTTCTTCATCTGTATTTCTATCTTTCTCTGATGATGTACAGCTGCATTGGTTCCTCTTATATAATAGCTGGTAATTGGTTCCTATTCAATAAGTAATCTTATAAAATTTGTCAACAACAAAGAAAATGTAGTCAAAAAACGAAATATTTGGCTTGTAGCCCAGCGCACATTTTTTTGTTGTTGTGGTTTGCATGTCAGACTCTCCCAACCAATTTTTCTCACACAAAAATTCTAATGTTTTCGTTGTATACTAATTTATCCTCTTAAAAATGTTCTGAAAAAATACAGATCTTTCTGAATTGCATACTAAAAATAGGTAGATTATACCGATATGACAGACATTGTTTAGGAATGACTGTTGATGTTGTTAACCAAAGCACTAGTTTAACAACGATTATTGCGCAGGAACGATTGTACAATGATTGTCTTTGATGTATAGCAATCCCAAACTCCCAGATGTGGCGAAGGTTGGGTTCCCATAATTGGTTTATTGCTGTTATTCCTTGTTCGTGTTTTTGTTTGGCGATAACTAATTACTTGAGCTACTATATGGATCTTGTGGTCTATAATTATTAATGGACCTTCTAGCTAGCCTTAATTACTTGTGGGCGCACCCAGATAATTCAAAACTATATTATAAAGTACACAACCCAACATATCACCAAGTTTATTTTGCTTTGAAATGTGTTTGTTCGTATCGTGTATAAACAAAATGCTCACGTTTATTTTTTTATATGAGGCAACGCTGGAAAGTCGTTTCAGGGTCGCGTGCCGTTATTTTAAATTTTTAGTGCTTCGGTGCGGCGCTTATCAATTGAGGGCTGGCGCTCATTTGAGGGCGGCGCTCTTTAGAAATCATATTATTTTTTGGTAAATGGTAGATAACGGGTTAATATTGTGGTTGGTATATGAACGATTTAACGAGCGTGTGCACCATTTTGCCCACCGCTAAAATGCTAAAATTGGTTAAACTTGACTAACATTGGTTCTGTCTGACGGCGGCTTCGATTAAGCGCCACATATCACATATGTCCCGCTGATCAAACTGATCAACATAATTGCTGATCATATCCGTTTGTGCGATATTTATGTATATATATATATATATATATAGATATCTATTTGCGTTCCCAGAATAAGATTATGGCTGCTTAAACCGCCTTCGCATATTTTCAATGAATTTTAACATGATGAATTGTGACATTTGAAACTATATGCGACTCTTCAATAAGCTTGAAGGTTGCCTGCACCATGTTGTCGAGCGTGGCTAGTTTGGTGAAAGTGTGAAACATCCTGTTTCGTTCATTGTTATGCTCTGGGGTATATATTTTGTCGCTTGTGTCAATATACTTTAAACATATTTAACCTGGTAATGATTCATGACGCCTGTGCCTTCGGATTTCTGAATCCTATACGGTTGTCGGTTGCTATTTAGGGAACTTAAGATCTACGACGGCAACCTAGAACGGGGACGTCGTTCAAACAAAAGAATCTTTATGCGAAACAAAAAGAATGAATAATTTTTATTCCCAAGAGTAATCTCAATTACGCCGTCCTCGTTCAGTTTACAACGCCACTGAGACCATTTTCACGTCTTTAGGACGACGGTAACTAGCAGAGAGACGAGAGCTGTTCCTTAGGCCACACCAATTTTATTTTGTGTTTCACGGGCAGAAACCCATTTTTTTCAGGATCGGAGGCGGGGAAAAAAATAAAAATAAAATTGTATTGATGAGTCATGAATGTTCAAATTCGTCAGAAGAAATTTATATATCACAAGTAAAGACTAAACACAATATAATATTGATATACATTTGCCTAATTAATTCAGATCAATAAAGACACAAGAGTTACTTAGCAAGAGGAATTTTGCAGTGTCTACAGGATCTGTTTGCTTTCAATAAATATAAATGTACCTGACATGTATTCGAAAAAATGTAGTACACTATATAAAATAACCATAAAATTCATGTTCTGGCCACGCTAAAAGAAATCTGAACAATTACAAGTTACTTCAATATACTACAGACTCATTCTGAGCACTATTGAAGAGATCATTACAGGCATATATACAATATTAAATGTCACTTTAAAAGAGCGAGTGCAGCTTGAAAGCCATTGCTTGAGAGCACACAGATCGTCTTGCAGAACAGTGTGCATGTGCACGCTATAATTGTAAAGAGGACTGGAGCCTACAGCCTACCGTTCCGGACTTCCGGTTCATGAATATTGCTCAATGCTGTCCTCAATGCGATCCAAAAAAGATGTGCAAAACCTCAGGATTTTTAGCGTGTCTTTACAATTCGAATTTGCCATAAAAATGAGCTTCGGCAAACACGGAACTATAGATTTTTATTATTTTGGACTCTTGACTTATTTATTCTTTTATTTAAAAATAAAAGGATAAGATTTCAATTTTATTTTTATTCTGTTTTTCGGATTTTTAGCGTCGGCGGGCCCGTGAAACACAAAATAAAATTGGTGTGGCCTTATAGACTGACTTAAACATAAACACTACAATCGTTTAAAAATATTGATGCGTTTTCGAGATCATAAAACAAACTTTGAGTGTCAAACACGCTAGTCAATCGACCGTGATTTCATTTAAATGCTAAAATTTATATTGCTTTCACTGCCGTCTCCGTACGTCCTAGGTTGCCGTCGTAGATCTTAAGTTCCCTCAGCGAACGAGTGACATAATCTCCCCAGTCCAAAATAAGTCGTTTCACTTTCATCTATATTCTTCGCATAGCACGAGTTAAAAAGTGGAGATAATCTGCGTGTATGCACCGCTTAAACATGGTCGGTTGAGATTTTTGTAGTAAAAATTTGTCTGCTCAATCTGTACTCCAGGTGCTTATACTTTCATCTTTGAAATATTTTCTCAATACCAGCATGTAAATTATGTTAATTCGGTGAACACACATGTTTAGGGGAAATGTTAACGGCGTACTCTCGTTTATTTTTGAAACAAAATTGCTTATTGCTTTCACAGTTTATTTGTATACAGTCGCATTGGTTTCTGATATAATACATTTCAATGAGTAATCTTGGTAAAATTTACAGAAAACAACAAAGAAAACGTGTTCAAAAATCGAATTATTTGGCTTGTAACGATTATATCCAGCAGCATGTAGATTATGTTAATTCAGTGTTATTTTAGCACCCGTTTATTTTTGAAATTTGATCAATCAGTGAACTCAGGAGAGACGTTTGATCTGATTCTAGTTTGAGAGCAGCGGAGGGGGAAAGTTAGTTAATCACTGGTTTCCACAAACCAGCTATATATCCAACTGTAATTCGGAAAAACCCACCTCTATATAAATATTTTGAAATATTTGTTTATTTTTTGATCAATGAGTGATTTCTGCGGCCCCTCCCCTGTAGCCTGCGAAGCAGGCGTTTAGGGGTTGGGGGTACATACGGTGCCCATAGAGTGATCTTTCTCCGACACTCAAAACGAACGTGAAGTATAACAGAGTATCAGCGGGATTCATTTGATCCAAGCCACTTTCCAAGCCACTTTCCAAGCCATTGATCAAAAGCTGTTCCCGCACTGAAGTCAGGTGGTGCGTAAGTACAAACTCTGGCGCATATAGTTGATGAAAGGCAGCCTAAATCGTGGATGCGATGACATTCTATTTTTCTCACACAAAAATTCTAAAGTTTTCGATGTATACTAATTTATCCGCTTAAAAACGTTCTGAAAAATTCAGATCTTTCTGAAAGGCATTAATATACTAAAAAGAGGTAGATTATACCGATATGACAGACATTGTTTAGGAATGACTGTTGATGTTGTTAACCAAAGCACTAGTTTCAAAAAGCATTTGCGACTAAATCAACACAGGAACGATTGTACAATTAATGTCCTTGATGTATAGCAATCCCAAACTCCCAGATGTGCCAAAGGCGAAGGTTGGGTTCCCATAATTGGTACATACATGTATCACCAAGTTTATTTTGCTTTGAAATGTGTTTGTTCGTATCGTGTATAAACAAAATGCTCACGTTAATTTTTTTATATGAGGCAACGCTGGAAAGTCGTTTCAGGGTCGCGTTGCCGTTATGTACATATAAATATCACTACCGTATTGACTCGTTTAAGCGCCGCGGCGCTCTTTAAATTTTTAGTGTTTCGGATGCGGCGCTTATTTGAGGGCTGCGCTCATTTGAGGGCGGCGGTCATTAAAAATCATATTATTTTTTGGTAAAATCATAGGTAACGGGTTAATATTGTGGTTGGTATATGAACAATTTAACGAGCGTGTGGACCATTTTGCCCACCGCTAAAATGCTAAAATTGGTTAAACTTGACTAACATTGGTTCTGTCTGACGGTGCTTCGATTAAGCGCCACATATGTTCCGCTGATCAAAATGATCAACATAATTGAACTATTTGCGTTCCCAGAATAAGATTATGGCTGCTTAAACCGCCTTCGCATATTTTCAATGAATTTTAACATGAATTGTGACATTTGAAACTATATGCGACTCTTCAATAAGCTTGAAGGTTGCCACCATGTTGTCGAGCGTGGCTAGTTTGGTGTTCATTGTTATGCTCTGGGGTATATATTTTGTCGGTTGTGTCAATATACTTGAAACATTTAATCATGATTAATTAACTGAGCACAAACGATCTGCACTGGTAATGATTCATAGCTCGTAAGCGAAGTGTCTCCCCAGACAGTAAAATATCCGTCATACAAAGGCACTATCCCATGTTTAATTATCCGCGTTTAAAAATGCAAGAGGTTATAGCGCGATATGAAAACTTCGCGATGCTTGCTCGTTTCGAGTAAATGTACTGTATGGCGTTCAAATGGTAAAAAAATTTGACATAAACGCGCCAATTAGGAGGCTATATGATCGCATGCGTGCCACTATTAGTAAGCAGGGGCGGATACCTTATAAATTGTGTTGGTGTACTTATCGATCTAGCGGGGTATGGGGGCATGCTCCCCCAATTTTTGAATTGGGGTCTCTGAAATGGCATTTCCCACGATCTGACAGCACTTTTGAGTATTTCTTTTAATGTTTTCAGACATGTTTTTTTATGAAACATTTTATTATTTTTCTGAATTTTTTTGTCCAATTATAGAACTTTGATCATGTAGCCTCACATATCATAAAAAAGTTGGCTGTTTCGCTCTATATCAGAGCTCATCAGCATGCCTAGGAAACGCGTCAAACACAGTAACACGTTGTTGCAGTCAGTGAATCCGACATGGACAGGTCTACTGCCTACCCAGAGCTGTCTGGTTTTCAGGTACCAGATACAGTACTGCTCAGTTCTGCTCTCGGTTCGGTTGGGCTTAGGTTGGGGTTTGGTTGTAGTGTCTCCTTGAATTAAGACGCCGTGTAGTTTGTTGCAAATCATTATATTTTCGTAATACTATTACATCCATTAGATTCGGCGTGGATTCACTGCAAACGGTGCCACTCGAGTGCAGTATAAGTCGAACATTCTGACTTGAATGAATTCGGTTTTGCACGGCGAAAGCACAACGTTTCAACTGCGAATCTCTTGCGCGAGTGTATTCTTGTCAACAGGACATGAAATAGACAAAGAATGAAGCCAAACATGGAGATCTATTTTACTTTTGGCAACGCTTTCCATGTCGGAAATAGTCGGAACCCAAGCTGTTTTCACACACGCTGATGTGTATCGACCGCAAACCGAACCGCAAACCGAACCGGAACCTATATATAGCTAACCCCAACCTCAATGTTTTTGAGAACGGTGACATCCCGCATGATTGATTTCCGTGTGTTATTTTAATATTCGAAGGATATTCCCGTTCGTTTGTTCTATTTGAAATATGACCGCTCGACCGCCAGATAATCATTACTGATTATTATATAGTTTATCGAACCAACACGCACAAATTATGCCTTCGTTTGTGTTCAGTTTAGCGAGCACCACGACTTCGCTAGGTTTGTTTTGTTTAACTTTCAGCTGCGAGCACCACGACTTCGCTATGTTTGATTTTAACGAGCACAACGGCTTCGTCTAATTTTTTGACGAGCACAACGGCTTCGTTTGATTTGAGTTTTGATTTGAGTTACGTGAACACACGCACGCAAAATGCTGATCGGAATACTGATCAGTGCGAACACAATGGTTCCTGTGCGATATAATGAACTGACTCACACCAATGAACACCTATAAAATAGAAGGTAAATTGCATTTAGAGACAAATCGATTTGCTAGTTGATGGTAGTGAAATAGTGATGGCAAGAAATGGCGGACGCCGGTTACATGTTTTTAGTGCATATAATTGAAATCTTTGCAGTATTGTGACGAGAGACGAAAATTCACACGATAGTTAACATCTGAGAGTTGTGGCAACATTATTATTTCGTAGTACTTTGGTACTTCAATTTACTTTTGTAAGTGGAAAAGTGAATGTGAAGTTCCTGGACAATGAGGGTAGACCTTTAAGTGAGTTATCGATGGGTTTTTTACGTGTCAAATTGTAATGCAGACTTCGATATCTTGAATATTTCAGAATTGTCTCGAATAGATGTGTTACCCCCGGGTTTTTTTATGTTAACATGCTACTGCGCACGCGCGACCTTGAGTTTTAATAATATAAAACATGGCGGACCCAAGGAGCGATTTGGTGTATGATAAAGGAATAAAGTATTGGTTGTCTGTTAGAGGAAGACTAGTCTGGATATGAAATAAAGGTCTGACATTTAGAATATTTCTGTAGCACATCAACCTTTCAGATTATTCGATTTAGCCTGTGAAATTATTTTGTTAAGAAATTATTCTCCATTTTTATTGTGTATTCTTGGGCTTAGATGTAGATACTGTATGTTAAATTGGGTATTGAGCTGTTCAGCATTAATGAGTACCGATTTGACAGCTTGTGTTATAGAAATTGTCTGTATTACTTTGTTTTGTATGGTCACGACTACAATTTTGGGGCTGCTCCGCTGCTGTGCATAAGCACTGTTAGATTATTGATTCATTTCTGTTGTTGAAACAATGAATTTCTCTATATACCCAATAATAAAGACATGCCTTGTTCCATGGCCATTTATTGGCTGTATTATTGTAGCCTTTTGTTGGTTGTACTATTGTAGCCAATATTTGGTGCTGTTCCAATAATATGAATTGTCAAATTAAGAGCATTTGAAACTGCCTGAATAATTACATTATTAATTAGCCAACTTATCAATGTTAACCCAGGGTGCAGGAGACACTGATGGGATATTGACTGATTGACTTCTGTGACAGTAAAATAATTTTAATACTAACTACTTAATGACCAAGAGTGAGATATCTAACCGAGATCATGCTGTAATGGCCGAGCAATATCTGTCAAGGTTTGGTATTTTTCTGTAAAGACCGAACAGTCATGGTTATTATGTAGTCCATTATATGGCACTTCTTATTACCTTTAACATGGATTTCTTGGTCTTCAGACTCACTTCCTTTAACTTTGTCAAAACACTGGACTAGCATTTTTGTTGTTGTTTCTTTCTCCTCTGGATACTAAAATTTACTTTTATAATGTTTATTGTCATTTATTTTGTAGCAACATCTCTCTTATTAGGATTTTGTGTTTGTTCCCAATGATTTAGGGCATTAGCCAGTGAAATTTTATCCATAGACATGTAGTTGCCATAATGTTCTGTCCAACTTATCACCTTTATCAACCTTGTGATTAAAATAATAAAGATTAATCATTGTTTTTCTAACTAACAGTATATCAACTATCAATAATATATTGCAATTTATAAGCAAGCAATCTAAAATCCTGCACGGTATTAAACTTGTGTCATGCATTATGCTACTGTTTTATTTAATACAATACAAAATTCTATAAAACTTTGCACTGTCCTTGGGACCTAGTGTTAAATATACAGATTTCTAAGTGAGCCATTAAGGACAAACAAGAAACACAGAACTATCATAGATGTCTTACCTTGACAACAGAATATCTCCTCAATGAAATAAATTCAAATTCGCGACAGTTCCAAAGGCAAAACAGATTGTTCTTTGTTCAACCACGGTTCAACCTCATGGGGTACTGCGAGTTCAGCAGAACTTCAGAAAATACCACGTTCGCATTAATTCCGTACACCTTCCGTGAAAACGAATAACTTTCTAGAGTATGGATGCAATTAGTAGCAACTAAATACGTCACAAAACGTCATAAAACTGTGACAAATATCCAGATATCGCAAATGAAATTGAGATCTCGTCAACTAATAGGTCCGCAAAGAGATCTGGGCATGAGACATGTGTGCGCCTCCCTGCCGGGCAGCAGCAATTAAATTAAATTAATTAAATTAATTAAAACCAATCCAAAATTAAAGGAACAGTGCCAATCTAAATGCGCATGCGCAAATGTTCGATTTTAGGACACCCTGTCCAGAAATCAAAATATGCGAGCGCATTAACATTCGATAGCAATCTTATTCCAATGGAATGACTGGGGGCGGATCTAGGAATTTTTATATGTCAGTCAAAATGGCGGGCTACACATACCTAGAGGTATGATTTTTGAATTTGGGTCTCTGAAATGGTATTTCCCGCGATCTGACAGCACTTTTGAGAATTTTTTCAATGTTTCGTATGGTAAGCGGAACTTACCACGTCTCATCAGGTGATTATCGCGTCTGATGTTGATGCCTTGGTAACTTGAAATTGTATAGGTCTTAGTTTGAACCATTATACGGGTGACGTCATAACAATAATATGTGGTTTAGGTTTACAGGGTTATGAATAATTACTAGCTGATTAGATATGTTGAAATATGGCCGGTTATTGGTTGCATAACAAGTGTTTTTTTCTATGTCTACATGTCGATATAAGTTCGTTCCTAGTGTTCAGTGAGCTTAGTTCTGGATGGCAAATTATAATAAATTTTTCATACAGGCATAGATTACATCTTTTGGTTTTGTTGGAATAGGGCTTGTGTAGGGATCACCTATAGAATAAATCATAGGGCCTGGACCCTAGTCGGCAGATACCATGACAACAGGGAAGACCCCCAGCGGAGAAAACGTTTTTGTACGTTTTTAGAGGTGTGAATGTAAAGAGACTGCATTACCAGAGTGTTTATAATAAAACTAACCGAAAACTAAACCGTTGTTGAATTAATGTTGCCCTAACATGGGACCGGGTAACATAAATGGAGGTCCCACCGAGACGTAAAAGGAAACAGAGCAATCTGAAGTGATCAAGTAAAGAGCGTGAGGTAAAGTGAATATTATTTTGGAACCTACGACGTCTGAAGGTTGGTAACTTTATATTATTTTAAATATTCTGTTATGGCTTAGGAGAAAGTGTTGGAATTCGATTCCCGGGTATTGTCCTTGAACCTGGATGAACTAATTGAGTTGTGCGAACAAATGAAGATCGATAAAAACCTCACCGACGGCAAGACAAAATTAATCAACCCTTTGCTCAACCATTAAGAGGCAAGGACGCACTTTAATGTACATGTCCCTTAATTGGGGCTAATTGATTTTGTGCATATAAATTTAATATCGTCCATGTACTTCTAAACTATGTCAATGAATTTTATTGATCACTGAAATTTAGTAAATGCTTTATTAAATGACCAGGATACAGTAATTGCTAATAACAAGAAACACGCTATAGCTAAACTACTCTAATACAAATTCAGAGCTTTGTTTTAATCTATATCCATATTACATTGTGTTACGTAACGTTGTATTTTTAATAATTAATTATTGAGAGTTCCCTTAAGTAATGATCGTGCATAAACAAGACAAAAAAATCCTTTCTCAATCTCTAACCAGATGTATAGAGACCCCAACTCATTCGACACCCGCCACCCCTGCGATCTGTATCATCTCTGTAATAGGGCGTCCAGTTGTTAGCTTCGGCACACAATTTACGAGCAACACCGTTGCCACCACATTGGCCAGCATCACCATCCGGATACCATTCAAAGCACAATTTTATTTTTCTTGCCCATAAATCATGAACAGCTGGAAGTTTAATTCTCCAGGACATTTGACAACCTCCTCCACGGTTATCGGTATCATCACGGTAAACTGGTGTGTATTGATCTACTGGTGCACAGAGCTCTCTGGCCGCCCCACCACCACACTGCCCACCGTCGCCATCTGGGTACCATCTATAACAAATCTTTACCTGTTTAAACCACGGCGCACTGTAAGGTGACTCGATTCCCCAGCTCATGCGACACCCGCCACCTCTGTTATCCGTGTCGTCTCGGTAGTGCTCTGTCGCTGAATTGATGGTTGCGCACAGATGACGGGACTCGCCAGCACCACATTGACCCCAGTCGCCGTCCGCATACCATCGATAACAAAGCTTCGTTTGCGATAGAAACCAAACTGGATATTTGGTATTTTTGCAATCGTAACCGCCAGCTCCACACATGTAGATGTTATCTCGACACGTTGTTTTACAACAGTCACCACCATCAAACTTACGAAGCTTTATATTGCAAGCATGGTCACACCAGCCATCGCCAATATCAGTATCTAGACAAAGATTACCTCGTTTTGCACGCTGATTGCCTGCACCATGATGCAACTAAAAACAAAGGAACAGAAAAACAGACTAAATCTGAAAACATGGCTAAAAACAAAACTATAAAGTTTGACTTGTTATTATAAACTAATAAGGTTAATTAGATTATATATAATTAGATTGTTATTATTCCCTAAAGAGATGAGGTTCAGGGTAAGGATCATGATGATGAAAAACTTAATTTAAACACCGCTGACCCATCAATATTATCACCACTTCACTTTGTCTGCCAGGCCGAAATATTGTTATGAATAACGAGTCACGAGTATAGTGATCTGCAAAGATCGGACTACACCAACTGATGATCGGAATTTGTATTCATAGTTTGATTGGTTCCGATTGTTCTTTTGTTTCTTACTCACGAGTTCAAGGCGGAAGGATACAACCGCGCGAATAGTAATATATGGAAACGGAGCCGAAATATTTAAAGCCTACAGTCGAGAGATCTTAGACTTGCCTACAATTTCAAACGCTAACCCGAGAACGAACATCTACGACCGCGAAACTTGAAGTCTATGACGTATAGCCATTCAGTACTCAGTCGACCACCAATTCTCCTTAGGTATGGACCATTTGATTTTTGATGATGATGCGATTAAGATTAGATCGATTTTTTTATCTTCCAAGGCTCTTGCGCGATTTTGTTGCGACTATTTGATATAATATTAAAAATAAATTTGAACTCAAAGACTTGTTCGATATTTTTTGTCTGTATTACCTGTCAGAGCAAGGTAAACAAGACATAACCTCTTGACAATCAGAAGATCCAAAATACAGCGAGCTAATTATCGAGAACCAAAAACTCCCATTTGAAAGGAGTGTCTGTTCATGACAACGACACCAAAGCGTCTCTACCAATTCACATGGTCCTTGGAAATGGAGAATATACGCAGGATAAAAACGAAAATGACGCCAAGAATTGGAAAACCGCGAACACGTCCGTCGCAGAGCTTACCAGGTTAGGATGGTTTCTGATGTCGCCAGGCAATGAATTCGACAACAATGCCATTCTACTCACACAAACAAGCCAGAGTGATTATGCCAAATATTATTTGTAATATTCCCAATTTTTCTCCCGGCATTACCACCGTTATATACACCTATTGGATTCATCTTCGCCCAATATTACAAAATATTTAAGTCTCGACTTGCAATATTAGGATCGACCTTCGGTCTCGCCCAATATTGAATTCTCGACTTAAATATTTTGTAATATTGGGCTCAGAGGAATCCAATAAGTAATAGTGTAATCTGCAAGTCTGCTGATACAACAAAAATGAGGATCGTGTATGACGCTTCCGCCACTAGCGAGACTCCCAACGCCCCTTGAAAACAAGTTATGGAACGTACTAGTTCAGCAAAGAGCTTATCCATGCAGATGTAGTATCGAGTGATATCAAGAAAGCGTTTCTTCAAATTCGCATCCGTGAAAGCGACGCTCTCCGCTTGATTGCCAATTCAATCAAACGTCATAGGGAAGATCGACACCTATACCGTTTCATTCGAGTAATATTTGCGCTCGCCCCATCGCCATTCCTTTTGGGAGGAGTCCTCAAGTATAATCTGGACACCTGGGCGAAGAAGTACCCTGAAGAAGCCGAGAGAATGCGAAGAAGCCTCTATATGTGGACGACCTCTTGACATGTGGCCAAAATGTCGAAGAAGCCCAGAGTTGCAAATCCATGGCGATAGAAGTGCAGGGATGAGTGAAGCCAAATTAGTTGAGTTGCACAAATATACTCAAATCATCCCGAGCTATAGAAGATCAACCCAGTCCCGAACCCTGCAGCGACGAGCAGTCATACGTCAAGCAAGAATTACTAGTTCATCCAAGCGAAACGAAGTTGCTGGGCCTTAGATGGGATAAGACAGAAGACACCCTAGCGCCGGTACATGCAGTTCCCAACCAGAAGTTCTTCACCGACAAAACGCGCAGTCCTGGGGAAACTGGCGACGATTTACGACCCTCTAGGATTGGTATCCCCCACGTCACTTCAAGGCAAGCTAATCTACAGAGATATGTGCGACTCTAAAGTACCATGGGATGCACCAATCCCACAAAACCTTCAACTATGCCTGGAAAAGCTGGAAAAGCTGAAAAACCTAACTACATGCATACGGGCACGCAATTTTCCCTTTCGTAAACGGTCGTTACCATCCCGAAGCGTCGACCATCCCAGTGAAATTCCTCGTGGTGTTCCCGCACACTTTATTTCGCGACTCCTCGTGTTCTTTCATAATATTTCTATCTAAAAAGCGAACAAGCATCTATATGGCGAGTTCTTTGAAAAAAACAAATTTTAACAAACCTGAAACAATCAACATGAGGCAGATTTGGAGCAATTCTATGAAATAGTGTGTAAGTTGTCTAACATTTCGAGCGGCCTTCGTCAGAGAGTGAAACGTAAAGTGAAATAATAACTGCATGAGTGATTATTTCACTTTATGTTTCACTCTCTGACGAAGGGCCTTCGTTCGAAACGTTAGACAACTTACACGCTATTTCGGCATGAGTACACCAACCTTTTTATACATATTTTGACTGATTTGTATTTCTACACTGCCTACGCAGCACAACACGTTTTATCACTTATTTAAAATCATCTATGACTAGTAAGTGACTTTACGAATGTTCTATGGCAAATGCAGAAATGCTTAACCATTTACGGTTATAAGTATATTACGGTGGTCCATATATACAATGCGCATATAATAGTTTCAGTCGACAAATATATTTTGTCAGTCCACAAATATATTTTGAAACCTCGCAGCATACGTTATTGCGATTGATATTTTGAAATCCCGAATAACGTCGTTTGCCTTTTGGAAAGTATCTAGTATATATATACGTTGTGACTATCGATCACAAAATCGAATTTACTGGTCCAGGATTGACAGTTTTCCATGTATAATTTCTTCTGCATGAACGCTCTTCTCCTGTATACTAAATACTAAATATTTACATATAATTTTGAATTTCACGACGAACATGTCCCACGAGGAATTTCACTCCGCTTACCCAGCATTCTATGAGAGATGAGATGGTAACGACCGTTTACGAAAGGGAAAATTGCTACGGAGACGCCTCCATCTACGGAGTTGGCGCAGCAATTGAGATTTGTCGTCCGACAGCAAGGAGCAGAGCAGTACCCACACCCTGGTGGCGGCAAAATCCAGGCTAGGCAAGAGAGGACTAACCGTGACTAGGTTAGAACTCGTCAGTGCTCATTTTGGCAGCAAACCTTGTCGTTAACGTCAGATGCCTGGATAGCACGATGGCTGTAAAACAAGCATTATGATCGGCCCAAGCATTATGACCGGTCAAAGCATGCCCTGATGCGGTCCTATCCTGACAAAAATTAGACAAAAATCAACTATTTGTCCAGAATAAGAAGCCGCAGCAACTTGCCGCAGCAACTTGCGGCAGCAACCAGAATAGCAGCAATATTAATAATAATAATGAAAGCTTTATTTTACGAAGAGAAAATCAGTACAGTCATAGGCATGATACTTAGCAAATAACACTTAATTGAAATTAATCGACATGATTATTACGTACACTAATGAGTCGACGGGGAATTGTTGGAAATGGATAAATGATTCAAAAGGAATTTCTGTTATTTTGTCTGGTCTTTATATTTTTGGTTAGGTTATAGGGTTAGCTATATACGGTTAGGGTTAGGTTTAAAGTTAGGATCAAGGTTAGGGTAAAGTTTGGGATTAGGATTAGACACTACACATGCATCCTTTCACAGATAATCATCACAGATGATCGTAATTATGTCGTGCGGCAATCTCGAAGGTGCGAGTTCAAATCCCGCTCGAGTCAACAATTTTCCATCGACTCAGCCGTAGTGTTAATCATGTCGATTAATTTTCAAATAACACTTTTGCGCCACATTTTAGTTGAACAACATCATAAAAGCAAATTAAATTAACAATATTGACATATTGTATATACGTACTGTATATTAAGTATTGTGTTGCTGTCTGGGCTCTACGTATCCAACTAGTCTAGTCTTAACCGTATCAGTTTTGCTCCAGAAGCGTGTTGTTAGAATTGTTGACAAGGAAGCATTTGATGCTCACACTGATCCAATTTTTGAGAAATATAAGATCCTCAAATTTGATAAAATTTATCTACTTAACTTGGGAAAATTTATGTATTTATACTGATCACAACAAATTACTCCCTCGAAGTTTTGATAATTTTTTCTTAATTACAAATCAAGTTCACAATTATAATACAAGAAATTCTAAATTGTACTATCCTACTTTCTGTAGGACAAAAATTAGATAATTTTCTGTAAACTATCAGGGTCCAATATTTTTTAGTGCCCTTAACCAGAATATTCGTGATGCACCAACTGCTGCTTGTTTTAAATTTAAACTGAAGACGTTTCTTTGTTCTTGTAATTAAAACTTTCTGTCGTTGAACGTTTGCTATTATTTAAATCAGTCGTTTATTTACGTCTGATTTTCATTCACTTTAATATAATTCTGTATCGTCATGCTCGCATCCATATTATTATAGATTGTACTCTTTGCAAAAAAGGTAACCCAAGACCTATAATCCTTCTGGTTTCTTATTGGGCCCTTGCCACTGTTATTTATTTACTTGTAAAAAAAATTTGTAATATCTTCAATGTGGTGAATAAATTTGAATTGAATTGAATTGAATATATTCATATAGAAATTATAATAGTGTATAGATTATTCAACGGTTAAAGCCTGTGTGGGCAGTGTAGAAATACAAATAGAATACTCTGGAAAGTTGGGCTGCCGAAATAGTGTGGAGGAGGTCTACAGTTTCGAGCGAAGGCCCTAATTCGTCACAATTGACTCCCTGACGACTCGGTCTTTAAATTTGAATGTTTGTGAGTATATGTATTTGGGGTTTATGTTGCTCCAACATAACAGCCTATCTCCTATCGCTAAACATGTATTTTCCTGTTTAGGCTGTTAGGATGCTTATATATAGATATAATCCATTTGTTGTTCATTATATAGCTTCGGCAAAAGGTTTGATTAATATTTAGTAAACTGAATATTGAGTAAGTAAGAAGATTGAGTAATAAAATAGAGTAAGAATATGTTGAGGATGGTGATATTTGAGTATAGAGTAATCATAGATAATTTCTTGTCTTATTGTCATATTGATATAAAACGATATTCGTGTATATATATTTTAGTCAAAATATATACACGAATATCAAAATATATACACGAATATATTTTAGTCAAAATATATACACGAATATTAATATAAAATATGTTGAAAAAAACAACTATAATTGTGGCTTTAATTGTGGCAACTATAATTGTGACAAATAATTGTGACTATAATTGTGGCTAATATATGGCTTGTTATTAATTTTAGATTGTTATTAGTCCTTAGTTTTAGATTGGGCGAATGATTGTTTAATATCACTTGCATAAGAAATACGCGGTTACCGCGATTCGTTCTGCAGTGATCATTCGGCTCAGTTATTATAGTCAACACTGGCAAAGATATGCCCATATAATCACTTTAGCTACATTGTAATATGGTCTGGCATATTTACTGTATAGGACTTTTAATATTTTGAAAATTGTGGCTATCGAGGTACTGTACTGTATGCATGTGGATGCACATAATTATATTCAAATATAGAAAGTATAATAGTGTTAGACTTACAACGGTCAAATATAAATGTGTCATTGTGTTGCGTAGGCAGTGTGGAAATACAAATCGAAATATCGAATACTCTGGAAGGTTGGTGCCATGTGGCTATACCGAAATAGTGTGTAGGAGGTGTCTAGCGTTTCGAGAGAAGGCCCGATGTAGTATCGTCTAATCACTTGTGTTAGGCATATAGGTTCTACTTCTGGAGAGGGACAACCTTGTTTTCTTGTTTCGTTAATTAAGCTATGAATAAAAACTTTTCCAATAGTGAAAGTCGTATAATACAGTAGATACTTACATTCTCAGCGTCTGCAATCTTGGAACTGAACGCAGCCAGCAAGATGGTTATCAGGATCAAGCGGTTTAGTTTGTCGGTCATATCGCACCAAGGACAAGGTCATATGCAATCGAACGACCGAACGTTTCACTGCTAAGACTAATTTGAATGTTTGTGAGTATATGTTGGAGTTTATGAGTCTCCTGTCGCTAAACATGTATTTTCCTGTTAGGATGCATATATAGATATAATGCCGTTGTTGTTCAATTATAGCTTCGGCAAAAGGTTTGGTTTATAATATTTAGTAAACTGAGTATTGAGTCAGTAAGAAGATTGTGAGTAATAAAATAGAGTAAGAAGATGTTGAGTCGGGTGATGGTTCGGTAACCTCTCATGCCTTTTGGGGCATGTTCCCCCCGAAAAATGTTAATATCTATAAGACTCTGAAATGCGGTTTCCTGCATTTTGAGGGAAGTTTTAACCAAGTTTTAACCATAATTTTACAGTCTATTTCATCAGTATACACGACACTGGAAAGTGATTTTTAGTTATTCTTTAAAGTTTAAATTTCCCCTTTAAAATCAAACTAAAAAATTATGCTTTAACATGTAATATTATATTTTAATCTTTATATTTTAATCAAATTTTAGCATAAATTAAATGAATAGAATATATGATGTATACTTTGTTTGGAAGTTGTAGAAACGGTACAAACAAATTATTTTAACTCCGAAAAAGTTCAATTTGAGCAAGTTAACTTTGATAAAACATTGATGTTTTATTAATCAATGTTTTATTCTGAGTTAAAGATGCTGATTAAATATTAATTTATTTTGAATTTTCTTCATGAATTATTAATGAATTTTACAATGATTAATAATACTTAATGATTTAAAAATAATATAAGGTCGCAGAGTATTTTTCAACGTGATGGACGTTTAGTCAGAAATGCTCTACTACGTTTTTATTTGAATATATTTTTTAATATTTTTAAATTAAATAAAAGCTAGAAGATACAAATTTATCACTCAAAACTGTCTTTCCCCAACTATACAATGGAATCATCAAACTTACTGTGTTCAAAAGTAGGGTACAGGTTTTTCAGTTGGGATATCAGATTATGCAATGCTACTATCCACAGAGAGATACCATTAATAAAATATAATCTTTAATTCTGAATCAATCACAATATAGGCGTTTCATTATCTCCACAAATCATGTTTGGTACGTAAACAAGGCCAGGAGTGTGAGCACTGGTTTAGTGAAAGCATGAACTTCTCACCGCGTTCTCATAAAACCGACAGCTTTACATCAATATCGTTCCCCGGCCCTTATCACTGGGTCCTCGGTACGGAATTGCGGTCCCCACGCGGTTCGAATTCTTAGTTTTAGTCCTCCGCACCAACAAACCCCGCGCGGCTTTACACTACAGTGAACGTTATTTGATAGAGGAGAAATAAACAAATTTTGTTTTACAAATGGAAGAAATGTGACACCAAGAGATCTCTATGGCAACAGTATGCTATGCACAGTGTTGTACACTTTCATCATTGGCATATATGTGCAAAGCTTCAAAACTTTACGCTTGTTATTTGAAGAGATATTCGTTAGTTTGTGAATTTTATTTTGTCTATGTGAGAAAATGACGTCATACGGCATCAGATTAACCAAGGCCTTGTCGCTAGGAATGACCATTGTGTTGTTCACAATAATTAAGGTGGCTCGATATTCTAAATCACGAGAAATTGCATTTTTCCCTGTAAAAGGTTTTGTATAGCTCTATAGCGGTGTTCTTGATCATTAAAACGTTTCACGCTTGTAGCATTTGTTTATCTATAGAAATTGTGTTTAGGTGTAACTTTGAGGGTATAAAACTTTTCAGTAAACAAGACCACCACTAGAGCTATGCAATGAACCACAATAAAGCTCAGATCTGCATTACAAACACTTTTATGCGGAAAAATACAATTTCTCATGATTTAGACTATCGAGTCACCTTAATATATCTCTGGAACGAGATGAGGTATTGAGAAACCGAGATAGCCATTATGTCTCATTTTCAAAATAATTTTCGCTAAAATCAAAATTGGATAGATGAATTTTTCATCTCAGTAGCACTTTAATCTCAACTGTAAATATAACTAAGCAAGCACCCATCTTAAAGGAAGCGCCGGCCAAGATACCCAGAGCCAGGCTATGCATGCGTGGTTACAAATAGCGTCCGATCTTGTGTCTCCAATCCAAAATTAAAGGAGCAGTGCCAATCTAAATGCGCGAGCGCATTAACATTCTATAGCAATCTCATTCCATCTTCTTCTGAGTTTCATTTGACCCTAAAACCTTTTAAAAATAGTAAAACAGTATTCGTTCTTTAAGTTCAGGATTTTATTTTGTTCGAAATAACAATATTTCCCACGTGCATGCACAACTCGATGGAGACGAACGATGACCATTTCTTAACTGGAACTTGAATAAACATAAAATTTCAGTGCAAAAATGTGAACTTTAATATTCAAACCAGCTAAGGAGTAAGTAACAGTTTATAAACGAATGGTGACTATATAATAAACCAAATGTTTGACTTTTGGGTACATCACGTTTATTATTAATTTTATTGCTGAGCTTTCGATCTGTTGACTCAGGTCTTTTTCAGAGCAAATGCCAACACCCTGTTCGCTCACGTCATATAAACAATATAGTTGATTGTTGACCGAAGAAATGACCCTGCATGTGCAGTTTAGCGGTTGACCCTCCTGTGAATTCGTAGCATTTTACCGAATTTCGATAAATTCTCTCATTCTTCGGGTGAAGTAGTGCTTTTCGCTGGCTAGAAGTGAAGACTCCCCCTATTTTCTATGGTGGTCATACAACAGGCCTTGTATTCCTTCAGACGAGTTGAGAGATTCCTGCCGGTTTCACTGATATATGCCACCTGGTTTCGATAAATCATGTATCACATCCTAATTGTGCGTGTAAAGTACTTGTATAATTCGTGTTGCCTGCTGTGGAACAACTTCAAGCTCAGAAATAAATAATGAACGTGCATGTGTACCCGCAAGTCAGACCTTACTACAACTATTGTCACCATGTAAAAGAATTAAAATAGAAATAGTTAATACTAAAACTGTCCCGCTTGCTAATGAGGTATAACACAAACTATACTAAACAAAGGAATAAGGTATAACCATGATTATATTAAAAAGAGAAGCCCGAAAGGCGAGCAATATTAAAAACGCATAAATTGAGAATGTAACAAGATTTTCAAATGACATAACAGAAATCACATGTCCGTGCGACCTATATTTAGAGCTAGTCCCAATGTGTATACCTCATGCAGCTATGCCATTACTCATTCATGTGCATAGCCGAACCTCTCTTTCGAAGAAGGTAGTCCCAGTAAGAGAGCACGGGCCGTTCTTTTCCAGATGTATGGATTCCTTCTCTAAATCTTCGATGTTCCTTGAATGGTCTGAACGCTCCCTCTTCTAATTTCCGTGCTGTTCGATCTCTGGATGATCTGAACGATTCCTCTTCTAGTCGATCTTTGGATGAACCTGTGAAACTCTTTAAATAAATAATACATTAGTAAATAATTGAAGTACCAGCACTGCTTATTTACTTTACTTTTTGGGGAGATATCTAGGTGACTCGGACTTTATTTTTTAACCAGAGTAGCAATGCACTATTTCTAAATAATACGTTTTATAGGCTAGAACAATTTGCCTTACTGAATAAAACAATTTTGCCAATTACTACATCTAGTTACGTTAAAGGGGAACTGTGCCCAAAAAATAAATTAGTTTGAAATAAAAGGGCTTTAGGTATAATGTTTAGAAATGTTAATAGTTTTACGGTATCTGCTCTATATTTCTTATAGAAATAACATTTTCATTCTCGTATTTTATGCTTCTGGACGCCGCCATTTTCGATTTTGTTCGACGGCTCAAGATTGATGTACAGCGGTGGTTTTCGATTGAAAAGAAACGCCCGCTGGACCTCAAGTCTGAGCCGTCAAGCAAACTCGAAAATGGCGGCGTCCAGAAGCATAAAATACCAGAATGAAAACGTTATTTCTCGAGTACAAGAACAGATATCGTAAAACTATTAACATTTCTAAACATTATACTTAAAGCCTTTTATTTAAAAGTAATTTATTTTATGGGTACAGTTCCCCTTTAATTATGAATATAGAACAATTAGCCTTAACTAAAACTAAAGTTGGGACTTAAGGTGTTGGGGAGACTATATGGATGACAACTGTGCCTTAAGTTAAGGTGTGGGGAGACTAGGCATGTAAGGGTTAGGACTTGTGACAGTTCGATAATTAGACTTACACTGAAACTAAACTATACTAAACTAGAACTATACATAAATTACGGAATTGAATTATAACTGAAACTAAAAATAATTTGCTTGTTCAAACTAGTAAGAACTATAAACTAGAACGAATTACCAACATACAAGGCCAAACGTCAAACTGCCCTCTTGAAAACACTCGCAAGCGGTGGGCCGATGACGAACTAGTCGGACAGGTTTGCAGCCCTGCTTATCATTGATTTTATAATGAACTGCATCTTTAACCAGATTAATGGTGCCTTTATAATGAACTACATCTTGAGCCAGATTAATGGTGCCTTTCATAATTATCTGTACTTGTATATTGGTGATAATAAAACTGTGGGGACAAAACTGCACCAAAACTGTGGAATTCATTACCACAGGAAATTAGAAGCATTGATATTTTAAGTAGTTTTAAGTCAGCACTTAAGACTTATTTTTTTAAATTATAGTTTTTTGTTCATAGTGGTAATTTATATATAGGCTTTATCTTATAATGAAACTGTAATTAGTTTTATAAGTAACATTAAGAATATTGATTGTTCTAAGAGCATTGAGACTATCGTATAATGCTCCTAATACGTCATTATTATTATTATTATTATGATAATAGTTCAAACTAGAACTAAACTATAGAAACTAAAACAGAATTTCCTTTTTCAAATTCTAGAACTATAAATTAAAACGAATTTGCTCGTTCAAACTAGAACTAAACTAAAACTAAAACGAATTTGCTTGTTCAAACTAGAACTAAACTAAAACTAAAACGAATTTGCTCGTTCAAACTAGAACTAAACTAAAACTAAAACGAATTTGCTCGTTCAAACTAGAACTAGACTAAAACTAAAACGAATTTGCTCGTTCAAACTAGAACTAAACTAAAACTAAAACGAATTTCCTCGTTCAAACTAGAACTAAACTAAAACTAAAACGAATTTGCTCGTTCAAACTAGAACTAAACTAAAACTAAAACGAATTGCTCGATCAAACTAGAACTAGACTAAAACTAAAACGAATTTGCTCGTTCAAACTAGAACTAGACTAAAACTAAAACGAATTTGCTCGTTCAAACTAGAACTAAACTAAAACTAAAACGAATTGCTCGTTCAAACTAGAACTAAACTAAAACTAAAACGAATTTGCTCGTTCAAACTAGAACTAAACTAAAACTAAAACGAATTTGCTCGTTCAAACTAGAACTAAACTAAAACTAAAACGAATTTGCTCGTTCAAACTAGAACTAAACTAAAACTAAATCGAATTTGCTCGTTCAAACTAGAACTAAACTAAAACTAAAACGAATTTGCTCGTTCAAACTAGAACTAAACTAAAACTAAAACGAATTTGCTCGTTCAAACTAGAACTAGACTAAAACTAAAACGAATTTGCTCGTTCAAACTAGAACTAAACTAAAACTAAAACGAATTTGCTCGTTCAAACTAGAACTAATCTAAAACAAAAACGAATTTGCTCGTTCAAACTAGAACTAAACTAAAACTAAAACGAATTTTCCTCGTTCAAACTAGAACTAAACTAAAACTAAAACGAATTTGCTCGATCAAACTAGAACTAGACTAAAACTAAAACGAATTTGCTCGTTCAAACTAGAACTAATCTAAAACTAAAACGAATTTGCTCGTTCAAACTAGAACTAATCTAAAACTAAAACGAATTTGCTCGTTCAAACTAGAACTAAACTAAAACTAAAACGAATTTGCTCGATCAAACTAGAACTAGACTAAAACTAAAACGAATTTGCTCGTTCAAACTAGAACTAAACTAAAACTAAAACGAATTTGCTCGTTCAAACTAGAACTAAACTAAAACTAAAACGAATTTGCTCGTTCAAACTAGAACTAAACTAAAACTAAAACGAATTTGCTCGTTCAAACTAGAACTAAACTAAAACTAAAACGAATTTGCTCGTTCAAACTAGAACTAATCTAAAACTAAAACGAATTTGCTCGTTCAAACTAGAACTAAACTAAAACTAAAACGAATTTGCTCGTTCAAACTAGAACTAAACTAAAACTAAAACGAATTTGCTCGTTCAAACTAGAACTAAACTAAAACTAAAACGAATTTGCTCGTTCAAACTAGAACTAAGACTAAAACTAAAACGAATTTGCTCGTTCAAACTAGAACTAAACTAAAACTAAAACGAATTTGCTCGTTCAAACTAGAACTAATCTAAAACTAAAACGAATTTGCTCGTTCAAACTAGAACTAAACTAAAACTAAAACGAATTTGCTCGTTCAAACTAGAACTAAACTAAAACTAAAACGAATTTGCTCGATCAAACTAGAACTAGACTAAAACTAAAACGAATTTGCTCGTTCAAACTAGAACTAATCTAAAACTAAAACGAATTTGCTCGTTCAAACTAGAACTAATCTAAAACTAAAACGAATTTGCTCGTTCAAACTAGAACTAAACTAAAACTAAAACGAATTTGCTCGTTCAAACTAGAACTAAACTAAAACTAAAACGAATTTGCTCGTTCAAACTAGAACTAATCTAAAACTAAAACGAATTTGCTCGTTCAAACTAGAACTAAACTAAAACTAAAACGAATTTGCTCGATCAAACTAGAACTAGACTAAAACTAAAACGAATTTGCTCGTTCAAACTAGAACTAAACTAAAACTAAAACGAATTTGCTCGTTCAAACTAGAACTAAACTAAAACTAAAACGAATTTGCTCGATCAAACTAGAACTAGACTAAAACTAAAACGAATTTGCTCGTTCAAACTAGAACTAATCTAAAACTAAAACGAATTTGCTCGTTCAAACTAGAACTAATCTAAAACTAAAACGAATTTGCTCGTTCAAACTAGAACTAAACTAAAACTAAAACGAATTTGCTCGTTCAAACTAGAACTAAACTAAAACTAAAACGAATTTGCTCGTTCAAACTAGAACTAGACTAAAACTAAAACGAATTTGCTTGTTCAAACTAGAACTAAACTAAAACTAAAACGAATTTGCTCGTTCAAACTAGAACTAAACTAAAACGAATTTGTTCGTTCAAACTTGTACTAAACTAAAACTAAAACGAATTTGCTCGTTCAAACTAGAACTAAACTAAAACTAAAACGAATTTGCTCGTTCAAACTAGAACTAAACTAAAACTAAAACGAATTTGCTCGTTCAAACTAGAACTAAACTAAAACTAAAACGAATTTGCTTGTTCAAACTAGAACTAAACTAAAACTAAAACGAATTTGCTCGTTCAAACTAGAACTAAACTAAATCTAAAACGAATTTGCTCGTTCAAACTAGAACTAAACTAAAACTAAAACGAATTTGCTCGTTCAAACTAGAACTAAACTAAAACTAAAACGAATTTGCTTGTTCAAACTAGAACTAAACTAAAACTAAAACGAATTTGCTCGTTCAAACTAGAAACTAAACTAAAACTAAAACGAATTTGCTTGTTCAAACTAGAACTAAACTAAAACGAATTTGCTCGTTCAAACTAGAACTAAACTAAAACTAAAACGAATTTGCTCGTTCAAACTAGAACTAAACTAAAACTAAAACGAATTTGCTTGTTCAAACTAGAACTAAACTAAAACTAAAACGAATTTGCTCGTTCAAACTAGAACTAGACTAAAACTAAAACGAATTTGCTCGTTCAAACTAGAACTAAACTAAAACTAAAACGAATTTGCTCGTTCAAACTAGAACTAATCTAAAACTAAAACGAATTTGCTCGTTCAAACTAGAACTAAACTAAAACTAAAACGAATTTCCTCGTTCAAACTAGAACTAAACTAAAACTAAAACGAATTGCTCGATCAAACTAGAACTAGACTAAAACTAAAACGAATTTGCTCGTTCAAACTAGAACTAATCTAAAACTAAAACGAATTTGCTCGTTCAAACTAGAACTAATCTAAAACTAAAACGAATTTGCTCGTTCAAACTAGAACTAAACTAAAACTAAAACGAATTTGCTCGATCAAACTAGAACTAGACTAAAACTAAAACGAATTTGCTCGTTCAAACTAGAACTAAACTAAAACTAAAACGAATTTGCTCGTTCAAACTAGAACTAAACTAAAACTAAAACGAATTTGCTCGTTCAAACTAGAACTAAACTAAAACTAAAACGAATTTGCTCGTTCAAACTAGAACTAAACTAAAACTAAAACGAATTTGCTCGTTCAAACTAGAACTAATCTAAAACTAAAACGAATTTGCTCGTTCAAACTAGAACTAAACTAAAACTAAAACGAATTTGCTCGTTCAAACTAGAACTAAACTAAAACTAAAACGAATTTGCTCGTTCAAACTAGAACTAAACTAAAACTAAAACGAATTTGCTCGTTCAAACTAGAACTAGACTAAAACTAAAACGAATTTGCTCGTTCAAACTAGAACTAAACTAAAACTAAAACGAATTTGCTCGTTCAAACTAGAACTAATCTAAAACTAAAACGAATTTGCTCGTTCAAACTAGAACTAAACTAAAACTAAAACGAATTTGCTCGTTCAAACTAGAACTAAACTAAAACTAAAACGAATTGCTCGATCAAACTAGAACTAGACTAAAACTAAAACGAATTTGCTCGTTCAAACTAGAACTAATCTAAAACTAAAACGAATTTGCTCGTTCAAACTAGAACTAATCTAAAACTAAAACGAATTTGCTCGTTCAAACTAGAACTAAACTAAAACTAAAACGAATTTGCTCGATCAAACTAGAACTAGACTAAAACTAAAACGAATTTGCTCGTTCAAACTAGAACTAAACTAAAACTAAAACGAATTTGCTCGTTCAAACTAGAACTAAACTAAAACTAAAACGAATTTGCTCGTTCAAACTAGAACTAAACTAAAACTAAAACGAATTTGCTCGTTCAAACTAGAACTAAACTAAAACTAAAACGAATTTGCTCGTTCAAAACTAGAACTAATCTAAAACTAAAACGAATTTGCTCGTTCAAACTAGAACTAAACTAAAACTAAAACGAATTTGCTCGATCAAACTAGAACTACACTAAAACTAAAACGAATTTGCTCGTTCAAACTAGAACTAAACTAAAACTAAAACGAATTTGCTCGTTCAAACTAGAACTAAACTAAAACTAAAACGAATTTGCTCGATCAAAACTAGAACTAACTAAAACTAAAACGAATTTGCTCGTTCAAACTAGAACTAAATCTAAAACTAAAACGAATTTGCTCGTTCAAACTAGAACTAATCTAAAACTAAAACGAATTTGCTCGTTCAAACTAGAACTAAACTAAAACTAAAACGAATTTGCTCGTTCAAACTAGAACTAAACTAAAACTAAAACGAATTTGCTCGTTCAAACTAGAACTAGACTAAAACTAAAACGAATTTGCTTGTTCAAACTAGAACTAAACTAAAACTAAAACGAATTTGCTCGTTCAAACTAGAACTAAACTAAACTAAAACGAATTTGTTCGTTCAAACTTGTACTAAACTAAAACTAAAACGAATTTGCTCGTTCAAACTAGAACTAAACTAAAACTAAAACGAATTTGCTCGTTCAAACTAGAACTAAACTAAAACTAAAACGAATTTGCTCGTTCAAACTAGAACTAAACTAAAACTAAAACGAATTTGCTTGTTCAAACTAGAACTAAACTAAAACTAAAACGAATTTGCTCGTTCAAACTAGAACTAAACTAAATCTAAAACGAATTTGCTCGTTCAAACTAGAACTAAACTAAAACTAAAACGAATTTGCTCGTTCAAACTAGAACTAAACTAAAACTAAAACGAATTTGCTTGTTCAAACTAGAACTAAACTAAAACTAAAACGAATTTGCTCGTTCAAACTAGAACTAAACTAAAACTAAAACGAATTTGCTTGTTCAAACTAGAACTAAACTAAAACGAATTTGTTCGTTCAAACTTGTACTAAACTAAAACTAAAACGAATTTGCTCGTTCAAACTAGAACTAAACTAAAACTAAAACGAATTTGCTTGTTCAAACTAGAACTAAACTAAAACTAAAACGAATTTGCTTGTTCAAACTAGAACTAAACTAAAACTAAAACGAATTTGCTTGTTCAAACTAGAACTAAACTAAAACGAATTTGTTCGTTCAAACTTGTACTAAACTAAAACTAAAACGAATTTGCTCGTTCAAACTAGAACTAAACTAAAACTAAAACGAATTTGCTCGTTCAAACTAGAACTAAACTAAAACTAAAACGAATTTGCTCGTTCAAACTAGAACTAAACTAAAACTAAAACGAATTTGCTTGTTCAAACTAGAACTAAACTAAAACTAAAACGAATTTGCTCGTTCAAACTAGAACTAAACTAAATCTAAAACGAATTTGCTCGTTCAAACTAGAACTAAACTAAAACTAAAACGAATTTGCTCGTTCAAACTAGAACTAAACTAAAACTAAAACGAATTTGCTTGTTCAAACTAGAACTAAACTAAAACTAAAACGAATTTGCTCGTTCAAACTAGAACTAAACTAAAACTAAAACGAATTTGCTCGTTCAAACTAGAACTAAACTAAAACGAATTTGCTTGTTCAAACTAGAAACTAAAACTAAAACGAATTTGTTCGTTCAAACTTGTACTAAACTAAAACTAAAACGAATTTGCTCGTTCAAACTAGAACTAAACTAAAACTAAAACGAATTTGCTCGTTCAAACTAGAACTAAACTAAAACTAAAACGAATTTGCTCGTTCAAACTAGAACTAAACTAAAACTAAAACGAATTTGCTCGTTCAAACTAGAACTAAACTAAAACTAAAACGAATTTGCTCGTTCAAACTAGAACTAAACTAAAACTAAAACGAATTTGCTCGTTCAAACTAGAACTAAACTAAAACTAAAACGAATTTGTTCGTTCAAACTAGTACTAAACTAAAACTAAAACGAATTTGCTCGTTCAAACTAGAACTAAACTAAAACGAAAACGAATTTGCTCGTTCAAACTAGAACTAAACTAAAACTAAAACGAATTTGCTCGTTCAAACTAGAACTAAACTAAAACTAAAACGAATTTGCTTGTTCAAACTAGAACTAAACTAAAACGAATTTGTTCGTTCAAACTAGTACTAAACTAAAACTAAAACGAATTTGCTCGTTCAAACTAGAACTAAACTAAAACTAAAACGAATTTGCTCGTTCAAACTAGAACTAAACTAAAACTAAAACGAATTTGCTCGTTCAAACTAGAACTAGACTAAAACTAAAACGAATTTGCTCGTTCACACTAGAACTAAACTAAAACTAAAACGAATTTGCTCGTTCAAACTAGAACTAATCTAAAACTAAAACGAATTTGCTCGATCAAACTAGAACTAGACTAAAACTAAAACGAATTTGCTCGTTCAAACTAGAACTAATCTAAAACTAAAACGAATTTGCTCGTTCAAACTAGAACTAATCTAAAACTAAAACGAATTTGCTCGTTCAAACTAGAACTAAACTAAAACTAAAACGAATTTGCTCGTTCAAACTAGAACTAATCTAAAACTAAAACGAATTTGCTCGTTCAAACTAGAACTAAACTAAAACTAAAACGAATTTGCTCGTTCAAACTAGAACTAAACTAAAACTAAAACGAATTTGCTCGTTCAAACTAGAACTAGACTAAAACTAAAACGAATTTGCTTGTTCAAACTAGAACTAAACTAAAACGAATTTGTTCGTTCAAACTAGTACTAAACTAAAACTAAAACGAATTTGCTTGTTCAAACTAGAACTAAACTAAAACGAATTTGTTCGTTCAAACTTGTACTAAACTAAAACTAAAACGAATTTGCTCGTTCAAACTAGAACTAAACTAAAACTAAAACGAATTTGCTCGTTCAAACTAGAACTAAACTAAAACTAAAACGAATTTGCTCGTTCAAACTAGAACTAAACTAAAACTAAAACGAATTTGCTCGTTCAAACTAGAACTAAACTAAAACTAAAACGAATTTGCTTGTTCAAACTAGAACTAAACTAAAACTAAAACGAATTTGCTCGTTCAAACTAGAACTAAACTAAAACTAAAACGAATTTGCTTGTTCAAACTAGAACTAAACTAAAACTAAAACGAATTTGCTCGTTCAAACTAGAACTAAACTAAATCTAAAACGAATTTGCTCGTTCAAACTAGAACTAAACTAAAACTAAAACGAATTTGCTCGTTCAAACTAGAACTAAACTAAAACTAAAACGAATTTTGCTTGTTCAAACTAGAACTAAACTAAAACTAAAACGAATTTGCTCGTTCAAACTAGAACTAAACTAAAACTAAAACGAATTTGCTTGTTCAAACTAGAACTAAACTAAAACTAAAAACGAATTTGCTCGTTCAAACTAGAACTAAACTAAATCTAAAACGAATTTGCTCGTTCAAACTAGAACTAAACTAAAACTAAAACGAATTTGCTCGTTCAAACTAGAACTAAACTAAAACTAAAACGAATTTGCTCGTTCAAACTAGAACTAAACTAAAACTAAAACGAATTTGCTCGTTCAAACTAGAACTAAACTAAAACTAAAAATAATTTGGTGGTTCAAACTAGTACTAAACTACAGAAACTAAAAAGAATATCCTTGTTCAAACTAGAACTAAACTAAAACGAATTTGCTCGTTCAAACTAGAACTAAACTAAAACTAAAAATAATTTGGTGGTTCAAACTACTACTAAACTACAGAAACTAAAATACAGAAACTAAAAAGAATATCCTTGTTCAAACTAGAACTAAACTAAAACGAATTTGCTTGTTCAAATTATAGAACTAAACCTTAAACGAATTTGCTCATTCAAACTAGAACTAAACTAAAATATATAAATTTGCTCATTTAAACTAGAAATAAATTAAACTAAAGCGAATTTGCCAGATAAAACAAGAACTAAAAATAATTTAGTGAATTGTTTGCTATTCAAGCTTAAACGCAAACTCAGAAAAATGTTTCAACTTTCTGATCTCCGGTTTAATGCTCTAACCATTCCGGCATTGAGCTACCAAGACTCATGAGATGGCAGAGCAAAGACTACGTTGTGTACTAGTTTGTACGTGCGACATATAACGTACTGCTAAATCTAATATTTATCTGATAGAAAAGTTATACAGACATATTGTAAGATAAAAGACAATTTAGAGTTTCATATGTGACATATAGATCGACAATTTAAGGAGGTCACTTCATATAATCCATGTTTTTTCTTATCAATAAAAAGTACATCCTATATTGAAATTCCAAAGAGCCGAAATATTCGACAGTGTAAGCCGCCATTTTGAAGAGTACTATAAGCAACCTGGCACTCGTGTATTTATGACGTCAAAGAGTCCAACTTGTTTACAAATGTAATGGATGCTCTTGAACTCCATCGTTTCGAGCCAGAACATGTGTCCATGGATGTAATGGATGCTCTTGAACCCAGATGAGAAACATTCTGAAAACTAAGGTCAAGTTTGACTCTTTGACGTCATAAGTACAGTGCCAGGTTGCTTAGCTCTCTGGCGGCTTACACTGTCGAATATTTTGACTCTTGAAGACGAATTTCAATAGGATGGGATGTACTTCCGAAGCTGAGAACACGGTCAGTAACTCAACTATATGTTTACTTTGTATTGACGATAAGAAAAAAACCTACATTATGAAGTGACCTCATTTAACTGGTAACATTGATTTTAAAACTTAACTGTTTCATCTTTCAGCAATATTCGACCTCTCTTTTCCATCGCTTGTAGTTTCTTGAGCCGATTAATTTTCTTTTCAAATGAGTAGGCATGTCGCTCTTTGAAATGGACAGAGACCTCATCTTGTTGAATAGTCTTTGAACGATTGGAGGGACAATGCGGCACATTAACCGGCGATGTCGCATTTTCAAAATCTTCAACGCTCCAACAAAAGTCCGTATCATTTTTCTTTAGGCCAGCCGGAGCCTCGTTCTGGCAGGCTTTAAGCTCTCGAATTACAACTGCCATCCCGTGCAAAAGATGAGGTTCAATATGACAATGCATGAACCAGTAACCTGGATTGTCTGCAATGAAGTCGATGACCACATAGCCGCCAGCTGGTACCGTGATTGTATCCTTGCGAACGGTCGTGCTATTACCACTAATGCCTTCGGGTGCAGTGTCATTCTTCCAGTGTGGAGGTCCGTCGCATCGAGTATCGGGTTGAAGGTCTTTTGTTGGACATTTTATAATACCATTGTCGCTGTATTCAGGAAAGCCGATTTTCACTACGTGGAAAGAGTGTCCGTGAAGGTGGATCGGATGGGTATAGACGCCATTACTATCACCAAGAGAGGATAAAACGAATCGAATGCCCTTACTGTATTGGCGCTGGGGAATGTCCACGATGTGAACGCATGCCTTGTTATCAGGTGACGACGGACATGTATCGTAATTGCATTCGTTTATCTTTCCATGGTAATTGCCCACTTGAAGTGCAACTGCTGGCCATGTGAATTGTTTTCCATTAACTGTCGCAATCGGGTATTGATAATTAAAGTTGAAAAACTTCGTTCTATTGAGACTAATATTCGCAGAATCTGGTACATCATTTTCAGCAGTTGGATGAAGCAAGTTGAGCTCATCGACATGATGGCACTCTAGGTGGAGTCCCTTCTTGTAAGCTTTAAAAGGGCAGTTGAAAACTGTACACATCTTGCAGTCAGAACATCCTCTAGGGTTGGTCTTATTAAATTGGCTTATAAGGTAATCATATTCAATTTTAACTTTCCCTTTTTCCCCATAAATCAAGGCCGCGAAGCCACTGTCCTCAAGGTTTTTTCCGGTGCTGCAGTTTACGGCCAACGTTTCAGTTCGCATTGCAAACTGAGTTGCGTTCGCATCCGATGCCGCCGTCAAGAGAAAGTCGTATCGTTCCCCCACGTTAATAATAATATAGTCGGTTTCAAATGGTTTTACCAAATATGCATCTGTTGCAATAACAGTTAGAATATGTCCATCAATTGAAAATCGATAAGCCGTGCCTTTCATTGCTCCGATCAAACGGAATCGATAAGTTTTCCCCTGTTCAACATAAAAACTATATAAGCTGATATTCTTGCGCACCTGCATGTGTCCTTCCTCTTCTATTAAAGACAAGCGTATTCTGTTGATTAATATTGCAGGAGATTGCCTAACGACGCTGTTTGTCAAATTTGAACCATCTGGTAAGCATTCGTTTCCTTGATAATTATTGCGAGCAAAGAGAGAACGGGCTAATAGTGCATTTTGTGATGAGGTGTAATCAGAGATGTTCTTTCTGGGAAAATCAAGGAAGACCAAGGTGTGCTTGCCTGGTTTGTCTGTGAAGTTGCCGTAGGGTGATAGAGCATCAGCTGTTTCTTTCACTATCAAAGCACCAAAAAGTCCCAACACTCTTTGATCGTTCTCGTGTGAGTGATACCAAAAAGTTCCAGATGGAGCTGCTCGAAAAATATACCTAATAAAAATTATCAAAGCTTTGAATTATAGTCGAGCAAAATGTCGTGATTTGTCATTGTGGCAGAACATTAATTATTGCAAATGATTAACAATTATTGCCCGAGACGGAGTCTTATAATAATATATAATCTGAAAATATAATAATCTGAAAATATAATAATCTGAATATAATAATCTGAAAATATAGTCTGTGAGTGCTTGGAGGGTGCTTGGAGAAGACAGACGATATACGTGGACGATCGTCAAGCTCAAATCCTCAGAAAATGTTTCTGAGTCCAGGACTGGAATCGTACCTGCATAACCTTCTGATTGCCGGTGAGACGCTCTGTAAACATTGATCTACCAAGACTCAGATGGCGAAGGCGGTTACAATCAAGGTCCTGGTTCGATTGACCATGGTCACTAGAATTATATTGTCTGGAAACGCGGCCAAAGTCTTTGTTCTATGTTTTTGTTGAGTTTGTGTACTTTCGCGGTTGCTGAACACATTGTATTTGCTGTATAATGAAGCAGTTATCCAGTAGCAACGTTTGAGTTTAATGTTCAAATATTAATAAACCTTAAACAAAGGATTAATTGTGCACCTTCGGGTACCCCTCAACATGAATAGCAGTTCGATTTCTAGCCCCTTTGAAGTTTGCCGCGTTTCCAGACCATGTATTTCCATTGACTATGGATTGACAAACGGTAGGCCTACCTATGCGGCAGTCACTATATATATATATATATAGTAATACTTGGGTGTGTTGTATATATACACTGATGTAGTGAATGTGGAGCTTTTCAGTCCTGTATGTATCGTCTGTCTACTCACCTCCAAACACAGGTTATATTTCTATTTAATATTTCAAAGTAAAAACATTTGCCTCCTAACAATTCGCCAACAATATTGTTGTAAATACAGGTCAGTGTCGCTACCATGAGTTGATGACGCCATTCGTTTTACGACACTTTTTGGAATACCGCAGGCCACAGTCCAGTTATATATAAGGTCAGTTATTTTAAAGTGTTGTAGTTCAATTGAAAAAGGAACACATTTTTACAAAAATCGAGTTTTAGACTTATATACACATGCAGGGATGGCTAGATAAAAAATTCGCTTTACCCAGCTTGTGACGTCAAAAGGATATAAAAAATACATCCAAGATGGCGGACAGTGATTCAGGTACGCAACATTGAAAGTACAATTTTTTTTTTATTTGAATACTTTGCATCTAAATGTCACACCAAATTTTATTTTCGCCTTATTGGTTTGCTTTTCGCAACTTTTGTTATTTGTTGCCCGTACCCCTTAAGTTAAAAAAGGTATTCCACAAGGATCCATCCTTGGACCTATTTTGTTTTCCCTTTATATGAATGATCTACCCCTTTCTAGTCCTCACATAAATGCAGACATTTATGCAGATGACACAACACTATGGATATCAGACAGTGATCCCCTCAAAATTCAACGCGTCCTTCAAAACAGTCTTAACATTACAAGTAATTGGTTTTCACTGAATGGTATGGTTCCGAACATCAAAAAGACCAAATACTTGTTGGTTGGCACCAGGAAAAAGCTTCTGCATTCGAATACATCCTCTATGGAACTCTACCTTAAGGGGGGAGTTCACCTAAAAATGCTGACTTTTTTACAATGAATTGTACCATCCAGGGCTTTTATGCAAACCATATAAAACTATATATCGGTGGAAACTTATAAGTCATAGAATATAGCTACATGTATTAGTTTTCCATAAAGTTAATTTGTAACGTGATACTGATCAAACATTGTAACCTGATACTCTGCACAATCAGAGTGTACTTGAGAAAAGATATCTTGCTGTAGAATACATGGAATTGAAATATTTTCACACTGATCTAAGGCACAAAGGTTGTTTATGGTAATGAGCATAGAACTTTTTGAAATATTAAATACTTTATTCTCTGTGCCTGTTTAGAATTTGGGTAAATGTTTACCCTTAATTTTGGTCACATTTATCTCAGTATCTTTTGATACAAAAATATCGCCAAAAAGTTCTATGCTCTTTCCCAACAACTCTTTGAGAGGGATTAATACTGAAAATTTCAAATCAATTGGTTAAATTCTTCTCAAGATATTCTTTCTCAAATACGCAGAAAGCACATTCTGAGAAAAATGGAGATAAAGTTAAAATATATATAGAAAGTTCTAAAAAGGTTCTAAATGGTCAATGGCATTCCGCTTACATTAATGTTAGATGGAGAAGGCTCATTTTCGCACGCATAATACGAATTGTTTTAATTTTGTAAATATTTTATCAATATACAAGAGACGAACAGGGCTTTCAGAAATGGCGTGGAATGGTAAATCAGTAGTGAGTGCATGATTAAATGCGATGCTTTTGAATAGTATCGCTATATATAGTATTTGGCATGGCTTAAAAACGCCGGCAAGCGATCGAGCTGATGCGAACTCGTCGCGAAGATGCCCTTCGGGAGTCACATATGAAGCAGGAGACTTCTAACTGTTTACAATTAACAGATCCAATGATATTTTGGACCATTTATGCTATTTTAGACCATGCTCATAATCAGAGAATGAGCTAGCCTGTGAGTGAGATTTCCAGGAGGGACACGACCTGCTTTTTAATTGCCATTACGACCCTAGTGCATTATGGGATATATTTGGAAAATTGGACAGCACCCAACCAACCGTCCTACAAAACAGCAAACCTATATCACGTCTCGAGGCAAGTCACCATTCAAACATTACGAAATATTAGAGCCATACTTCAATGCATCTATTTCACATATATGAAGTCAAATTTACACATTTTTACTTGCCCCGAGACGGACTTAAAACCAGCCTCCCAATATTGCCACGACCGAGTGTCTCCAAGGAAAAGGAAAAGACGACACGAATCGCGCAGTACTTATATCACACAGTTCTTCGTGTGAAAAGGATCGGGATCACGAGACTTTATGATGTCTTTACCCAGCTGGTTACCGATAGTTAAGTCCTTTCAGGCTTTCACACAACAGAAACGTACAAATACGTCCTGCCACGAGAAGCCATTACGCTCTAGTGACCAAACAACAACCTCATTCCCAGTACTTTTCCCACGCGGTTTATCTAAACACTGAGGAAATCAAGGAGAAAACTGGATTTTTTCGAACGCTTCACAAATAATATGCAATAGAGATAATTAAGTAGGCTTCAAAGATTTTAATTCTTCAAAAAAAAGAAAATTACCATTTGAGTCAAAGTTTAGGTGAACTCCCCCCTTAATGGTAACCTTATCGATAAAGCTGAAGACGAAGCAATTCCGGGTGTCAGGTTGGACAAACATCTTAGTTGGGACAGTCATGTCTGATTCACAAGTTGAATTCAAGATTTTTCCTCCTTAAAAGAGCAAAAGGTTATCTTTCTATTTCATGTAGAAAACTGCTATACAATGCAATTATCAAATCTCTACTCGAATACTGCTGCACAGTTTGGGGCAATTGTTCGAGTTGGAATTCAGAAACGCTGTGCTCGATTAATCTTAGATGCCCACACTCTTGATAATTCTTTCAAGCTATTTAGCACGTTAAAGTGGATTCCAATATATGACATTATCCGTGTTAAGAAATTGTGCATGATGTTCAAGATTGTCAACGGAGTTATGTCCGCAGTACTTTGATAACTATGTACATTACATTAAGGACAGCCATAAACACAATACAAGAGCCTCAGCTAATAAAAATATACCGAAATATCGTACGAATTCTGGTCTTCGTACGTAGTGGGATTCTGCTCTGGAACTCATTAAGTTTGGACTGCATGAGCATAGCTAATTTAACTAACTTTAAATGTTATTTAAATAAAAATATCTTACTCAACAATTGTAATAATGACCACTTCAAGATTACACACACATTATATACCTGAATTTACCACCCGGCCGGATAGGCCATTGTGTGATATAGGAAACTCCGTCCATCCATGGTTCATTATATTGTTGCATTCCATGCCAATGTATCGAGGTTCCGTTTATATGCATACTGTTAATGACATCAACCACCACTGTGGCATTTTGGTTTACAATTAAGGTTGGACCTTGAAATAATCCGTTTACCGTGATGACTACTGGCAGAGCATCATATCCTCCAATCCCAGCACTTTCGATAACCATCTTAAAATAACACGTGGTTTCGTTAAGGCAGTCGCAAGCACGAGGCTCTGAGGATATATCGCCGTTACATCCGTCTATATAAACGTCAGGGTCGTCAAAACATTCTTCTTCTGATGCGACACTCTGCCGGGCGACGATGGACAGCCATGTTAAAACCAGCAAATTAACCAAGCCCATATTCTGAAGGAAAAAGCAGCCAGAAACATTCACATAGATCACATTACATTATTGTGTATACGCATGCATTGCATATATTATAGGACTTAGTTCGTGAGCGGTCTCGACGCATCTTTTCTGCAATTTTAGTGGTCGTGGGACCAATTGCATAAAGCCCTCTTCAGGTGGCTCCCTATTTATTATCCCTATAGTTTTATGACCGCGCGATAACTGGTTGCTAATTTGGCGGGAAATTTACATATGTACTTCTAGTACGTACAGTATTCCATATAAGGAAGTGACCGACGAGCAAATACAAGGCATTCACGAACAAATACATGGCACTCGTACCAGCCCACTGGATGTGTGATTGTTAACACGTTACGATATGTTCGATTATCCGCTCTTTTTAAGAAAACTACGTTCGCTAGCAGGATGAGCTGTATGCATATTGTAAACAGATAATTTACCTTTGTTTTAATATATATTGTAGTTTTGGGAGTTGATTATTTCTCAAGAAAACGTTCGTCGAAGACAGCCGAAAGTTCGTTTACAAGATGGTATCCGTAATACGAAAATTTGGGCATGTTCGATTATCCGCTTTCAAAGAGAACTAAGTTAGCTTCCAGGATAAGCTGTATGCATGTTGTAAATAGATCATTTAACTTTAAAAGAATATATTATATAGCTTTGTGGGAGGGTTAGGACCTTTGTTGTTTTGGGGTCGGTTACAATCCAATTAACTTGGAGGCTGGTACGAGGGCAACGTATTTGCTCGTCAGGGCAACGTAGTTTCTCTTCCCCATTTTTCCCCCATTTTTTTTCGCCTTTTTTTTTCGCCTTTTATTTCTCTCCCGATTCCCCCCCCCCCCCTATTTTTTTCGCCTTTTATTTTTCTCCTCCCGATTTTATAAAGCTCTAAAATAAATAAATAAAGCTCTAAAAAACTCAAAAAAATAAAGCGCCTGTTTCACAGGCTAGTACCTATCGAAATTTACTGATAATCCAATCTCGTTCCCAGAGCCTTCGCCGCGCAAATTTGATGACGTCACACGAGTAATCGCAGATATCTTGCGTTTCTTTCGGTGAATTGTTTTGAAAAATAGCACACTTAAGCATGAAGCTTATACTTTTTTCCAAAAATTCTATCAGACTAATTTTGTTTAATAACGATTTTATTAACCCATTCTCATAAGCGACCAGCTCTATAGTTAGTGGTCGCTTACGAGAATAAATTAAAGTATAGGATTCGTCACTCCTAATTTACCACAACTTTTCCTTCATCTGATTCACCGCATGTAAATGCAAATATTAACTTAAAGGATATTTTGGCTACTCCAGCTGTATACTCCAGCCGAAATACAAATGTAGTTCATATGAAAGATTTTACTGACTTTAGTGTAATTCCAACGTTTCAGCTTTCCTATCAATTTTAGCTGACTTAGACTTAGCTGAATTCAATTCAATTCAATTCAATGGTCTTTATTAAAAACATAATGGGGTAAAAGAACATATCCTATGTTACAATTAAAATTTCAAGGTATTAAAGCATTGTACGTATTATATTTAAAATGTACTCGATTGATAAAAGTGTTCATAAAACGGCTGGTGTTTATATCTTTGGGCGTTGATTTGACTTATTTCTTAAATTTTATTTAGTTCGTTTTACTTGTGGAATTAGATGATGAAGTGGATGATTACTCAGCCTGGTTACTTTCTTAATGATCTTTTTATCTTGGTTTTCCATAAGGGTGCGTAGCATCACACGTTTTGAAGTATATCTGCGTTTATGGCAACGATCTAAGAAGCATCGAATTGTCGTCAATTCAGAATCAGCTGCACCATATACTGTTACACCATAGTCTTCAATATCAAAGAGTTAAAGTATAGCTGCCCTAGCCTGCACAGGCTAAAGTAGCCCGAGTTAACGCCTAGCGGGCGTCTTGTTCATTAACATTCCTCTTAGCAAATACTTAGTTAATTCAACTAGTACTACCCTGCTGCTTTTCCACATTTCCACCTGTAACAGCGCTAAATTAATTCGACCAACGTATGAACTTTCACATCGGAGGTGTCCAACTTCAGTCGTACAATAATACATCGCTATATTTCTATCACATCTCATTATTTTTATATCATTTACCTATGTCACCATGTTAACTTCCGTATCAACATACATTCAATTTCCGCAATCCAAATAACTATTAAATGCGCAACATCACAACTTCCATCACACTTTCGTCTACCGTTTTTGTCACAGAGTAAAAATAAAACATTAACCTTCTCTTTCTACTCAACCCACAACCGCATGTCTTTATTTCAAATAATTTTCACAATATTGGTCGCTACGCAGGCTACGTTTTCCCCTTCAATTCTTATTCAATTGCCAAGGCCCACGATACTTTAAAATACACATACACTACATTCTTCCATTAACACATATCGTGTTTTAGACCATTTTTGAAATTTTAAAAAATTTCCACGTTTTTCAGTCCACCTTCCATTTAAGTATGCCAACTTCCTGTAATATAAATCATAGTAAAACCTTTTACATTTTATAAGATTATTACGTAAGGAAGATTGCAGCCAAACAGAAACTGACCATCTTTTTAACAGCATTGTGCTACCTAACATTGCTTATGGCCTATCAAGCTAAACAGCTTGAAGAAACATTATTTCTTCCCAAAACCAACATTTTGAACCAGAAAAATATTTATAATTTTAGTGCATTTATAATTTGAGCATGCTCAATACTGGGTTGGGTAAAATTGACCCCGGGTCATGAAATATTTTGCCCTCATTTCTACAGACTGAAATTTTTTTGTTCGGCATCAAGTGTAACACACAATAAGAAGTATAACACACAATTAAAAGTGTATAATACAATAAGATGAACACAAGCACACATAAAAACAAAGTGTTTGTGTTTTTAGTGAGACAGAAACAACAAAGCCATAAATTTTCTTCTTACAGTATTTCTGTTCATGTGTGAAACAGCATTTTAAAAGTTCTGAGACGAGACTGTATCATCAGTGTGGAAATGCACCAGCCATGCAACTTTCAAAACAACATGCATTTCCATATTTCATCAGATCAACCCAGATATTAAATTCACCAATTATGCTTGTTTGGACAGGCTTCGAAAATTTTATTCCCTGATAGAACGGGTCAAGAAAATATTTGAATTAATAGCTCTCTCCAACCCAGTAAACCCTATAAATAATTACCGAGAAAACTCAGATACCGGGCCAGCTTGCCTGCATGTAATCAAGGACAAAAATCACTTTGAAAGGTGTGCAATTATGTATCTGGCTGTGCAGGCCAACTAACATGCAGTTGGCAAACAACAACAATTTGTGTGGGGTGAGGGACAATGAAAATACATGGCTGCATAAGATGTCACTGGAAAACCAGCGAACAATAACAAACACTTCATCGATTGGAGTTGATCTGGATTGGATTTGGTCTGGGTGTCAGATACGAGATGTTCATTTGTATTAAGCATCTGCATTCATACATAATATATGAACAATCGATACATAGCTATAGGTCAACAGTGTATTAAATTCATTTTGCCAACTCAACAATGTTCAATCAAAACCAAAGCTATGTGTCTAAATATTTACAAAATTTGTGAATAGACAACAAATAATAAAATGTATTTATTTTTTTGAGGTCCGTAACTCAGGTCCGTAACTAAAATAGAGCCTTTTGATTGGCTGAGTACGAGGTCCGTATCACACCAGTACGGACCTCTCGCAACTTTTCGCGCCAAAAAATTGCAATTTTTTTGACTTCGCTCGAAAAAAATAAACACGTTATTTACCGTTTTGGTCGGTCCGTACTTGGAAACATATTTTCCCTCAGTCTCAGAAGCGGCCCTCGATATATATATATATATATATATATATATATATATATATATATATATATATATATATATATACATATATATATATACATATATATATATACATATATATATATACATATATATATACATATATATATATATATATATATATATATATATATATATATATCAGAAAGCCAGCCTTCACCAAAAGGTAGTTCCAAATAATTTACAAATATCAGCAAGGAACACTTCTTTTAAATACTTTATTGACGTTTCGGGCACAGCCCTTCCTCAGAATACTAAAAAGATGTGCCAACCAGAGCACTTATATACAAAATCTAAATAATTAATAACTTAAATGAATTACATTAAATAATCACGAAGATTAAGTCCTTTGGGAATAAAACTATTGAGTTTGTAAGTCCAGAATGCTTCTCTATTTGTTGGATTATGGATATCTGTTAAAATATATATAGGTTTTCATCTCCCTCGATCTGGATTGATAATCAGTGTCCTTACTGCAAATACGTCTAGTACGTAAAGCTTGGCTATAAGGTATAGTCCGCTTAACATAATTTGGATGACAAGATTTCCTGTCAAGGTACTGATGGGTATCTGTCGGCTTACAATATAGATCGGTGGTTATAAATCCTGCCGACAGAGACACTAGTACATCCAAATATGCCAGAGGATTAGCGACACTCCACGTAAATTTAATAGTTTGGTGAAAAGAATTTATGGCAGTAAAAAATTCATCAAGAAGAGTTCTGCCATGTGTCCAAATGATAAACACATCATCTAAAAATCGCCACCAAAGCCATGGTTTAAAAGTAACAGATTGAATAAAATTATTTTCCAGTTCTGCCATAAAAATATTGGCATAGGCTGGCGCAAATTTGGTGCCCATGGCCGTTCCTAACTTTTGGTGAAATATCTTATCATCGAAAATAAAATAATTCTCCAATACTATACGTGCCAAATCTACTAGCTCAGATGTGGGAATAATAAAATTATTCCTTCTATCCAGAGCTTTAGTGAGTGCTTCTAATCCCTCCGAGTGAGGTATATGCGAATAAAGACCAACCACGTCAATAGTGACTAATAATGCTTGCTCAGGAATATCCTTGACCGCTTCTAACTTATTAAGAAAGTCAGTAGTGTCTTGAATATACGAAGGTATTTCCTTTACAAGAGGTTGTAAATGAGAATCTAAAAACTCAAAGATCTTCTCAGTCGGCATGCCACAATTGGACACTATGGGCCGGTGGCTTAACAACGCTTTTGTGAATTTTGGGAAGCAGATAAAATTTACCTAAATTTGCTTTACAATCGGTAAGATATTCAAAACACTTAGAGTCGATATAACTAAACCTCAACCAGTCTTTGAGTTTATCACAAATGAGGGAGAGAACCTCACAGCTAGGATCAGATTCAATGCTCTCATAAACAGCCAAATCGCTAAGTTGTCTATATGCCTCAGCTTTATAATCAACGATATCCAAAACTACAACGGCAGAACCTTTGTCTGCTTGCTTGATGACTATATCCTTGTAGTTCTTAAGGTTTTTGAGAGCTAATGTATCCGAACTACTCAAAATACTGTAGCTTCGGCCAACCTCATTTGCCATGGAAAGAAGTTTAACTTCCAGCTGTGATAAAAATAAATCAATTGCTGGCTCCAAAACTGAAGGATTCCAGGTAGACTTCTTCCTAAATTTCGAAACAATATTGGTAACAATATCTGATCAATAGATTTATCATGAAAAAATAATTTACATTTTAGAGATCGACCAAATTCAGTTAAGTCCTTTTTTAGTTCAAAATTATCAATACTCTTGGGAGTTGGACAAAAATTAAGACCTTTTGAAAGAACTCTTAATTCCGCAGCTGTTAATTCTCTATTAGACAAGTTAAGAACGTTATCAAAGTTATTGTCATTTCTGACACTTACTTCATCTGTTTGGCCGGAATGTTCTGCCTCGTTCGGTATTCTGCCGTTGTAGTTTTGGATATCGTTGATTATAAAGCTGAGGCATATAGACAACTTAGCGATTTGGCTGTTTATGAGAGCATTGAATCTGATCCTAGCTGTGAGGTTCTCTCCCTCATTTGTGATAAACTCAAAGACTGGTTGAGGTTTAGTTATATCGACTCTAAGTGTTTTGAATATCTTACCGATTGTAAAGCTAATTTAGGTAAATTTTATCTGCTTCCCAAAATTCATAAAAGCGTTGTTAAGCCACCTGGACGGCCCATAGTGTCCAATTGTGGCATGCCGACTGAGAAGATCTCTGAGTTTTTAGATTCTCATTTACGACCTCTTGTAAAGGAAATACCTTCGTATATTCAAGACACTACTGACTTTCTTAATAAGTTAGAAGCGGTCAAGGCCATATTCCTGAGCAAGCATTATTAGTCACTATTGACGTGGTTGGTCTTTATTCGCATATACCTCACTCGGACGGATTAGAAGCACTCACTAAAGCTCTGGATAGAAGGAATAATTTTATTATTCCCACATCTGAGCTAGTAGATTTGGTAGTATTGGAGAATAATTATTTTATTTTCGATGATAAGATATTTCACCAAAAGTTAGGAACGGCCATGGGCACCAAATTTGCGCCAGCCTATGCCAATATTTTTATGGCAGAACTGGAAAATAATTTTATTCAATCTGTTACTTTTAAACCATGGCTTTGATGGCGA